>CM038671.1:0-600000 GCA_021605145.1 Aegilops bicornis | reverse complement strand
TCGCAATGCCGTCCCGCTCGCTTCGTCTCCCGCCATCCCAGGAGGGTGACGTAGCCCATGGAGCGCCTCCTCCTCCACTGCGTGGCACCGACCACTAACCCATGCGCGATGCGCAACCGTGCGAACCGCCACGTGGGGCCCGGCACGGGATGAGGCAAGGGTCTAGGTGGTGCCGCTGCCAAAAGGTGATCCACGTGCGCTCCCAACGCCGCCGCGCCAGCATCAAGGCCATGCGCCACTAGAGGCTGCAGCGCATGGGCGTCAAGACCGAGCTCCACACGTGTGTGCTAGGCCCATGAGTGCACTGATACGTCTCCATCGTATCTACTTTGCCAAACACTTTTGCCCTTGTTTCGGACTCTAACTTGCATGCTTTGAATGTAACTAGCCTGGACTGACGCTGTTTTCAGCAAAATTGCCATGGTGTTATTTTTGTGCAGAAATAAAAGTTCTCGGAATGAGCTGAAATGTGGCACCCCGGCTCAGAGAAACCGGAACGCCCCGTATTCCAGCCCAGAGATCGAGGAGAAGTCTTACGGAATACGGCACTTTCAGCCAAAGATAGAACTCAGAACGCCCGGATACAACTTTCCATATTCGTAACTCCAACTATTGCCTTTTCCGGAGATGCGATATGATATTTCCTTCTTGGTTGGGTTTTGTCTTTGTTTTGCATTTTGTTCACGTCATGCATTTCATCTCATGGCATCATGCGCATTGCATTTGCATGTTTTCATAAAGCTTGCACCCGTTCGTAGTTGCCGCGTCCCCCCTTGCCTTCGTTGACCATTCCAAGACCAACTGTTTTCGCTTCCCTCTTGTCCGACCACCTAACCTCTCTCGCCAACCACAGACCCCCTTCGTGTGGCGCCTCGAAAGTTGTCCCAACCCGACCCGCTCAATCATCATCACTGCATTCAGATCATCCCCAAACATCTCTAAAACATCTCCGTTTTATTTGTTTGGTCTCCCTAGCCTATTTATCCAGAACCGTCCGATTTAATCGGAGGGACCAAATACCCCCTAACCCTAGCCTACTTACTATATAAATAGAGTAACCCTAAAATCTAGGGGAGCTGTCCCATCCTCCGAATCCCGCCGCCGCCACTCCAACCGTCCCCTCTTCCTCGGGATCTCCTCTCGATCCAAAAAAATCCACCCGCTCTCCCTCGATTTCCCTAGCGAGCCAACCACCACAAAGACAGCCCTCTCCGGTGGAGGGCCTCCCACTGCCTTCGTCAAGCACCAGGAGCTCGAGCCCCTTCTCCCACACCCCCGCTCCACCTCCGTCGCGTTGCTCCGGAAGGAGCCGACTGGAGCATCTCGTCACCAACCCGCGGCGAGGCCTCTGTTTCTTCTGCGTTGACCGCGCCTCCCCCACCTGCCTGTTCGATCCACCTGCATCGCCTCGAGCGGCCTCCTCTGCGTGAGGCCCACAAGCCGTGCCGGCCCAGCCGCCCTCATGACGGCCTCCCTCTTCAACGCGTGGGTTGAGTCCCTCTGGTGAGGCCCAGTCCGCCTCAGTTTTGGCCCGTAGTTATTTTTTCCGCTGCTGCGAATTTGTCCAATTATCCAGAAAACTGCATGTTTACAGATTGCACCTTCATGTTCATGCATGTAATAACTCATTAACCGTGCATCGGATTAAAATGATTCAAACATGTAAAATGCTTAGTTTTTCATCTAGTTTCATAATATGCTGCTTTCATCCAGGTTTGAAATGTTTAAAATGTTGTTTGTTTAAAATTGCTCAAATGCCATGCTAAAATGTTTAATTTCATAACTAAATAACCGTAGCTCGGTTTTAAATAAACTTTATATGTAAATGGGGTGGGAAATGCCTAGTTTAACATGGTGCAGTTTATTTTCCTGTTTAACAACAATAAAACATGGTTTAGGGCAGAACAGTACCAAATCTAAAATATGGATATGGGGATTTTCCGGAATTGTTGTTCGTTGTTCCGGCCTCATTTAAAATTGCCTAGAAAGGTAGTTTTCATATGCTTCATCTCTTGCCATGTTTAATAACATTTAATATTGTTGGGTACAAAACCGAGATTAAACTAAATATGTTAATGTGGTGTTCCGTCAACATGCAACTCGTTGCATATTGAGATCCACTTAATTTGTAGTATTGTTTGTGCACTTTGCCATGCCATGCTCATTAAACCGGACATGCATCATACTTGGTTGTGCATCATGCCATGTTTATGTGATGGTTGTTTACTATGTTGTTTGCTTATTTCCAGTTTGCTTCTCTCGTTAGCTTCAGTTTTGTTCCGGAGTTGTGAGGATTCGTTCGACTACTCCCGTTCATCTTCTTCTTGGACTCGTTCTTCTTCCTTGCGGGATTTCAGGCAAGATGACCATCACCTTGGATCCCATTACTATCATTGCTATGCTAGTTGCTTCGTTCTATCTCTATGCTGCGTTACCTACCACTTGCTTATCAAGCCTCCCAAATTGCCATGAACCTCTAACCTTTGACACCCTTCCTAGCAAACCGTTGATTGGCCATGTTACCGCTTTGCTCAGCCCCTCTTATAGCGTTAAGCTAGTTGCGGTGTGAAGATGAAGATTGCTCCACGTTGGATTATGTTTATGTTGGGATATCGCAATATCTCTTATTTAATTAATGCATCTATATACTTGGTAAAGGGTGGAAGGCTCGGCCTTATGATCGTGTTTTGTTCCACTCTTGCCGCCCTAGTTTCCGTCATATCGGTATTATGTTCCCAGATTTTGCGTCCCTAACACGGTTGGGTGATTTATGGGACCCCCTTGACAGTTCGCTTTGAATAAAACTCCTCCAGAAAGTCCGAACCTTGGTTTTACCATTTTCCTCACCACCACCTATACCTTTCCCTTGGGTCGGCCAACCCGAGGGTCATCTTTATTTTAGCCCCCCCGGGCCAATGCTTCTCTAAGTGCTGGTTCGAACCGAAGCACGCTGGGCCACCACGGGAAACTCGAGGCTTGGTTTTACTCGTAGCCTGTCTCATCCAAAGGTTGCCACGAGAACGAGATATGTGCAGCTCCTATCGGGATTGTCGGCGCATCAGGCGGTCTTCTGGTCTTGTTTTACCATTGTCGAAATGTCTTGTAAACCGGGATTCCGAGACTGATCCGGTCTTCTGGGAGAAGGAATATCCTTCGTTGATCGCGAGAGCTTATCATGGGCTGTTGGGACACCCCCGCAGGTTTTGAACTTTCAAAGCCGTGCCATGCAGTTATGTGGCGTATGGGAATTTGTTAATGTCCGGTTGTAGTAAACTTGAAGTAAACTCTTCTAAAATACACCAACCGTAGCGTAACCGTGAGTGTCTCTTTTCGGGGTTGATCGAGAGGAGAACACGGTTTCTGGGTTATGTCTGACGTAAGTAGGAGTTCAGGATCACTTCTTGATCATTACTAGTTGACGACCGTTCCTTTTGCTTCTCTTCTCGCTCTTATTTGTGTATGTTAGCCACCATATATGCTTAGTCGCTGCTGCAACCTCACCACTTTACCCCTTCCTTACCCATTAAGCTTTGCTAGTCTTGATACCCATGGTAATGGGATTGTTGAGTCCTCGTGGCTCACAGTTTACTACAACAACAGTTGCAGGTACAGGTTATGTGATGATGCTGAGGCAAGAGCGGTGTTTGCTTGTTTGGAGTTGTTCTTCTGCTTCTTTTTCGATCAGGGGATAGGTTCCAGGTCGGCAGCCTGGGCTAGCAGGGTGGATGTCGTTTGAGTTTCTGTTTATGTTCCATCCGTAGCCGGATGATGTTCTCATGTATTGTGATGTTGTATTCGTGTGGCATTGTATGCCTCTTGTAGGTATCCCCCTCTATTTATGTAATGTTGATGTAATGATATCCACCTTGCAAAAGCGTTTCAATATGCGGTTCTATCCTTGGTGGGACCTTCGAGTCTCTTTAGGATAGTATCGCATATTGGGCGTGACAAGTTGGTATCAGAGCCTCGACCGACCATAGGAGCCCCCTTGGTTGTTGGCCGTTGTTGAGTCTAGAAAAAAATGTTTTGAGTCTTAGGATTATGTATATATCGGAGAGTAGGATTCTTTTTACTCCTCAGTCCCTTCGTCGTTCTGGTGAGGCCTCCTGACGTAGATGTTTTGTCTTTCCTCTCCTCAATTTTTCATAAATTTTTTTTTAGGATCACGCGGGTATCTTGGAATTGTTCCGATATTCTTGTGACGAGAACATTGTTCTTGGTGCCTCCTGATATTTAGGGGTTGTGGCAGTGTCCCGGGAAGTTGAGCTCCGAGGTGTTGTCGTCACAATTTTATCGTTCGCGATTCGGAATACCGAGTTTTGCCGACATGAAAATCTCTTTTATGCAGTTGTTGGTGAGATAACCTCGACGCCACCCAAGATCGGGAGTTAGGGAGTATTGCCATAGCTCGTATAACGGATGCTTTTCAAGGTTGAGGTACACGATTTCGAGGTTTCTTGGTTATGTGTTGACGGATGGATACAACTTGGATGTAGGTATTGTTAGTTTGGGTGAGATATATTGCTTCCCCTGTATCCCCAACACCAGATTGCATAACCAAAAAGTTTCGGGAGTTTATAGGTGGGAATTCAAGTAGCTACTAGAATATCTTTCCGACATATGCATGATATGGGATTGAGTAAATCTCTATCATGTGTTTGTTCCGGCTCATTTTGCAAGCCAAATCCTTTGTTTTGTTTTTATTTGTGGTATTCGAGTTGCTTCGATGTCAAGTGTTGATCCATATCTTTTCTAAACCGTATTCTCATATTACTATGTGAATACTAATCCTTCTTGATCTTCGAGGTCGTCATGTTAATTCTTCTCTAACCGGCGTGCTTCTCTCCAGGCTAATACTATCATTTTTTCCCATTCGCAATATCAATTCTAAGTTCTCTCAACGGTGTTTGTTTCATCCGTCCCAAGTTGTCTTTGTTTTCACGCCCTCCCACCTCGCTTTCTTCAAGGACTCAGATTTCTTAATCATGTATCCTTTTATTTGTGGGAAGTCTCTCCATTCTTTACCGTCAATGTTCTTATCCGGTGATTTCCCATGAAAATGCTCAACAGTTTCAAGTTCATCATTCTTCATTCTCATATTCTTTTCCGGTGGATCCAATTCAAGCTTTCGGTGTTGATCATATCCCTTTCCTCGTTTCAAATGTTTTTCCATGTCGGTGCATCTCTTAATCGCTCTTCACCTCTCGCTTTCCATTTGTTCCGAGTGCTAAAGATATCTCACAAGATTCATGTTTCCATTCTCAATCCGTTCAAGATATTTCGAGGTTGTTATCTCATTCAAGCCATTTAATTCAACCGTGCAACCTCTCTTTAAAATTGTTCAATGGTATTTTCTTCCGAGTGGGCCTAACCCATGTGTCTTTTCCTGTGATCTTACCCGACTCTTCTAATTTTTCTCGAACTATTCTCAAATTCATTTCAAAGTTTGACATAAGAATGAATTTTCATCACCACATGCCTTCTCCTAGGCCGCTTTCAAATTCTTTTTTCATCTTTGGCTCAACCTTTCCTCTTTTAATCCTTCCGGAGTTTCTCAACAATTTGGTGGTGTTTCTCCTCGTCATTCTCAAAGATGTGAAGACCGAAGAAGAGTTCCTCTTAAATCCTTACCCGTTCTTCCAAAGATGCGTAGTTCAAGTTTGTTGCCATCCTCTCATAATTGTTTTCGATTGTGGGAATTCTTTTCACCCATCCGGAGCATTTCATGAGTTGTTTCCATTTCTTTCCTCCGAAGGCCATCATGTCATAATTCTTCATTCTCAGCGTGTAGCTGCCGATCTCCAAATCTTACCGGTGAATCGTTCAAATATCCTCTAATCAGGTCATGATCTCTTCATTCTCTTGTATCTAAATCCCCTCAAGTATCTTCATTCATTTTCCAATTCTTCCCGGTGAATTGTGCCTTTGCTACGTTCATTTTCAGTTCTTACGGTGGTTCGTTCAAGATTTCACTTCCTTCGTTATCGTATCAATTCATTCATTCTTTCGTTGTTTCAATCCCACCGGTGGTTCCATCAATACCTTCTCAACTTTTCCCTATATCTATCCTTAATCACTCAAGAAGAATAAGTAGTATGCCAAATATGTTACTTGTCATCAATTTAAATTGGTGAAGGATACGCATAACGTAATTCTTATTTTTGTTTCATCCAAGTGATCTAGTTTCTTCTTTCCAGAGTTGCTCATCATGTCACATTTCTCGGTTCGAGATGCTTCATCTTTTCTTTTCCGGAGTTCCAAGTTTTCTGCATTATCTCGTCGCGAAGCTTCACCTTGTGTTTTCAAGTTCTCTTTCTTTTTATCATCCTTTTATTACCGGAGTTCTTCATGGAGGCTCTACATGATGGTTCGTCAAGGATTCTTTTCATTCTTCAATTGTTCTTCAAGATTTCTCTTGAAAGTTATGACCCGCCAAGCTATACTCTAAAATAAGCATGGTGCTCAACACATGTTTTGCTTTGAGGAGCTCAAGCATTCTTCATCTTGCATTCCGAAGTGCAATTCTTCCTACCTTATCTTTTGAGGTGGTGTTATGTCACTCTTGACAATTTCCTTCAT
The DNA here is from genome assembly GCA_021605145.1 of Aegilops bicornis. Taxonomy (NCBI): domain Eukaryota; kingdom Viridiplantae; phylum Streptophyta; class Magnoliopsida; order Poales; family Poaceae; genus Aegilops; species Aegilops bicornis. The sequence continues at coordinate 593,421 of CM038671.1, read as the reverse complement.
GTTTCATGATTCATATGTTGTCAAGAATGAGGTATTTTTAATCCATCATTTTCTCTTCGTTCAAGAGATCTTTTCAACCGATCAGTCTTTTTGTTGGAGTTATATTGGGTTATATTTCACCTAAAGCATTCCCTAAGGAATGTTGCTAATTGTGGTGCCTATCGATAATCCATGTTTCCTCTTTTTCTCTCATTAAAAGGAGTTTCCATCTCCTTGCTGATCTCAATCCAATTAACTGTTTCCATCAGTGGCCGGTTGTCACCTCATCATTTTTGAGATGTTTGCCATAAGCCCACAACAAGCTTGTGCTTTCCGTTGTTGATTTTGCAACAACTCCGTTCAATTCTTCTTTGCAAGGGTGCTTTCCAAGCTCTTTTGTGGCAGAATTGGCATTTTCTTCTCCATTCTTATTCCAATGACCGATCTTCTATTCTTTCTCCCGGAGGCCTTGTGATGTTGCTCTCTTCACCCATCATATTGCTTTGTCAAGATCATGTTCTTTTATTGCTTATTCATTTAACCGGAGTGTTGTGTCTATCATTCCTCTTTTAACCGGAGTCTCATCCAAGTGCTTTCACTTTGCCAAGTCCATATTCTATCCCTTCCATTTACAACCGGAGTGTTGTCGTAATTGTTCTTTATCGTTCCTTGTACATCTTGTTTCAACCGGAGTGCTTGCATGTACTTCTTGTCCATCGTAACCATTTTTGTTTGTCTTTCAACCTACAAGGTTCTCGCAATGTTCCTTGTTCCTCTTTTCTATCGGAGTGTTCTCAACTTCGTTCAACTCCGTTGTGTTCTCTCTTTCAACTTTTCAACCTCTCAAGGTTCATGGTTTCACTCGTTTGTAGAAGAAGCAACTTAGTTTACCTCTTATCTTCCTCTTCTTTTTCCCTCCGGTGCCATCCTAGATCTCGGAACGAGATCCTCTCGTAGTGGTGGAGTGTTGTAACGCCCCGGATACAACTTTCCATATTCGTAACTCCAACTATTGCCTTTTCCGGAGATGCAATATGATATTTCCTTCTTGGTTGGGTTTTGTCTTTGTTTTGCATTTTGTTCACGTCATGCATTTCATCTCATGGCATCATGCGCATTGCATTTGCATGTTTTCATAAAGCTTGCACCCGTTCGTAGTTGCCGCGTCCCCCTTGCCTTCGTTGACCATTCCAAGACCAACCGTGTTTTCGCTTCCCTCTTGTCCGACCACCTAACCTCTCTGCCAACCACAGACCCCCTCGTGTGCGTGCCCGAAAGTTGTCCCGAACCCGACCTGCTCAATCATCACCGTTGCATTCAGATCATCCCCAAACATCTCTAAAACATCTCCATTTTCTTTGTTTGGTCTCCCTAGCCTATTTATCCAGAACCGCCCGCTTTAATCGGAGGGACAAAATACCCCCTAACCCTAGCCTACTTACTATATAAATAGAGCAACCCTAAAATCTAGGGGAGCTGTCCCATCCTCCGAATCCCGCCGCCGCCACTCCTCCAGTCCCCTCTTCCTCGGGATCTCCTCTCGATCCAAAAAAATCCACCCGCTCTCCCTCGATTTCCCTAGCGAGCCTGTTGGGGAACGTAGCAGAAATTCAAAATTTTCCTACGTGTCACCAAGATCTATCTATGGAGAAACCAGCAACGAAGAGAAGGAGAGTGCATCTACATACCCTTGTAGATTGCTAAGCCCAGGCGTTCAAGAGAACGGGGTTGAAGGAGTCGCACTCGTCGTGATCCAAATCACCGGAGATCCTAGTGCCGAACGGACGGCACCTCCGCTGCTCAACACACGTACAGCCCGGTGACGCCTCCCACGCCTTGATCCAGCAAGGAGAGAGTGAGAGGTTGAGGAAGACTCCATCCAGCAAGTAGCACAACGGCGTGGTGGTGGTGGAGGAGCGTGGCAATCCTGCAGGCTTCGCCAAGCACCGCCGGAGAGGAGGAGGTGTCACGGGAGGGAGGGAGGCGCCAGGACTCAGGTGCAGCTTCCCTCCTCCCTCCCTTTATATAGGTGCAAGAGAGGGGAGGGAGGGCAGCCTTGCCCCTTCCTCCAAGGAAGGGTGCGGTCAAGAGGGGGAGGAGTCCATCCTACCCAAGGCACCCCTGAGGTGCATTCCCCCCTTTGGACTCTTCCCTCCCCAAGTCTCCTTGGCGCATGGGCCTCTTGGGGCTGGTGCCCTTGGTCCATATGGGCCAAGGCGCACCCCCTACAGCCCATGTGGCCCCCCGGGGCAGGTGGACCCCCCGGTGGACCCCCGGACCCCTTTCGCACTCCGGTAATACCGATAATGCGGAAACTTTTCCGACCAAAATAAGACTTCCTATATATAAATCTTCACCTCCGACCATTCCTAACTCCTCGTGACGTCTGGGATCTCATCCGAGACTCAACAACATTCGCAACCACATACAAACTTCCTTTATAACCCTAAGCGCCATCGAACCTTATGTGTAGACCCTACGGGTTCGGGAACTGATGCGCATATGACCGAGACGTTCTCCGGTCAATAACCCACAGAGGGATCTGGATACCCATGTTGGCTCCCACATGTTCCACGATGATCTCATCGGATGAACCACGATGTCGAGGATTCAATCAATCCCGTATTCAATTCCCTTTGTCCAGCGGTATTGTACTTGCCCGAGATTCGATCGCCGTATCCCGATACCTTGTTCAATCTCGTTACCGCAAGTCTCTTTACTCGCTCCGTAACACATCATCCCGTGATCAACCCCTTGGTCACATTGTGCACATTATGATGATGTCCTACCAAGTGGGCCCAGAGATACCTCTCCGCTTACACGGAGTGACAAATTCCGATCTCGATTCGTGCCAACCCAATGTACACTTTCGGAGATACCTGTAATGCACCTTTATAGCCACCCGATTACGTTGGCCAGGACGCTTGGTACACCCAACGCATTCCCTACGGTTTCCGGGAGTTGCACAATCTCATGGTCTAAGGAAAAGATACTTGACATTAGAAAAGCTTTAGCATACCTAACTACACGCATCTTTGTGCTAGGCTTAGGATTGCGTCTTGTCCATCACATCATTCTCGCCAATGATGTGATCCCGTTATCAACGACATCCAATGTCCATGGTCGTGATACCGTAACCATCTATTGATCATCGAGCTTGTTTACTAGAGGCTTACTAGGGACATGGTGTTGTCTATGTACCCACACATGTATCTGAGTTTCCTATCAATAAAATTATAGCATGGATAATAAACGATTATCATGAACAAGGAAATATAATAATAACTAATTTATTATTGCCTCTAGGGCATATTTCCAACAGTCTCCCACTTGCACTAGAGTCAATAATCTAGTTCACATCGCCAGGTGATTAACATCGATAGGTCACAGCATCGCCATGTGACCAACATCCAAAGAGTTTACTAGTGTCGCTAAACTAGTTCACATCACCATGTGATTAAGACTCAATGAGTTCTGGGGTTTGATCATGTTTTCCTTGTGAGAGAAGTTTTAGTCAACGGGTCTGCAGTATTCAGATCCGTATATACTTTGCAATTCTCTATGTCATATTGTAAATTCTGCTTCCATGCTCCACTTGAAGCTATTTCAAATGGTTGCTCCACTATACGTATCCGATTTGCTACTCAGAGTCACTCGGATAGGTGTTAAAGCTTGCATCGACGTAACCCTTTACGCCGAACTCTTTATCACCTCCATAATCGAGAAACATGTCCTTATTTACTCCAAGGACAATTTTGACCGCTGTCCACCGATCCCCATTATCGGATCGTTCTTGTACCCCTTGACCGACTCATGGCAAGGCACACTTCCGTGCGGTACCAAAGCATAGCATACTATAGAGCCTACGTCTAAAGCATAGGGGACGACCTTCATCCTTTCTCTCTTTCTCGCCGTGGTCGAGCTTTAAGTCTTAACTTCATACCTTACATCTCGTGCAAGAACTCCTTCTTTGATCGATCCATCTTGAACACCTTCAAGATCATGTCAAGGTATATGCTCATTTGAAAGTACCATTAAGCGGTTTTGATCTATCCTCATAGATCTTGATGATCAATGTTTAAGTATCTTAATCCAGGTTTTCACTTGAAAAACACTTTTCAAATAACCCTATATGCTTTACAGAAAATTCTACATCATTTCTGATCAACAATATGTCAACAACATATACTCATCAGAAATTCTATAGTGCTCCCACTCACTTCTTTGGAAATACAAGTTTCTCATAAACTTTGTATAAACCCAAAATCTTTGATCATCTCATCAAAGCGCACATTCCAACTCCGAGATCCTTACTCCAGTCCTTAGAAGGATCGCTGGAGCCAGCATACATTTTAGCATCCTTAGGATCGACAAAAACTTTCTGATTGTATCACATACAACCTTTCCTTACGAAGACTGGTAAGGAAACTCGTTTTGACATCGATCTGCCAGATTTCATAAATGCAGCTCATGCTAACATGATTCCGACGAACTTAAGCATCGCTACGGATGAGAAAATCTCATCGTAGTCAACTCCTTGAACTTGTGAAAACTCTTTGCCACAAGTCGAGCTTCATAGACGGTGACATTACCGCCCACGTCCCTGCCTTCTTCTTAAAGATCCATTTATCTCAATGGCTTGGCCGATCAACGGGCAAGTCCACCAAAGTCCATGCTTTGTTCTCGATACATGGATCCTATCTCGAATTTCATGGCTTCTAACCATTTGTTGGAATATGGGCCCACCATTGCTTCTCCATAGCTCGTGGGTTCATTGTTGTTCAGCAACATGACATTCAAGACAGGATCACCGCATTCACTCAAGCACTACGCTGCCCTTGTCGCCCCACGAGGTTCGGTAGTGACTTGATCTCAAGCTTCATGATCACTATCATAAGCTTCTACTTCAATTGATGTAGGTGCCACAGAACTTCCCGTGCCCCTGCTACACTGGTTGAAGTGATGGTTCAAGAACCTCATCAAGTCTCCACCATCCTCCCACTCAATTCTTTCGAGAGAAACTTTTCCTCGAGAAAGGACCCATTTCTAGAAACAATCCCTATTGCTTTTGGATCTGAATTAGGAGGTATACCCAACCGTTTTGGGTGTCCTATGAAGATGCATTTTATCCGCTTTGGGTTCGAGCTTATCAACCTGAAAATTTTTCACATAAGCGTCGCAGCCCCAAAACTTTAAGAAACGACAACTTAGGTTTCTCCAAACCATAGTTCAAACGGTGTCGTCTCAACGGAATTACGTGGTGCCCTATTAAAGTGAGTGCGGTTGTCTCTAATGCCTAACCCATGAATGATAGTGGTAATTCGATAAGAGACATCATTGTACGCACCATATCCAATAGGGTGCAACTATGATGTTCGGACACACCATCACACTATGGTGTTCGAGGCAAGATTAATTGTGAAACAATTTCCACAAGTGTCTTAATTATGCGTACAAAGCTCAGAACTCAGATACTCATCTCTATGATCATATCATAGACATTTTATCCTCTTGTCACAATGATCTTTAACTTCACTCTGAAATTACTTGAACCATTCAATAATTCAGACTTGTGTTTCATCAAGTAAATATACTCAACATCTACTCGAATCATCTCGTGGAAGTCGAACATAATGATATTCATCGCATGCCTCAGCACTCATTGGACTGCACACATCAAAATGTGTTACTTCCAACAGGTTGCTACCTTGTTCCATCTTACTGAAACCGAGGCTTTTCATTCATCTTGCCCATGTGGTATGATTTGCATATCTCAAGTGATTCAAAATCAAGTTAGTCCAAATGTTACATCTGCATGTAGTTTCTTCATGCGTATACACCAACAGACATGGTTTGCACGTCTCAAACTTTTCAAAAAAACGAGTGAGTCCAAAGATCCATCAACATGGAGCTTCTTCATGCGTTTTATACCAATATGACTTACATGGCAGTGCCACAAGTACGTGGTACTATCATTACTATCTTATATCTTTTGGCATGAAAATGTGTATCACTACGATCGAGATTCAATAAACCATTCCTTTTAGGTGCTAGACCATTGAAGGTATTATTCAAATTAATGTAGTAACCATTATTCTCCTTAAATGAATAACCGTATTGTGACAGACATAATCCAATCATGTCTATGCTCAACGCAAACACCAAATAACAATTATTTAGGTTTAACACCAATCTCGATGGTAGAGGTAGCATGCGATGCTTGATCATATCAACCTTGGAAACACTTCCAACACGTATCGTCAGCTCACCTTTAGCTAGTCTTCGTTTATTCCGTAGCTTTTGTTTCAAATTACTAACACTTAGCAACCGAACCGGTATCCAATACCCTGGTGCTACTAGGAGTACTAGTAAAGTACACATTAACATAATGTATATCCAATATACTTCTATCGACCTTGCCAGCCTTCTTATCTACCAAGTATCTAGGGTAATTCTGCTCCAGTGGCTGTTCCCCTTATTACATAAGCACTTAGTCTCGGGTTTGGGTTCAAGCTTGGGTTTCTTCAATCGAGCAAAGAATCGATTTGCCCGTTTCATGAAGTGTCCCTTCTTGCCCTTGCCCTTCTTGAAACTAGTGGTTTCACCAACCATCAACAATTGATGCTCCTTGTTGATTTCTACTTTCATGTGTCAAACATCGTGAATACCTCAAGGATCATCATATCTATCCTCGACATGTTATAGTTCATCACGAAGCTCTAGCAGCTTGGTGGCAATGACTTTGGAGAAACATCACTATCTCATCCGGAAGATCAACTCCCACTCGATTCAAGTGATTGTTGCACTCGGACAACTGAGCACAAGCTCAACGATTGAGCTTTTCTCCCTTAGTTTGCGTGCTAAGAAAATCGCTTGAGGTCTTATACCTCTTGACGTGGGCACGAGCTCGAAATCCCAATTTCAGCCCTTGAAACATCTCATATGTTCCATGACGTTTGAAAAACGCCTTTGGTGCCTCAACTCTAAACCATTTAACCGAACTATCACGTAGTTATCAAAACGCGTGTATGTCCGATGTTCAGAATATCCACAAACGACGCTTGGGGTTCAAAGACACCGAGCGGTGCATTAAGGACATAAGCTTTCATCGTCCGCATAATCGCCATCGTCAACTTTCAACTATATTTTCTAGGAACATATCTAAACAAAGTGGAACTAAAGCGCGAGCCATTTACATAATTTGCAAAGATCTTTTGACTATGTTCAGATAATTAAGTTCATCTCATGAACTCCCACTCGAATAGACATCCCTCTAGTCATCTAAGTGATTACATGATCCGAGTCAACTAGGCCGTGGTCCGATCATCACGTGAGACGGACTAGTCATCATCGGTGAACATCTTCATGTTGATCGTATCTACTATATGACTCATGCTCGACCTTTCGGTCTCTTGTGTTCCGGAGGCCATGTCTGTACATGCTAGGCTCGTCAAGTTAACCTAAGTGTTCTGCGTGTGTAAATCTGGCTTACACCCGTTGTATGTGAACGTAAGAATCTATCACACCCGATCATCACGTGGTGCTTCGAAACGACGAACTTTCGCAACGGTGCACAGTTAGGGGGAAGCCTTTCTTGAAATTTTAATGAGGGATCATCTTATCTACTACCGTCGTTCTAAGCAAATAAGATGCATAAACATGATAAACATCACATGCAATCAAATAGTGACATGATATGGCTAATATCATTTTGCTCCTTTGATCTCCATCTTGGGCTCCATGATCATCATCGTCACCGGCATGACACCATGATCTCCATCATCATGATCTCCATCATCGTGTCTTCATGAAGTTGTCTAGCCAACTATTACTTCTACTACTATGGCTACCGGTTAGCAATATAGTAAAGTAATTACATGGCGTTGTATGATGACACGCAGGTCATACAATAAATAAAGACAACTCCTATGGCTCCTGCCGGTTGTCATACTCATCAACATGCAAGTCGTGATTCCTATTACAAGAACATGATCATTCTCATACATCACATATATTCATCACATTCTTCTTGGCCATATCACATCACATAGCATACCCTGCAAAAACAAGTTAGACGTCCTCTAATTGTTGTTTGCATGTTTTACGTGGCTGCTATGGGTTTCTAGCAAGAACGTTTCTTACCTACGCAAAACAACAACATGATATGCCAATTGCTATTTACCCTTCATAAGGACCCTTTTCATCGAATCCGTTAGACTAAAGTGGAGAGATCGGCACCCGCTAGCCACCTTATGCACCAAGTGCATGTCAGTCGGTGGAACCTGTCTCACGTAAGAGTACGTGTAAGGTCGGTCCGGGCCGCTTCATCCCACAATACCGTCGAAAAAAGATTGGACTAGTAATGGTAAGCATATTGAACAAAATCAACGCCCACAACTACTTTGTGTTCTACTCGTGCAAAGAATCTACGCAATAGACCTAGCTCATGATGCCACTATTGGGGAACGAAGCAGAAATTCAAAATTTTCCTACGTGTCACCAAGATCTATCTATGGAGAAACCAGCAACGAAGAGAAGGAGAGTGCATCTACATACCCTTGTAGATCGCTAAGCGGAAGCGTTCAAGAGAACGGGTTGAAGGAGTCGTACTGGTCGTGATCCAAATCACCGGAGATCCTAGTGCCGAATCGGACGGCACCTCCGCTGCTCAACACACGTGACAGCCCGGTGACGCCTCCCACGCCTTGATCCGTAAAGGAGAGAGGGAGAGGTTGCGGAAGACTCCATCCAGCAGCAGACAACGGGCGTGGTGGTGGTGGTGGACGAGCGTGGCAATCCCGCAGGCTTCGCCAAGCACCAAGGGAGAGGAGGAGGTGTCACGGAGGGAGGGAGGCGCCAGGACTCAGGTCCGCTTCCCTCCCTCCTCCCTTTATATAGGTGCAAGAGAGGGGAGGGCAGCCTTGCCCCTTCCTCCAAGGAAGGGTGCGGCCAAGAGGGGGAGGAGTCCATCCTCCCCAAGGCACCCTCTGAGGTGCCTTCCCCCTTTGGACTCTTCCCTCCCCAAGTCTCCTTGGCGCATGGGCCTCTTGGGGCTGGTGCCCTTGGCCCATATGGGCCAAGGCGCACCCCCACAGCCCATGTGGCCCCCCGGGGCAGGTGGACCCCCCCGGTGGACCCCTCGACCCCTTCGGCACTCCGGTACAATACCGATAATGCGCCAAACTTTTTCCATGCACCAAAATAAGACTTCCTATATATAAATCTTTACCTCCGCACCATTCCTAACTCCTCATGACGTCCGGGATCTCATCCGGGACTCCGAACAACATTCGGTAAACACATAGAAACTTCCTTTATAACCCTAGCGTCATCGAACCTTAAGTGTGTAGACCCTACGGGTTCGGGAACCATGCAGACATGACCGAGACGTTCTCCGGTTAATAACCAACAGCGGGATCTGGATACCCATGTTGGCTCCCACATGTTCCACGATGATCTCATCGGATGAACCACGATGTCGAGGATTCAATCAATCCCGTATTCAATTCCCTTTGTCCAGCGGTATTGTACTTGCCCGAGATTCGATCATCGGTATCCCGATACCTTGTTCAATCTCGTTACCGGCAAGTCTCTTTACTCGTTCCGTAACACATCATCCCGTGATCAACCCCTTGGTCACATTGTGCACATTATGATGATGTCCTACCGAAAGTGGGCCCAGAGATACCTCTCCGTTTACACGGAGTGACAAATCCAGCCTCGATTCGCCAACCCAATGTACACTTTCGGAGATACCTGTAATGCACCTTTATAGCCACCCGCTACGTTGTGGACGCTTGGTACACCCAACGCATTCCCTACGGTGTCCGGAGTTGCACAATCTCATGGTCTAAGGAAAAGATACTTGACATTAGAAAAGCTTTAGCATACGAACTACACGATCTTTGTGCTGGGCTTAGATTTGTCCATCACATCATTCTCGCCAATGATGTGATCCCGCTATCAATGACATCCAATGTCCATGGTCGTGAAACCGTGAACCATCTATTGATCAACGAGCTAGTTAACTAGAGGCTTACTAGGGATATGGTGTTGTCTATGTACCCACACATATATCTGAGTTTCCTATCAATACAATTATAGCATGGATAATAAACGATTATTATGAACAAGGAAATATAATAATAACTAATTTATTATTGCCTCTAGGGCATATTGCCAACAACCACCACAGCACAGCCTCTCCGGCTGGAGGGCCTCCGCGCCGTCTTCGTCAAGCACCAGGAGCTCGAGCCCCTTCTTCCGCACCCCTGCTCCGCCTCCATTGCGTTGCTCCGGCAAGGAGCCGACTGGAGCATCTCGTCACCAACCCTCGCGAGCATCCCCGGCCCCTTGTCAAGATGAGTGCCCCGCAGCCCTGCTCCCTTTCCCCTCCTGTTTCTGTCTTCTCTCTCTCATGCTGCTCTCTCTCTCTCTCTCTCTCTCTCTCTCTCTCTCTCTCTGTTGTCTTCGCAGCGCCGCCATGGATGACCACCCGTAGCTCCCGCATGTTGCGCCGTCGTTGTTCCCGGCCGATCCGCGCCGAAGAGCCTCGAATCCGTCCAGCCCCTTCGATCCCCTTGACGCTGAGCACCCTTCGCCCGTGCCAGCCTCATTCACGCCCTGCTTGCGCCACCATCTCCGTCCCGAGCACCCGTAGAAGCTCCTCCGCCATGGATGCCAGGTCCCAAGGTCGTGCCTCTCCTCCTCCTCACCCTGTTTCCGCTGGTTCTCTCTCTAATCCTCGCGTTGCCGGCTCAGAGGAACTAGCCCGCCATGGAGTTCGCCAGCCGCGTCCCGCCACTTCTACACCCGGAGACACACGCCTGTTGACCTCTCCTCGCCAAGCCGCCCGAAAGCACCTTCCTCCAGCTTGCCGCTTCGCCGCTTTGCGCGCTTCATTGTTGCCGGCCATCGCCGGAGACACCAGCTTAAGTCCCGCCATCAAGGCCCTTCGCATCGCAGCCGCAGCGAGGCCCTGCTGCTTTCTTCCGCTGACCGCGCCTCCCCACCTGCCTGCTCGATCCACCGCCGCCTCGAGTGGCCTCCTCTGCGTGAGGCCCGCAAGCCGTGCTGCCCAGCCGCCCTCATGACGGCCTCCCTCTTCAACGCGTGGCTGAGTCCCTCTCCGTGAGGCCCAGTCCCCCCGCCGCCCGTAGTTATTTTTTTTCGCTGCTGCGAATTTGTCCAATTATCCAGAAAACTGCATGTTTACAGATTGCACCCTCATGTTCATGCATGTAATAACTCATTAACCGTGCATCGGATTAAAATGATTCAAACATGTAAAATGCTTAGTTTTTCATCTAGTTTCATAATATGCTGCTTTCATCCAGGTTTGAAATGTTTAAAATGTTGTTTGTTTAAAATTGCTCAAATGCCATGCTAAAATGTTTTATTTCATAAATAAATAATCGTAGCTCGGTTTTAAATAAACTTTATATGTAAATGGGGTGGAAAATGCCTAGTTTAACATGGTGCAGTTTATTTTCCTGTTTAAAAACAATAAAATATGGTTTAGGGCAGAACAGTACCAAATCTAAAATATGCATATGGGGATTTTCCGGAATTGTTGTTCGTTGTTCCGGCCTCATTTAAACTTGCCTAGATAGGTAGTTTTCATATGCTTCACCTCTTGCCATGTTTAATATCATTTAATATTGTTGGGTGCAAAACCGAGATTAAACTAAATATGTCAATGTGGTGTTCCGTCAACATGCAACTCATTGCATATTGAGCTCCACTTAATTTGTAGTATTGTTTGTGCACTTTGCCATGCCATGCTCATTAAACCGGACATGCATCATACTTGGTTGTGCATCATGCCATGTTTATGTGATGGTTGTTTACTATGTTGTTTGCTTCTTTCCGGTTTGCTTCTCTCGTTAGCTTCGGTTTCGTTCCGGAGTTGTGAGGATTCGCTCGACTACTCCCTGCTTCATCTTCTTCATGGACTCTCGTTCTTCTTCCTTGCGGGATTTCGTGCAAGATGACCGCTATCTTGGATCCCATTACTATCATTGCTATGCTAGTTGCTTCGTTCTATCTCTATGCCGCGTTACCTACCACTTTCTTATCAAGCCTCCCAAATTGCCATGAACCTCTAACCTTTGACACCCTTCCTAGCAAACCATTGATTGGCCATGTTACCGCTTTGCTCAGCCCCTCTTATAGCGTTGCTAGTTGCAGGTGAAGATGAAGATTGCTCCATATTGGATTATGTTTATGTTGGGATATCGAAATATCTCTTATTTAATTAATGCATCTATATACTTGGTAAAGGGTGGAAGGCTCGCCTTATGCCTGGTGTTTTGTTCCACTCTTGCCGCCTCTAGTTTCCATCATATCGGTATTATGTTCCCGGATTTTGCTTCCCTAACGCGGTTGGGTGATTTATGGGACCCCTTGACAGTTCGCTTTGAATAAAACTCCTCCAAAGATGTCCCAACCTTGGTTTTACCATTTGCCTCACCACCACCTATACCTTTCCCTTGGGTCGGCCAACCCGAGGGTCATCTTTATTTTAGCCCCCGGCCGTTGCTTCTCTAAGTCTGGTTCGAACCGAGCCATCTTGGGCCACCACGGGAAACTCGAGGCTTGGTTTTACTCAGAGCCTGTCTCATCCGGTGTTGCCACGAGAATTAGATATGTGCAGCTCCTATCGGGATTGTCGGCATCGGGCGGTCTTGTCGGGTCTTGTTTTACCATTGTCGAAATGTCTTGTAAACCGGGATTCCGAGACTGATCGGGTCTTCCTGGGAGAAGGAATATCCTTCATTGATCGCGAGAGCTTATCATGGGCTAAGTTGGGACACCCCTGCAGGGTTTTGAACTTTCGAAAGCCGTGTCCGCGGTTATGTGGCAGATGGGGATTTGTTAATGTACGGTTGTAGTAAACTTGAAGTAAACTCTTCTAAAATACACCAACCGTGTGCGTACCCGTGAGTGTCTCTTTTCGAAGTTGATCGAGAGGAGAACACGGTTTTTGGGTTATGTTTGACGTAAGTAGGAGTTCAAGATCACTTCTTGATCATTACTAGTTGACGACCGTTCCTTTTGCTTCTCTTCTCGCTCTTATTTGCGTATGTTAGCCACCATATATGCTTAGTCGTCGCCAACCTCACCACTTTACCCCTTCCTTACCCATTAAGCTTTGCTAGTCTTGATACCCATGGTAATGGGATTGCCGAAGTCCTCGTGGGTTTCACGCTTTACTACAACAACAGTTGTGTGTACAGGTTATGTGATGATGCCGAGGCAAGAGCGGTGTTTGCTTGTTTGGAGTTGTTCTTCCGCTTCTTTTTTCGATCAGGATAGGTTCGTGTCGGCAGCCCGGCTAAAGGTGGTGGATGTCGTTTGAGTTTCTGTTTATGTTCCATCCGTAGCCGGATGATGTTCTCATGTATTGTGATGTTGTATTCGTGTAGTATTGTATGCCTCTTGTAGGTATCCCCATCTATTTATGTAATGTTGATGTAATGATATCCACCTTGCAAAAACGTTTCAATGTGCGGTTCAATCCTTGGTGGGACCTTCGAGTCTCTTTACGATAGTATCGCATATTGGGCGTGACAAGAACAAACCAGCTTTCTATTATTACATGAATATGATTACAAGGTCTCCGATATTACAATGAATAACATCGGCACAGCGACACTACGCCATCCTCAGTTGCTCTACACAAGCAGCAGAACAACTCGAAGCAGTGGAAAAACTACTGGCAGCGGAACAACGACGACGGTGGTGAACTCTAATCCGCAGGGACTCTGGCTGGAACGCTTGTCCTAGCTCGCGAACACCGGAACAACACCAAACAAGCAAGCAATCCAGGCATGACCTGCAAGCTGGCATGAAATGCCAGGTCAGTACATTGAATGTACTTGCAAGCTCACAATTAACCAGAAGCATTCAAGACAAACAACAGCATGGCAATTACAAGTTAATCGGGGATTAACATGAGATCCTCATAATACCAGATACCATCATGAAAATAATCATAATAGCCACTAAGAATGCGAAGGCAACATGAACATGATACAGCTAGAACAATATGAGCATGTCAAGAACATATGAATCTGATGATACTAGCATGCAACATGATGACACTATATGCATTATTTATTCTGCTCGGTTTATCTCGTAACCCTCACACGCATCACTTACCAACCTCGGACATCACGTGATCATCTCAGGATCAAATCAAGCTATGTATAAACAATACCGTAGTAATCATTAAATGACCACAAGGAGCTTGATCTTTACCCACGATTCTCGCACAATATCTCGAATATCCAACAACTTGGTATCCTTGATACCACGGTGATCATTCCGGCGATCACAGCCAAGACCAACACTTGGTCTCAAACCGTGATCCTTACGGCGATCACAACCACGACCAATATTTGGCCCGTGATCCTTATGGCGATCACAACCAACTTATCTCATCACCGAACCGGGGTTGTCATTAATCACGTTATTATTAATACTTTTGACTCACGGTGGGACCGACACGAACTGGGCCCTTATCCGCGGGCGTGGCTATCGATAGATTTAATATACACTCTGCAGAGGTTAGCACACTCTACCCACACCACGGAACCCATGGCCTCGCACTCCCATTCGGGTGGACCAACGGCGTTCCGACAAAACCGATCTATTGTCATGACACTCTCCCGGCCACTCCGACCCACTCTCCCGGCCATTCGGGTGGCCCCGTGTCTACCAAAGACACCCCACCACCGTCGTGGTCAAACTCCCTCACGGGGAAAACACCCTCACGGGGACCGGATCCATAAAAACAACGGGCACACAAGGTTATGTCTGCTTACCGGGCCAGGGTACGCACGCCCATAACCTTCCCTCATGGGAGGCACCGGCGAGATGCACGACAATAGACCCAGTTAGGACCCCCCCCATAAGGTAAGCATGGTTGCACTGGTCAGTTTCGATCTGGCCGCACCATGACTCAACCAACAGTTGTTCATGTTCAATTTAGTCCGGTTAAACTTGAATGCAATATGCTGATCCATGATAAAATAACAACATGCATTTACAAAGCATGAGCATGATATCAACATAAGCACAGGATGCAACATAACTGTCCATCATATCAACTATGAAATAATCTCCAACTGAACATGGCACAATGACGAGCATAAATATTACAAGTGCAACACTACTCATAGTATAACATAACATGACCACTAGCATCAACCATAAATAACATGCAAGAACTTATCAATGACATCACCGAGTAGCACTTAACCAACTAACAGCAACGAAACAATGCCTATTAAAACCAACGTTAGTCATGCACCGAAGAGCATGACCAACCCAACATGTACTCTTATGAAGCATGGCAATATGAAAGTAATACTAGCAACTAGCAGGGCCTGATAACCAGGTGCCTAACAACATAGCAATCAAGTAAGCACAATCCCAGAAGCGTTACCTAAACAACGATAACCATATTTTAAACAAGCAATCATTTAATAAATATTCAAGTTGAAAACCATGCTTACTGCATGAATATCATGCAAATGGGTATTGTGGCTTGCCTAGCGATGAAGAAGGCACCGGGGATAAGTGCAGTGAAGCCGCGGAAAGATTTGCTGGAAAGAGTTCTCTCTCGGAGGGGCTGTTTACGTTCAAGGGCAAAAAGATCATTTTCACAGTGTCAAAGCATAGTGAAAATGAATCCAACAGAACGGGTTCGATGAGACGAAGAAATGGGCTTTGGAATCACCTCATTTGGAGTTGTGGTTAAAAAGATATGAGGTGTTTCTGCCAGGGACCCATCTGTAATGAAAAACTTCAAAATCTAGGCACAGGGATGTAAAAGCGTAGCGCAATCAGCGAATACGCTTTCACCGAATCGAAAAACACATTCGGTGAAGAAGAATGGAAATACGCTTCCTCTAAAAGAATACGTACTCGCGGGAAAATACGCTTCCATTACGCGAAACCGTACAGAAGTGGTTTACGTTTCCACTTAAACATGTGGCAGGGGCTAGAGTAGCTGACGTGCGGGTCCCACGGGTGGGGCCCGTCACTTATCCAGCTCAGCCACCCGGGTCAACGCGTTGTGGCGGGACCAGCCGCTGGGTCGCCGCTGTGGGGTCCATGGGGAGGAGGGCCCGCTGGCCTGGCTCCTTCTTCCTCCTCGCTGCGCCCCGACGGAGCAGAGTAGGGGCGCGACTCAGGCGACGAGCTCCGGCGCCACAGGCCACCTCGGGCGGCGCGCCGGCCACCGGGATGGTCAGGGAGGTGAGGCGCGTCCATCCCGCCTGGACACGGTCGCCGAGGAGGACCGGGAGCGACGAAAGTGACTCAGCCGGAGATGGCTTTGGGTGGGATTGGTCATCATGGCAAGGGTGGCTCCGGCGAGGGGGCGAGGGCATGGGGAGGATCGCCGGAGTGAGGGGGTCTCATTGGTCGTGGAAGAACGATGAGGGAGGGCTCGGGTCGGCTGTATTTAAGCGGAGCACCGCGTCGAGGCTTCGGCCATGGGAGGGGCAGGAGAGCTCCTCGAGCTCAACGGAGAGGCTGGGTAGGGTACTGGGACTGAGGTAAGGAGCTTGGGATGCTCGGGAGGCCGCGGGGATGGCTATATATAGCCGCGGGCGAGGAGGCCGAGCTGGCACCGCCAGCGGACGCGTGTCCGCATCATGGACGCTGCGTGCCTCGTCATGAGCTCGTGGGTAGGGAGACGAGGGAGGTGCAAGTGGAGGTCTCACGGGCGTAGAAGGCCAAGGGGAAGCAGAGGAAGAAGCCGAGCGCCATTAACGCTCGGTTGGCACTGTGTGCTTGTGGACGCGCGGCGGCTTGCGTCGGTGAGCAAGCGGACGGAGGGGCAGAGGGGTCCAGGTGATCGGCGACGATAAGAGGAGGACAATGGACAGGCTCACGAGATCTAAGACGCCGAGAGGAGGAGGAGGTCCATCACAAACAAAGTTACCATTAGACGCCAGCAGATCGCATTACGTAGCGTGCGTGCACAGACACGCCATTGTCGTGGTCACCATGTGCAACGTCATGTAGTGGTAGAAATGGGTTGTAAATTGTTGTCTAGGGGTTGGTCCTTCCTGGGGAGGTTGCAACCGTGGTGGTAGATTGGTTAAAAGTGACATGGTTAACTGGTAGTTAACACCTGAAGTTTACTGCAGTAAACTTGATTGTGTACTGCTGATCAATAGAGATGTAATTGGAAGCAATGGAGTTGTCTGGTAAGTTTAGGGTGAGAAGGACTGTCATCCTGGTAATTTTGAGAAGATTAGGATCAAGGATTAATGGATTTGCTTTGCAACTGCCAAGTCTGGACAGAAATTAAGATTAGGATGATGCACTCACATAGAGTTATGGATTGGGATGAAAGTTGGCAAATCCTCATGATATGGACATATAAATATGCTGTAAAAAGCTCATACCAAATGGATAATCCAAAATGGTACTTGCTTCACAAACATTATTTCTGTCCAGAAACTTGCCAAAATTCTAGAGGACAAATGGCTTGATGAAACATACCCACAATGGGTGGAGGTAAGTTACATAGATAACAGAAGGCCTAGAAAAATTGGCAGCCATAATGGAGCAAGATAAAATATACTTACTTCACAAACTGAAATTTTGGACAGAATCAAAGAATTGAAGGTGAGTTCACATGGAGACATGACATGAGCTCTACTTTGGTGGAGAGTGACGATTGGGTTATATGAAGGGCCATGCGAAATTGCAACTCGTTTGGATATGCCTAGCTTGTACTTCCTTCACAACCACTTCCCTCAGACAGGAACTTTGGAAAAATCATAATTAAATGATTACTAGGCAAATGAGGTTGCACTTTGGCATGTGGCAATGATATGGACAGGAAATGGTGTCCAAGGAGTTTTAGGTCAATTGGGAAAAGATAAATGGCACTTGCTTCACATTGTGCCATTCAGGACAGAATAGGAAATGAATTAATTGAGCATGATGATAAACATGACAAATGAAATATTTTGCCATATTTGAGAAAGATATGACCCAAATAATTTATGAGAATTATTTGGGAATTTTTGTAGTGATAGAAATATAGGTTGCTTCACAACCTAGGGCAATTTGAGTTATTCCTTTAATAGAAAAGGAATATTCCCAAGGTAAAGAATATTGAGATTAGGGCTAGGATGAAAATGACAGGGTCTAGGGAAAGATTTGGGTATGACAAGCCACTCTGGAAACAAAGAAGAGGGCATCTTCTTCAGTTTTCAGACCACAAAGCCACGGAAAAAGAAAACTCAAGCAAAAACCTCAGAAAAACAAAAGAAAAAGAAAGGGCCAATAATGAGGTTGTCACAAACCTTACCCCCTTAAAGAAATCTCGTTCTCAAGATTTGGTTGCTCAGGGAGCAAGTATGAAGGCGCTGACTTAAGGAAACCGTTTCCAACTCGGGTATCCTTTTTCTTATTTTTGATCCCACTAAATTTTTAGCTGACTGGCCCTAGGGGGGGGGGTGTTTGCTTTAATATATCCATATTCTGACTGATCTTACCTTGCTTGTTCATGCTTATACAGGCTCCAATTTCTTTTTAGATCTGCTGACTTAGCTGACTGTGATTGATCCTCATGACTGAAATATATGTCGGCCTCACAAATCCAAGAGTGATTTCTGCTGGTTGTGTCATCCGGTACTGGCAATCTTTCATGAAGTGGTGATCAGATTTTTCTAGTGGACACCCAAGCTTTAACTCCTTGCATTGGGTTTCTCCACTAAATGCAGGTCCTTCGGGTAAATAGTGAAATGGGTCATAACCGCTTTCCTGACAGATTCTGGCTTATCGCGGAAATTTCTGAATCATCTTAACTGGTTCCACTGTCTTGAGTATCGGATCCGTACCAAATATTTGATTGTCGCCTGTCGTGGCTAGCATAAGAGTTTGACCTGTATGATAATATCTGCATGCTTGACTGACGGTGTATCTGCACCATGCGGGTCTTGCAACAATTTTCATATCTGCATCACAGGTCTTGCTTCTTCATTATTGTTTTCTTGATCTGGATCCTTTGCTGAAAGAGCTGGGTCATATTGCTTCTTCGTATCACCATTGGTACTATCGGTACAATTTTTCGGCAATCGTAGCCTATCCTCATTTTTCTGACAGGGTACCCCATTAAATGGCAGGTTCAACACCCCTCAGGTTCTGACTTGAGCCCACTGACATCGTCAATCCTCATAATCCTTTGTCATACTGCGGTGTATACTGGCTTTCTTCTCTTAACCATCCTCACGTGGTTGTCAGATCCTCATCCGAGTGACTTGTAAGGTCTTGGTGTGACTTGTAAGGTCTTGGTGGTATGCTCACCGCATATATATGAGAATCTGATTACCGTGACAGACGTGTATTCTGACTGATTCTTGCCTCTAACTGGGTATCGTATTTTAAGCTTACCCCTTAAAGACTTTTGTCGGGAAAGACTCAAGACCTTATGCCGAAAGCTTTTTATGTTGCTTTCATCAAGAAGGCAGAGTACCTTGTAATGGGAAATCATCCATGTATTGTACTGAGGAAGATAGATGAATCTTGCCTTGGAAGCTTCTCGGGTACCTTGCGAGGGAAAATTGGGTTGCTTACACCAGAAGCTTCTTATTGTGATATGTGGACCGATTTCCACATATATAATCATATTAATATTTTTGTTATTGATTTCTTGTATGGGGTTTTGCAGGACTATCCTCCTTTCTGAGTACATGCCATATTTTTGGTTGCTTCCAGGTACATCGGATTCCAAAATCATCCTCAGCGAAAAATTAAGCTTGTATCTGAGCCATACCTTTGACAATATTCTGTCAACCTTGCACACAGTTTATCTTGCTGATTTGATCATTTCTTCTATGAGGAGTGCATGATGAGGGAGACTTGACACTCAGTAACATGATCAGATATTTCCCAATCTGAATGTATCTGGTTGAGAATTCCATACTGTTGTGAGGAGTGCACATTAATGCAAACTTTATATTGACACTCCATCCAGGATTTCTTTTGTATTCAGACGAGCTATTTCCAATTTCACAACAGTCTGCTGACAATTTCATTCTGTTTAGCTGAGTTTCCGAATATATGCATTTCTTGCCGACTCTTCGGGTGTCGGCTGACAAGCAACTTTAATAGGGGGAAAATTTGTAACACCGAAGGCCCAAAGAAAGAAACAAAAGAAACGACTAAAACAAAAGCACACAAGCATACTACTAATATAATTAATCAAGCAATCATCACATATTACTACTATTCACACAATAATATGCATGCACACCTAAGCACACAAATCGCGCAGAAACTCTGGTATTACGGTCTACTTTGTTGTGGCCGTGTGCACGAAAATTATATCCATGTGTGGAAGGAGTTGGCGTAACTGAAGCTACACCAAGCACTGGCTGAACAGTGGCTGGATCTGGGTGGATACACAGGTGAGAACGGACTTGACGATCAAGTAGCGAGACACAAAAGTCACGACCACCTCATTATCAAGCGTACAAAAAGAATCGTACCCGTCCATAGAATGAAATGACATGGCAAGATAACAGTGGAAGACTAGGTTTAATGGCGTTGCCCTTTTGTGATAACAAAGATCAGCAAGGGTTGCCAAGGGGACGAGATGGATGGCATGATTCAGGATAGAAACAAGTCTATCACCGAAATAATATGGGTGGCGGAAAAATATACGTGACACCTGAGCATAACTCCTGCAAATGGTGTCTGGAATTCTGGGTACCAGGGCATCACTCTGCTGGGACAGAGATGACGCCGAACACCAAAGAGCAGACATGCTAAGAAGGAGGGTGCAGGCGGTGGACCGAAAACGATGCCACCTACACTCACAAGATTAACCGTTAGTGACAAAATAATAATCTATATGCATGCTATGCGACAAACAAATGCAACAATCAAGTGCAGCAAACCAATTGGGGTCTATACTACCGCTTTCTAACGTTTGCGCAGGCTAAGGCATCCTACAGCCAGACGTGCTCTGATACCAAGCGTTGTGGCACCCCGGCTCAGAGAAACCGGAACGCCCCGTATTCCAGCCCAGAGATCGAGGAGAACTCTTCTGGAATACGGCACTGCTCAGCATAGAACAAACCAGCTTTCTATTATTACACGAATATGATTACAAGGTCTCTGATATTACAATGAATAACATCATCACGGCGACACTACGCCATCCTTAGTTGCTCTATTCAAGCAGCAGAACAACTCGAAGCAGCGGAAAAAACTACTGGCAGTGGAACAACGACGACGGTGGTGAACTCCAATCCGCAGGGACTCTGGCTGGAACGCTTGTCCTAGCTCGCGAACACCGGAACGACACCAAACAAGCAAGCAATCCAGGCATGACCTGCAAGCTGGCATGACATGACACGCCAGTCAAGATATTGAATGTACTTGAAAGCTCACAATTAACCAAAAGCATTCAAGACAAACAACAGCATGGCAATTACAAGTTAATCAGGGATTAACATGAGATCCTCATAACAACATGACATGAGCAACATGATATCCAAAGTAATATTCCAAGATAATACCACATACCATCATGAAAATAATCATAATAGCCACTAAGAATCCAAAGGCAACATGAACATGATACAGCTAGAACAATATGAGCATGGCATGAACATATGAATCTGATGATACTAGCATGCAACATGATGACACTATATGCATTATTTATTCTGCTCGGGTTATCTCGTAACCATCACACGCATCACTTACCAACCTCGGACATCACACGATCATCTCAGGATCAAATCAAGCTTGGTATAAACAATACTGTAGTAATCATTAAATGACCACAAGGAGCTTGATCTTTACCCACGATTCTCGCACAATATCTCGAATATCCAACAACTTGGTATCCTCGATACCACGGTGATCATTCCGCGATCACCACCATGACCAACACTTGGTCTCAAACCGTGATCCTTACACGGCGATCACAACCACGACCAATATTTGGCCCGTGATCCTTACGGCGATCACAACCAACTTATCTCATCAACCGAACCGGGTTGTAATTAATCACGTTATTATTAATACTGTTGACTCACGGTGGGACCGACACGAACTGGGCCCTTATCCACGGGCGCGACTATCGATAGATTTAATATACACTCTGCAGAGGTTAGCACACTGTACCCACACCACGGAACCCATGGCCTCGGGTGGACCAACGGCGTTCCGACAAAACCGATCTATTGTCATGACACTCTCCCAGCCACTCCGACCCACTCCAAACTGGTTTAGTCCTGGGTGGCCCCGTGTCTACCAAAGACACCCCACCACCGTCGTGGTCAAACTCCCTCACGGGGAAAACTCCCTCACGGGGACCGGATCCATAAAAACGACGGGCACACAAGGTTATGTCTGCTTACCGGGCCAGGGTACGCATGCCCATAACCTTCCCTCGTGGGAGGCACCGGTGAGATGCACGACAATAGACCTAGTTTGGACCCCCCCATAAGGTAAGCGTGGTTGGACCCGGTCAGGTTTCGATCCTGGCGGCACCATGACTCAACCAACAGTTGTTCAAGTTCAATTTAATCCGGTTAAACTTGAATGCAATATGCTGAGCCATGATAAAATAACATGATGCATTTACAAAGCATGAGCATGATATCAACATAAGCACAAGATGCAACATAACTGTCCATCATATCAACTACGAAATAATCTCCAACCGAACATGGCACAATGACGAGCATAAATATTACAAGTGCAACACTACTCATAGTATAACATAACATGACCACTAGCATCAACCATAAATAACATGCAAGAACTTATCAATGACACCACCGAGTAACACTTAACCAACTAACAGCAACGGAACAATGCCTATTAAAACCGACGTTAGTCATGCACCGAAGAGCATGACCAACCCAACATGTACTATTATCAAGCATGGCATTAAGAAAGTAATACTAGCAACTAGCAGGGCATGATAACCAGGTGCATAACAACATAGCAATCAAGTAAGCACAATCCCGTGCGTTGCCATCAAACAACGATAACCATATTTTAAATAAGCAATCATTTAATAAATATTCAAGTTGAAAACCATGGCTACTGCATGACTATCATGCAAATGGGTATTGTGGCTTGCCTGGGGATGAAGAAGGCACCGGGGAGAAGTGCGGTGAAGCCACGGAAAGACTTGCCGGGCTGTTTATGTGCAAGGGCAAAAAGGTCATTTTCATAGTGTCAAACCATAGTCAAAATGGAACCAACAGAACAGGTTCGATGAGAGGAAGAAATGGGCTTTGGAATCACCTCATTTTGAGTTGTGGTTACAAAGATATGAGGTGTTTTCTGCCAGGAACCCATCTGTAATAAAAAAACTTCAAAATCTGGGCCTAGACAGAAAAGCAGAAAGCGCAATCAGCGAAATACGCTTTCACTGAACTGAAAAACGATTCGAGTCAAGAAGAATGGAAATACGCTTCCTCTAAAAGAAAACGTACTCGCGGGAAAATTCGCTTCCATTACGCGAAAATGTACAAAAGTGGTTTACATTTCCACTTAAACACGTGGGCGGGGCTTGAGCACCGACGTATGGGTCCCAGGTGGGGCCCGCCACTTATTCAAATTTCGGCCACCGGGTTAAGCGCATGCAGGGCGGGACCCGGCCGCTGGAGTCGCTGCCAGTGGGGTCCATGGGAAGGAGGAGGGCCCGCCTGGCACAGCTCCATCTTCCTCCTCACGCCGCGCCTGACGGAGCAGAGCCGGGCGCTGCTCCGGTGATTTAGCGCCACAGCCACCTCCGTGCGGCAAGCTTCGCCACCGGGCTGGTCAGGGAGGCGAGGCGCATCCATCCCGCCTGGACACGGACGCCGAGGAGGACCGGAGCGACGGTGGCGCGGACTCCGGCGGAGATGGCTTCGGGTGGGATTGGGCATCATGGCAAGGGTGACTCCGGCGAGGGCGCGAGGGCATGGGGAGGATCACCGGAGTGAGGGGGTCTCACTGGTGGTGGAAGAACGATGAGGGAGGGCTCGGGTCAGCCGGATTTAAGCGGAGCATAGCGGCGAGGCTTCGTCCATGGGAGGGACAGGAGAGCTCCTCGAGCTCAACGGAGAGGCTGGGCAGGGTACTGGGACTGAGGTGAGGAGCTTGGGATGCTCGGGAGGCTGCGGGGATGGCTCTAGATAGTCATGCGTAGAGGCCGAGCCGGCATACAGCCAGACGCTGCGTGTCCAGGGCCATGGACGATATTCTCGCATGAGCTCGCATGGGTAGGAGAGACGAGGTAGGTGCAGGGGAGGTCTCACGGGGCAGAGGAGGCCAAGGGGGAAGCAGAGGAAGAAGCCGAGTGCCATTAACGCTCGGTCGACACTGTGTGCTCGTGGACGCGCGGCGGCTTGCGTCGGTGAGCAAGCGGACGGAGGGGGAGAGGGGTCCAGGTGATCGGCGACGACGAGAGGAGGACAATGGATAGGCTCACGAGCTCGAAGACGCCAAGAGGAGGAGGGGGTCCATCACAAACAACCATCGGACGCCAGCAAGACCGCATTACGTAGCGCGTGATGCACGGACACGCCATTGTCGTGGTCACCATGTGCAATGGCATGTAGTGGTAGAAATGGGTTATAAATTGTTGTCTAGGGTTTGGTCCTTCCTGGGTTGGTTGCAACCGTGGTGGTAGATTGGTTAAAGGTGAAATGGTTAACTGGTAGTTAACACCTGAAGTTTACTGCAATAAACTTGATTGTGTACTGCTGATCAATAGAGATGTGTTTGGAAGCAACGGAGCTGTCTGGTAAGTTTAGGGTGAGAAGTACTTTCATCCTGGTAATTTTGAGAAGATTAGGATCAAGGATTAATGGAGTTGCTTTGCAACTGCCAAGTCTGGACAGAAATCAGGATTAGGATGATGCACTCACATAGAGTAATGGATTGGGAAGAAACTTGGCAAATCCTCATGATATGGACATATAAAGATGTTGTAAAAAGCTCATACCAAATGGGCCGGATTCAAAATGGTACTTGCTTCACAAACATTATTTCTGTCCAAAAACTTGCCAAAATTCTAGAGGACAAATGGCTTGATGAAACATGCCCACAATGGGTGGAGGTAAGTTATATAGATAACAGAAGGCCTAGAAAAATTGGCAGCCATAATGGAGCAAGATAAAATACTTGCTTCACAAACTGAAATTTTGGATGTAATCAAAGAATTGAAGGTGAGCTCACATGGAGGCATGACATGAGCTCTACTTTGGTGGAGAGTGATGATTTGGTTATATGAAGGGCCATGCAAAATTGCAACTCATTTTGATATGCCTAGCTTGTACTTCCTTGACAACCACTTCCCTCAGACAGGAACTTTGGAAAAATCATAATTAAATGATTACTAGGCAAATGAGGTTGCAATTTGGCATGTGGCATTGATATGGACAGGAAAATGTGTCCAAGTAGTTTTAGGTCAAATGGGAAAAGATAAATGGCACTTGCTTCACATTCTGCCATTCAGGACAGAATAGGAAATGAATTAATTGAGCATGATGATAAACATGACAAATGAAATATTTTGCCATATTTGAGAAAGATATGACCCAAACAATTTATGAGAATTATTTGGGAATTTTTGGAGTGATATAAATATAGGTTGCTTCACAACCTAGGGCAATTTGAGATATTCCTTTAATAGAAAAGAAATATTCCCAAGGAAAAGAATATTGGGATTAGGGCTAGGATGAAAATGACAGGGTCTAGGGAAAGATTTGGGTATGACAAGCCACTCTAGAAACAAAGAAGAGGGCATCTTCTTCAGTTTCTAGACCATGAAGCCACAGAAAAAGAAAACTCAAGCAGAAACCTCAGAAAAACAAAAGAAAAAGAAAGCGCCAAAAATCAGGCTGTCACATGAAACTTCACGGAGAATATTTTTGGAATTAATAAAAAATACTGGCGAAAGAATCAAGGCCAGAGGCCCACACCCTGTCCACGAGGGTAGGGGCGCGCCTTCCCCCTGGGTGCGCTCCCTGCCTCGTGGGCCCCCTAGCGCTCCACCGACGTCAACTCCAACTCTATATATTCACATTCGGGGAGAAAAAATCAAAGAGAAGGATTCATCGCGGTTTACGATACGAAGCCGCCGCCAAGCCCTAATCTTTCTCGGGAGGGCTGATCTGGAGTCCGTTTGGGGCTCCGGAGAGGGGAATCCGTCTCCATCGCCATCATCAACCTTCCTCCATCACAAATTTCATGATGCTCACCGCCGTGGGTGAGTAATTTCATCGTAGGCTTGCTGGACGGTGATGGGTTGGATGAGATTTATCATATAATCGAGTTAGTTTTGTTAGGGTTTGATCCCTAGTATCCACTATGTTCTGAGATTGATGTTGCTATGACTTTGCTATGCTTAATGCTTGTAACTAGGGCCCGAGTGCCATGCTTTCAGATCTGAACCTATTATGGTTTCATGAATATATGTGAGTTCTTCATCCTATCTTGCAAGTCTATAGTCACCTATTATGTGTTATGATCTGTCAACCCCGAAGTGACAATAATCGGGACCATTGCCGGTGATGACCGTAGTTTGAGGAGTTCATTTATTCACTAAGTGTTCATGCTTTGGTCCGGTACTCTATTAAAAGGAGGCCTTAATATCCCTTAGTTTCCAATAGGACCTCGGCCGCCACACGGGAGGGTAGGACAAAATATGTCATGCAAGTTCTTTCCATAAGCACGTATGACTATATTCGGAATACATGCCTACACTACATTGATGAATTGGAGCTAGTTCTGTGTCACCCTATGTTATAACTGTTGCATGAGTAATTGCATCCGGCATAATTCTCCATCACCGATCTAATGCCGACGAGCTTTTCACATATTGCTCTTTGCTTAGTTACTTTGCCATTGCCACTATTACAATTACTACAAACTGCTCATCGTTACTTTTGCCAATTGCTATCAAGCTACGTCCATACTACTTTGCTACTAAATACTTTCTTTTTGCAGATATTAAGTTATCCAGGTGTGCTTGAATTGACAACTCAACTGGTAATACTTGAGAATATTCTTTGGCTCCCCTTGTGTCGAATCAATAAATTTGGGTTGAATACTCTACCCTTGAAAACTATTGCGATCCCCTATATTTTTGGGTTATCAAGACTATTTACTGGCGCCGTTACCGGGGAGCATAGCTCTATTCTTTGATTCACTTGGGATTTATGTCTGCTGATCACTATGAGGAACTTGAAAGACGAGAAAACCAAAATTTATCCCTCAACTACGAGGGGAGGTAAGGACCTGCCATCTAGCTCTGCACTTGATTCACCTTCTGCTTTTGAGTAAGCTTGCGACACCTAAACACCTCGCTCGCTATTAATTCTGATATGTCGCTTGATATTGATGATGCCACTTCTACTATGCATGATACTTATGATGAAACTACTTCTATGCTTGATACTACTGTGCCACTATGTGAATTTCTTGATGAACAACTTGCTAGGGCTAGAGAGAATGAAATCATTGAAACTGATAATATTGATAAAAGAGATGATGAAGATTCTCCCCCTAGATATGAATTACTCACAGCTCGAGGGTTATGTTATGGATGAAGAAACTGCTAGAGACTTTCTTGCTTGGAATGATAGGAGTGATCTTGAGAAATTGTTAGCTAAGCTTAAACAAAAATCTTTGAATGCTAGAATGAAATATGGCCCTTCTTTTGCTACTTCACCTATCTGTGTTACTCATAAGGATTATGATTTCTCTGTTGATACTGAGATAATTACTTTGGTTGAATCTGATCCTTTCTATGGCTATGAATCTGAAACTGTTGTGGCACATCTTACTAAATTAAATGATATAGCCACCCTATTCACTAATGATGAGGAAACTCGCTACTACTATGTCCTTAAGCTATTTCCGTTCTCATTAAAGGGTGATGCTAAAACATGGTTTAATTCTCTTGATCCTGGTTGTGTGCGTAGTCCCTGTGATATGATTTATTGCTTCTCGCTAAATATTTCCCCGCTCATAAGAAACAAGCTGCTTTAAGGGAAATATATAATTTTGTGCAAATTGAAGAAGAGAGTCTCCCACAAGCGTGGGGAGGCTTCTCCAATTACTTAATGCTTTGCCTGATCATCCTCTCAAGAAAAATGAAATACTTGATATCTTTTATAATGGACTAACCTAGGCTTCCAGAGACCACCTGGATAGTTGTGCTGATTGTGTTTTCAGGGAAAGAACAGTCGATCAAGCTGAATTGCTATTTAATAATACGTTGACTAACGAACATAATTGGACACTTCCTGAACCAACTCCTAAGCCAACTCCGAAGAAAAGGGGTATTCTATTTCTCAGTCCTGAAGATATGCAAGAGACAAAGAAATCTATGCATGAAAAAGGGTATTAAAGCTGAAGATGTTAAGAATTTACCTCCTATTGAAGAAATACACAGTCTAAATTTGCCGCATGTTGAAGAAATACATGGTCTTGATAACCCGACACATGTAGTGAATGTAAATTCTCTCTATAGATTTTATGAAGGTGATATTCCTCGTTACAAGTCTGCTAGCCAATGCTTAGATGAGTTTGATAATTTTATTGTCAAACAAGAAAACTTCAATGCTTACGTTGGTAGACAATTGACACGCAATGCTTATATGATTGAACACTTAAGTGATTATATGTCCAGTGCTAAAGGTGAACTTAAACTTATTAGTAAACATGCTTCCATGGTTACCACTCAAGTAGAACAAGTGCTTAAAGGTCAAAATGATTTGCTCAATGAATTACATAATAAGAAGAATGACTTTGTTGTTAGAGTTATGACTAGAGGGTGTAAAATGACTCAGGAACCTTTGTATCCTGAAGGTCACCCTAAGAGAATTGAGAAAGATTCTCAGAGAACTAATATTGATGCACCTATCCCTTCTAAGAGGAAGAAAAAGAAAAATGATAGGACTTTGCATGCTTATAGTGAACCTGTTGTCGACACACCTGAGAATTCCAATGATATTTCTATTTCGGATGCTAAAACACAATCTGGTGATGAACATGAACCTAGTGATAATGTTAATGTTGATGTTCATGTTGATGCTCAACCTAGCAATGATAATGATGTAGAGATTTAACCTGTTGTTGGTCTTGATAACCCACAGTCAAAGAATCAACGTTATGATAAGAGAGACTTTGTTGCTAGGAAGCACGGTAAAGAAAGACAACCATGGGATTGGAAACAAATGCCTTTTCCTCCAAAATCATTCAAGAAAAAGGATGATGAGGATTTTGAGCATTTCGCTGAAATGATTAGACCTATCTTTTTGCGTATGCGTTTGACTGATATGCTTAAAATGAATCCTTATGCTAAGTATATGAAAGAAATTGTCACAAATAAGAGAAAGATACCGAAAGCTGAAATTTCCACCATGCTTGCCAATTATACTTTTAAGGGTGGAATACCAAAGAAACTTGGAGATCCAGGAGTACCAACTATACCATGCTCCATTAAAAGAAACTATGTTAGAACTGCTTTATGTGATCTTGCAGCCGGTGTTAGTGTTATGCCTCTCCCTTTATATCATAGGCTTGATTTGAATAAGTTGACACCTACTGAAATATCTTTGCAAATGGACGATAAATCAACCGCTATAAACGTTGGTATTTGTGAGGATGTGCCTGTTGTAGTTGCAAACGTTACTATTTTAACGGACTTTGTTATTCTTGATATTCCCGAGGACGATAGTATGTCTATTATTCTTGGAAGACCCTTTTTAAATACTGCAGGGGCTGTCATTGATTGCAACAAAGCCAATGTCACTTTTCATGTTAATGGTAATGAGCATACGGTACACTTTCCGAGGAAACAACCTCAGGTCCACAGTATCAATTCTATTAGAAAAATTCCATCTATTACTATTGAAGGTTTTGAATTTCCTCTTCCTACAGTCAAGAAGAAATATGGTATTCTTATTACTGGGGACGTGCATATCCCCGTTGAGGTAACCTAGTGCTATTCGAAAATTCTCCGGTTCCATGCGATTCAGAATGAGTTTGTTAACAAGACTTGATCAACCTTGTTAGTGGATTCCTTTTGATGAACATGAGATGGATGAAGTTAGAAAGCACAACCTTCTGTACCATCCTTTTACTTTCTGTTATTTAGAATAAATAAAGAAAAATAGTATTTTTCTGTCAGTTTTCTGAATTATCTGTGCAATAAAAAAATACCACGAAAATAAAAGTTCTCCAAATGCCCTGAAAATGAAATATGATTTTTTTCTAGAATATTTGAGAATATCTGGCACTGAGAACACATCAGGGGGAGCAAGCACCTAGCCACGAGGGTCCAGGGCGCGCCCACACCACTTGGGCACGCCCCCCTGCCTCGTGGGCCCCTGGTGGCCCCCCTCCACTTATTCCAGCCACCACACACTCCTTCTTCCTCCCAAAAAAACACTAACCAACTCAAGCACGAGTTCTAGCTCATCTTGCTGCCATTTTCGATCTCCTTGCTCAAAGCTCCATTTACAGAACTGCTTTGGGGGATTGTTCTTCGGTATGTGACTCCTCCATTGGTCCAATTAGTTTTTGTTCTAGTGCTTTATTCATTGCAGATTTTTGTTGCCTAGGTGACCCTGTTCTTGAGCTTGCATGTCAAATTTATATGGTCCCAAGTAGTTCTAATGCATGATATAGTCTCTAGGCATTTGTGGGAGTAGTTGCTATCAATTTTGTTGAGTTTGGTTTACTTTTAATTTGAGTTACTAAAAATTTCAGAAATTTTCAGAAATTGATGAAGAGATTTTTGAGGGGCTCTTCGAGCCGAAGCTCGAAGGATAAGCAAAGTGAAGAGGATAAGTGTGACGCCCCCGATTCAATAGTACACTAATCATGCACGCAAACGTGTACGATCAAGATCAGGGACTCACGGGAAGATATCACAACACAACTCTAAAAATAAATAAGTCATACAAGCATCATAATACAAGCCAGGGGCCTAGAGGGCTCGAATACAAGTGCTCGATCATAGACGAGTCAGCAGAAGCAACAACATCTGAGTACTGACATAAGTTAAACAAGTTGCCATAAGATGGCTAGCACAAACCAGGATACAGATCGAAGAGGCGCAGGCCTCCGCTCGATCCTCCTAACTACTCTCGGTCGCTGCCGTGGCAAAGACGTTGTAGTAGGCACCTCCAGAGTAGTAGTCGTCATCGACGGTGGCGTCTGGCTCCTGGGCTCCATCGTCTGGTCGCAGCAATCGGGTAGAGGTATGGGGGAAAGGGGGAACAAGGCAACCGTGAGTACTCATCCAAAGTACTCGCAAGCAAGGAGCTACACTACATATGCATGGATATATGTGTAAAGGGCCATATCAGTGGACTGAACTGCGTAATGCCGTAATAAGAGGGGATAGCTAATCCCGCCGAAGACTACGCTTCTGGCAGCCTCCGTCTTGCAACATGTAGAAGAGAGTATACTGAAGTCCTCCAAGTAGCATCGCATAGCATAATCCTTCCCGACGATCTCCTCCTCAATGCCCTGTTAGAGAGCGACCACCGGGTTGTATCTGACACTTGGAAGGGTGTGTTTTATTAAGTAACCGGTTCTAGTTGTCATAAGGTCAAGGTACAACTCCAAGTCGTCCTATTACCAAAGATCACGGCTATTCGAATAGATTAACTTCCCTGCAGGGGTGCACCACATTACCCGACACGCTCGATCCCATTTGGCCGGACACACTTTTCTGGGTCATGCCCGCCGCAGAAGATCAACACGTCGCAGCCCCACCTAGGCATAACAGAGAGGTCAAAGACGCCGGTTCAAACCCTAAGCGCATAGGGTCTCCGGGCCTAAT
This sequence comes from Aegilops bicornis, assembly GCA_021605145.1. Lineage (NCBI taxonomy): Eukaryota > Viridiplantae > Streptophyta > Magnoliopsida > Poales > Poaceae > Aegilops > Aegilops bicornis. The sequence goes on along the minus strand of CM038671.1, from coordinate 561,593 downwards.
CGCTCTTAGCACAGCACGCTATGCGTGACGCTGTCGAAGCAGACCTAGCCTAGTGGCGTTCCGGTCAATCCGGTATACGTCGCTCGATCGGCGACGTCACGAAATGCTTCGGCTGATACCACGAGGCCGGTTGCCCATATCTTGTCCTACGTGGCGGTTATTGCATATAAGGTCAACGACCCAACTCAGATCAAGTACCAAGATCTCGTTAAGCTAGTTAAGTATCCTTGGACGCCGAACAGGGCCGGGCCCACCTCTCTCCTAGGCGGTCTCAACCTGCCCTGTCGCTCCGCCTCAAAGATCCACTCGCGGGCACTCCTACGAGCCGACCCGTCTTTAGTCACCACATGTATCATGTATAAGTATATAGTATATACCTGTGACCACCTCCCGAGTGATCACGACCCAATAGTATAGCACAACGGACGGACAAGAATGTAGGGCCACAGATGGAAATACTAGCATCCTATACTAGGCAAGTAGGAATGCAGGTAAAGGTATCAACAGAAGTAGCAAAGACAGGCTATGCATCGTGGTAGGAATAACGGAAGCGGTAACATACGTTACGCTACTCTAATGCAAGCATTATAGAGGAGAGTAGGCGATATCTGGTGATCAAGTGGGGGCTTGCCTGGTTTCTCCGGCAAGAGAGAGGGGTCGTCAACTCCGTAGTCGTCGGGCGGCAGCAGTCGGTCTCGTAGTCTACCCGGAGAGAAGAGGGGAAGAAACAAGAATACATAGCAAGAAAGTGCATAACAGACAACGAAAGCGAGCTAGACGTGTTCTAACGCCAGTATGAGGTGATACTGGGTGAAGGAAAACATCCGGAAAGTATTCCGGTGATTAGCGTTCGGGCAGAGGAGCCGGAGGGGGAAAGTTGCGAGTTTGACATGTTAGGGGTGCGTAGCGGATGAACGGGCTGCGTATCCGGGTTCGTCTCGTCGTTCTGAGAAACTTTCATGTTGAAAATATTTTAATCCGAGTGCCGGATTAAAAGATATGATTTTCTAAAGATTTTATTAATTTAGGATTTAAATAATTATTTAAATTAATTGAAAATAGATTAATGACATCAAAGATGATGTCATGCCGACATCAGCGATCAAGAGGGTTGGTAGTCAACCTGACCGATGGGTCTCACCGGTGAGTGACACATTTTAATTAAACAGATTAATTAAACTAATCAAAATTAATTAGGGGTGGGCCCCACTGTCATACTAGTTAATTAGCTAATTAACAGTAGTTAATTAGGTTAATTAATCATTAGGTTAATTAATCTTAATTGGTTAACTTAATCAGAATTAATTAAGTTAATTAATTAGTTAATTAATCATTATTTTTATTTAGTATTATATTTTATTTTTTCTTTTCTTTTCTTTTTCATTCATTTTTTTTAAGTGTTCCAGGGCCGTGGGCCCTGTTTGTCATAGGCCCTAGGGGCTTAGCGGGTTTGGTCCAGCAGGCGCACCTGAAGCGAAGGCCTTCGCTCGCGGGACGAGGACGCCAGGCACTGCCGACGGGGTTCAGCCATGGCCAAATGGGCCACAGCGCAATGAGGCGAGGGTGGCGCCAGTGCAGCCATTATTGGCTATCAAGCGCGCGGTCGCACGGCCACGGAGGAGGAGATGGCGGGACGAGGCGCGCCGAGGCACGGGCATGGGCGCCGCCGAGCAGGACACGGGTGGGAGGCCGGAGTGGCGAGTGGCGCTGTGGGGCAACGACGCAGGCAGCGATCGCAGTGCTCGAGCGGGAGGTGGGCATCGAGGCGGGCACGGAGGCAGGTGGGGAAGAGGGAGGCAGCATGAGGACGGGGTCGGGCGCGCTGAGGCACGACTCAAAGGCAAAGAACGCTGGGAGCTGGCGCGGCGCGCGACGGGCGCTGGGCCAGCGAGCAGGGGAAGAGAGGGAGGGCGTGGGGTGCTCACGGGGTAGCGTAGGGACGGGCAATGGGCGCGGGAGGTTCGGGAGGACCGGCCAGGGACGACGTCGACGTGGGAGGAAGCAGGCCGGCGAGGGAGGCGCGGGCTCCGGGCGCGGCGTCCTGGCGCGGGACGGCGAGGTCGTCGCGGCGACGGGCGACGGGATCGGGGGTTTGCCCCGATCCAGATCCAGCCGAGGGAGGGGGCGATGTGGTGGGGGGAAGTGGGGAGTGGGTAGGTTAGGGTTTGCGGGGCGTGGCCTATAGGCTGTGAGCGTCCGAGGACCTGGGTCGGCTGGTTCGGTTGGCGGAGGCCAGTGGGCCACTTGGCCCAAATGAGAGGGCTTTCTCTTTGTTTTTGTTAGTTTAGTTTTTCTCTTTGTATTTCTTTTCTTTTATTTATTTACTTTTTGTTTTAAATCATTTTAAATTATTTAGGCCTTTTATAAAAATGTGTCTACTATACCATATTTATCTATGTAATATTTAGTACAACCCGAACATTTTTATTTTAATTTTTGAAAATCTTTATTATTTACCAAACTTTGAATTTGAATTTTGGACCGGTTTTGATCTAACAATAGACTAGCAGCAATAACCGTGGTGACGTGGCATTATTAGCGTGGGATCACTGTAGCTTAATTATCCGGGCGTCACAATTCTCCTCCACTACAAGAAATCTCGTCCCAAGATTTAGGAGCGGGAGTAAGGGGGAAGAGAATTGGTTACGAAATTCTAACGGGTCTTCTCGGTGTTGGTTGCTCTTCTCGAAGAAGTTAATCCCTTTCGTTGATGTCTTCATTTCTCTGCTTCAGTCATCATGATGAAGTAGGCATCCTTGCTTCGGGAACTCCAACGTACTTATGAAAGGATATGGGTGTATTTCGGAAGAACGGGTCGCTACAGTGTTGCTTATCTGGTAGATAACATCAGGGAAGGTGGCGGAAAGCAACTCTCAATTTGAAACTTAAGACATTATCGAGAGCAAAGTAAGAAGGTGCAAAATAGGAGTTCCAAGTGCATAGGCAATCGTTCGTCGCCTGAAACGACTTGTGAAAGGGATTCAGAGCAACGGAATAAGTATTGCGTCTGATACCAGAATAGATCACAAGGTAGGTGGCTCGTGAATTACATACGAAGTCAAGCGCGATGAATATCTTTGGCAACATGGTGTACAGGAGAGAGTCGGGGTTTCGATCCCTGTGGAACTGTGGGTTATGGGCCCACCATGTGGGTTAAAAGTAGGAAGGGTGGTGACGTCTTGCACGATCATATAAGCAAGGCATGCCGGAGGATAGCCTGTCAGTTATGTCGGCAACAACATCGGTACCAAGGGCGAGGGACGAAGAGAACCATTTTCCTGCTCGTTGAACGAGGCGGACCAATATGCAAGGTTCTCGCCCATCGGGGTTACCAGATGTCGCCAAGACTAGTAACAGGTCACACCGACAGAGTTGTAAACCGAGGTGTTTACCTAAGGTGAGAATATTACTGCTTAGATCATATAGATCACAAGAAACGTTAACCCAACAAATGGAAAGAAAAATATGATTATCAGATTAAACAGAATAATGGAAAGGATAATGTGTTTAAACACATATTTCAAAGGTATATCCTTCGAAAGGACGAGCAAAGCATGATATCCATGACATGATCTAATGTAGTGAACTCTTCAGGTAGGGGAGAGAATTTTCATGACATTACCCATACAGCGGTGTTTGGATAATCGAGCAGGAAACATTGGGCTTCAAATGTTTTTGTTGAAAATCGGAGTACCATGGACATGCTTTAGGATAGCGTTGACATGGTCTTCAAGTAAAAGGTTAGAATCTGGATACACGAAGGATCCATCAGGAACAACTCATAGAATAAGTCTTGCAATAGGTCCTCCAACCAGGTGTGCTAGGCATGACATCACCTTATTGGGTTATAGAAAGACCAATGCTATGACTCTTGGAAAATGTTCCAACCATCATATCTGACCGAGATTCAGATCTGATTGGTGTTACGATACCTCAGACTCAGGATGCCTGAGAAGAAAAGGTGCAACACAATTGACGAGATGACATTATATGATTCTTGGGAAATTAACTATGAAAGCGAGTTCCGAACAAGGGTTCATCATTAAGCCAAGGGGAGGATGAGAAAGTGGCTAATGGACTCAGCAATAATTCAACGAGGTATCCAAAAAGATGCATCTCCACAATTATGTGGATAAGGAGATTGCATTTGTCAGATCAATTGATATAATGAAGTATGCTCGAGGAAAACATAGACAATTAAACATTGGTTGAAAGGTGCGCCCGAATTATGGGTTGGGTTGCACGACCAATGTCAGAATGGTGATTCCATAATCAATAGTCTAAGGATGAACGGTCGACCATTAACTTCAATGCAATAGGGTTCTTTGGAAGAGCAGAATCCAAACAGCACCGTTCACTTGTTGGTACACCGGTGGAAATCAACACGAGGACCAAGAAAGAATGGTGATGGTGAGGTATCACTTATATCAAGAATTCTCAAGAGGTGGTGAAATTCTCACAACATCCTCGACATTAGAGACAGTAATACTTCAAGGTAGAACATAAGACAAGCTGGATTGCAAGTTGCATCCATAACAGGAATAAGTTTGTGACGGAAGGAAGGCAAGGATGTTGTCGATGGTAACTCAAATTACCAAGGGACGAGGGTGGTACTCATCATCATGAATTTGATTGGTATCCTGGAAGGAGTCAAAATGTTGACGATGACCACGACAAATTTGTCGAGAGATTTCAATAAGATGTAATCAATAAGCGACGACATCAAGTCAAAGGAATGAGGTAGCGGAAGGTTATTGGAACCATGGGTAGGACACAAACTTGAAATCAAGATTGTTGTTCAAGGCGAACTGATAGGACGAGGAAGATCGACGTAAGCTTAGCTCATCGTCGAAAATTTTGTGCTCCGGGAAGAAGGACCAGGTAGCACAGTTAGAAGTTTGCACGATAATGATATAGCCGATAAGGCTAGGAATGACTTGAAGGATTATTAAACTCGTAAGCAACAAGAATTACTTAGAGTTATTGAATCGGAGTGCGGAATCGATTCACTTATCGGTGTTCTCGAGTGACTAATAACTGAGAACCTGGGGGGGGGGGAGTCCGAGATCGGTGAGAAGCAATACTAGATGAAGACTCACAGGAAGCAACATAGTTCTCGAGATACCAGAGGTTAATACTCGAGGAAGACCAAAAATAGAGGTTGGGCAAGCGTATTGATCTACAAAAGGCAAGTACTTTAACTTGTCCGATAAATGGAATCAAAGAGAAAATGTGGTCGGGACCACGACTGCAAATGATCAATACATAGATATCAGCTGATTTCACATCAAGGAAATAGTTATTATTACAAGAAGCCTCTATGATAGGATCTACATCGTGTCCATGGGCATGAACACAAAGTTCAAGGTCGACTCCCACTTCTTTAATGCATAACCTTTCATTCACTTCTCGCCTTCAACGAATTTGTGTGTTGAAATTTTATCTGACATAACACTAGTGGAGTATGACCCGTAGTAGTTTCCGGGGTCACACAGTTTAGAGGAGGCATATGTCCAACCCATCGGGGCCTCTAAGGAACATATACAACAAACTTCAGGAGTAAATAACACAAACTCGATAGCAGAGTATGGTTGACAAAGTAGAGGATACAATTTACCAAAGGCGGTATATATCCTACGAAAGTCTCAAGGTTATTGAATATGAAGGACATTGTCGGATAAAATCCAACAAGGATCTAGGGTGAGTATCGGCACACAACCTGCGGAAGAAGCAAGGCAATGACATTGGATTATAGAAACATTTGAATAACTTAGAGTGCAATTGCTAAGGAATTATGATTTACAAAGCGAAGGATCAGAAGCAGATGCTCTGATCAAGGATGGATAATTTCAATACTTAGGGGCACAATCGACGACAATTTAATTGGCGAGCCAGCTCATGATTAAAACGACGTCTGAGCCGGAAGGATGAATTCTAGGATCTGTTTGAGGATTACAAACATTCGCAACAAATCGAATCAACGGACTCAAAATGTCAATGACAATGGATGTCAACAAGATTACTAGACTTATGGGATTAACCATAATGCAAGCAATCAAGAATTTCAAGAGCAATAGGATGCTCAAGATTATCGTAAGATCGAATGATATTTCGAGGATTCGTGACATACATGCATCAACTGCGGATGAGTGGACACTCGGTAAGTGCGAGAAATTATCCGTAGGGGTATTCAGGCGACAAGGAACTGCAAGGCAGTAGACACAAAGTATTCTTGGAACCATAGAGAAAATTTCAGGGTATCTTGTAATAACAAGATCAACTGGGAATAAAAGTAAGAACGGCAGGTATATGCATTTATCCATAGGGATATTTCGGTGGTAGGGAATTGACAAAGCAACGGGCACAAAGTCCCAAAAGGGTATCGGAGAGTAACTTTGAAATCTTCTAGTGCAGCACCGATCATCTGGATCAAGGGCTCTCCGGGAGAAAGTGTTTTCGAGAACCTAAAGTTAGATTTTTAGAAAATCATTTAACCCGAATAGAAGAGAGATTAGAGTCCCAGAGTAAAGATCAAGGAGTAAAATATCCTAATATCACCCAATGGCGACGTGGGCCCGTAAGGTACACAGCCATGTTAGTAAAAGTTTTGCAATGACTAGACTCAACTTCGCCAAGGAGTTGGAAAGGGGATTCCTACAGGCAATCGGCTCGATACCAACTTGGACGCCTGATTCAATCAGACACTAATCATGCACGCAAACGCATTATGCGATCAAGATCGTGGACTCACGGAAGATATCACAACACAACTCCAAAACATAAATAAGATATACAAGCATCATAATACAAGCCAGGGCCTCGAGGGCTCGAATACAAGTGCTCGATCATAGACGAGTCAGCGGAAGCAACAATATCTGAGTACAGACATAAGTTAAACAAGTTGCCATAAGATGGCTAGCACAAACTGGGATACAGATCGAAAGAGGCGCAGGCCTCCTGCCTAGGATCCTCCTAACTACTCCTGGTCGTTGTCAGCGGGCAGCACGTAGTAGTAGGCACCTCCAGAGTAGTAGTCATCATCGATGGTGGCGTCTGGCTCCTGGGCTCCATGTCTGGTCGCAGCAATCGGGTAGAGGTATGGGGAAAAGGGGGAACAAGGCAACCGTGAGTACTCATCCAAAGTACTCGCAAGCAAGGAGCTACACTACATATGCATGGATATTTGTGTAAAGGGCCATATCAAGTGGGACTGAATCGCAGAATGCCGAGAATAAGAGGGGATAGCTAATCACGTCAAGACTACGCTCGGCAGCCTCCGTCTTGCAACATGTAGAAGAGAGTAGATCAAGTCCTCCAAGTAGCATCGCATAGCATAATCCTACCCAGCGATCCCTCCTCAATGCCCCGTTAGAGAGCGACCACCGGGTTGTATCCGCACTTGGAAGGGTGTGTTTTATTAAGTATCCGGTTCTAGTTGTCATAACGCCAAGGTACAACTCCAAGTCGCCCTCACATCAAGATCACGGCTATTCAATAGATTAACTTCCTGCAGGGGTGCACCACATTACCCGACACGCCGATCCCATTTGGCCGGACACACTTTTACGGGTCATGCCCGGCCGCGGAAGATCAACACGCCGCAGCCCACCTAGGCACAGAGAGGTCAAGACGCTGGTGAAACCTAAGCGCCGCGAAGTGCAGGCCTATCGCCCCTTAGCACACACGCGTTGCGTCTGCCGAAAGCAGACCTAGCCTAGTGGCCTTCCGGTCCAAATCGGCCGCCGCTCGATAGGCGATCACGAAATGCTTCGGTGATACCACGGCGCCGGTTGCCCATATCTTGTCCCACGTGGCGGTTAGTGCGTATATAAGGTCAACGACCCAACTCGAGATCAAATACCAAGATCTCGTTAAGCGTGTTAAGTATCCGCGGACGCCCGAGCAGGCTGGCCCACCTCTCTCCTAGGCGGTCTCAACCTGCCCTCGCTCCGCCTCAAAGATCCACTCGCGGGCACTCCTACGAGCCGACCCGTCTTTAGTCACCACATGTATCATGTATAAGTATATAGTATATACCCATGACCACCTCCCGAGTGATCACGACCCGATAGTATAGCACAGTAGATGGACAAGAATGTAGGGCCACAGATGGAAATACTAGCATCCTATACTAGGCAAGTAGGAATGCAGGTAAAGGTATCAATGAGTAGCAAAGAGAGGCTATGCATCGGGATAGGAATAACGGAAGCGAGAACATGCTACACTACTCTAATGCAAGCGGTATAGAGGAGAGTAGTCGATATCTGGTGATCAAGGGGGGGGCTTGCACGGTTGCTCTGGCAAGAGAGAGGGGTCGTCAACTCCGTAGTCGACCGGGGCGGCAGCAGCGTCGGTCTCGTAGTCTACTAGAGAGAAGAGGGGGAAGAAATAGTAAATACAAAGCGAGCAAGTGCATAAGAGGACAACGAGCAGAGCTAGACGTGTTCTAACGCGGTATGAGGTGATACCGGTGAAGGGGGAAAACATCCGGAAAGTATTCCGGTGATTCGCTTTCGGGCAAAGGAGCCGAGGGGAACGCTTGCGAGTTTGATTTGTTAGGGGTGCGTGGCGACAGGCGAGGCTGCGTGTCGGGTTCGTCTCTTCGTTCTGAGCAACTCTCATGTTGAAAATATTTTAATCCGAGTTACGGATTAAAAGATATGATTTTCTAAAGATTTTATTAATTTCTAGGATTTAAATAATTATTTAAATTAATTAGAAAAATAGATTAATGACATCAGCGTGATGTCATGATGACATCAGCAGTCAAAAGGGTTGATCGTCGACACGACCGATGGGTCCCAGTCAAAGGACACATTTTAATTAAACAGATTAATTAAACTATTCAAAATTAATTAGGGGGTGGGCCCCACTGTCATACTAGTTAATTAGCTAATTGATAGTAGTTAATTAGGTTAATCAATCTTAATTGGTTAACTTAATCAGAATTAATTAAGTTAACTAATTAGTTAATTAATTAATTAATTATTATTTTTATTTAGTATTATATTTTATTTTATTTTTTCTTTTCTTTTTCATTCATTTTTTAAGCGTTCCAGGATCGTGGGCCCCGTTTGTCATAGGCCCTAGGGGCTTAGCGAGTTTGGTCCAAAAGTCTTGGCGCACTGAAGCGAAGGCCGCCACAGGGCGGACGAGGACGCCAGGCACCGCCGACGGGCTCGCCAAGCTGGCAGCCGGGCCACACGGGCGGAGGCGAGGGTGGCGCTGGCAGTGCCATTGGCCTTGTGGCGAAGGCGCGGTGGCACGCCACGGGAGGAGGAGATGGCGGGACGAGGCGCGTCGAGGCATCGGGCCATGGGGCGCCCGGCCCGGAGCAGGAGCAGGTGGGAGGCCGGAGTGGCCAATGTGGCGTCGTGGGGGCGGCAGCAACAGCGTGGCCAGCTGCAGGTCGAGCGGGGAGGTGGGCATCGGGCGGAGCCACGGAGCGTAGGTGGGGGAAGAGGGAGGCAGCATGAGGGCGGGGGTCGGGCGCGCTGAGGCACGACCAGTCTGTGAGAGGCGAGGCAGCGGTTGTCGGCCAGCCAAACGGGGAAGAGAGGTGGGCGCGGGGGTGCTCACGGGGTAGCGTAGGGGGCCAGGGCAATGGGCGCGGGGAGGTTGTGGAGGACCAGCGGGGCACGACGGCGACGTGGGAGGAAGCAGGCGGCGAGAGGCGCGGGCTCCGGCGCGGCGTCTGGCGCGGACGGCGAGGTCGTCATGCTGACGAGCGACGGGATCGGGGTTTGCCACTGATCCAGATCCACCGAGGGAGGGGCGATGTGGTGGGGGGAGTGGGAGTGGGTAGGTTAGGGTTTATGGCGTGGCCTATAGGCGGGCAAGGCGTCGAGAGTGGGCGGCTGGTTCGGCAAGGAGGCTAGTGGGCCACTTGGCCCAACAAGGGGGGGCTTTTGCTTGTTTTTTTGTTAGTTTAGTTTTTCTCTTTTGTATTTCTTTGCTTTTATTTATTTACTTTTCTGTTTTAAATCATTTTAAATTATTTAGGCCTTTATAAAAATGTGTTTACTATACCATATTTATCTATGTAATATTTAGTACAACCCGAACGTTTTTATTTTAATGTTTGAAAATCTTTATTATTTACCAAACTTTGAATTTGAATTTTGGACCGGTTTTGATCTAACAATAGACTAGCAGCAGTAACCGTGGTGACGTGGCATCATTAGCGTGGGATCACTGTAGCTTAATTATCCGGGCGTCACAATAAGAGGTCCAAATATAATCTCCCTCGCATCGCAGAGGTTCAGCCGTGTGAATGGCCTTGTGGTGAGTTCTTGACAGCAGCCGGGATTCATGATGATTTTTATTCTTTGGCTGAGAATGCCGGCCTCACCGACTTCCTCCGCAACTAGCGCGAACAGTATCTCCTACTCACTAATATTTTCGTGCAAAATTTTCATTTCCATGCTAGGAGATCACCACCTTCAGTGGAATTTTATTTATATGATGAGCATAAGGAGATGTCCCTTTTTGATTTCTGCCGGGTCTGTAAGATACCCTTTATAGGCAGCATAGAAGAACCACATCGTAGTGATGTGGAAGGGTTTATTGATACGATTGCTGTAGGGGAAACAAGGAAAGTTTACGATGCAAGAATTACTAGCATACATTTTCCAGTTCTGCGTTACTTTGCGATATTTGCTAGTAGATGTTTAATTTGTTGCGGAAACTGTGGAAACCTAAGTGCCCCTGATATTGTTACTTTGGGACATGCCTTGTTTCGTGATAATACTTTTAGTCTAGGCGCTATCGTTGCCAAACGTTTAAATTTGAACCGCACGAGGGTCCCATCTTGGGAGGTATATTCGCCTCGCGCCTTGCTGCACACTTTAACATACCTATTAGGCATTATGAGAAAGAAGAAAAGTTGTTACCTCCTGTTTTTCTAGACTATAAGAGTATGGTAGCACATGACTTTATTGTTAAAAATAAAAAAAAGATGCTTAACTACAGACTGCTATTTGATAAAAAGCACCCTGAAACTATTACTTTGCCTACTCCTTTGTTTAACTTATCTTCAGGCAAGTATCTTGTTCAGCCGGAGGCATTTCATGCCTACCAGAACCCCACATCAGCTACAGAGCCAAAGTCGGAACCACAACTTGATCCTCCATGTCAGTCTGTTTACCAGTGGGATCTGGAGGAGATTGCCAACCAGTGGCACCCCGAGGCTCCTTCTCTGTACGACCCCAACTACAAGTTTGATCCATGGGCCTAGACCAACTTAGGCTAAGAGCCTAAGAATCGGGGAGTATGTATCTCTGACCGAAGTTACATTCATGTTCACACACTCATTCTAGTTGTCGGTGCTCATACTTTTTCATTGTACTGTCCATGCTAGTTTATTTTCTTTTTCTCGCTTTCTTCTTGTGTGTTTGATAAACCTTAAGAAAAACAAAAAAATTTAGTTGTAGCTTTTAGTTAGTTTACTTTCCATGCTTGTAGTGGTAATAATTAAAAGAAAACCCAAAAAGATTTCTTGTTCTTCTTTTGCTTGTTAAGAGCTTTCCCGTGTAAATAGTTTTATTTCTTTTTTTGTTCTTTGGGGGCCGAGTGGAGAAGACCATAATGAAAATATTGAAGTGGCTCTTATATGCATTATTGTTAATTTAACCAAGAGCCCATATTACCTTGCCTTCTCCTTTGTATTAGATTCTTGCAGATTCCAGCTTAGTCCAATGCACGTGCACTATTATTATTATTCACATCGTTCGGTCGTGCAAGTGAAAGGCAATAATGACGATATATGATGGACTGATTGAGATAAAAAAAGCTGGTATGAACTTGACTTGTCTTGTTTTTGTAAATATGATTAGTTCATCGTTCTTGATTCAGCCTATTATGAATGAACATCTTTTCAATGACAATTAGAGATTATAGTTGCTTATGCCATGCTTAATTAGCTACGAGTGTATAATGGTTTACCTTGCGTGCCAACATGCTATTAAAATGGTTGTGATGTGGTATGATAGGGTGATATCCTCCTTTGAATGATTCGGGTGACTTGACTTGGCACATGTTCACGCATGTAGTTGAAACAAAATCAACATAGCCTTCGCGATATTTATGTTCATGGTGGATTATATCCTACTCATGCTTGCACTCAATGTTCATTAATTTTAATGCATGTTCATGACTGTGGTCGCTGTTTAGTTGGTCTCTTCCCAGTCTTTTTCTAGCCTTCACTTGTACTAAGCGGGAATACTGCTTGTGCATCCACTTCCATAAACCCCAAAGTTATTCCATAAGAGTCCATCATACCTTCCTATATACGGTATCTACCTGCCGTTCCAAATAAATTTGTATGTGCCAAACTCAAAACCTTCAAATGAAATTCTATTTTGTATACTCGAATAGCTCATATATCAACTAGAGCTGTCTGTATCTTCCATGCTAGGCAGGTTATTCTCAAGAGGAGTGGACTCCGCTCCTCACTCACGAGAAAATAGCTGGTCACCGGGATGCCCAGTCCCATGCTCAAATCAAATCAAAATAATTGCAAACAAAACTCCCCCGGGAATCTTGTTAGTTGGAGGCACTCGTTGTTTCGAGCAAGCCATGGATTGAGGCTTGCTGGTGGAAGGGGAGTATAAACTTTACCATTCTATTTGGGAACCGCCTATAATGTGTGTAACATGGAAGATATCGAGATCTTTCGGTTGTTATGTTGACAATGAAAGTATGCCGGTCAAAATAATATTTATCTCTGTTTCAAAATCGAGCTCTGACACCTCTAAAAATCCCTGCTTCCCTCTGCGAAGGGACTATCTATTTACTTTTATGTTGAGTCATCACCCTCTTATTAAAAAGCACCAATTGGAGAGCACCGCTGTCATTTGCATCCATTACTATTAATTTATATTGAGTATGACTAATTTGGATCTCTTTTACCATGAATTACAATGTTTAGTCGAGATTTGATTCTTCAAAGGTGCTCCGCATTTATGTTTCTTGGTCTCGTAAAGGGCTAGCGAGATACCATCTTGTTATATCATATTGTGATTGTTTTGAGAAAGTGTTGTCATCCGAGATTTATTATTATTGCTCGCTAGTTGATTATGCCATTGATATGAGTAAACATGAGACCTAAATGTTATTGTGAATATAGTTAGTTCATAAGTTTTGCTAAAAACTTGAATGCTGGCTTTACATATTTACAACAACAAGAGCAAACAGAGTTTGTAAAAGTTTTTCTTTACCACTTTCAGTTTATCAACTGAATTGCTTGAGGACAAGCAAATGTTTGAGCTTGGGGGAGTTGATACATCTCCATCGTATCTACTTTTTCAAAAACTTTTGCCCTTGTTTTGGACTCTAACTTGCATGATTTGAATGGAACTAACCCCGACTAACGCTGCTTTCAGCAGAATTGCCATGGTGTTATTTTTGTGCAGAAATAAAAGTTCTCGGAATGACCTGAAACTTCACGGAGAATATTTTTGGAATTAATAAAAAATATTGGTGAAAGAATCAAGGCCAGGGGGCCCACACCCTGTCCACGAGGGCGGGGGGTTGCGCCTACCCCCCTAGGCGTGCCCCCTGCCTTGTGGGCCCCCTGGTGCTCCAGCGACCTCAACTCCAACTCTATATATTCACGTTCGGGGAGAAAAAAACAGAGAGAAGGATTCATCGCTTTTTACGATCTGGAGTCATGAAAGCCCTAATCTCTCTCGGGAGGGCTGATCTGGAGTCCGTTCGGGGCTCCGGAGAGGGGAATCCGTCGCCATCGTCATCATCAACCTTCCTCCATCACCAATTTCATGATGCTCACCGCCGTGCGTGAGTAATTTCATCGTAGGCTTGCTGGACGGTGATGGGTTGTATGAGATTTATCATGTAATCAAGTTAGTTTTGTTAGGGTTTGATCCCTAGTATCCACTATGTTCTGAGATTGATGTTGCTATGAATTTCTATGCTACTAGGGCCCGAGTGGCATGATTTCAGATCTGAACCTATTATGTTTTCATGAATATATGTGAGTTCTTCATCCTATCTTGCAAGTCTATAGTCACCTATTATGTGTTATGATCTGTCAACCCCGAAGTGACAATAATCGGGACCATTGCCGGTGATGACCGTAGTATGAGGAGTTCATTTATTCACTAAGTGTTAATGCTTTGGTCCGGTACTCTATTAAAAGGAGGCCTTAATATTCCTTAGTTTCCAATAGTACCCCGCTCCCACAGGAGGGTAGGACAAAAGATGTCATGCAAGTTCTTTCCATAAGCACGTATGACTATATTCGGAATACATGCCTACACTACATTGATGAATTGGAGCTAGTTTTGTGTCACCCTATGTTATAACTGTTCCATGAGTAATTGCATCCGGCATAATTCTCCATCACAGATCTAATGCCTACGAGCTTTTCACATATTGCTCTTTGCTTAGTTACTTTGCCAATGCCACTGTTACAATTACTACAAAACTGCTACTGTTACTTTTGCCACCGTTACTGTTACTTCCATACTACTTTGCTACTAAATACTTTGCTACAGATATTAAGTTATCCAGGTGTGGTTGAATTGACAACTCAACTGCTAATACTTGAGAATATTCTTTGGCTCCCTTGTGTCGAATCAATAAATTTGGGTTGAATACTCTACCCTCGAAAACTATTGCGATCCCCTATACTTGTGGGTTATCATGCACCGAGCTGTCGTGCCTTCACCCCGGAGTTGCGTCACGTCATCTGTACCGGCAAGTTCAAACCATACCTACCTCCACGCTACGACGGCAACCCCGACCCCGCGGAGTTCCTCCAGCTCAACTCACTGAGCATCGAGGTGACGAACAGTTTCGAGAAGGTCATGTCGAACTGGTTCCCCATGGCTCTCAAGGATGGCGCACGCTCCTAGCTCCTTCACCTCCCAGAAGGATCGATCTCCTCCTAGGACGAACTTCACGAGCGTTTCATCTCTAACTAGGAGGGCACCCGTGACCACGCCCCTGCGGTGGGCAACCTGCGGCGCGTGAAGCAGTATGTGATGTCTACTACGCAACCTTCTTCTTGTAGACTCGTGTTGGGCCTCCAAGCACAAAGTTTTGTAGGCGAGTAGCAAATTTCCCTCAAGTGGATGACCTAAGGTTTATCAATCCGTGGGAGGTGTAGTGTCAGCGTTCTAGGAACCAGGGTACCCAAACATGCCTGCCTGCGGCCCGCGGCGTGGCTCCATCAACAGCCTCGTACGGACCATCTTCAGCATCAAGAAGCAAAGACCCTCGCGGGGGGCCAAGCCTCGTGAAGCGGATGATGCCAAGACCTCCAAAAGGAGCGGCCTCCCTAGGTTGGCTCCTGAGGAGCAGAGATTCCAATGCAAGTGCCCATCTCATGAGGTCCGGATGAAGTAAGCCATGACGACCATGGCCAGGTGGGCGCCAGCGGGCGCAGAGCAGCAGGTTTCCCCTTTGATGCTAAGGAGGCAAGCACAAGCACGGAGCCCCGAGGAATGTGACACCCTGGTTATTTCCCTCTTTCTTTTCTGAAATATTTGTTGCATTTTGATTCGAATTTGAGTATTGAATCAACTCATTTGGACTTAATCACTTGGGTATTTCTTTGACTTTCACCCAAGTGACTCATCTCACTCTCAAACTCATCTCTTTCTCTCTGATATATCAAAATATGGCCATGGGAATATTTTTCTTAAATGAAAAATATTCATTTTCTCTCTGAAAACCCACCTCAATCACTTCTACTCCAAAGCAACCCTCATTTTTTCTTGCCCACAAAAATTTGATAAAATTCCTGAATATTCTTTGGAACTTGGCACACCTCCCTATGCAAAAATACTTCATGGTTATTTGGAATATTTTGCTACATAAAATTGTTTCCGTTCTGGCGAGAAAATGCATCTTGTGAAGGAAGTGCATTTTCCTTTATCCAATGGAGCTGAAATTTTTAGGACTTCATTACCCTCCTAAGAAACCCTTAACCACCAAAAAATCAGTTCTTAACTCTTTCTAGATTATTCTCTATTAAGCTCCAAAGTTTCTGTCCAGAAACTTGCCAAGAGGGTAAAGTCTCACTTAGTCAACCTGGCTTCACCTCAAATGCTTGGATCGACCTAGCCTTGCATGAACAACACCCCAGACATGAATTTAATGCCCGGCGTCGCGTGATGCTAGAGTTCACATGGTGACCACGCGTGGACATGGTGCTAGGCAGCTACTCGACATGCTCTGGGTGCCGTTGATGCCTCTGTTTTGCTCGTGCACGCGCCCGAGGCCAAACCACTTCGCCACCAAGCGCCTCCCGCTTGGCCTCATCGCCCTTGACCTATCCCTGCCACTCGCCGATGCCAGAGCTTGTGGTAGCGATAACGAGCACGTCGTGCCCAAGCGCATAGTGAGCCCATGCTCACTGTTGTCCCCTCCTAGGCCCTGTGCTCGTCCCCGTCCTCCCACAGTGGTCGCGTGATCCCTGGCCACTTCCCCCTCCCTCACTGGCACCCCTCGTCGCCCTGCGCCGCTTCCAGAGCTCTTCGGCGGAGCCCGAGACCCCCATCCCCTTCACCTATAAATAGAGCACCTCCCTCACCCTTCCGAGCATCCCACCACACTCGCTCAACCCCCATAGCACAGTCGATAGCCGCAGCCCGACCGGCAGGCCTCTGGCCGCCGTCCCTGTCCCAAGCTCGCCGGTGATCCCCTTCCTCTGCCCCCTCCACTCCACTACCTCTCGAGCTCGACCGACTGTGCAGGAGGGTTCTTGGTGGTCCACTGGTGCTCGCTGACGCCTCTGGAGCCACTGGAACGGCCTCTAGACGCTGGCGTCTTCCTCTCCGCCGAGCTCCACCCGCTGCAGCCGCTGGAGACGACCACACCGACCTCGTCCGTGCACCTCTCGCCAAGCTAAGGGTACGTGCGGGTGCCTTGTAGTCTTGCGCGTCCTCCCATCCCTTCCCCGGCGGCCGCCGACCTCTCCTCGCCGGAGAAACAACGGCGACGCCCCGCCCCTCCTCTGTTTCTCTCCCCTCTATCTAAACCTGATGGGCGGGGCCCACTGTCAGCCTCACCACTCGCGCACGAAGCACTACGAGTGGAGGCGTATTCGCTGAAATATGCCTTCGACGTCACCCCTCTCTAGAATTTTCAAAAATCAATGTAAATTCAGAATATTGACTGAACAGTGAAAAGGTATAACTTCTATTCTATAAGTCCAAATGACATGATTCTTTTTGCATTGGTTTTGTGTTGAACTTTTCTATCAGCATGCAAAAGATGAGATTTTTGCTTGCTGTGATTGTTTTCTGGTGAATTAAACAGTGTTATGTGACATTTTCTATTTGTTATTTTAATTATTTTCAGAAGGGATTTCTTGCCTTGAAGATCACCAGAGGGAGTGTGACCCTCCTCTACACTAAGGCAAGCCATCACGGATATTTGCAAGAGTGCCATTTCAATAACTATGATTTTCACTTGAATATGATCATTTTAAATGCATATAGAAATTCATATGAAGTTATTTGATGCTAGTTCAATTTCTTGCTATGATTGCTCTGTTACCAGTAGCATTATAGTTGAATAAATAAATTTATGCAGTAGAGTAAGGTGATGATATGCCTGATCTAGTTCATATCGGTATTATGTTAAAATGATGCATATATGGTTCATTGCATTTTCATGGCATACAATGACTTGGTAAACTTATTTGCAAGTTGGCACTTGATAATAAACCAACTTGAACATGTTGTTGATCGAGTCATGATGCCACCGAATCGAGCTGCCCTAAGTGCAACCACATTCGCTTTTGTGAGGGGGCCCTTTCTCGTTCTGTTGTTATGGCTCTCACCGGTGCCTCCAACTAGGGAAGGTTTTGCTGGCGCTACCCTGGCTCGGTAGGCACGTATAACCTTGTGTACCCGGAGTTGTTTTGGTACCATGTCCCCGTTTGGGACGATTGTTTTGCCACGACAGTGGCCATTGGAGGTCCAGAGTGGCATCGGGGCCAACCATGACTTAGCCCAAAGGGGAGTTGGTCGGAGTGGCAATAGACTGGTTATGTCAGAACGCCATTGGTCCACCCTAATGGGAGTCCGAGGCAATGGGTTCCATGGTGTGGGTACAGTGTGCAAACCTCTGCAGAGTATGTTTAATATATCGATAGTCGCGTCCTCGGATATGGACACAAGTTCGTAGTAGGTCACACCATGGATCAACAAAAATATTAAAACTTGAACACTAAGTGAATACTTGTGGCACTTTTGGTGACGTTGTTGAGACCATTGAGATGGTTTCATTTGTGATCCGGGAGTGATCACCGATATGATGAGTTTCGTGGTTACGAGGCAACCGAGATGGTAAGCGGGTCTTAAAGGCCCTGTTAAGAGCACGGTCACTTCATGAGTAGCATGTTAAATTCTTGCATTGAACCTGCTTAAATATCATTGTTGTTGTTTGCCATTCTTTCTTTGTTTGTGTGAGCTTGCAAGTACATTCAATGTATTGACCTGGCGTGTCATGCCAGTTTCAGGAGAAATCATATCGGAGTTGGAGTTGCATATCACATCGCAGTCTAGACCGTGTCCACATGAGTGTCCCTGTGAGATGGAGTCCTTCTACGTCGTCGTTCCACTGCCGCGTAGTCTTATCGTGATGTCGAGGCCCCTGCTCATGTCCACTAAATAATGTACATATGTTCAGAAGCACTAAGTGTGCCGCTTGGCATCGCTACTTGATGTAATATCAAACTCTATGTTCCACTTGTACCAATAAAGCGGTTGTATTTCTGTACCAATCTGTTGTGTGTTGCCAGAAGACATGATCACTGGGCTGGCAATCCAAGGCAAATAGGTCGCTCTGAGCCTGGGTACCACAACGGTTGGCATCAGAGCCGCACTGACTGTAGGACTTGCTAGATAGTTAACACGTTAGTTCAAATGGTAGATAGTAACTCTGAGTGCCAGTAGTGCTTGTGTGCTTTTGGGTTGCTGCATTGCATGCATATATTTTATTTTAATTACTAACCGACTAATGGTTGTGAGTGTAGATGGCTGCGATCAGTATGCGTGTCGATTGGAGCCGCACCGCTGTCACAAATTTCTAAAAATCTTCTTGTAATTAGTGGCATTGCATCCATGCATCATTTTCGATTTCAATTAAACTTGAAATGGGGATGTTAAAATCCTAGCACTAAATGAAATACAATTAGGGTCAAATTAAATCTTTTTCATCTACTCGAAATGGCCTTCGGAAAAGTTCATCAATTTTGGAATGGGCGGAAACTTCTCCCGAAAATGACGCACATATTTCTAGGACATTTATGAATTTTGGAGTTAATTCATAAGTATTTGAATTTGGACAATTAAAATCTATAAATACTTTTAAATGTCCAAATAATCTTGAAAGCATTTGAGGGCTGTGAGAAATAATTTCCCATGTGCCACAAATATTTTGAGCATTTTACAAAGTGGTTTGGCATTTTTGCTAAATGAAAACCCATTTGCAGAAACTAGAAACCTAAAGAAATAGAAAGAGAAGGGAGAGAAAGTTACCTAGACCTACCTACTATGCAGCCCACCTGGCCTGGCCCTGTGCCGGCCCAGCCCACCTCCACCTCCCCGGTCGTCTTCCTCCCTAGGCCAAGAGGGCGAGGCAGGGAGTCGCCACAGGCCAAGACGCTCGAGCCACCTCCTCGCTGGCTGCTCAAGGTCCCCGACGCCATGGACGCCTCCATGCATCACCACGCAGCCCCCGACCTCTCTCCAACTCTCCCCATGCCTCTTCCCTCTCCTCTGGTCTCCACCTCGCAGCCGCCCGAACGAGCCGGAGTGCGCCGACGAACACCACTGCGGCCACCAGCATCCCTGCGCCCATCCAGCAAGCCAAAAGCTCCACCTCGGATCCGTGAAGCTCTACGCCGACACACACGACACCGGGTGCCCCAAAGCCACGCCATCACCATCGTCTTCATCGCCATGGCCGGCGATCACCGCTGCTCGATTCGCAGCAACGAGGACGTCCCCGAGCTCGCTGACCACCTCATCGTATTCTCTGTGAGCTCCTGCGCCCCCTTTCCTTTCTCTCCGTCGAAGGATATGGCTGCTAGCTTCGATCCCCCCCGTGCCCGAGCTTGCCGTCGCCCTGCCGTGTTGCTGCCGTGGCCAAAGCTGTCGATGTACCTTTCTGAGCCTGCCTTTGTGCTCACCGAGCTCCCAGGAACCGCACGTACGCACCATCTCCTCCCCTAGCGCACCACAAGCCCAAACCCGCAACCCACCGAGCTCCGGCCGCCGCCGTTGAGGTCGCAGCCGCCATTTCCGGCCACCCCAGCCGCTGACTCCGGTCCCGTTTGATGCGGAAGAGCGCCAGCTATCCGTAGAGCCTCTCCGCCGCTTGTTTGGTCAGCGAACGGCAAAACCCGACGCCCTGCGCCGTGTCTGTCGTTGCCGGCGTCGAGCCGTGGACCAGGGGTTTGACCTCGCTTGACGTGTGGGCCCAGGCGCCTGCTTAATTAGTGTTAGGTTTAGTTAGTGTTAATTAACTTAGCTAATTAGATGAGCCATGACATGCGGGCCCAACCCGCTAATTAAGTTAAGTTAGTATTAACTAAGCTAGGTTAGATTAGTTACACATCGACACTTTCGGGACCCACCTGGTCGATTTGACACTGGGCCGCCTTTGACCTACCGGCGTCACAAAGTGACGTAGTCTTTGATGCAAGATAAGAATTTTCTGGATTTAAACTTATTCTGAAAATTCCAGAAAATGTTATAAACTTCTAAAAATCATATAAAATCAACCGTAATTCCAAATGAAATAAGTTATATATGAAAAATTATCATAAAAATCCAATCTATCCATTGGTACTGGTTTCATGCATGTGAAAGCAACTTAACCTTGCTGTATAGATCAAAACATGTTTATGCACTTTGGGAATTCATAGTTTGAATTTGAATTTGAACCTTGAGTTCGAATCAACCCAAACCCTTCTGTTACTAGCTGCATTAGCTCAAATCATAGCATATTGCTATGTCATGATCATGCATCATATTGTGCATTGCATTGATCGTGTTTCTTCTCTGTTTGACGGTGTTGTTCCCCTTCGGTAGACGTTCTTCCGACGTTCTGATCGTTGACACTAATGAAGACTCAATGCTATCTTCAGAAGTGCCAGGCAGGCAAAACCCCCTTGTTCATTCTGATACAATCCCACTCTCTCGCTTATGCTCTCCTTTACTGCATTAGGACAACAACGATTCAACTGTTACATGCTGCAGTAGTTGAACCCCTTTCCTCTGCATGACCTTTCATTGCCATAGTAAATAGATGAAACCCACTAGCATGAGTAGGAGTTGTTTGAGCCCTGATGTGCCTACTCATTCATTCTTTTTTGTCATGCGTACTACTGCTTAGAGTTGAGTCGGGTCTGATTCATCGAGAAAGAATTGGAATGGTGATGAACATGTCCTACTGTGTGGGAGCTAACTGTGTAAACACGATTTGGTAAAGGTAGCGGTGAGAGGCCATGTAGGAGTACATGGTGGGTTGTCTCATTGAAACCGCCCTCGTGAACTGAGTTACGTGTTTGTGATCCATGAACAGCTACTACCACACGTTGGGCCCTGAAATATGACGCCCTCTCGACTTATTAACCACCCCTGTCCTCTGTCCAGGAGTTGAAACTAGTTTCTGGTGTTTGTAGGATATGAGTTGGAGGCCGCGCGTAGTGCTGAACCTAGGGGTGGGCTATGATGCGGTAGATACACCATGGCACGGTGTACCAGGCGCCCGTTTGGTGTCTCGGGAAACCTGCACACGTTGTTCGGGGATGTGAGCGAAACTTCGGCCGGATCTCCTCGCGGATGGAACCCGAATAGGCGATAAACCTGGACTAGAGACTTGTGTGGTTAGTCAGGTCGTGGTCTACACCCACGTCGGCTCTCGCTTGAAGTCTGCCGAGCACATGTCGTGTGCAGACGCTAAGTGGTGGGAACATGCGTGAAGAAGTACACCCCTGCAGGGTTATAAATGATCTATTCGAATAGCCGTGTGCATGTGTAAAGGACTTCGGGTTGCACATGCGGTTCATAGGCAAGTGAAAGTGGATACTCTAAAATTCGCAAGATAAGCATGAGTGCTATAGATGGCCTTCTCGTAGGGAGACGGGAGTGGATCCATAGTGGTGTAATTATATGGTGAATATGTGGACTCGTGTGCGCCACCTCAGAAGAGTTTCTTGCAGTCGTAGTTCAGGTTAGCCACTGAGTCAAAGCTGGCATGCTGCAGTCAAACTCCACCACCCCCTTTGTTGATACTGATGCATATCTAGCTAGTTTTGATGCAAGTCTTGCTGGGTACATTTGTACTCACGTTTGCCTATTTTATGTTTTGCAGAGAGACGTCACTCTTGCTAGTAGTTCCGTGTGGACTTCGACGTTTAGCTTGATACCTCAGCTACGATCTTGTACCCTCGGCAGGATCTGGTAGATACTCAGGCTTCTCAGCATTTTTCATTTGTAGATGTCTGTACTCAGACATGTTAAGCTTCCGCATGTGCTTGACTTGTATGCTCTGAATGTTGGGTCATGAGACCCATGTTTGTAATATCTCGCTCCTCGGAGCCTAATGAATAATACTTTGAGCCGTGGAGTTTTGTTGTGATGCCATGTTGTATTTACACATATTGAGCATATTGTGTGTATGATTGAAATGCTTGGTATGTGTGGGATCCAACAACCTAGTTGTTTATCCTTGGTAGCCTCTCTTATGGGGAAATGTAGTCTTGTGCTTCCATGAGCCATAGTAGTCCGCTTCTGTTTGGTTCACCGGAGTCCTGCTAGCCCAGCACTACTGCTCTGGAACACTTGACTGGCCGGCATGTGATTCACTTCATTCCTATGTCTGTCCCTTCGGGGAAATGTCACGCGGTGACATCCAGAGTACTGCCTAGCCTGCTAGAGCCCGGTTCACGGGAGTCCTATTAGCCCAGTGCTACAGCCCGGATTCGCCGTCTTGGCCGACATGCTCGATGTTGATTCATGTATACTGTCCCGTAAGTTAGTGCCACTTTGGGTTCCACGACTAGTCATGTCAGCTCGGGTTACATGTCATATGGATGCTAGCGACGCTATCATATATGTGAGCCAAAAGGCGCATAAGCGGTCCCGGGCCATGGTAAGGCGACACCGTGGGAATACCGTCCGTGAGGCCATAAAGTGATATGAGGTGTTAGCGGCTAGATCGATGTGACTTGGAATCGGGGTCTGACAGCTTTGGTATCGAGCCCTGATCATCAGAGGTTCACCAAGCCAAACCGCCAAAGTTGAGTCTAGAAATGCTTTAGTTATATAAGGGAATTGATTGTGGAAGGGAACGTAAGGCTCTTTTTTACTCCTTTACCTTATGCCCTTCTGATCTGAGTCATCCTCTTCCTTTCTACGGGGGTTAAGAATTAGGCTTCTCATCTTTCTATCAGGATCACGTGTTACTAATCCGTAGACTTATAGGAATGATGGATTCAAATATCGATTCAGTTTCTAGTACTTACATGTGTTATGTTGGTCTCGGAACCTTGATATTGTGATGTTGAGTGGTTATGCCACCGTTTTGCGTGATGTCTTAAATCTTTTTGAGCATTTACAGCCGTTATGCTGTCCGAGTCATCCCAGGTTTCTAAATAGTCTGATGCATTTGCAAATCCCTTCTTTCCGTTCTCGATGTTCCTTTGGGCCAGATTAACCACACTAATCGTTGAGTTGAGGTACTTCATTGCCTCGGTGTATATGTTGAAGCCATTATTATGATCCTAGGCATCCTAGAGAACCACCCACTAATCTAGCAAAGCTTTGTATTCCCAGTGTGATGATTACGGCCATTATTCCGAAAGCATCCCGTGATGCTATTTAATTAGTAGGCATTCTATTTCTGGGTTCTTAAGCCCAAGATTAACTCTACTTACCTCGTGTTGATAGTGTTGCTCATACCTTAGGGATATTAGTAACC
The DNA here is from genome assembly GCA_021605145.1 of Aegilops bicornis. Taxonomy (NCBI): domain Eukaryota; kingdom Viridiplantae; phylum Streptophyta; class Magnoliopsida; order Poales; family Poaceae; genus Aegilops; species Aegilops bicornis. The sequence goes on along the minus strand of CM038671.1, from coordinate 537,629 downwards.
TTTGCGATAGTCCTCGAGGTTCGTGGCACATCCTTCTTTCAATTACCATGAACCATCCTTGGCAGAAGTTCCTCATTGAACCAAAAGATCACAACAAGAGTGCTCTCGATGAGTCCCCCATTCTATATTGTGACTCTGCCAATCCTACCTCTCTGCATGGGTTATCCGGAAGAAATATGTTGAATTTGTTCGGCATACTAATCCATGCACCCACAACTCAGAAAAACATATGTTACTTTGAGTTTTCCCTCTTTAGTTGTCTTCTGACCTTCGTCTATCAATTGATAGTCAAGACTATGCGTGCATTCGTTCATCGGTGCCTATCATTCTTGTGTCCGTCAAGCCATTCTAGTTCAGAATGACTAGGAGAAACAAACTCCAGTACCTCATCCATTTCTAGGATTGGGTCAAAGCAGTTGTATTCCGCAGATCAAATGCAATCAAGCTTTTGGTCTGTTCTACCCTGAAGTATTGCCCACTTAATGTCAGGAACGTCATGAGAATTGCATGTTCTCTTATGAATTCTTGACGTAGTGATAATTCCCGCCATCATTATTCATTCCTCAGTGTCGTGTCATCGCAACCGGAATGCCGACAAGTGAATCGTGATGTGTGAAATCAATTATCCTAGTAACTGTATTGCTTGGTAGTTAATGGACAATAATATTATCCTTAGCGTGTTGATTATTGAGTCATCACCCTAAGGTTTATCGTGCTACCTAGTCCTTATTTCCGGTGCACTTCTCGGTCAATGAGTTAGGATTTCAATCCCTTGCTTAATTGATCACATCATCTTGCCTCGGAAGCAAGATAGTTCTCGAGCTTAATAACATATTGGTAGTTCGTGATTTTCCGAATATCTTCTCGGAAGTATTACCAGGTTGTCCCCTGACCCATATGTTGAGCTCGTGATCAAGTTGGTTTCTTGCAAACCATCTATTCTCCAAGATTCTGTGTTGGATACCCGTGAACTAGTTCGATAAGCTAAACAATAACTTGGAGAGTTGGAAGATGAAAGCTTGTCCCACTTAGTTCATTTTCAAAGGGATATCCTTGTGTTTGGGTGGTTGTTGAAGAAAGATGATATGTTCACCGATTGGTCCCTGTGATCAATTGTTGGACCTATTGACTTATACAATCTTTGGTTCGAGTATGTGCTATCCTCAAATTAAATCAGAACCAACGATATTCGTAATTTTGTCTTACTCGTGGTTGTTTCCTCGAGCATACACCATTATATCTTTTGGGTCTGACCAATGCTATCACCTCGTTCACATAGTTGTGGAATTCCGTCTCCATTGGAATTTTGATAAATTGTTGTTGAGCCCATCGGCAACATTCTTATCTTCTCCATGACTCATGTTGAATATTAAATCTAGCACTGGAAACTTTGTAAGCATTGACTTCATGTTCCGCTCATGAGGTATACGTTTGGATGGAAGGAGTGACTTCCTCTAATTCGCGTGCATTTGATGTAAGTTGCCATCGTGAATTCGAGAAAGCTTGTTTTGCTTCCTCTGGAATCATCCCAAGTTAGTCACGCATATGTGCGAAGTACTCTATGGTTTGATAGGTTGGCCGCCTCCATTCTATATGTGTTTCCGAGCACACCAAGCCACTGATTGATTTGTTCAAGGAGAAGAATTTCCTTCTTAGGATCCGGACTTATGCAAGGGCTTCGATATCCTCGATGATGGTTCCCAACCAGAACTCGGTAGTGTTTTGTTGTGAGACTACCATGTGGTCATGCTTGTCTGGAACCGCGTGTTCACATTTGTTTAGCAGAACTAGCGTAGTTCATTTCCCGAGAATCTCGCAACGTCATCTTGTCGGTTTGTGTTGCGATCTTTCTTTTCCAGACATGTTGTCTAAAATATCCTGTTACCAACCAGATCTGAATCTCAGGCAGATATGATGGTTGGAACTTTTCCAAGACCTATGATGTAGCCCCCGACAAGATTGATGTTACGGCCGACACACCTGGCGGAAGATCTATCATTGTAGTATCTTGATTGAGCTATTTGACTATCTTCTCCATGAGGATTTCGTGCCACTTATTCTAGAAGTTGCTCCTTAGGGATCCTTGTGCTCTCGGTTTCCTTGGTTATGTTATAACCTTTCCAAACAGTGGGCTCACCCTCTACTGTTGGGTTTCTCCCCGGTTACTAGATTCATTCCCAGCATTTGCCTTTTATTCCCATCTTGCGCCGCTGTTGTGCCATCCCACCACGGGTTCCATTCATTTCCGATGATAAGTAGAGATCATCCATTACGTTGTCTTCAACAAGGTAGTCCACATCATCCATTCTAGTCAGGGTATGTCATTCCTTCGAACTCCTTCAAACGATTGCTGGAGATTTGCCCTAGGCTGGTATAGAGAATTTTATTGATCTCTGAATCAAAAGTAATTCTTTTTGCCAACTAAAGGATAATTCTACGAGTCGTCCTTCTCTTGTGTGTCTCGTTATGGTATCATGGCAACTCAAATCCTCGCTATGTTGACAACCGTTCACCACCCTCTTAGGTGTGGAATTGTTGTCTACCTAGTGAACCGTAGTCATCAGTTCAACTCCATCCCTCTAGATGTGTGCTTCGTGTCTCAGCTCGAGAGATGTTGCTATGTCCCATTCCATGAGTTGATCCTGAGTTGTTCAATCTTCGAGAAGATCGATCCTTCCAGAGTTTCCTTTTCCTCTCGTTGTCATGTTGGCTCGAGTTCTCAAAGCAAGACATCGAGACAAAGATGGTGATCGTATCAACATTCTTATGAAGTGCAACCTGGATCGTGAAGATTCTGTTAGCTTGTGTCCCCTCTGTTTTCTTACCTCACGACTTGAATCTCGGGACGAGATTCTTGTTTCGTGGGGGTGAGTTGTCACAACCCTAGAAATCTTCTTGTAATTAGTGGAATTGCATCCATGCATCATTTTTGATTTCAATTAAACTTGAAATGGGGATGTTAAAACCGTAGCACTAAATGAAATACAACTAGGGTCAAATTAAATCTTTTTCATCTATCCAAAATGGCCTTCGGAAAAGTTCATCAATTTTGGAATGGGTGAAAACTTCTCCCAAAAATCATGCACATATTTCTTGGACATTTATGGATTTTGGAGTTAATTCATAAGTATTTGAATTTGGACAATTAAATTCTATAAATACTTTTAAATGTCCAAATAATCTTGAAAGCATTTGAGGGCTATGGGACATAATTTCCCAAGTGCCACAAATATTTTGAGCATTTTACAAAGTGGTTTGTCATTTTTGCTAAATCAAAACCCATTTGCAGAAAATAGAAAACATAAAGAAATAGGAAGAGAAGGGAGAGAAAGTTACCTGGACCTACCTACAGTGCAGCCCACCTGGCCTGGCCAAATCTTCTAGTAATTAGTGGCATTGCATCCATGCATCATTTTTTATTTCAATTAAACTTGAAATGGGGATGTTAAAACCCTAGCACTAAATGAAATACAACTAGGGTCAAATTAAATCCTTTTCATCTACCCAAAATGGCATTCGGAAAAGTTCATCAATTTTGGAATGGGTGAAAACTTCTCCCAAAAATGATGCACATATTTCTAGGACATTTATGGATTTTGGAGTTAATTCATAAGTATTTGAATTTGGACAATTAAATTCTATAAATACTTTTAAATGTCCAAATAATCTTGAAAGCATTTGAGGGCTGTGGGAAATAATTTCCCATGTGCCACAAATATTTTGAGCATTTTACAAAGTGGTTTGGCATTTTGGCTAAATCAAAACCCATTTGCAGAAAATTGAAAACATAAAGAAATAGAAAGAGAAGGGAGAGAAAGTTACCTGGACCTACCTACTGTGCAGCCTACCTGGCCTGGCCCTGTGCCGGCCCAGCCCACCTCCACCTCCCCTGTTGTCTTCCTCCCTAGGCTAGTAGGCAGAGCGTGTGCTCGCCATGCGCGCACACCCGCCCGAGCCACGTCCTGCCTGGCTGCCTGCGTCCCCGACGCCCTGGACGCCTCCATGCGTCGCCACGCAGCCCCCGACCTCTCTCCCACTCTCCCCGTGCCTCTTACCTCTCCTCTGCTCTCCCCCTCGCGGCCCGCCCGAGCAGGAGTCGCCCAGCCGAACACCACCTACGGCCACCAGCATCCCGCGCCCATCCAAAGAAGCCAAAGCTCCGCCTCGGATCTGTGAAGCTCTCGCCCGGCCTTGCGCGACGTCGGGAGCCCCGAAGCCACGCCATCACCGCTATATTCATCGCCACGGCCGGCGATCACCGCTGCTCGATTCGGAGCAACGAGGACGTCCCCGAGCTCACTGACCACCTCATCGTATTCTCTGTGAGCTCCTGTGCCCCCTTTCCTTTCTCTCCCTCGACGGATATGGCTGCTAGCTTCAATCCCCGCCGTGCCCGAGCTCGCCGTCGCCCTGCCATGTTACTCATGGCCACGGCTGCCGCCAGACCTTCTCGAGCCTGCCGTTGTGCTCACCGAGCTCCGGAACCGCCGACGCACCATCTCCTCCCCTAGCGCACCACAACCCCAAACCCGCAACCCACTGATCTCCGGCCGCCGCCGTTGAGGTCGCCGCCACCATTTCTAGCCACCCCAGCCGCTGACTCCGGTCCCGTTGGATGCGAAAGAGCGCCAGATACGCTTAGAGCCAGACCGCCGCTTGTTTGGTCACTGATACGTCCATTTTGCATCATGCTTTTATGTCAATATTTATCGCATTATGGGCTGTTATTTCACGTTATGTCACAATACTTATGGCTATTCTCTCTTATTTTACAAGGTTTACATGAAGAGGGAGAATGCCGGCAGTTGGAATTCTGGGCTAGAAAAGGAGTAAATATTGAAGGACTATTCTGCGCAACTCTAAAAGTCCTGAAACTCCACCGAATACCTTAGAATAAATAAAGAAAAATCGTCACCAAAGATGAAGGCCAGGGGGTCCACACCCTGCTCACGAGGGTGGGGGGCGCCCCCCCCTGCAGCGCGCCCCCTACCTCGTGGGCCCCTGAGTGGCTCTCCGACGTCCATCTTCTCCCATATGAAGTCTTTCGATGAGAAAAAATAGCGAAGAACCTTTCGGGATGAGACTCACTTCGCCATGAGGCGAAACCTTCGGAACCAATCTAGGGCTCGGCAGAGCTTTTCTGCAGGGACACTTCCCTCGGGAGGAAATCATCACCATCGTCATCACCAACGCTCCTCTCATCGGGAGAGGGAAATCTCCATCAACATCTTCATCAGCACCATCTGATCTCCAAACCCTAGTTCATCTCTTGTATCCAAAATTCTTGTCTCTAAGTCCGGGATTGGTGCTAGTAGGTTGCTAGTAGTGTTGATTACTCCTTGTAGTTGATGCTAGTTGGTTTATTTTGTGGAAGATCATATGTTCAGTTCCTATATGCATATTATTTCCCCTATGATTATGAACATGAATATGCTTTGTGAGTAGTTACGTTTGTTCACGAGGACAAGGGAGAAGTCTTCCTATTAGTAGTCATGTGAATTTGGTATTCGCTCGATATTTTGATAAGATGTATGTTGTCTAACCTCTAGTGGTGTTATGTGAACGTCGACTACATAACACTTCACCATTATTTGGGCCTAGAGGAAGGCATTGGGAGGTAATAAGTAGATGATGGGTTGCTAGAGTGATGAAGCTTAAACCCTAGTTTATGCGTTGCTTCGTAAGGGGCTGATTTGGATCCATATGTTTCATGCTATGGTTAGGTTTACCTTAATAATTTTGTTGTAGTTGCGGATGCTTGCAATAGAGGTTAATCATAAGTGGGATGTTTGTTCAAGTAAGAACAGCACCCAAGCACCGGTCCACCCACATATCAAATTATCAAAGTATCGAACGCGAATCATATGAGCGTGATGAAAACTAGCTTGACGATATTCCCATGTGTCCTCGGGAGCGCTTTTCCTATTATAAGAGTTTGTCCAGGCTTGTCCTTTGCTACAAAAATGATTGGGCCACCTTGCTGCAACTTATTTACTTTTGTTACTTGTTGCTCATTACAATTTACCTTATCACAAAACTATTTGTTACCACTTATTTCAGTACTTGCAGAGAATACCTTGCTGAAAACTGCTTATCATTTCCTTCTGCTCCTCGTTGGGTTCGACACTCTTACTTATCGAAAGGACTACGATAGATCCCTTATACTTGTGGGTCATCAGTCACCGGACGGCAAAACCCGACGCCCTATGTCGTGTCTGTCGTCGCCGGCGTCGAGCCGTGGACCATGTCCGGAGGGTTTCACCCCGCTGACTAGGACTTTGACCTCCCCTGCCGTGTGGGCCCAGGCGCCTGCTTAATTGGTGTTAGGTTTAGTTAGTGTGAAATAACTTAGCTAATTAGATGAGCCACTGAGATGCGGGCCCTGCCTGGCTAATTAAGTTAAGTTAGTATTAACTATGCTAGGTTAGTTTAGTTACACCGACACTTGGGACCTTTGGTCAGTTTGACCTGGGCCGCCTGACTTCTTGATGTCACAAGGACGTAGTCTTGACGAGAAAGAATTTTCTGGATTTAAACTTATTCAGAAAATTCCAGAAAATGTTATAAATTTCTAAAAATCATAGAAAATCAACCGTAACTCCAAATGAAATAAGTTATATATGAAAAATGATCAGAAAAATCCAATCTATCCATTGGTACTGGTTTCATGCATGTTAAAGCAACATAACCTTGCTGTATAGATCAAAACATGTTTATGCACTTTGGGAATTCATAGTTTGCATTTGAATTTGAACCTTGAGTTCAAATCAACCCAAACCCTTCTGTTACTAGCTGCATTAGCTCAAATCACAGCATATTGCTATGTCATGATCATGCATCATATTGTGGATTGGATTGATCGTGTTTCTTCTCTGTTTGCCGGTGTTGTTCCCCTTCGGTAGATGTTGTTCCGACATTGTGATCGTTGACACTGATGAAGACTCAATGCTATCTTTAGAAGTGCCAGGCAAGCAAAACCCCCCTTGTTCATTCCGATACAATCCCGCTCTCTCGCTTCGCTTCTCTTTTCTTGCATCGGGACAACAACGATTCAAGCGGTTACATCATGCGGTAGTTGAACCCCTTTCCTCTGCATGCTCTGTCATTGCCACGGTAAATAGATGAAACCCACTAGCATGAGTAGGAGTTGTTTGAGCCTGATGTGCCTACTCATTCATGCTTGTTTGTCATGCCTGCTACTGCTTAGAGTTGAGTCAGGTCTGATTCATCGGGAATGAATTGGAATGGTGATGAACATGTCGTACTATGTGGGAGCTAAGTGTGTGAATACAATTTGGTAAAGGTAGCGGTGAGAGGCCATGTAGGAGTACATGGTTGGTTGTCTCACTGAAACCGTCCTCAGGAACTGAGTTCTGTGTTTGTGATCCATGAACAGCTACTACCACACGTTGGTCCCTGAAATATGACCCCGCTCAACTTATTAACCAACCCTGTCCTCTGTCCAAGAGTTGCAACTAGTTTCTTGTGTTTGTAGGATATGTGTTGGAGGCGTGCATAGTGCTGACCCTAGGGGTGGGCTATGATCACAGTAGATACAAGTGGCACGGTGTCTGGGCGCCTGCTTGGTGTCTCGGGAACCCTACACACATCGTTTGGGGCTGTGAGCGAAACTCCGGCCGGATCTCCTCGCGGATGGAACCCGAATAGGCGATAAATTTGGACTTGAGACTTGTGTGGTTAGTCAGGCCGTGGTCTACACCCACGTCGGCTTTCTCTTGAAGTCTGCCGAGCACATGTCTTGTGCAGACGCTAAGTGGTGGAAACATGTGTGAAGAAGTACACCCCTGCAGGGTTATAAATGATCTATTCGAATAGCCGTGTCCATGGTAAAGGACTTCTGGGTTGCCTGTACAGTTCATAGACAAGTGAATGTGGACACTCTAAAACTCGTAAGATAAGCGTGAGTGCTATGGATGGCCTTCTCGTAGGGAGACGGGAGCGGATCCATAGTGGTGTATTGATATGGTGAATATGTGGACTCATGTGCGCCACCTCAAAAGAGTTGCAATAGTTCAGTTAGCCATCGAGTCAAAGCTGGCTTGCTGCAGTCAAACTCCAAAGCAACCCCTTGGTTGATCTTTGATGCATATGTAGCTAGTTACGATGCAAGTCTTCTTTGGGTACATTTGTACTCACATTTGCCTATTTTATGTTTTGCGAGAGTGGCCGGTCTCGCTTAGTAGTTCCGTGTCGACTTGACGTTTAGCTTGATACCTCATTTCGATCTTGTGCCCTTGGCAGTGATCGGTAGATAAGTCGGGCTTCTCGGCCTTTTTCATTTGTAGTTGTCTGTACCCAGACATGTTAAGCTTTCGCATGTGCTTTAGTTGTATGCTCTGAATGTTGGGTCATGAGACCCATGTTTGTAATATCTCGCTCCTCGGAACCTAATGAATAATACTTTGAGTCGTAGAGTTTTGTTGTGATGCCATGTTGTATTTAGACATATTGAGCATATTGTGTGTATGATTGAAATGCTTGGTATGTGTGGGATCCAACAACCTAGTTGTTTATCCTTGGTAGCCTCTCTTATGGGGAAATATAGTGTTGTGCTTCCATGAGCCATAGTAGTCCGCTACAGCCCGGTTCACCGGAGTCACCTTCAGCCCAAAGCACTCTTTGCTCCTAACACTTGATTGGCCGACATGTGATTCACTTCGTTCTGTGGCTGTCCCTTGAGAAATGTCACGCAGTTGACATCTCGAGTCTTGCCTAGCCTGCTACAGCCCAGTTCACGAGTCCTCATAGCCCGGTGCTACAGCCGGATTCATACGCCGACCGATATGCTCGATGTTGATTCATGTATGCCTGTCCCCGTAAGTTAGTGCCACTTTGGGTTCATGACTAGCCATGTCGGCCCAGGTTCTCTGTCATATGGATACTAGCGACGCTATCATATACGTGAGCCAAAAGGCGCAAACGGTCCCGGGCCATGGTAAGGCGACACCCGTGGGAATACCGTGCGTGAGGCCGCAGAGTGATATGAGGTGTTACCGGCTAGATCGATGTGACTTGGAATCGGGGTCCTGACAACCGTACAATTCGCCACACATTCTTTGAAGCGTATGGCATCGAATCTACCCTCACAGTGACAACCTTGTGTACCGGGTGTACCGGGAGCACCTAGCAGACTCAGTATTCGAGTATCACGCGGTGGTTACCTTGCATTGCAGTTCGACATCTGGCTCATACACCTGTTCTTCTAGGAGTGGTTTCGCTTCTACCCCCGCTCAGGCTATTCAGTTTGCTGCGCTTGACATTCTCCTTGAGTTACGCTATAATGAGATCCAAATGCAGACGCACCCAGGCTTCTACTACTACCCATCCCTACACGATGATGGGCGTGTCCATTTTCGTATTATTGATCCGGCGTAGAGAGTCCCGCTAGCCACCATTCCCGCTATATCATTGCTAGCTATCTTCTGATTCACGAGCTGGCCCGCGAGCTGACTCGTGCTCGTACTGCTTTGGTGGCTGCTAGGTCCAGTTTCATTCCATCTTCCATAGGGTTTACCCCCGTTATTCCCCCAGCTTCTAGCTCGCCTGCTACCCCAGTTATTCCTTCGAGTAGCTCAGGCACCTCGACTGTGACTCCCCATAGTGCCCCAGCCGAGTGGGCTTCACTTCTCGCCGCTCCCGCAACCCTTATGCTCCAACTTCATCCAGCACCCGCCCCTGAGGGAGAGCCCTCGAGGCAGCGTCGTTATGTAACCTTTAACCCGAGGTTTCCGTTAACGCCGCCGGGCCAGGATCCAAGTCCGGGTCAGGAGAGGACCAAGCAGGACCAGCAGAGCACTAGATCGCCAGAGTATCTGAGGTTGTCATGATGCTTGGATGTACGAGAGTAGTCGTACTTATCACGATGTTTCCTTTCGTGTACGAGTTTAGTCGTACTTGTCATGATGTCTCCTTTCATGTATGAGTCTATGTATAATTATGTTCGAACTTTTCTTCGTTATTATTCACCTTGGTTTCTTGTTGCTTTCTTTCGGGCTTTGTTGCTTGCTTTCTCCCCATTTATGGATGTTGCTCATCTCGATGCTTCGTATTGGGAAACAAAAATAGGATGATAAGAGGAGGTAGCAGCAGTCAGGAAGGTGACGATACACCAGTTCGTCGCTCCGCTCGACAATCAGGGCATTCCCCTGAACCATATCAGCCACCACCTCCTCCTCCATCGCAACAACATACCACAGAACAGATTATGAGGATGTTCAAAGAAATAAGAAACCAAGAATTACTTGAATTACTGAGAAGTATGTAGGCTACGGTTGGGTAGAATGGAAATCAGTATGGCAATCACTCCAAACTATCAGACTTTCAGAGGACTAAGCCTCCCAGTTTCAGTCAAGTTGTCGATCCTTTGGAAGCCGATGATTGGTTGCAGACTATTGAGAAGAAGCTTGAAATTGCCTGCACCGAAGAAGCCGACAAGGTTCCATTTTCTACACATTATCTTGAACGAGCTGCCACTATATGGTGGGATAATTCTAAAGCTATGTGGCCCGCGGATGATGAGATCACTTTGGATAAATTCAACGACAATTTTCATGAAGTTCCACATTCCCCGCGGTATCATGTTGTCAAGCAGCGTGAGTTTCTCGCTCTCACTCAAGGAAACCTGTCGATGAAGTGAGTATCTGCATAAATTCAATCACTTGGCTAGTTATTCCCTCTATGATGTGGCCACTAAAGAAAGGAAGATCGACCAATTACTTGGAAGACTCAATCAGCACCTCCGATGCACACTCAGCATGTTTGACTTCCCCGACTTTCAAGCTTTGGTAAACAAGGCCCTTATAGAAGAAAGGGAACACAAGATGGTTCACGACAGTAAGCCAATGTATAATGATCATAAACACAAGTTCGAGCCTAAGAAGCATGGACAGCCAGTGCAGAAGGCTCGTAGCCGGCAGCAGCCTCAGTTTGAGTTCAAACTAACCTGACACTAGAATACCAACAAGACCAACAATCAAGTCAAGAAAATTGTGACCAATCCTGTCCGGGAAGACTATCAGAGCAGCAACGCATGTTTCTCTTGTGGGCAGACCGAACACTAAGCAAAACAGTGTCCCACAAACAACTAGCCGAATGCACCCCTTAAGTCGCAAGTCAACCACGTGGAATCCTACACCAAGGAGGAACTGATTCAATGTCAGGTGCATCATCTCTCCGCCGAAGAAGCCCGAGAAAACCACTAAGTGGTCATTGGTATGTTTCCTATTAATAACACACCCTCAATAACTTTATTTGACTTGGGGGCTTCCCATTCCTTTATTTCATGGACTTTTGTTTCCCAAAACAAGTTTTCTTGCTGTATTCCTGAGAAAAGAATGATGGTGCAATCCCCGGGATCCATGCTCAAAACAAATTTGGTACGCCGTGACATGGAAATACGAATTCTTGGAGTCATGTTCCCAGCCATACTGGTAGTCACTGAATCCGAAAGGCTGGATGTCATTTTGGGAATGGATTGGTTGACAAAGCATCAGGTCTGCATAAACTATGCAACCAGGGAAGTTACACTAACAAATCCGGCAGGACAGACAGCAAGGATTGTGGCTCGGAGAACCATGCCTAAGAAGGAAATGGTTTTGCTGCAATATCCTCAGATGTGGAATTCATACCAGTGGTCAACGAGTTTCCACATGTATGCCCTGAAGAATTACTAGGAATGCCACCAGACCGGGAACTCGAGTTTGCCATTGATCTCGTGCCAGGAACGGCACCCATATACAAGAAATAATACCGGATGCCTTCATCCGAACTAGTTGAGCTAAAGAAACAACTCGATGAGATACTCAAGAAAGGATACATCTGCCCCAGTTATTTGTCGTGGGGGTCATGTGCCATATTCGTCAATAAAAAAGGATGGTAGTCTTCGGATGTGCATAGACTATCGTTATCTCAACGTTGTCACTTTCAAGAATAAATACCCACTCCCCAGCATTGATGATTTATTCGATCAACTGCAAGGAGCTCACATCTTTTCCAAGATTGATTTAAGGACCGGGTATCATCAACTCAAGATCAGGAAAGAAGATATTCCCAAGACCGCATTCACTACTCATTACGGTCTATATGAATACATAGTTATGTCATTCGGGCTGACCAATGCTCCTGCCTTCTTCATGCATATGATGAACAAACTGTTCATGGATTTCTTGGACAAATTTGTGATGGTATGATAACCCACAAGTATAGGGGATAGCAATAGTTTTCGAGGGTAGAGTATTCAACCTAAATTTATTGATTCGACACAAGGGGAGCCAAAGAATATTCTCAAGTATTAGCAGTCGAGTTGTCAATTCAACCACACCGGAAAGACTTAATATCTGCAGTAAAATATTTAGTAGCAACGTACTATGGAAGTAACGGTAACAGTGGCAAAAGTAAAAGTAGCAGTTTTGTAGCAATCGTAACAGTGGCAACGGAAAAGTAACTAAGCAAAGATCAATATGTGAAAAGCTCGTAGGCAATAGATCAGTGATGGATAATTATGTCGGATGTGATTCCTCATGCAGCAGTTATAACATAGGTTGACACAGAACTAGCTCCAGTTCATCAATGTAATATAGGCATGTATTCCGAATATAGTCATACGTGCTTATGGAAAAGAACTTGCATGAAATCTTTTGTCGTACCCTCCCGTGGCAGCGGGGTCCTATTGGAAACTAAGGGATATTAAGGCCTCCTTTTAATAGAGTACCAGACCAAAGCATTAACACTTAGTGAATATATGAACTCCTCAAACTACAGTCATCACCGGGAGTGGTCCCGATTTTTGTCACTTCGGGGTTGCCGGATCATAACACATAATAGGTGACTATTGACTTGCAAGATAGGATCAAGAACTCGCATATATTCATGAAAACATAATAGGTTCATATCTGAAATCATGGCACTTGGGCCCTAGTGACAAGCATTAAGAATAGCAAAGTCATAGCAACATCAATCTTAGAACATAATGGATACTAGGGATCAAACCCTAACAAAACTAACTCGGTTACATCTTCAATCTCATCCAACCCATCACCGTCCAGCAAGCCTACGATGGGATTACTCACGCACGGCGGTGAGCATCATGAAATTGGTGATGGAGGAAGGTTGATGATGATTGTCGGTGTCAAAACCGGTGGATCTCGGGTAGGGGGTCCCGAACTGTGCGTCTAGGCGGATTGTAACAGGAGACTAGTGACACAATGTTTTTACCGAGTTCGGGCCCTCTCGATGGAGGTAAAACCCTACTCTGCTTGATTAATATTGATGATATGGGTAGTACAAGAGTAGATCTACCACGAGATCGGAGGCTAAACCCTAGAAGCTAGCCTATGGTATGATGATTGTTCGTCCCACGGACTAAAACCCTCCGGTTTATATAGACACCGGAGATGGTTAGGGTTACACAGTCGGTTACAATGGAAGGAGATCTACATATCCGTATCACCAAGCTTGCCTTCCACGCCAAGAAAAGTCCCATCCTGGACACGTGTGAAGTCTTCAATCTTGTGTCTTCATAGTCCGTGAGTCCGGCCAAAGGTCATAGTCCCGCCATCCGGGCACCCCTAATCCAGGACTCCTCGGTAGCCCACAGACCAGGCTTCAATGACGCAGCAGTCCGGCGCAGCTTGTCTTTGGCATTGCAAGGCGGGTTCCTCCTCCTCAATACTTCATAGAAGGTTTTGAACACAAGGATAGTGTCCAGCTCTGCCAAAATAATTTCCACATAACAAGTAGAGAGAATAATATTTACACAAATCCAATCATTGGCGTATTCCACATCGTGTCATCACGCCTGACCAAGTCTTTATTCGAATCGTTTTACTGTCCCACCTCAAGCGCACTTAGCGAGGCGGTTTTGGCACGTCATGTCAAAGCGAGATCGTGTACCCTTATTCCGGATTCTCATCAATACGGGCGTGGTAACCCAACCGTGCCATTAATTCTACTAGCTTGGGAGATAAGCGAGTTTTACCGGGCTGGTGGGGGCGCTTAGTTTACTCCGCCCATATAAGGGGATAAGAATCCACCTTTTCCATATACGCCTTCTTCCTCGTTTGCTTATCCATTTCACAAGACTTTCGAGCTCCGGCAAATACCGAAAGTCCCATGAGATCCACCTCGACCTTCTCCAGCCATGTCCGGAGCGGGAGGCAAGTGGATGGTCTCCTCCGTCATGGAGGGACACATCAAGAAGCTGAGGAAGGCCGGATACTTGTTTAATGACATCGAGTACCGGCTCCCCGACAAAGGGCAGCTCATCCCCACCCCCAGGCCCCATGAGAGGGTGGTGTTTCTCACCCACTTCACCCATTCGTCCGGGGACTCATGTTCTACTACGGCCTGGATTTCCACGATCTGGCCCCAAACTTCATCCTCAATATCTCGACGCTTATCATCGTGTGCGAGGCTTTCCTCTGCATCCATCCCCACTTTGGTTTATGGTTGAAGACCTTTAGTGTCAAGCCGAAGATAGTGGGCGGCCAACAAGCGGAGTGCGGAGGCGCCATGGCGCGCAGGATGCCCAACGTTACATGTCTCGAGGGCTCTTTCGTGGAGACCATAAAGGGGTGGCAATCGGGGTGGTTCTACATCACCGAGCACAGTGACCCTAAGTGGGCAGCGGCCCCGAATTCGATCCGGCTTCCTACCCGCTCATCTCACGGAAAGAGACAGGCTTGCCGTGGGGCAATCCGGAAGAGCTGTCCGGACTCCAAATTTGCGTCCAAGACCTGGTGAGCAAGAAGCTCAAACTCGTCAATGTAGTCCAGGTCATGCTCATCCGCCGAATCCTCCCGTGCCAGGAATGATCTTTCAGCTTGTGGGAGTTTGATCCGCACAGACCAGTCTCGAAAGTGTGCTCTTCGACACTACGTACGAAGATGCCTGGAAGGTGCTGTTCAAGGGCGTCGAGGCTCCCGCATCCGCTACCGAGGATCGCGGATTCAGCGCGCGGCGGCAAGCAACACGGTAAGTTATTTTGCCTTTTATGGGACAATTGTTTTCATAGTTTGACTCTATGCGGGATCTAAACTCCCTTACCTTTGACAGGAATGGCAGAAGACGTCCGGACAAATTAGTTGTCCGGCTCCCTTGCCGGAAGACCGGCGGATGCCCACTTGGCCAGAGGCTGCGGCTCGGCACCTTACGTGGTGCCGAGAAGAAGGCCAAGAACAGGCCACGGGAACTCGAAGAGTTCCAGACGCCACCGATGTCGGACTCACCGTCCGATGACTCGAGGTGGACTCCTCCCGTGAAGACGAGGAGGAGGAAAAAGAGGTCTTTCCCACGCAGGGGTGAGCGTAAGGAAGGCCGACCCAACGGGGGAGGCCGGAGGGTCCAAGAAGGGAAGGACCCTCCCTCCGGATTATTCCACATACGCCGACGACGGCGAAGAAGAGTGGCCACTCAGGGCCAAGCCCCTGGTGAAATCGTAAGTCTCCAGATACCAGAATAACTCATAGCGTTCCTTTGATGCAAGTACCTTCTGGCGTCGGATATAATCATGCAGTCCGCCCAAGGCCGGACTCGACTCTTCGTCGAGCGGTTCCCTGGGTTCGTCGGATGTGAACAACACTTCACTTCCGACCGCCTCCTCTCCTCGCGCCGCGGATGACACCGAGGTGGCGTCCCAAAAGGGGCCAAGCCAGGAGGAGATGGTCCTGGAGGCGCCGCAAGGCGACCTCCCGGACTCCAGGCGAAGAGGGGATAAAACCCCTAAGGGCTTTAGGTCCGGCCCAAGGACGGACACCGCACTGTAACCTTCAATCTGTTCCGCATCCGGCAGTGGCCCCCTACTAAGAAGGGCAAGCCCACGACGCCGGTGTCCTCTGTCCAACCGAGGCACTGGATAATCTGCTGGAGGTGCTTAACGGGCGCCTCCATCGACGAGGAGCACCGTACTATTATGAGTGCGGTGATCCGGAAAAGGTTCGATCCGCCAAGAGCGGGCCGACTGGAATCTGTGCCAGCCTTCTAACAGGGCTTTGAGGTACGTATTTAAGATATGTAAAAATATTACTGCATAGACGGTAGCCCGATGCTCGGTTTGGTGTTGGAAAGAAAATCCGAACTAAGGATCAAAAGATATCGCAGGGAGTCTAACATAAATGTGTCAATATGGGAATGCAGGCTGTGTCTTTGACCTCTGCCAGACCGACCGATCATGGAGGTCAATGTATTGAAGGAGCCTCGAGCCGTCTGAGGACGAGCTTGGCCGTGCCAAGAACCAGCTCGAGGACAAGGAAGATAAGTAATACCTTATGTAAGCATATATAAAAAAATGTGGTTGCAAAAAAGATGACAGGATCAACATGGGTATGCAGGGGCCACGAACGAGGTGGCGTCCCTGAAGGAAGCGCTGTCCCAGCCCAAAAACAGTGCGGCCGTGGAGCGCACCGAGCGAGGGAAGCAAGAGGCACGGGTGGCGGCGGTGCAGCAAGAGCTCCAGGCTCTCGTGAAAAAACACGAGAGTTTGGAGCGTGACTCGAACTTCGAGAGTCCGAGCTCGCCTCGGCTTGAGAGCGCCAAATCTGCCAAGGCCAAGCCCAAAAAGCCCTCCGTGAAATTGAGGCGATGAAGAAGATAGCGGCAGGTAAGGCATTTTTTATGCAAAGCAAGCACGCGAGAGTGAATTACTTGTTACTTACCCGAGTCCGGAGCTCTCCAGGAGCATTCGCAGATCTTCCCCGGAATGTGTCCGACGCAGCCGCATTCTACCGAGCCGAGGAGGCAAGCTCGACAGAGAAGGTGTTCTGGTCTCAGTATGCTGAGGCCGGACACCCGGTGCCCTTGAGCGACCAGCTGAAGCAGCTAGTCGAGCTCCATAAGGTGGCCGAACAGGCCATGAAGGGTCTCGCAGACCGGCTGTGGCCCGGGGAGGCCATGCCTGGAAGCTACTTCAGGCTGGTAAGGCGGCTAGTGGATGCCTGTCCAAGGCTTGCAGTCATCAAGCGCTCCGTATGCATCGAAGGTGCCCGTAGGGCCCTTGCCCGTGCTAAAGTGCACTGGGGCAAGATGGACGCTGAGAAGCTTGTGACGGACGAACCACCGTCAAGGAAGGAGCATCGCAAGCCTGAGATGTATTATGAGGGCGTCCTGAAGGGTGCCCGCCGTATCGCGGATGAGTGTTCCAAAGATTTAATTTTTTAGTAAACTCGCATTTGTGATCCTGTTCGCTGCAAACTTGTTCCATATGCGCTAAGCAACGCTTTTGAATTTAAAATATTACATTCTGTGCGGCCGTTTATCAAAATTGAGAGACGGCGAGTCGTCGGCTTCTTCCCCCATGCCGCGAGGGCTGGGGTGTTCGGGATAAACTTGATCGCTCTTTTTCCCATTATTAGGTCCTTCGAGGGAGGCGCTCAACATAACGAACGAGGCAATCGGACTATAATGCTTGAACACTCACTTAGCCATAGAATTCTATAATTTTTAATTTCGCGAAGCCCCTAGTATTCGAAGATCGAGTTCGGGCGCTATCCACGCCTAGGCGGACAAAGCCGCCTCGCCGGCTCAAGCGGCATAAGTCTTTATGGACTCGTAAACCTCTCGAACAGCGACCAGGTCTCGCCCTATCATGACGGTCAGTTTTAGCTTTCTCCACTGAGGTGCTCAGCCCGGCTCAACCGGGGCACAATCGCGGTGGTTCTCCCAGTGCTACCTTAGCCGATATAACGGAACATTAGGTACCAAAAATGAGAGCCAGCAAACCCAACTATTGACCCAAGACATGATTCGAGCCGATGCATATAATGCTATAAGTTCGGGTGCCGCACTCATGAGAGTGTTCGGACTTCTCACACCATATTCTCGGGGTACGTAAGCCCCTGGTGTATTAGCCATACCAAAGTGTACGGTTGCATAATGTCATAATCGAACATATATATATATATATATATATATATATATATATATATATATATATATATATATATATATATATATAAAGTAATGCAATAATAGATAAAAGCTATGCATTGTTTATTCAAGAAGTCTGCGGTAAAAGCGAGCGATACAAATTGTGCGATAAGCAAGAGATGGGACTATTTAACATGTCCCCTCCAAGGGCGAGCTAAGGGATTATATGTGAAACAAGTATCTTGCTCGTTATAGAGACCACTGGACACTCGGCGTAACTTTACGCCTCCACTGGCTGTTGCATTGTGTGTTGGCAGTTATCTTTGCAGACGAATATCCGGAGAGGAGTCACGAAAGTAAGAAAGAAAGAAAAAAAAGGAATGACCAAATTGGGAGCCCCTTGTGCGGTTGAGCCGTATTTTGGGCGTGCCGTTGTCATGCCCCTCCCCCTATGCCCAGGGTCTTTCCAGAGCGTAGTTATGTCTGCTGATCTTGGTTCGCATAATTTCGTGAAATTTGGGGTTAGGGCCGCATTGCTCTGGCGATGCTTTCGAAAGCGTGCGCGGTCTGGTTGTGGGTTACTCGGGCGTGCTTGGCGGTGTCCGGACGTTTAATGGCCGGATCGCAGACTTGCCTTGACAGTTGCTTTTGTACTTCGCCATGCGAGGGCCAGTATGCTCCTCCGTTTGGAGAGAGCGTTCGGTGTTTCCATTGACCGTAATTACTCCTCGAGGGCCCGACATCTTGAGCTTGAGGTATGCGTAGTGCGGCACCGCATTGAACTTTGCGAATGCGGTTCGTCCGAGCAGGGCGTGATAGCCACTGCTGAACGGGACTATATCGAAGATTAACTCCTCGCTTCGGAAATTATCCGGGGATCCGAAGAACACCTCAAGTGTAACGGAGCCTGTACAGTTGGCCTCTACACTTGGAATGACGCCTTTAAAGGTCGTCTTTGTGGGTTTAATCCTTGAGGGATCTATGCCCATTTTTCGCACTGTATCCTGATAAAGCAGGTTCAGGCTGCTGTCGCCGTCCATAAGGACTCTAGTGAGGTGAAATCCATCAACGATTGGGTCTAAAACCAATGCGGCGAATCCGCCATGGCGGATGCTAGTGGGGTGGTCCCTTCGATCAAAAGTGATCGGGCAGGAGGAACATGGGTTGAACTTTGGGGCTACTGGCTCCAACGCATATACGTCCCTGAGTGCATGCTTCCGCTCCCTTTTGGGTATGTGGGTTGCGTATATCGTGTTCACCGTCCACACTCGTGGGGGGAAACCCTTCTGTCCCCTATTGTTACGTGGCCGGGCTCCTCCTCGTCATCTCTATGCAACCCTTGTCATTGTTTTCGCGCTTAACTTGCTCATTGTTGAACACCCAACAATCCTTGTTGGTGTGGTTATTGGTTTTTCGGGTGTCGTGTATCCGCACGAGCAATCGAGTATTCGGTCCAAATTGGACGGGCCCGGAGTATATCTTTTGAATGGCTTTTTCACGACCGGTTTAGAGCCTCTGAATCCAAAGCATTAACGCGCGCTTTTGCTTGTTATGCGACGCGACCTGCCCATGTTGTCCTTGGTATCCCAATTACCGAGGACCTTGGTCATGTTGTTACTACGAGCTAGCCAGCTGTCTTCTCCCGCAGATGCGGGTCATGAGTGTCGTGAGGGCTGCCATAGATTTCGGCTTTTCTGTCCTAGGTGTCGGGCAAGCCACTCGTCATGGATGTTATGCTTGAAGGCTGCAAGGGCCTCTGCGTCCAGACAAATGACTATTTGATTTTTCTTCGTTAGGAACCGTGTCCGTAATTGTCCGCCGATTCCTCCGGCTGCTGGATTATGTGGCTTAGGTCTTGTCTGGTGGTCGCACATAGGTGCCCCGGAAGTTGTCAAGGAATGCGGCTTCCGTGTCCTCCCATCAACCAATTGATTCTGGCCGCAAGTCGTTAAGCCAATGCCGAAATTTGGTCCTTTAAGCTTGAGTGGGAGGTATTTGATGGCGTGTAGATCGTCCCCCATGGGCCATGTGGATATGAAGGAGATAGTCCTCGATCCATACCGCAGGTCTGTTGTGCCATCGTATGATTCGATGTTTACGAAGTTTGAAACCCTCGGGATATGATGATCCATTACTTCATCCGTGAAGCATAGTGGGTGTCTTGGCGCCCTCAGATTGGGCTATATCACGACGTAGCTCAAATGAGCTTTGTCTGCATTGTGTTCGGCCCCACGGATTTACTATATCCGCATGACGGTTATCGCCACGTGTCGTGGGCGCCACGCGCGATCCGCATGATCAATCTTTTTTGCCTTGCCCGCCCTCCAATATATCTCGCAGGTCCGGGCGCATTTCCCCATGCCTTGGTATTCTTTGAGCGGCGCTGTGCGGCTTGAGTGGAGGGCCGAGAGGCCTCTACGTCAGCTGACCACGAGGTGGCGATCGGCCGTATCATCTTGTTGGTGATGTAGGTCTAGGTGCTTCCCCTCTAATCGAGGTAGCGGCCTGCGTTTTGGGCAGCTCTTGGAGGGGCGCCGAGTTCGTACTCTTCGCCGCAAGGACATCACCCATCTGTCGGCTAGCAAATCTTGGTCAGCTTTAAGCTATTGCTGTTTTTCTTGAGACTGCTGCCGTGGCCATGAGCCTGCGTTTGAAACACTCTTGTTCGGACGGGATCCTCGGGCAGACGATTTAATTGTCGTCAGCCGAGGCTTGCCTCATCTTGGAGGGAGGCATGTAATTGTCGCCCTCTACCTCTCTGTCTGCCGCTCTCTCGTGAGGGCTGGCTTCTCCATCCTCCTATGTCAGATCCTGCTGGAGGGGTTGTCTTCGCGCAGTTTCGGTGTTATTGTCTCCTAGGCCTGGAATCGCCGTTTGCTATGGCGAGATTTAGAGCGGCCTTGTTGACGCTGGTGCTTAGGGCATTCCTTGGAGGGGTCATCCTCCGTTGTTCCATCGCCGTTTCCTTCTTTTGGGGTGTCCACCATGTATATGTCATATGACGAGGTGGCCTTCCAGTGCCCTGTAAGCGCTGGTTCTTGTTCGTCTCCTGCATCAATGTAATACTAACTCCAGTTTATCAATGTAATGAAGGCTTGTATTACGAATATAGTCATACATGCTTATAGAAAAGAACTTGCATGACATCTTTTGTCCTGCCCTCCCATGGCCACGGGGTCCTATTGGAAACTAAGGGATATTAAGGGCTCCTTTTAATAGAGTACCGGACCAAAGCATTAACACTTAGTGAATACATGAACTCCTCAAACTACGGTCGTCATCGGGAGTGGTCCCGATTATTGTCACTTCGGGGTTGCCTGATCATAACACATAGTAGGTGACTATTGACTTGCAAGATAGGATCAAGAACTTGCATATATTCATGAAAACATAATAGGATCAGATCTGAAATCATGGCACTCGAGCCCTAATGACAAGCATTAAGCATAGAAAAGTCATAGCAACATCAATCTTAGAACATAATGGATACTAGGGATCAAACCCTAACAAAACTAACTCGATTACATGGTAAATCTCATCCAACCAATGACCGTCCAGCAAGACTACGATGGGATTACTCACACACGACGGTGAGCATCATGAAATTGGTGATGGAGGAATGTTTATGATGGCGATGGCGATGGATTCCCTTCTCCGGAGCCCCGAACGGACTCCAGATCAGCCCTCCCGAGAGAGATTTGGGCTTGGCGGCGGCTCCGTATCGTAAAACGTGATGAATCCTTCTCTCTGATTTTTTTCTCCCCGAACGTGAATATATGGAGTTGGAGTTGATGTCGGTGGAGTCCCAGGGGGCCCACGAGCCTTGGGGCACGCCCCAGGGGGGTGGGCGCGCCCTGCACCCTCGTGGATAGGGTGTGGGCCCCCTAATGCTGATTCTTTCGCTAGTATTTTATATTAATTCCAAAATGTGTCTCCGTGGATTTTCAGGTCATTCCGAGAACTTTTAGTTCTGCACAAAAATAACACCAAGGCAATTCTGCAGAAAACAGCGTCAGTCCGGGTTAGTTCCATGCAAATCATGCAAGTTAGAGTCCAAAACAACGGCAAAAGTTTTTTGAAAAGTAGATACGTTGGAGACGTATCATGGTCTTTATCGATGATATCCTCATATACTCCAAGGGAGAAGAAGAGCATAAACAACATCTCCGAGCATTATTGCAAAGGCTTCGTCACCACTAGTTATATGCAAAGTTCAGTAAGGGTGAATTCTGGCTTAAGCAAGTCGGATTTTGGGGTACATACTCTCTGCTGAAGGAATAGCTATGGATCCAAGCAAGATTAAGGATGTGATATCATGAGAGTCACACCTCCCCTCCCACCGGCGCCCTAGGCTCTCCGGCGATCTCCCTCTCCAACCAGTAAATCTTGTTCTTTTTCCACCCATCATCTCGGGCGTTCTCTGATCTTTCACCCTATACCCATCTCACATGGGTTATCATGGTGGATCAACTTTGGATCGGGAATTTTCCAAAGGAATGGCTTTTGCGGAGGAGGTTTTTAGATCTTGTGGGAAATGCATTCATCCCTCGGATGACACGGGCCATTTCATTATGGTCGTGTCTTTTAGCAGGCACATCTTTCGTCTTGATGATGATTCGGTGGTGGCGGCATTGGAATCAGCAATTGGAGGATCAGCAATTGATATGTCTATTCAACTCATTGAAGACAAGGTATTCTCATTTATTGTCTCTTGCAAACGTGTTGGTCTTCTTATTCTTCATTGCGATCTTTTGCGTGTTCGCAATTCAAATGCTTTTTCCATCTATGGGTAATGGTGGCCTTAATTGCAAATGTGAGTTTATTATTTGGAAGAAAGAATGTGATGCTGAATGGATCTTAATCAGTCCCTCTAAGAGGCGTGCTTCTCTCCGTATGATTGCCATGCATAAGCCACCTTCCAAGTCTGCTTTGCGTTCGGGTTCTGGATCATCGAAGAAAATCTCGTTTGCTACTTTCCAACAGTATGATGTTTGCAAGGGATATAGTTATCCAGCCTCGCCAGGTCTGGTTGATGTAGTATCTGATGCTGGGTATTCAGTTCTTCCTTGTGAGAGAGTAATTTTGCCTCCGCCGCCGGCGACTGATCTCCGATGGATGGGTGGCCGAACCACCCATCATTTTTGGAGCAGTTAACGTTCACGAGATTTCTTCGGCCGGGTTTTCAGTGGCCACCCCAACTAGTTTGGACGTCAATATGCATGTGCATGTGGGAGAGCTGGATGGACCAGCTTCGTCTCCAGCCCAGGTTGTTTCCCCGGCCCAGGCCGTTTCTCCAGACCCGGTTGTTCTCATGGCCCAGGTCGATTCCCACATCTCCGGTTGCTTCCCCGGCCCTATCAAATCTGGACTCTTATGATATTTCTCCAACTGATTTTGGCAATGAGGCGAATATAGATATGCGACCAACGGACTCACCTAGAGATTCTGTTGAATTAAATGATCTTATTGATGACATGGTTTTTAATGTGTGGAAATGCCAGAACTGTTTGTCCATGGTGCATTTAACCAAAGCGTGCACCAGCCGGGTTCGGTGTAGAAGATGCTTTCGGTTGGGGCACCGGGCAAAGGGCTGTTCGGATTCTACTCCTTCTCCCTCTTACAAGTGGGTCCCTTGGATCAAATCTGGTGAGTCCAACTGGTCAGCAGGAATTTCTACGCTGGACGCCTCGATTCCCTCCATAGCTAGTCCTGCTAGGTCTATGCCCAGTCCCGTCGAGCCTGCCACCCCATCTATTCCACCTCTGCCTGCAGAGCCACCGCCTATAATTCCTCCTCCGCCTCCCACATCGCCGCCTGCATCGCCCACCTATTGCATCACCACCGATCAGTGCTACTCTCCTTCCTCAGCACCGGCAATGGCCAACTTCACGCTGGATCCCATGGAGTTTCTCCCGCAAGGCTTTGACATCATCGATGGCGGAGAGCTGCGTCTGCCCGCACCTTCTTCGCGCCAACGGTGGCTCCGGACCGATAGCATGAGGATTACGCCATCGCCATCGTCGAGCCAGCTCCTCTGCCTGAAGAAATCGCCATCTTTCGGAACATGGTCAGTGATTTTGTTTTCAATGATCTGGGAAGAGCTGTTCTGGATGCTCAACCTTGGATTCAAGGGGTTGGGTTATTTCGTTTTCATAGTGCTCTGGCTCGTCAAGCATTAGTTGATCACCCACCCTTCGATCTGGGCAACGATAGATTTGTTCGGTTTATTCCGCATGATGAGGGTATAAATTACAGAGCAACGCAGGGTTTTCGCCGTGGATGGGTCATGTTGCTTGGTGTTCCTCTCGCACTATAGGCGCATTACGATTACCTTGCGGATGTCATCACCACGTTTGGTAGATTCCACCATTGGCACCAAGATGATCCGATGCTGGTCCGCCGGCGGCTTATGTTTCTTTCCCTGCACCGACCTTAGTTCCACGATCTGTGGCTTATAGAGAGTATGCAGACTTTGGTGGTGCTAGGGTCTCTTGGACTGCACCTGTCTATATCCTTTCAGGGGTTTTTGCAGATATCTTGCCAGCTGATGAAGATCCCGTGACCATCAATGGTAATCCGCACCCCCTCCCTGGCAATATGCAGTTTGATAATCACAATTAGGTCATGCCTGAATTTCCAGAGCTGCGTTGGAATGACGTGCCACACCCTGTCAATGAGCAACAACACAATGAACCCCCACCAGTCCAGGAAGCTGTGCAGCAAGAGGATGTTGAGGAGATTCAGTCTCAGGAGCCCATTGTTCTGCAACTTTCAAGATTCACCAACAATGTGGACAATCTTTGCGGAGGTGGCTGTCTTCCACTTCCAATGGGACCACAAAGAACCTACTCTTCTGATTGGGCAAGTGTTCACTGTCTATGGACTGATCTTGCCGCCTGTGATGCAGTGGCAGCGCACTTTTGAGAAGATGCTGTCGTTTATGTGGTCTTCTGACATTCCCTAGTTTGTATTCAAGTCTGACATTGGTGCTTTGCTGAACAAGCAGTCCTGGGAGTTTCTCTGCACTGCTCCAGCCCCCAATCTTCAGCGGCTGCCTGCACCTATTTCCTCTCTCAGCCAAGTGCAGGATGTGCCACCTGCACCTGTTAGAAGGACAGTAGCTCGGGCTCTCTGCTTTGATGATCTTGATGAACCAGTTTCTGAAGCTTCTAAATTCTCGGCTGTTCCTGAAGTCTCTTTGAAGGATGGAAGAAAGCCTAAGGCTTCAAGAATTATTGCTGACACTGAGGTTCGGCGCGAAGGACGTCTGGCGCTCCGTGACGGCTATCGCAGATTCTGGTGGCACTCCATCTAAGAAGTCTCACACTTTGAAGAAGCGCAAGACCAAGAAATCCCAAAGATGAAGATAGCCCTTCTCGCGGCCGCTTAACGGCTATAGTCGACCTCTGACACATTGGTGCTCGACTTCGCATTGAGCACCGAAGATTATCATGATAAGCTTGTTGCTGATCCTGCCAAGTCCAACAGCAGCATGGATTCTCATGATTAGTTACATCATGCAGGGTTCAGGTCCATGGCGTACCGTAATCGCCATTTATCTTTCTTTCTATGTTTGGAACTATGCGATGCTTGTCTGCTTAGTGGGTCAGTGTAGGTCATTGCGTGGCCTACTTTTAGTGCATTTACTTTTGGTTTGTAATGAATCAGACAAGGTTTAAGGATTGGAAAGTTCTATGTTGGAACGTTCGGCGCCTCAATTCTGAAGCACGTCATCTTGCGGTTAGGCAAAAGATCGATGGAAGTGGTTGTTCTGTTGTTTGTCTTCAGGAAACTAAATGCATGCATATTGATCAACGTTTCATTAGGAAGTTCTGCCTAAGGCGTTTTGATAATTTTGTTTATTTTCCCTCGGTAGCGTCTGCTGGGATGGTGGTTATTTGGAATTCATCCTTTTTCATAGGTACTTTAATTGAGGCAAAACCCTATGGGATTGTTGTGGACTTTAATTCTAAGCACACTTCTGAAACCTGGTCTTTAGTCTCCATATATGGCCCTTGTCAAGGTCCTGCCCGTGATGAATTTATTCGGTTATATAATCTTGATATTCGGTTTGGTGAGAATTGGCGCTTTTGGGTGATTTCAACTTTGTCGATCGCTTGAGAACCGTAATCTTCCGAATTGGTGATGTTAACGATATCTTCTTGTTTAATGAAATAATTGGTCATTTGGGTCTTGTTGAGCTGCCAATCAAGGGTCGTCAATATACATGGTCCAATATGCAAACTTCACCGCTTCTCGAGCAGATTGACTGGTTTTTCACGTCAGTTTCTTGGACATCTGGTCACCCCAACACGATGGTTTTCCCTCTTGCACGCACTGCCACTGACCACGTTCCGTGTGTGGTCTCTATTGCCACATGTATTCCCAAGGCAAAAGTTTGTCGCTTTGAGAATTATTGGGTTGATTTGCCTGGTTCTTGGTCGACCGTGTTTCGAGGTTTGGAACAAGCCAGTGGCAAAGTCTTCGATTGCCTTAACAATTTCGGCTAAGTTTAAATCACTCCAATATGCTCTCAAGAAATGGCATCTCAACCTGTCCACAGTTAAAGTTCTCATTGCTGATTGCAATAAAGTGACTATTTTTTCTAGATGATATTGAGGAAATTAGGCCCTTGAGTTGGCCGGAGTTCAATTTTCGCAGAATTGTTAAATTGCACCTTGAGGATATCTTACATTGGCAATTTATCTATTGGAAACAACGTTGCACGATCAGAAACATCAAAGTTGGCGAGGAAAATTCGAAATTTTTTCATGCCATGGCTACGGAAAGATATCAGAGGAACACAATCTCCTCGATCAAGTCTGTTGACGGTGATGTGATCACTGATCACCAGCAGTTGGCAGGGATGTTCTGGTCTGACTTCAATCAAGGAATGGGCCAATCAAAAGGCATTCAAATGGGTTTTGATCTAGACACATTAATTTCCCGGATTGATGGTCTAGAGGAGTTATCTTTAACGTTCACGGACTCTGAGGTGGATGCGGTAATTAGGAACATGCCTACTGATCATGCTCCGGGACCGGACGGGTTTACTGGCCTTTTTTAAAGAGATGTTGGTCTATTTTGAAAGAGAATTTTATGGAACTTGTCCAAGAATTCTATGATGGGAAATGTAATTTGGAGTGTCTCAATACATCTCTTATCACCCTCATTCCTAAGAAGTTGAGCCCTGAATATGTTGGTGATTTCCGGCCCATATCATTGACAAATACCTGTTTGAAGTTTTTAACCAAGCTTTTGGCTAATCGTCTCCAGGGTGTGATCTTGAAATGTATCCACCGCAACCAATATGGCTTTCTTCGGTGTCGATCCATTCAGGACTGCCTGGCGTGGTGTTTTGAGTACATCCACCAATGCAAAGCTTCCAAGAGGCCTATCATTCTTCTTAAGCTTGACTTCACAAAGGCATTAGACACCATTGAGCACGATCTGATTCTCAGTATTCTGAATTGTAAGGGTTTTGACGATCGTTGAACAAGTTGGATTGAGAGCATTTTGTCAATGGGCTCCTCTTCGGTTCTTTTAAATGGAGTGCCTGGTAATCATTTCGTCTGTCGTTCGGGTGTTCGTCAAGGAGATCCTCTATCTCCTTTGCTCTTTGTGATGGCTGTGGACTTACTTCAATCGGTTGTAAATGAAATATGCTCAAGGAACATTCTCACCTTACCTATCCCAACAGCTTCGATGGATTATCCGATTGTTTAATATGCGAACGACACACTCATTGTTCTTCCAGCCATTGACAACCAGCTCATTGCTTTCAAAGAAATGCTTGAAGTCATAGCTAAATCAACTGGACTGAGGGTCAATTTCAGTAAGGCCTCTTTGATACCTATCAATATGAGTGAGATGAGGGTAAGCGTGTTGCTTGTTTGCTTGGGTGTGATGTTGGTTCCATGCCGTTCACTTACCTTGGCTTGCCCATGGGTACCTCCCGGCCAACAATTTATGATCTGTTGCCGTTTGTGGATCGTATTGAGTGACGATTATCTCCATCTTCTTGTTTGTTGAATCTAGGAAGCCGGCTACAGCTCTTGCAATCTATTCTTAGTTCTATGCCAATATATTTCCTGTGCACTCTTTCACTGCCGCAGGGCATCTTGAAACAGATTGAGCGTATCATGCGGCGGTGCTTGTGGAGAGGGAACACGGATACGCCCCGGAAATCACTGGCGGCTTGGGATTTGGTCTGTCGTCCTAAAACCTTGGGAGGCCTGGGTGTTCTAGACTTGAGCATTCAGAATGATGCCTCATTGATCAAGAATCTTTTCAAGTTCTTTAATAAGATGGACGTGCCATGAGTATCACTTATTTGGGACACATATTATGCCGCAGCGCCTCCCCAAGTCACTCAAAGCTGCGGTTCTTTCTGGTGGAGGGATGTATTGAAGCTATATGATAGGTTTTGCAAGTTGGCGGTACCACACGTACGTGCGGGAGACACGGTGATCTTCTGGCTGGACCGTTGGCAACTTGGAAATAATACGGTTATCATGCAACATCAGTTTCCGAGGCTTCACTCTTTTGTGATTGATGACATTCTCACCATTAAGGATATGATGGAACTATCGGACCCAACCGACAATCTTCATCTGCCACTATCCGCCGAGGCCTTCGAGGAATTTAATCAGCTTCAGGCGTTGCTGGCTTTGGTCAACCTTCAGGAGGGGGAAAAGGATGTCTGGAAATGGCCTTCCAAGTCTGGTGATTACCAGTCAAGGATTTATTACATGTCATGCTTTTCTTTGACACCGTGGTTGATCCCATATTCAGTGGATCTGAAATGTTCTTGCACCCTTAAGTTTAAGGTGTTTGGCTGGCTTCTTTTGATGGATCGCCTGAACACTAGGGACATGATGCAGCAGCGGCATTGGATTATCCAGGATGACACTTGTGTTCTCTTTCACTCTACCTCTCATGAGGACAGAGTGCATCTCTTCTTCGCTTGTAACTTTAGTCAACGTGTCTGGAATTACCTGGGTATTTCATGGATTACTCAACCTAACCAGACTACTTATGAGATGGCTTCTACTGCTAGGAGGGATTTTGGTTTCCCTTTTTTCTCAGAGGTAGTCTTCACTGCTACTTGGAATATTTGGACACAAAGAAATGGGAAGATTTTCAGAAATGAGTTACCTTCTTTCAGATCCTGGAGGAGAAATTTTATTCATGACATCTCTCTTTTAGCTCATAGAATCAAATGTAAATATAGGAATACCCTAATTTCTTGGATAGCTGCCTTACCTTAAACACTCTTTGTAAGTAATCCCCCTCTCTTTCCTTGCCTTTAACTTGTAACTTTGTAATTTTTTGGTTCTTTGGTTTAATAAAAGACTGTGAGGTTGTTACCTTGCAGTATATAGTCAAAAAAAAGATTAAGGATGTGCTAAAATGGCAAGCACCCACGTCAGCGACTAAAATCAGATGTTTTCTAGGGCTTGCTAGTTATTACCGTCGATTCATTCAAGGTTTCTTCAAGATTGCTAAGCCCATGATAGAACTGCTCAAGAAAGACCAAAAGTTCATATGGTCCGAGGATTGTGAGAAGAGCTTTAACGAATTAAAGACTCGTTTGACCTCAGCACTCGTCTTGACACTCCGAGACATCTATCAAAGCTTTGATGTATATTGCGATGCATCTCGAAAGGGCCTACGATGTGTACTCATGCAAGATGACAAGGTTGTGGCTTATGCATCCAGACAGCTACGACCACACGAAGGAAATTATCGTACTCATGACTTGGAACTAGCAGCCGTTGTGCATGCCTCAAAAATCTGGAGGCATTATTTTATTGGCCAGCGGTGTCAAATATTCACTGACCACGAAAGTCTCAAGTACATATTTACTCAACCTGATTTAAATCTCCGACAAAGAGGATGGCTTGAATTGGTCAAGGATTATGAGCTCAGGATAAACTATCACCGGGGTAAAGCTAACGTGGTCGTAGATGCTCTCAGCCGCGAGCCAGCCACAATCAATGCATCTTTGCCACCCGAGCTACAAGAAGAGATGGCCCAACTCAGTCTGATTATTTGTGGAGGCTGATGGCACTAATATGATGGTAGTCACTCCCACTCTAGAAGAAGAAATTCTCAAAGCTCAGTCGGGAGATACGTTCTTGCAACACCAAGTCGCCTGGATAAAAGACGACATGACTCAAGATTTCCTGATGGATGATTAGGCTACCCTATGATTTCGAGGACGAATATGTGTACTCAAAGAAGAAGAGTTCAGGAAGAAGATATTGATGTACAGCACACGAGTCCTCGATACCCGATCCATCCCGTGAGGTACCAAAATGTATGAGGACCTCAATCAAATGTTTTGGTGGGATGGAGTGAAGAAGGATATTGCATACTTCGTCGCCTGCTGTGATATATGCAATAGGGTTAATGCAGAACAACAAAAACCCACCAGGCTACTTCAACCTTTGCCCGTTCGACAATGGAAATGGGATGATGTTTGCATGGACTTTATTACCGGTCTTCCAACCACCCCTCGAGGAAAGAACGCTATATGGGTCGTGGTGGACATGCTGACCAAGGTGGTCCATTTCGTTCCTATCCAGACCACATATAGTGCAAATCAACTGGTTCAACCCTATATGTCCCGAATCTTCAATTTGCATGGCGTACCTGGAACTATCACCACAGATCGAGGATCCTTTTTTACCTCGGCATTCTGGGCACAACTTCACCTAGCCTTTGGGACATCATTGAAATATAGCACAACGTATCACCCTCAGACATATGGCCAGACGGAGAGAGTAAATCAAATACTCGAGGACATGCTCAGGGCAAGTGCTCTCGCTCAAGGACCCAAGTGGGAAGACAGCATACCCTACGCTGAGTTTTCCTACAACAACAGCTATCAAGCCAGCCTCAAGATGTCACCATATGAAGCCTTGTACGGATGCAAGTGCTGTACCCCATTAAACTGGTCCCAAACCGGAGACAACCGTCTTTTCGGGACTAACTTGATGATGGAAGCCGAGGTGCAAGTCGGACAAATCCGAGATAGATTACAACTAGCCAAGTCTCGACAAAAGAGCTACCATGATGCTAAGCACCGACATATCAGTTTTGAACCTGGTCAATATGTCTACCTCCGAGTCACACCTATGAAAGGAGTCAAGAGATTTCGGACTCGGGGAAAGCTTGCACCAAGGTATATTCGCACATTTCTAGTTATGTCCAAGGTTGGCACAGTGGTATACCAATTGGAACTTCCCCTGGAACTGTCAGAGATACATAATGTCTTCCACGTATCATAGTAGCGAAGGTGTATCTCACCACCTGAGAAATGGACTGATACGGTAGAAATAGATCTTGCTAAGGATCTGACATATGGAGATAAACCTTTCCGAATATTGGATAAGATGGAAAGAGTCACCCGCAGCAAGTCAGTTAAGTTTTACAAGGTGCAGTGGGAACACCATACCGAGATTGAAGCTACCTGGTGTGACGCCCCCGATTCAATCGTACACTAGTCATACACGCAAACATGTACGATCAAGATCAGTGACTCATGGGAAGATATCACAACACAACTCTAAAAATAAATAAGTCATACAAGCATCATAATACAAGCCACGGGCCTCGAGGGCTCGAATACAAGTGCTCGATCATAGACGAATCAGCGGAAGCAACAATATCTGAGTACAAACATAAGTTAAACAAGTTTGCCTTAAGAAGGCTAGCATAATCTAGGATAAAGATCGAAAGAGGCGCATGCCTCCTGCACGGATCCTCCTAACTACTCACAGTCGCTATGGCGGCTGAACGAGTAGTAGGCACCCTCGGTGTAATAGGGGTTGTCGAAGGTGGCGTCTGACTCCTGGGCTCCAGCATCTGGTTGCGACAATCGAGAAGAATGGAAAGGGGGAAAAGAGGGAGAAAAGCAACCATGAATACTCATCCAAAGTACTAGCAAGCAAGGATCCACACTACATATGCATGGGTATCTGTGTAAAGGGGCAATATCGATGGACTGAACTGCAGAATGCCAGAATAAGAGGGGGATAGCTAGTCCTGTCGAAGACTACGCTTATGGAAGCCTCCATCTTGAAGGAGTATAAGAGAGTAGATGGTAAGTTAACCAAGTTTCATCGCATGCCCTGTGTGAGAGCGATCACCGGGTTATATCTGGC
Organism: Aegilops bicornis; assembly: GCA_021605145.1. Taxonomy (NCBI): domain Eukaryota; kingdom Viridiplantae; phylum Streptophyta; class Magnoliopsida; order Poales; family Poaceae; genus Aegilops; species Aegilops bicornis. Next base: position 505,578 of record CM038671.1, on the reverse strand, counting down.
ACATGGAAGGGTGTGTTCTATTGAGTATCTGGTTCTAGTTGTCATAAGGTCAAGGTACAACTCCGGGCCGTCCTGTTACAGAGGATCATGGCTATTCGAATAGATAAACCTCCCTACAGGGTGCACCACATTTCCCAACACGCTCGATCCCCCTTTGGCCGGTCACACTTTCCTGGGTCATGCCCGGCCTCAGAAGATCAACACATCGCACCACCACCTAGGCAGAACAAAGAGGTCAGCAGCTGGTCTAAATCCTATGCACGTAGGGGTCTGGGCCCATCGCCTATTGCACAACTACACGTGGCGAACGCGGCCGGTGAGAAAACCTAGCAACCTCCATTACAAAGTTGCGTTACGCGGTCCAACCTGGCGCGCGCCGCTCAGTGCTGACGTCAATAACGCTTCGGCTGATTCCACGACATCAAGTGCCCATAACTGTTCCCGCGTAGTTGGTTAGTGCGTATAGGCCAGTGGCCAGACTTAGATCGAATACCAAGATCTTGTTAAGCGATTTATTTTGATGTAACCGCGGACGCCGACCAGGGCCAGGCCCACCTCTCTTGTAGGTGGTCTCTACCTGCCCTGCCGCTCCACCACAAAGTAACAGTCGGGGGCCATCAGGAACCCAAGCCCACCACTACCGGGATGGAACCACCTGTCCTTTCAGCCCCCACATCGGAATCACTTGCAGGTACCCGACGAGCCGACTCGACTTTAGTCACCACATGTATCATATAATGTATACAAGTATATACCTGTGATCACCTCCCGAGTGATCACGGCCCGGTAGTATAGCATGGGAGACGGACAAGAATGTAGGGCCACTGATGGAATACTAGCATCCTATACTAAGCATTTAGGATTGCAGGTAAGGGGAACAACAGTAGCAACAATGGCAGGCTATGCAGCAGAATAGGATTAACCGGAAGCAGTAACATGCTATACTACTCTAATGCAAGTAGTAGAGAGAAGGAATAGGCGATATCCGGTGATCAAGGGGGCTTGCATGGTTGCTCCTCGGCAAGAAGGGTTCGTCAATCGATGTAGTCGATCACAGTACCAACAATGTCTCGTGGTCTACCGAAAAGAAGTAACGGAGGGGGAACACAATACATAACAGAGCAATCAAAGTATCACAAAGCATAACATGACAATACGTTGTGCTAGAGGTGACCTAACGCAGTACTAGGTGATACTGGCAAGGGGGGAAACATCCGGGAAAGTATCCCCGGTGTTTCACGTAGTTGGACAGATGAACCGGAGGGGGAAAGTTGTGTGTTTGCTATGCTAGGGATGCGTGGCGGACGAACGGGCTACGCATTCGGATTCGTCTCGTCGTTCTGAGCAACTTTCATGTACAATGTATTTTCATCTGAGTTGCGGTTTATTTTCTATGATTTATCAAATTTTAGGCATTTTTGAAATTTATTTTATTATTTAAATTGAACACTATCCAGAATAGTGAAAGGTGATGTCAGCAGGTCAAACCCAGCTGACCAGAGTCAAACCTGGCCTGTGGGTCCAGCGGGACCCACCTCTCATAGACTAGGCTAACTAAACATGTTTAATTAGATTAGTTAATCGATTAGATTAATTAAACACAATTAATTAAGTTAATTAATATATATATTTATTTATTTATTCTTTTTTTAACAAATGTTCTGTGGCGCAGGGCCCCCTTGTCATTGGCCCCAGGAGCCTTAACGGGGCGGGCGCTATGGGCGCGGGTCATCGCCCGATCGGCAGAGCCGGGCGGGGCTGGCCCCTGGTGCGTCCTGCGGGCGTGCGGCCAGGGTTCAGGCGGCGGAGCGAGGTCAACCGGGGCAGCACCGGCGATAGGGAGGCGGCGCGAGAAGTGATGGAGGCGGGCTGCGGTCGGGCGAGCATAGGGTCAAGCGGCGGGACGAAAGCGTAGGCGGGCGGCGGGCGAAAGGCAGAGGCGACGCAGCCGCGTGTGGCGACAGGCAAGCGGCGTGGGTGGCAACAGCGGTGAGGCCGCGCGGGCGTGGCGGTAGGCGGTCGAGCGTGGACTGGCGAGCGGCCGGTGGCGGAGTCGAAGCGGCGGCATGAGCCGCGGTCGACGGCGGCGGCGCGAAAGCGACGCGACAAGCGCGGTGAGCACGGGCGACACAGTGCAAGCGACGGTGCCGTGAGCAAGGCAGCAGCGAAGGCTGCGGAAGGTGGACACGGCAAGGGCGCCAGGCGTGGCCTGGCCGACGTGGGCGGCCAGGGTCGAGGCAGTGCGTGGAGGTGGGGGTACGATCGCGCCAGCACGAACGGGCGTGGCGACTGCGGAGACGGGCGCGACGGGGCACGGCGTCGGTGGCGGCGATGGTAGGGCCGCGGTGACCGAATGGGGAAGGGAAGAGGAAGCGAGGCCGGGGGCCTCACTGCAAGGCATAGGGACGGGGCAGTGGGGCGCGAGGTGGAGGTCGGAGACGTCAGTCTGCAGGAGGCAGGCCGGCGGGGAGGTCCGGCGAGGTCCTCGGGCGGCAGCGGGCGCGGTCGATCCGGGCGGCGGGGTCGTACCCTCGATCCCGATCTAGATCGGGGAGGAGGAGGCGAACGTGGGGGGAGGTGGGCGATGGGGGTTAGGGTTTGCGGTCGTGAGGGGATAAGGGAGTGGGGTGGTTCGGCTGGTTGGGCCTTTGTCTAGTTGGTTCGGTGGCCGGGTCCTGAGCCAGTGGGGTGCTTTGTTTTTCTTAGTTTTGTTTTCTGTTTTTTTTATACTTTCCCTTTTCTCTATTTTCTTTTCTGTTTTCTCCAATTTCCAATATACCTTAGTTTTAGTAAAATATCAAAGTTGTACCTAATTTAGTATATGCAAATATGCCACAACCACATTTAACTTGGCACATAAAGTAAAATAGTTTGTAATGATTTATTATTATAAAAGCTTTTAAGTAATTCTCTTGGCTACTGTTTTGTTCATTTTGAGTATTTAAATATTTTATAAAAGTGTGATTTCTCCTCCACAATTACCTATGCATTATTTGGTTCACTCCAAACGTTTTGGTTTCAATATTCTAAAACTTTTATTGTTTGCTTCATTTTGGATTTGAATTTGAATCGGTTTCGAACTAACGCGAGATTAGCAACAGTAATCAAAGTGACGTGGCATCATTAGCGGAGAATTACTGTAGCTTAATTATCCGGGCGTCACACCTGACAAAGAGAAGAGTTTTTAGGGACATCATATCCTGAATTGTTTCCTAAGCAACCGAATCTCGAGAGCGAGACTCATCCTAAGCGGGGGAGGTTTGTGACACCTGGTTTTTGCCTTCTTTCTTTTTCTGAAATTTGTATTGCATTTTGATTTGAATTTGAGTTTTGAATCAATTAATTTGGACTTAATCACATGGGTATTTCTTTGACTTTCACCCAAGTGACTCATCTCACTCTCAAACTCATCTCTTTCTCTCAGATATATATCAAAATGTGGCCATGGGAATATTTTTCTTAAATGAAAATTTCTCTCTGAAACACCACCTCAGTCACTTCTACTCCAAAGCAACCCTCATTTTTCTTGCCCACAAAAATCTAAGAAAATCCTAAATATTCTTTGGACCTTGGCTAACCTCCCTATGCAAAAGTATTTCATGTTTATTTGGACTATTTTCGCTACAGAAAATCTTTTCTTTTCTAGCTAGAAAATGAAGGATGTGAAGGAAGTGCGTTTTTCCTTGATCCAATGGAGATGAAATTTTTAGGACATCATTGCCTTCCTAAGAAACCCTTAACCACCAAAAATCAGCTCTTAACTCTTTCTAGATCATTCTCTATTAAGCTCCAAAGTTTCTTTGCAGAAACTTGCCAAGAGGCTACAGTCTCACTCAGTCGACCTGGCTTCAACTCAAATGCTTGGATCGACCAAGCCTTGCATGAACAACGCCCCAGACATGAATTTAATGCTCGGCGTCGCGTGATGCCAGAGTTCACACAGTGACCATGCGTGGACACGGTCCCAGGCAACTACTCGACGGGCTCTGGGTGCCGCCGTCTCCTCTGTTTCGCTCGTGCATGGGCCGGAGGCCAAACCAGTTCATCATAAAGTGCCTACTGCCTTGCCTCATCGCCCTTGACCTCTCCCTGCCAGTCGCTGACACCGGAGCTCACGTCGTGCCTGAGCAAAGAGTGAGCTCGTGCTCATTGTTGTTGTCCATTCCCTCGCCTGTGCTCGTCCCCGTCCTCCCAAAGTGGCCGTGTGATCCCTGGCCACTTCCCCCTCCCTCTATGGTGCCCCTCGTTGCCTGCGCCACTTCTAGAGCTCTTCGGCGGAGCCCGAGACCCACATCCCCTCCGTCTATAAATAGAGCCCCTCCCTCGCCCTTCCGAGCATCCCACCACACTAGCTCAACCCCCACAGCACTGTAGATAGCCGCAGCCTGGCCGGGCAGGCCTCTGGCCTCCGTCCCCGTGATGAGCTCGCCGGCGATCCCCTTCCTTTGCCCCCTCCCACTTCACTGCCTCTCAAGCTCGACCGACTGCGCAGGCGTGTCCCTGGTGGTCCACTGCTGCTCGCTGACGCCTCTAGAGCCACTGGAACAACCTCTCAACACAGGCGTCTTCCTCTCCGACGAGCTCCGCCAGCTGCAGCCGTTGGAGATGACCACACCAACCTCGTCCGTGCACTTCTCGCCAAGCTACGGGTACGTGCGGGTGCACCGTAGTCTTGCTCGTCCTCCCATCCCTTCCCCAGCGGCCGCCGACCTCTCCTAGCTGGAGAAACATCGGCGATGCACGCCCATCCTCTGTTTCTCTCCCCCTCTCTCTAAACCTGACACGGGGGGCCCACTATCAGCCTCACCACTCGCGCCCGAAGCAGTACGAGTGGAGGCGTATTTGCTGAAATACCCCTCTCTGGAATTTTCAAAAATAAATTTAAATTCAGAATATTGACTGAACTTGACAAGCTATAACTTATATTCTAGAAGTCCAAATTACATGATTCTTCTTGCATTGGTTTTATGTTGAACTTTTCTATCAACATGCAAAAGATGAGATTTTTGCTTGCTGTGTTTATTTTCTGGTGAATTAAAATGTTGTTATGTGACATTTTCTTTTTTATTTTAATTATTTTCGTAAGGATTTCTTGTGTTGAAGATCACCAGAGGGAGTGTGACCCTCATCTATACTAAGGCAAGCCATCACAAATATTTGCAAGAGTGCCATTTCAATAACTATGATTTTCACTTGAATATGATCATTTTAAATGCATATAGAAATTCATATAAAGTTATTTGATGCTAGTTCAAGTTCTTGCTATGATTGTTCTGTTATCAGTAGCATTATAGTTGAATAAATAAATTTATGCAGTAGATTAAGGTGATGATATGCTTGATCTAGTTCATATCGGTATTATGTTAAAATGATGCATATATGGTTCATTGCATTTTCATGGCATACTATGACTCGGTAAAATTATTTGCAAGTTGAAACTTGGTAATAAACCAACTTGAACATGTTGTTGATCGAGTCACGGTGCCACCGAATCAAGCTTCCCTACGTGCAACAACATTTGCCTTTATGAGGGGGGCCCTTTCTTGGTTTGTTGTTATGCCTCTCGCAGGTGCCTCCAACTGGGGATGGTTATTCGCTGGGGCTATCCTGGCCCGGTAGGCAGGTATAAGCTTGTGTGCCCGTAGTTGTTTTGGTACCATGTCAACTTTTGGGACGATTGTTTTGCTACGACGATGGCCGTTGGGTGTCCGAAGTGGCATTGGGGCCTCCCATGACTTAGCCCAAAGGGGAGTTGGTCGGAGTGGCCGGGAGAGTGTCATGGCAATAGAATGGTTCTATCACGCCGTTGGTCGAACCGAATGGGAGTCTGAGGTCATGCGTTCCATGGTGTGGTTATAGTGTACTAACCTCTGCAGAGTGTGTTTAATCTATCTATAGCCGCGTCCTCGGACACAAGTTCGTAATACGTCACACCGTGGCTCAACAAAAATATTAGAACTTGCACAGTAAGTGAATACTTGTGGCACTGGTTATGATGGTGAAGTTGTTGAGACCATCGAGATGGTTTTGTTTGTGATCCCGGAGTGATCACCTTGATATGATGAGTTTCGTGGTTATGAGGTAACCGAGATGGTAAGCGGGTCTGAAGGCCCTGTTATGAGCACAATCACTTCATGAGTAGCATGTTAAATTCTTGTATTAATCCTGCTTAAATATCATTGTTGTTGTTTGTCATCGTTGCTTTGTCTGTGTGAACTTGTAAGTACATTCAATGTACCGACCTGGCGTGTCATGCCAGTTTCAGGAGAAATCATGTCGGAGTTGGAGTTGCATATCGCATTGCAGTCTAGACCGTCTCCACATCAGTATCCCTGTAGGATGGAGTCCTTCTACGTCGTCATTCCTCTACCTTGTAGTCGTATCGGGATGTCGAAGCCCCTACTCATGTCTACTAAATAGTGTACATATGTTCAGCACCACCAAGTGTGCCGCTTGGCCTCGCTACCTGATGTAATATCGAACTCTATGTTCTGCTAGTACCAATAAAGCGGTTGTATTTCCGTACCAATCTGTTGTGTGTTGCCAGAAGACATGATCTCTGGGCTGGAAATGCAAGGCAAACTGGTCGCTCTGAGCTAGGGTACCACAAGGAATCAACCAAAGGTTTCCATTCCCATGCTGCAAGACCAGGACCGCCAGGGCGGCAAGACAGAGGTCATCACGGAGCCCACCATGGCATCACGAGTAGAAGCTTTGCAGGCGAAGACCAACTTTCGTCAGGATAGGATGTACTTCTTGTCCCCTTTCAAACTGGCCACTGTGGAATCCCTTTCCACCTACATTTTGTTTGAAGAGGACCGAGCACTACAAAAAAAGATACATCCGTGACATTTTGGGTCGAACAATTTTTTTTCCTGTCATGCTTATGACACTTCTATGATGATAATTGTGGCAAAACCCGGTATCATCACATATGTGGTGGGCTCCTACTTCTATGAAAAAAATCATGACAGAAAATGGGCTATTTGTCCTGGGCAGGCCGGAGATGCAGCTGCATGACATTCTTTGGGCCGTCCATGACGAAAAAAACCGTTGTAGAAGCGAGGGCGAGGAAAATATCAGGGAGTTCGCGGTTACGGTGGGTGGTCGGGGACCGAGCGAAGCGCGTTTCTCTCGTACACGTACGTGCGTGGGTGCGAGGTGTTGGGCTCTAACTAAACCCAAGCGAGGCGTTCGCCTACTGAACATGAGCGATTGCACTGTAGGCTACGCGTTACTGAACCTGAGCAATCGATCGATCTGGCTGTTAACTGAACCCGATTGAGCAATTCCTTCGCTACTGATGCTAACTCAAGCCGATTGAACCCTGCCGCCTCCTTCCCTTGATGAACAGTGAGCGTTGTTGGGGGCTTTGGATTAACAGTTCTCGGTGGGGTGTTGGATGAACATGACCCTGTGGAAGTAGAGGCCGTTGGCGCTGGATTGAACAGGACCCCGATCGAGCCGGTTGGGGGTGGATGAACAGGACCACGTGGAGGGCTGGATGAATAGGACACCATGGAGGGCTGGTTGAACAGTAGCCGGTGGAGGGTTGGATGAACAGTAGCCCATGAAGGGGTGGTTGAACATGACCCCGTGGAGAGGGCTGGTTGAACAGTAGCCGGTGGAGGAGCGGTGGAGGCTGGATCAATAGGAGCCCGTCGATGAACAGTGGCTGGTGGAGGCAGGAGGCGAGACGCCATGGATGGACAGTCGCAGGAGGAGGCTGGAGGAGGTCGACGGTGGATGAACAGTAGCCCGTGGAGGCAGTCGACTGTGGAGATGTACAGTATCCCGTGGAGTCCCGTTTTGCGGTACGCCACACCCCTCCCGAAAATAGGGTTTTCGGAGGTTCCCCATCTCCATGAGTAGCAAGTACAGCTAATTTTTTTTGGTGTTTCGTGTTCAATTTCCATAACTAAAGATAGAGAAAGGAAAATAAAAAATACTTAGTGATAAAGCAAAGAAGCACACACGAGAATATTCACCCCACGCTATTGCTCCCCGGCAACGGCGCCAGAAAAAGTCTTGATAACTGATACGTCTCCAACGTATCTATAATTTTTGATTCCTCCATGCTATATTATATTCTGTTTTGGACATTATTGGGCTTTATTATACACTTTTATATTATTTTTGGTACTAACCTCTTAACCAGAGGCCCAGCCCAGAATTGCTGTGTTTTGCCTGTTTCAGAGTTTCGCAGAAAAAGAATATCAAACGGAGTCCAAACGGAATGAAACCTTCGGGAACATGATTTTCGGAACGAACAGTGTAGCGACCTGACTCGGTAAGAGTCGAAGTCTCTGTACTTACTTGTGCTAGTCCACTGGATCGACTTGCTAGCACACGCATTACTCGATGAAATAACGAAATAACACACATCTCTTTATTACATCGATAATCCAGAGCAATACATTTATTACAAAATAGGGCATAGAGCCAATAAACAAATCTGCGGAAGCAAAGTAGTAAATGAGTCCAACTCCACGAGCAAGGTTGAGTGTACAACATCGACCTATCGCACCTTAATCCTCGCTTGATATATCTGCAACGTGATAAGTTGCAGCCATATAGGTCGATTACATTGAATGTCTTGGCAAGTCACATCATAAGTGTAATGAACCTACTTGTACATGCAATTTGGCTGGTAGAAAGCTCTAAGTTTAGTTTTTGCATAAAGCTAGTTTTTCCCTATTAGAAAAGATGTTATTCTTCTACTACACATTTGCATAGGATGAGTTGGAAAAAACCCAACTCCATCCGTTCCCAAGTTTCATTTAAATCCCAACTGTTTAATTGAAGGTGAGGAGATCTCCAAGATTTCCACTACTAGATGCTCAACTTGTCCGTAACCGGGGACACGGCTAATCGATTAGGTTTTAACACTCTGCAGAGGTTGCGCACTTTTCCCCACAAGACTCGACCACCTCCATGATCGGAAGCTTCTAGACATGAGAATACGATTGATCTCTTTGAGCCCATATTGGCTTGTGGCTGCACACGTAAGCTTCTAGACATGAGAATACGATTGATCTCTTTGAGCCTGAGCGGACGGTCCACTAGTGGTGCACCACCATGGATTTCCCATGCGTTCTAATCGCATTTTCGCCACCATTCCAACAAGTTTCCGCCCTGTAGTTCATTAATTATCTTAGGTCCTATTTACTACATTGTCACTCATACTTTACCATGATCACTCCCCAATCCACGTCTACTTAGCGAAGCAACATAGTGTAAAAATGATGGCGACAATGTTATAAGGTTCGCACCTACCTCAATGAACTCTTGGGTGAAAAGCATGAGTCATGCGGCATCAATTTCTATCATGCAGTCCTCTTGCAAAGAACTACGTGCATAATAAAAACATAGGTAATGAATTATGATCAAGATGCAACTTGCCTTGGTACCGCTTGGTTGAATTCTAAAGGCGATAATATTCTCGCCGCTTTCGGGCAATCTACCGTAAAGAAGATAAACAAACATAAGCAAACATTCTAGAGAACCGTAAAGAACATGCAAGGCAAAAGTCTCGGAAAAACCAAATGAACAAACATCACACTTAACTAGCATGAAAATATTCTAGGTGTAAAAACAACATAGGCACATGGTTCAAGAAGTGATGTGAACTATAGTGCATACTATGCATACTAGTAAAATATTAATAGGCAGATTCTAGTGTGTGAAAATTATTGTGACAAAGTTCCCGGTGATAGGGTTTGTCTACGGTGACAAACTGCAAAAAGAATCAACTTAATCGGAGCTACGGTTTGAGAGATATGGCCATTTGAAGTTTGAATTCAAATCTGAGTAAATTCAAATTTTAATCTGACAAAAGTTTGCAAAAAGGATACCACTGGATAGATCTAAACAATACGAAGAATTTGCCGCTGGTTTCATCGAGTTTGGATCTACGGTTAAAAAGTTATGGCTAATCTAAGTTCGTGGACTAATCATGATTTCTAGGGACTAAACAGTGAAGAAAACTATCGCAACTAAGTCCCACAGCCACGTGGCGGGCTGCGGTGGTGGCAGCGTTAAACTCATGAAGCGCATACCCAGCGAACGTCCGCTACTTAGGTAAAATCGCTACACAAGCTAGAAAAAAACTAAACCGAGATCGGTTTATCTAAACCAATCGGTTTAATCTAAACCGGATGAACCGATTAAAAAACACTAAACTAAACCGATCTAGAGAAAAGAAAAAAAAAAAACTAAACGAATCTGGCGGCGGTTCGCTCACCTCGGACGATGACGACGACGCACAGAGATGATGGCGGCGCTGGCCAAGCGTGATGGCAGGCGTGGTCTTAAGGCAAGCGGAGGTGTCGGGAGGACGGCGCGGGCGAGGGCGGTCCGGTGGTGGGGTCGGTGGTGGTCGGGCGCCGAGGCAGCGAGGTAGAGGGCGGTGGCTCCGGCGCTCGGCGAGGACGCAGATGTCGTCGGGCGCGGTTCCGCGAGACCTAGGCGCTGTAAACATGTCAACAAGATACGCCTCGGAGTAATGAAGATTGACAGTAATAAAGTGAAGGTAGGGAGTCTCTGGCGACGTAAAACTCGGCGAGATATTCGGCTCGGCGAGATCCAACGGCGATGTGGCGGCTGTGAGGAGCGAGGATGCCGTGGAGTTGCGAGAATGGAGAGAGGGGGTCGAGGGCTTCTTATAGGCGCGAGAGAGGGCTCGGGGCGAGGGATAATCTCTATCCCAGAGCTTGGCCGGCGGGTTCGGGTGCGCTTGTGCGTGCTATCCAATGGGTCTGCGGGAGGTTAGGGACGACACAGGTGCGGGTCCCACACAGGCAGCGGCAAAGCCAGCGAAGGAGGAGCGGCGAGCGGCGAGCGGGCGTCGCGGTGGCCTTGGCGCGAGGCGGCTGGCTCGGCCTGCTATGGCCGTGGGCCGCTCACGGCCGGTGGGTGGGCCTGCTGGCGAATGCGTGTGTCTTTTTTTAAAACCTAGGACTAAAGTGTCCCTAAACAATTCAAAAGAATTAATAAAAATACCACAAAATATATAAAATAACTATAAAATATTTAGAACCTAATGAACATTAACTTAAGCACGTAACATTTTTAAAATATTTTCCTAATGCAATTAATGCACTTTTTGCGAGATAAAATAAATACCAATAAACTCCAAAACTTTAAATAATATTCAAAATAAAATTTCCCACTCTTTTATATTTTGAGGAAGTCATCTTATCCCCTCTCATTTGTTTTTCTTGAGTGGAAAAATATTATTTGAATATTTTAAAACTCCAAAATGCAAAGAAATATGATATGCATTGAATGATTCTATTAACATCCAAATTTAATAAAAATTGGGATGTTACAAACCTACCCCTTAAGATGAATCTCGTCCTCGAGATTCGGGTTGGCCAGCAAAAAGGTGTGGATGGTCCTGCCTGAGATCTTCCTCTCGTTCCCAAGTGGCTTCCTCCTCGGTGTGGTAATTCCACTGAACCTTGCAGAACCTGATGATCTTGGTACGAGTGATTCTCTCTGCAGTCTCAAGAATCTTAACCGGCTTCTCCTCATAAGTCGATCGCTCTCCAATGAATTGCCTCGAGTGGCACTTTGTATCTCTCAAAGGAATATCTCGCCATCTCTGCATGACACTTCTTGGTGGGAAACATGAAACACATCATGAACTCCGACAAAGCCTCCGTAATTCCAGCTGGTATGCAACCTCTCCTCTCGTTCCAGAACTCTGTATGGTCCCACAAATCGTGGTGCTAACTTTCCTTTGACTCCAAATCTCTTAATACCTTGAAGTGGAGACACTCGAGATATGCTCTATCTCCCACTTCATAGATCACTTCCTTGCGTTTAGCATCGGCATAACTCTTCTGCCTTGACTGAGCTATCTTAAGTCTGTCACGAATCAACTTGACCTTCTCCTCAGAATCCCTAATCAAATCAGGTCCAAACAATTTGCGATCTCCAACTCCATTCCACATCAAAGGTGTCCTGCATTTCCTCCCATACAATGCCTCGAAAGGAGCCATCTGCAAACTGGCTTGATAGCTGTTGTTGTACGAAAACTCTGCGTAGGGTAAGTTATCATCCCAACTAGACCCATAGTCTAGCGCACAAGCTCTCAACATGTCCTCCAGAATCTGATTGACTCTCTCTGCGCCCATCAATGCGGATGGAAGGTCAGATCTTGAACTCTAGCTCGGTACCCAAAGTTTCGTAACTGCTTCCAAAACGTTGAGGTTAATCGCGTTCCTCTATCTGATCTGATGCTCCTCGAACTCCATGCAGACATACGATCCTGGTCATATATATCTTTGCCAGCTTAGCACTTGTATAGGTGGTCTTCACTGGAATGAAGTGAGCAACCTTGGTCAAACGATCCACTATCACCCAAATGGAATCATAACCTGAACGGGTCCTGGGTAACCCCGTGATAAAGACCATAACAAGTTTATCCCATTTCCAATCAGTATCGGCAACGGCTGAAGTAAGCTCGCTAGTTTACGATGCTCCGCCTTTACTCTCGACATACATCACATATTGCCACATACTCGGCAATCTCTCTCTTCATACCGCCCACCAAAAACTTTCCTTCAAGTCCAAATACATCTTGGTGTTGCACAGGTGTATCGAATATGGTGAGTCATGAGCCTCTGAAGAATCAATTTCCTGATCTACGGATCATTGGGTACACAAATCCGTTGCTCAAACCATATGGTTCCATTTTCATCCTCACGGAATCATACGCTTTCCCTTTACTCATCATTTCCTTTATCTTAGCAATACCTTGGTCCAACTTCGGGCTTCTCCGATTCTTCCCAACAAGGTGGACTGCCTCGAAAAGTCTTGACAACATAACCTCTTGGAACTATTTCCAATCAAGGTCTCTAAGCTCATCACATAACTCCTGAGGTAAACCTCCTGCTGTAAGGGTATTAACATAACTCTTACGGCTCAAAGCATCCGCCACAACATTGGCTTTTCATGGATGATAATGCAGACTCATGTCATAATCCTTTATGAGTTCCAACCATCTCCTTTGCCTGAGATTCAACTCCTTCAAGGTGAAAATGTACTTCAAACTCTTGTGATCCGTGTAAACATCACAACGATTCCCAATAAGATAGTGTCTCCATGTCTTGAGTGCATGCACTACGGTTGCTAACTCCAAATCATGCGTGGCATAGTTCAACTCATGAGGTCAAGCTGTCGTGAAGTATAAGCTACAACTTTTCCCTCCCCGTGCATAAGAACACCTCCAAGTCCTGACGTGAAGCATCACAATACACCGAAAGTCCTTGTGTACGTCGGGCGGGATTAGCTTGGGGGCTGTAACCAAACGCTTCTTCAACTCTTGAAAGCTGGCTTCACACTCTTCAGTCCAAACGAACTTGGTGTCCTTCTTCAACAACGCTGTCATGGGCCTTGCAATCTTGGAGAAAGTTTCAATAAATCTCCGGTAATATCCAGCAAGTCCAAGGAAACTGCAAATCTCGCCAACTGTGGTGGGTGCATTCCGTTCTGTGACTGACTCTACCTTGGTAGGGTCCACTGCAATCCCTTCACCTGACACAACATGTCCAAGGAATCCGACTTCCTTGAGCCAAAACTCGCACTTCTTTGAACTTGGCATAAAGTTGATGTTCTCTGAGCTTCTCCAAAACCAAGCGTAGATGTTCAGCGTGTTCCTCCTCATTCTTGGAGAAAACCAATATGTCATCAATGAATACCACAACGAACTTATCCAAGAACTCCATGAACACCTTGTTCATCATGCTCATAAAATAGGCAGGGGCATTAGTCAAACCAAAAGACATGATCAGTATACTCATAAAGACCATAACTTGTGGTAAAAGCGGTCTTGGGTATATCCTTCTCACGGATCTTCAATTGGTGATAACCCGATCGAAGATCGATCTTGGAGAAAACACTAGCTCCTTCTAGCTGGTCAAACAAGTCATTGATCATCGGTAGGGGATACTTGTTCTTGATGGTCACCTCGTTCAAAGAGCGGTAATCCACACACATCCGCAGGGTTCCATCCTTCTTCTCCACTAAGAGTCTTGGGGCTCCCCAAAGGTGATGAACTCGGGCGAATATACCCTTTCTCTAGCAACTCCTTAATCTGTTTCTTGACTTCCTTCAAATCATTAGCGGGCATCCCGTCGGCCTCTTGGAGATAGGTCCCATGCACTGGCAGCAACTCAATCAAAACTCAATCTCCGATCTGGCGGCATACCAGAACTCCTCCGAAATACATCGATAATCCTTCACTACTGGTACTTCTTCTGGACAACTCCGTAAGAGAGTTCACTGAGTCCTCTTAGGCTTAAGCACGGATACATACTTGATCCTCTTCTTCTCCGGGGTGGTGAGAAAAATCGATCTACTAGCACAATCAATGTTTCCCTCATACTTGGACATCCAATCCATCCCTAGGATTACATCCAACCCTTGTGACTCTAGTATGATCATATCCGTGGGAAAAATATGTCCCCCTATGTTCAAAGGCAACTGGAAACATCCACGACTAGCCATAGACTCGGCTCTGGGAACTCACTAGAATGGGTGACTTAAGAGCTACGGTAGGCAACTTATGTTTATCCACGAATCCCCTTGATATGAATGAATGCGATGCACCAAAGGTCAAAAAGAATGAGTCCGAAATGAATTAACCAAGAACTTACCAATCACTGCGTCAGGCTGCTCATAGACCTCTTCCACATTGACATGATTCACATGCCCCTTAGTGAAAGGATTAGTTTTCTTGCCTCCAGAATTCCCATTTCCATTCCCAGTCTGCTGCTCGGGACACTCATTGGAGTAGTGCCCTGTCTTCTTGCATTTGAAACAAGTGATGTGACTCGAGATCCTTCTTCATTGGTGTAGAAGAGTTGAAATGCTTCACGATCGCCATTCCCTCCATTGCCATTGCCATTGCCATGCTTGTGACCATGGTGGTTGTGTCCATTTCCCCATGCTGAATGTGACCTCCATGGTTATGATGATTCCCTCCAAACTTGCTAGTGCACGATCCGAGAACTTCCCGATGCAGAGGCTGTGGCGGGGTTTCGTTGAACTCGAGTTATACTTCCCATGACCGTACTTCCTCTTACGATTCTCCATCTGCTGGTGCTTGCCTTCGAGAATGGTAGCCTTATCAACCAACTCCCGATAGTTCGCAAAAGGTCGCTTCTGATCAACTGAACTCCCAACTCATCGTTCGGTCCCTCCGAAACTTCTCCTGCTTGGCTGCATCGGTGGCCACGTCCTGCAGGGCATAACGGGCCAACTTCTTGAACTCATCAACATCTTGAGATACCGTCGTCCTCCCTCGCGCAAGTCGCTGCGGAACTCCTTCTTCTTGAGACTCATGGCTCCGGTGAGACATGAGCGGTCTTGAAACGCTTTGGAACTGAGTCCAAGTCACACTCTCCAAGGGGTATGTGGTGGTGAAGTTCTCCCACTGGCAAGGCCGGGCCATCCAGTGATGGGCGGCAAACTTCACCTTCTCGGCATCATTGCATCCTGCCGTGGCTAGCTCCTTCCTATCTTGCGGAGCACCATCTGACGATTGGCTCCCGTCTTTGGAGAACACGGGTGGGTTCAGCCTCGTAAAGCAGGTAAGACTGTCAACCTGGGGGTGGCGGCGGTGGGTTGTTGTTGTGGTTGTTACAGTTACGGTTACGAATGAGCATCTGCATAAGAGCATTCGCTGTTGGATCAATTGCGTGAGCTCCGTGGAAAGTTGAACCCGGGGTCACGTCTTGGAGGCATCTGATGGGTTTAGAGTGGATGAGAAGTTAGAATAGGATAAGGCCTAGTGAGTACAATCACACTACCCATATGCACATGATAGCAATAAAACTTCAAATCACTCCAATTCAATTTCAACCAAGAGGTCCACAAGAACAATCAAACCTAAGGTAAGCCATGTCACAAGATTTGACAAGGTCTCACAAATGAGATAAAACTAATCGGATAACGAAATCAATTTCTAACTCTCATGGTGGTATAAATCTAACTCTCATCGGATGAGGACCGGTCAACCATGTTGACATCAGGTGTCCTTGCATCACTGCTTGTGTCGTCATCTCCAAGCTCATCATCCCGGTCCTTGTCCCGGCCGATGAAATCTCCATAAGAGTGATCCTCCTGGATGTTTTCTCCCTCATCCAGCTTCTCCTCGGCTTCCTCAAGCTCAAGCTTTAGGTCGTCGATCTTCTCCTGCAGTGCGTCCAGCTCTCCCTCATGCTTGATGCGGCGCCCCGGAGTTCCTCCTCGAGATCGGCCTTATGGGTCATGAGGTTCTTGATGACGATCATGTTGTCGCACAACTCCAGCTCCATCATACGTAATGTGATCCTCCATGTCCTGGATATGGGATGCTATCGCCTCGTCCTCCGTGGTACGCACCACATCTCCATTTGCGTCGCGGCGTCCGTACATCACGAAGGAGGACCTCTTGAGGTCTTCGTCATACTCCTCCCGAATGCGTCCGAGAGCAATGTGAGCAGCGATGCCCCTGCCCAAGCCCCATGTTGCAGTATCCAAATGGAAATCAATGGGCTTGGTGCGGTTTCCGAGGATGCGTCCGGGGATATGGGCATCGATCCTCCAACGTGTCTCCTCGGGCAAGGTGGCGGTGAAGGTTCCAGTAAAAGTGGGAAGCCCAATCTTCAGGTGCTTCACGATCTTCATCAGCCGCCGTCAAAGGGCATGGTCTCATCGGGCTGCTTTCTCGGACTCAACAATGGCGGACGACATCTACATTTTGAAAGGGGAAGAAATTAGTAATCAAGTAAAGACGGTGCGAGACCAAAGGATATATAGGGAAAGTGAAAAATAAAGTTTTTATCCTATGGCTTTTCCATTTTCTAGGGTCGCGATCTCACGATCAACGTGGTGCTCGATACCATCTTGTAGCGACTGACTCGGTAAGAGTCGAAGTCTCTGTGGCTTACCGTGCTAGTCCTCGGATCGACTTGCTAGCACACACGGTACTTCGATGAAATAACAGAAATAACACACATCTCTTTATTACATCGATAATCTAGGAGCAATACATTTCTTACAAAATAGGGCATAGAGCCAATAAACAAATATCATGGAAGCAAAGTAGTAAATGAGTCCAACTCCACGAGCAATGTTGAGTGTAGAACATCGACCTATCGCACCTTAATCCTCGTCGGATATATCTCGCAACGCGATAAGTTATGACCATATAGGTCAGTACATTGAATGTACTGGCAAGTCACATCATAAGTGTAATGAACCTACTTGTACATGCAATTTGGCTGGTGGAAAGCTCTAAGTTTAGTTTTTGCATAAAGCTAGTTTTTCCCTATTAGAAAAGATGTTATTCTTCTACTACACATTTGCATAGGATGAGTTGGAAAAACCCAACTCCATCCGTTCCCAAGTTTCATTTAAATCCCAACTATTTAATTGAAGGTGAGGAGATCTCCCGGCATTTCCACTACTAGATGCTCAACTTGTCCGTAAATCGGGGACACGGCTAATCGATTAGGTTTTAACACTCTGCGAGAGGTTGCGCCTTTTCCCCACAAGACTCGACCACCTCCATGATCGGAAGATCGAGACATAGTCTTTGAAAAATGTTCCCTTAACCCACGGATAGGCGGTACACCTACATCATTCTACATCTGCTAGCCCATCCCTAAGGGGTCACACTAACTACTCAACTAAGCCAGAGCCCATATTGGCTTGTGGCTGCACACGTAAGCTTCTAGACATGAGAATACGATTGATCTCTTTGAGCTCGAAGCGGACGGTCCACTAGTGGTGCACCACCATGGATTTCCCATGCGTGCCCATCAGCATTTCGGCCACCATTCCAACAAGTTTCCGCCTGTGTAGTTCATTAATTATCTTAGGTCCTATTTACTACATTGTCACTCATACTTTACAATGATCACTCCCCAATCCACGTCTACTTAGCTAAGCAACATAATGTAAAAGCGATGGCGACAATGTTATAAGGTTCGCACCTACCTCAATGAACTACTGGGTGAAAAGCATAGTCATGCGGCATCAATTTCTATCATGCAGTCCTACTGCAAAGAACTACGTGCATAATAAACACATAGGTAATGAATTATGATCAAGATGCAACTTGCCTTGGTACTGCTGGGGTTGAATTCTAAAGATCGATAATATTCTGCTTCAAGACTCGGGCAATCTTCCATAAAGAAGATAAACAAACATAAGCAAACATTCTAGAGAACCAGAAAGAACATGCAAGGCAAAAGTCTCGGAAAAACCAAATGAACAAACATCACACTTAACTAGCATGAAAATATTCTAGGTGTAAAAACAACATAGGCACATGGTTCAAGAAGTGATGTGAACTATAGTGCATACTATGCATACTAGTAAAATATTAATAGGCAGATTCTAGTGTGTGAAAATTATTGTGACAAAGGTCCAGGTGATAGGGTTTGTCTACTGTGACAAAGTGCAAAAAGAATCAACTTAATCGGAGCTACGGTTTGAGAGATATGGCCATTTGAAGTTTGAATTCAAATCTGAATAAATTCAAATTTGAATCTGACAAAAGTTTGCAAGGATACCACGGGATAGATCTAAACAATACGAAGAATTTGCCGCTGGTTTCATCGAAGTTTGGATCTACGGTTAAAAAGTTATGGCTAATCTAAGTTCGTGGACTAATCTGTGATTTCTAGGGACTAAACAAAGGAAGAAAAACTATCGCAACCAAGTCCCTAGCCACGTGGCGGGCTGCAGGTGGCTGGCAGCGTTCGCTGCGGAAGCGTACATGGCGAACGTCCGCTACTTAGGTAAAACTGCTACCGCGGCTAGAAAAAAAAACTAAACCGAGATCGGTTTATCTAAACCAATCGGTTTAATCTAAACCGGATGAACCGATTAAAAAAACACTAAACTAAACCGATCTAGAGAAAAAGAAAAAAAAGAAAAAAACTAAACGAATACGAGCGAGCGGTTCGCTCACCTCGACGATGACGACGACGCACAGGACAGCTGGGCCAAGGGCAAAGGATTTGGCGGCGGGTCTTGGCGGCAGCGGAGGTGTCGGGAGGACGGGCCAGGCGAGGGCGGTCCGGTGGTGGGGTCGGTGGTGGTCGGGCGCCTGGGCAATGAGGTAGAGGGCGGCGGCTCCAGCTCCGGCGAGGACGCAGGTCGTCGGCGGCGGTTCCGGCGAGAACTAGGCGTCAAACATGTCAACAAGACAGCCTCGGCGAGTAATGAAGATTGACAGTAATAAAGTGAAGGTAGGGGAGTCTACGGCATGTAAAACTCCGCGAGATATTCCGGCTCAAGCGAGATCCAACGCGGGCAGGGCGGCCGTGAGGAGCGAGGGATGCCGTGGAGTTGCGAATGGAGAGAGGGGTCGAGGGCTTTATAGGCGCGAGAGAGGGCTCGGGAGCGAGGATAAGCTCTATCCCGAGCTTCGGCCGGCGGGTTCGAAGTGCGGCGTGCGTGCTATCCAGTGAGGGGAGGTTAGGGACGACACCTGGGTGGTCCCACTGAAGCGGCGGCAGCGTGAGAAGGAGGAGCGGGCGAAGCGAAGGCGGCGGCGAAGGCGTGCGATGGCCTTCGGCGAGGCGGCCTGGCTCGGACTGCTATGGCGTGGGCGGCCTGCCAGCGGTGGCTGGGCCTGCGCGCGGGTGCGTGTGTCTTTTTTTTTTTAAACCTAGGACTAAAGTGTCCCTAAACAATTCAAAAGAATTAATAAAAATACCACAAAAATATGTAAAATAACTATAAAATATTTAGAACCTAATGAACATTAACTTAAGCACAGAACATTTTTAAAATATTTTCCTAATGCAATTAATGCACTTTTTGCAGATAAAATAAATACCAATAAACTCCAAAACTTTAAATAATATTCAAAATAAAATTTCCCACTCTTTTATATTTTGAGGAAGTCATCTTATCCCCTCTCATTTGTTTTTCTTGAGTGGAAAAATATTATTTGAATATTTTAAAAACTCCAAAATGCAAAGAAATATGATATGCATTGAATGATTCTATTAACATCCAAATTTAATAAAAATTGGGATGTTACAAACATGATCCAGAGGACTTGGAACCTACGTCAAGACTTCAACTAGGAAGTCACGAGGTAGGGGGGCGCGCCTACCCCCCCAAGGCACGCCCTCCACCCCCGTGGGCCCCACGTTGCTCCACCGACGTACTTCTTCCTCCTATATATACCTACGTACCCCCAAACTACCAGATACGGAGCAAAAAACCTAATTCCGCCGCCGCAACCTTCTGTACCCATGAGATCCCATCTTGGGGCCTGTTTCGGAGCTCCCCTGGAGGGGGCATCGATCACGGAGGGCGTCTACATCAACACCATAGCCTCTTCACTGAAGTGTGAGTAGTTTACCTCAGACCTTCGGGTCCATAGTTATCAGCTAGATGGCTTTTTCTCTCTTTTTGGATCTCAATACAATGTTCTCCCCCTCTCTTGTGGAGATCTATTCGATGTAATCTTCTTTTGTGGTGTGCTTGTTGAGACCGATGAATTATGGGTTTATGATCATGTTTATCTATGAACAATATTTGAATCTTCTGAATTCTTTTATGTATGATTGGTTATCTTTGCAAGTGTCTTCGAATTATCAGTTTGGATTGGCCTACTAGATTGATCTTTCTTGCAATGGGAGAAGTGGTTAGCTTTGGGTTCAATCTTGCGGTGTCCTTTCCCAGTGACAATAGGGGCAGCAAGGCACGTATTGTATTGTTGCCATCGAGGATAACAAGATGGGGTTTATATCATATTGCATGAATTTATCCCTCTACATCATGTCATCTTCCTTAAAGCGTTACTCTGTTCTTATGAACGTAATACTCTAGATGCATGCTGGATAGCGGTCGATGCATGGAGTAATAGTAGTAGATGCAGGCAGGAGTCGGTCTACTTGTCTCGGACTTGATGCCTATATACATGATCATACCTAGATATTCTCATAACTATGCTGAATTTTGTTAATTGCTCAACAGTAATTTGTTCACCCACCGTAAATACTTATGCTCTTGAGAGAAGCCACTAGTGAAACCTATGGCCCCCTGGTCTATTTTCCATCATATTAATCTCCCGACAACAAGCTATTTCTGGTGCCGTTTTTATTTTGTTTACTTTACTTTGCATCTTTATCATAAAAATACCAAAAATATTATCCTATCATATCTATCAGATCTCACTCTCGTAAGTGAAAGTGAAGGGATTGACAACCGCTTATCGCGTTGGTTGCGAGGATTTATTTGTTTGTGTAGGTGCGAGGGACTCGTGCGTGGCCTCCTACTGGATTGATACATTGGTTCTCAAAATCTGAGGGAAATACTTACGCTACTTTGCTGCGTCACCCTTTCCTCTTCAAGGGAAAACCAATGCAGTGCCCAAGAGGTAGCAAGAAGGACTTCTAATATTTGTTGCGGGGAGTCTACGCAAAATTCAATATACCAAGTACCCATCACAAACCCTTATCTCCCCGTGATTACATTATTTGCCATTTGCCTCTCATTTTCCTCTCCCCACTTCACCCTTGCCGCTTTATTCGCCTCTCTCCTTTTGTTCGCCTTTTGTTCGTGTGCTTTTTGTTTGCTCGTGTGTTGGATTGCTTGCTTGTCATGATGGCTCAAGATAATACTAAATTGTGTGACTTCACCAATACCAACAACAATGATTTCCTTAGCACTCCGAGTGCTCCTCTTACCGATACTGAATCTTGTGAAATCAATACTGCTTTATTGAATCTTGTCATGAAAGATCAATTCGCCGGCCTTCCTAGTGAAGATGCCGCTACCCATCTAAATAGCTTCGTTGATTTGTGTGATATGCAAAAAAATAAAGATGTAGACAATGATATTGTTAAATTGAAGCTATTTCCTTTTTCGCTTAGAGATCGTATAAAGCTTGGTTTTAGTCTTTGCCTAAAAATAGTATTGATTCTTGGAATAAGTGCAAAGATGCTTTTATCTCTAAGTATTTTCCTCCCGCTAAGATCATCTCTCTTAGAAACGACATTATGAATTTTAAGCAACTTGATCCTGAACATGTTGCACAAGCTTGGGAGAGGATGAAATTAATGATACGTAATTGCCCTACGCATGGTTTGAATTTATGGATGATTATACAAAAAATTTATGCCGGATTGAACTTTGCTTCTAGAAATCTTTTAGATTCGGCCGCGGGATGCACTTTTATGGAAATCACTTTAGGAGAAGCTACTAAACTCCTAGATAATATTATGGTAAATTATTCTCAATGGCACACTGAAAGATCTACTAGTAAAAAGGTGCATGCGATAGAAGAAATTAATGTTTTGAGTGGAAAGATGGATGAACTTATGAAATTATTTGCTACTAAGAGTGTTTCTTGTGATCCTAATGATATGCCTTTGTCTACTTTGATTGAGAATAATAAGGAATCTTTGGATGTGAATTTTGTTCGTAGGAATAATTTTGGTAACAACGCGTATAGAGGAAACTTTAGTCCTAGGCCTTATCCTAGTAATTCCTCTAATAATTATGGTAATTCCTACAACAATTCCTATGGAAATTTTAATAAGATGCCTTCTGAATTTGAGACTAGTGTTAAGGAATTTATGAATTCGTAAAAGAATTTGAATGCTTTGCTTGAAGAAAAATTGCTTAAAGTTGATGAATTGGCTAGGAACGTTGACAGAATTTCTCTTGATGTTGATTCTTTGAAACTTAGATCTGTTCCTCCTAAGCATCATATCAATGAGTCTCTCAAAGCCATGAGAATTTCGATCGATGAGTGAAAAGAAAGAACCGCTAGGATGCGTGCTAAGAAAGATTGCTTTATGAAAGCGTGTTCTTCTAATTTATATGAGAATAAAAATGAAGATCTAAAAGTTATTGATGTGTCCCCTATTAAATCTTTGTTTTGCAATATGAATCTTGATAATGATGGGACTGAATATGATCCACCTTTACCTAGAAGGCGTTCCAGAAATTCAGAGTTTTTAGATCTTGATGCTAAAATTGATAAAAGTGGGATTGAAGAAAACAAAACTTTAGATATTAATGAACCCACTATTTTGGATTTCAAGGAATTTAATTATGACAATTGCTCTTTAATAGATTGTATTTCCTTGTTGCAATCCGTGCTAAATTCTCCTCATGCTTATAGTCAAAATAAAGCTTTTACTAAACATATCGTTGAAGCTTTGATGCAATCTTATGAAGAAAAACTTGAGTTGGAAGTTTCTATCCCTAGAAAACTTTATGATGAGTGGGAACCTACTATTAAAATTAAAATTAAAGATCATGAATGCTATGCTTTCTGTGATTTGGGCGCTAGTGTTTCCACGATTCCAAAGACTTTGTGCGATTTGCTAGGTTTCTGTGATTTTGATGATTGCTCTTTAAACATACACCTTGCGGATTCCACTATTAAGAAACCTGAGGTAAGAATTAATGATGTTCTTATTGTTGCAAATAGGAACTATGTGCCCGTAGATTTTATTGTTCTTGATATAGATTGCAATCCTTCATGTCCTATTATTCTTGGTAGACCTTTCCTTAGAACGATTGGTGCAATTATTGATATGAAGGAAGGGAATATTAGATTCCAACTTCCATTAAAGAAAGGCATGGAACACTTCCCTAGAAAGAAAATAAAATTACCATATGAATCTATTATGAGAGCCACTTATGGATTGCCTACCAAAGATGGCAATACCTAGATCTATCCTTACTTTTATGCCTAGCTAGGGGCGTTAAACGATAGCGCTTGTTGGGAGGCAACCCAATTTTATTTTTTATTTTTTTGCTTTTTGCTTCTGTTTAGGAATAAATATTTCATATAGCCTCTGGTTAGATGTTTTTATGATTTAATTAGTGTTTGTGCCAAGTTAAACCTATAGGATCTTCTTGGATGATAGTTATTTCATCTTGCAGAAAATTCGAGAAAGTTTTCGTTCACGAAAATAATTGTTAAAAATCACCAGAACGTGATAAGATATTGATTCTGATTTCTGCCGATCAATAAACAAATTGTCTAGGTCTTCCTAGTATTTCCGAATTTTTGAAGTTCCAGAAGTTTGCGTTAGTTACAGATTACTATAGACTGTTCTGTTTTTGACAGATTCTGTTTTTTGTGTGTTGTTTGCTTATTTCGATGAACCTATGGCTAGTAAAAGAGTTTATAAACCATAGAGAAATTGTAATACAGTAGGTTTAACACCAATATAAATAAAGAATGAGTAAAATACAGTACCTTGAAGTGGTCTTTTGTTTTCTTTCACTAACGGAGCTCACGAGATTTTCTACTGAGTTTTGTGTTGTGAAGTTTTCAAGTTTTGGGTGAAAGATTTGATGGATTATGGAACAAGGAGTGGCAAGAGCCTAAGCTTGGGGATTCCCAAGGCACCCCCAAGATAATCTAAGGACACCTAAAAGCCAAAGCTTGGGGATGCCCCGGAAGGTATCCCCTCTTTCATCTACTTCCATCGGTAACTTTACTTGGAGCTATATTTTTATTCATCACATGATATGTGTTTTGCTTGGAGCGTCTTGTATGATTTGAGTCTTTGCTTTTTAGTTTACCACGATCATCTTTGCTGGACACACCTTTTGAAAGAGACACAAATGGTTCGGAATTTATTAGAATACTCTATGCGCTCCACTTAAATCTTTTGAGCTATATAGTTTTTGCTCTAGTGCTTCACTTATTTCTTTTTAGAGCACGGTGGTGGATTTGTTTTATAGAAACTATTGATCTCTCATGCTTCACTTATATTATTTTGAGAGTCTTAAATAGCATGGTAATTTCTTAAATAATCCTAATATGCTAGGTATTCAAGATTAGTAAAAACTTTCTTATGAGTGCGTTGAATACTAACAGAAGTTTGATGCTTGATGATTGTTTAGAGACATGGAGGTAGTGATTTCAACGTTGTGCTAGTTGAGTAGTTGTGAATTTGAGAAATACTTGTGCTGAAGTTTACAAGTCTCGTAGCATGCATGTATGGTAAACGTTACGTAACAAATTCGAAACAAGAGGTGTTCTTTGAGTGTCCTCCTTATGAGTGGCGATCGGGGACGAGCGATGGTCTTTTCCTACCAATCGATCCCCCTAGGAGCATGCGTGTAGTGCTTCGTTTTTGATGACTTGTAGATTTTTGCAATAAGTATGTGAGTTCTTTATGACTAATGTTGAGTCCATGGATCATACGCACTCTCACCTTTCCATCATTGCTAGCCTCTTGATGCGTGCATTGCCCTTTCTCACAATGAGAGTTGGTGCAAACTTCGCCGGTGCATCAAAACCCCGTGATATGATACGCTCTTTCACACATAAACCTCGTTATATCTTCCTCAAAACAGCCACCATACCTACCTATTATGGCATTTCCATAGCCATTCCGTGATATATTGCCATGCAACTTTCCACCGTTCTGTTTATCATGACACGTTCATCATTGTCATATTGCTTTGCATGATCATGTATTTGACAGAGTATTTGTGGCAAAGCCACCATTAATAATTCTTTCATACATGTCACTCTTGGTTCATTGCATATCCCAGTACACTGTCGGAGGCATTCATATAGAGTCATACTTTGTTCTAGTATCGAGTTGTAATCATTGAGTTGTAAATAAATGGAAGTGTGATGATCATCATTTTCTAGAGCATTGTCCCAAGTGAGGAATAAAAAAAAGTGAAAGGCCATAAAAAAAGAGAAGGCCCAAAAACATGAGAGAAAAAGAGAGAAAGGACAATGTTACTATCCTTTTCCACACTTGTGCTTTAAAGTAGCACCATGATCTTCATGATAGAGAGTCTCTTGTTTTGTCACTTTCATATAATAGTGGGAATTTTTCATTATAGAACTTGGCTTGTATATTCCAACAATGGGCTTCCTCAAATGCCCTAGGTCTTCGTGAGCAAGCAAGTTGGATGCACACCCACTTAGTTTCTTTTGTTGAGCTTTCATATATTTATAGCTCTAGTGCATCCGTTGCATGGCAATCCCTACTCCTTGCATTAACATCAATTAATGGGCATCTCCATAGCTCATTGATTAGCCTCGTTGATGTGATACTTTCTCCTTTTTTGTCTTCTCCACATAACCCCCACCATTATATTCTATTCCACCCATAGTGCTATATCCATGGCTCACACTCATGTATTGCGTGAAAGTTGAAAAAGTTTGAGATTACTAAAGTATGAAACAATTGCTTGGCTTGTCATCGGGGTTGTGCATGATGAAAGCATTCTTGTGTGACAAAAATGGAGCATGACTAAACTATATGATTTTGTAGGATGAACTTTCTTTGGCCATGTTATTTTGAGAGGACATAATTGCTTAGTTAGTATGCTTGAAGTATTATTATTTTTATGTCAATATTGAAATTTTATCTTGAATCTTTCGGATCTTAATATTCATACCACAATTAAGAATACTTACACTGAAATTATGCCTAGTAGCATTCCACATCAAAAATTCTGTTTTTATCATTTACCTACTCGAGGACGAGCAGGAATTAAGCTTGGGGATGCTTGATACGTCTCCAACGTATCTATAATTTTTGATTGTTCCATGCTATATTATATTCTGTTTTGGACATTATTGGGCTTTATTATACACTTTTATATTATTTTTGGGACTAACCTCTTAACCGGAGGCCCAAATTTTAATTGTCGTGGTTTTGCCTATTTCAGAGTTTCGCAGAAAAAGAATATCAAACAGAGTCCAAACGGAATGAAACCTTCGGGAACATGATTTTCGGAAAGAACGTGATCCAGAGGACTTGGAAACTACGTCAAGACTTCAACCAGGAAGTCACGAGGTAGGGGGCGTGCCTACCCCCCCAAGGCGCGCCCTCCACCCTCGTGGGCCCCATGTTGCTCCACCGACGTACTTCTTCCTCCTATATATACCCACGCACCCAACTACCGACACGGAGCAAAAAACCTAATTCCACCGCCGCAACCTTCTGTACCCGTGAGATCCCATCTTGGGGCCTGTTCCGGAGATCCGCTGGAGGGGGCATCGATCACGAAGGGCTTCTATGTCAACACCATAGCCTCTCCGATGAAGTGTGAGTAGTTTACCTCAGACCTTCGGGTCCATAGTTATTAGCTAGATGGCTTCTTCTCTCTTTTTGGATCTCAATACAATGTTCTCCCTCTCTCTTGTGGAGATCTATTCGATGTAATCTTCTTTTGCGGTGTGTTTGTTGAGACCGATGAATTGTGGGTTTATGATCAAGTATATCTATGAACAATATTTGAATCTTCTGAATTCTTTTATGTATGATTGGTTATCTTTGCAAGTCTCTTCGAACTATCAGTTTGGATTGGCCTACTAGATTGATCTTTCTTGCAATTGGAGAAGTGCTTAGCTTTGGGTTCAATCTTGCGGTGTCCTTTCCCAGTGACAGTAGGGGCAGCAAGGCACGTATTGTATTGTTGCCATCAAGGATAACAAGATGGGGTTTATATCATATTGCATGAATTTATCCCTCTACATCATGTCATCTTACTTAAAGCGTTACTCTATTCTTATGAACTTAATACTCTAGATGCATGCTGGATAGCGGTCGATGTGTGGAGTAATAGTAGTAGATGCACGCAGGAGTCTGTCTAGTTGTCTCGGACGTGATGCCTATATACATGATCATACCTAGATATTCTCATAACTATGCTTAATTACATCAATTGCTCAACAAAGAATTTGTTCACCCACCGTAAATACTTATGCTCTTGAGAGAAGCCACTAGTGAAACCTATGGCCCCTGGGTCTATTTTCCATCATATTAATCTCCTGACAACAAGCTATTTCTAGCGCCGTTTTTATTTTGTTTACTTTACTTTGCATCTTTATCATAAAAATACCAAAAATATTATCCTATCATATCTATCAGATCTCACTCTCGTAAGTGACCGTGAAGGGATTGACAAACCCTTATCGCGTTGGTTGCGAGGATTTATTTGTTTGTGTAGGTGCGAGGGACTCGTGCGTGGCCTCCTACTAGATTGATACCTTGGTTCTCAAAAACTGAGGGAAATACTTACGCTACTTACTTTGCTGCATCACCCTTTCCTCTTCAAGGGAATACAAACGCAGTGCTCAAGAGGTATCAATAACCCACAAGTATAGGGGATCGTTTGTAGCCTTCTTCGATAAATAAGAGTGTCAAACCCAACGAGGAGCTAAAGGGAGAACAAATATTCCCTCAAATTCTGTCGACCACAGATACAACTCTACGCACACTTGACGTTTGCTTTACCTAGAACAAGTATGAAACTATTTTGCAAGAGTAAAACTACGAGTACTTTGCGAGAATAAAACTATGAATAAATTGCAAGGTAATAAAAGTGGATAGCTTTTGTCAACAAGAAATTCATTTTTCCCTAGGCAATCGATAACAAGTACTGGTAATCATTCTTGCAATTTTATATGAGGGAGAGGCATGAGCTAACATACTTTCTCTACTTGGATCATATGCACTTATGATTGGACCCCTAGCAAGCATCCGCAACTACTAAAGATCATTAAGGTCGTGAAACCCAACCATAGCATTAAGTATCAAGTCCTCTTTATCCCATACGCAACAACCCACCTACTTTGGTTTAACCTTCTGTCACTCTCTCAGCCCACCATAGGCAAATCATGAACATATTGCAACACCCTATAGCGGGGCCCCCTCGCGTTTGCGCCAGATGGAGGGCACCGTAGGACAGCACCATAAATAAAATATACAATCATACCAACCAAGATCACGGTTAACCCATAGGACAAAACGGATCTACTCAGACATCATAGGATAACCATATATCATTGGGAAATAATATATGGAGTTGAGCAGCATGTTTAAGTAGACATTACAGCGGGGGGGGGGGAGGTGTTACACCGCTGCATAGAGGGGGAGAAAGTTGGTGTTGACGGTAGCAAGATTGTTGATGTAGATCACCGTCACGATCCTAGCCCCGACGCAAGATTCGGTACACCGGAGACAGGGGGAGAGAGCCCCCCTCCTTCATCGTCTTCCTTGGCCTCCCGCCTAGATGGTAGGAGAGTTCCCCCTCTGTTCCATTGTCTCCATGGTGGCGGAGGGGCAGAAGCCCCTCTGAGATTGGAACACCCTCTCTGTTTCTTCTGTTTCCCGCTCCCGGATCTGGCGAAAAAACGCTTTCTTATATTCCCAAGATACGTAACTCCGATTGCGCTAAGATTTTAACATGATTTTTTTTCGGATATAAGCTTCCTTGTGCCCGAAGTAGAGCTCCAAGCGACGTTCGAGGAGGGCACAACCCACCACCACGCGCCAGGGGCCTCTGGCGCCCTGGTGTCTTGTGGGCTGTGTGGGCCTCCGTTTGGAGTGATTCCAATTCCCAAAAATCATATATATTCCACAATAATTCTCTGTAAAATTTTATTGCATTTGGACTTTGTTTGATATGGATTTTCTGCGAAACATAAAACATGCGAAAAGGTGAATCGCATCGGGCACTAGATCAATAGATTAGTCCAATAAATCATATAAAAAGTTGCCAAAAATATGCGAAAGTTGTATAATATTGGCATGAAATATTAAAAATTATAGATACGATAGAGACATATCAGCATCCAACTCACTTGCTCACGAAGACCTAGGGCAATTTGAGGAAGCCCATCACTGGAATATACAAGCCAAGTTCTATAATGAGAATTTTCCACTAGCATATGGATATCAGAAAGTAGGAGACTCTCTATCGTGAAGATCATGGTGCTACTTTGAAGCACAAGTGTGGAAAAAGAATAGTAGCATTGCGGCTTCTCTCTTTTCTCTCTTTTTTGTATTTTGGGCTCTTTGGCCTCTCTTTTTTCTTCTTTTTTTTCTTTTTTCTCCTTTTTTCTTTTCTCATTTTATTTATTCTTCGTCCGGAGTCTCATCCTGACTTGTGGGGGAATCATAGTCTCCATCATCCTTTCCTCACATGGGACAACGCTCTAATAATGATGATCATCACACTTTTATTTACTTACAACTGGATACTTAGAACAAAATATGACTCTATATGAATGCCTTCTGCGGTGTAACGGGATGTGCCATGACTCAAGAGTGACATGTATAAAATATATGAAAGGTGGCTTTGCCACAAATACGATGTCAGCTACGTAATCATGCAAAGCAATATGACAATGATGAAGCGTGTCCTAATAAACGGAACGATGGAAATTTGCATGGAAATATATTTCCGAATGGCTATGGAAATGCCATAATAGGTAGGTATGCTGGCTGTTTTGAGGAAGGTCTATGGTGGGTGTAATACACCGGCGAAAGTTGCGCCGTACTAGAGAGGATAGCAGTGGTGGAAGGGTGAGAGTGCGTATAATCCATGGACTCAACATTAATCATAAAGAACTCACATACTTATTGCAAAAGTCTAATAGCTATTGAAACAAAGTACTACAAGCATGCTCCTAGCGGGATAGATTGGTAGGAAAATACCATCGCTCATCCCCGACCGCCACTCATAAGGAAGACAATAAATAAATAAATCATGCTCCAACTTCATCACATAACGGTTCACCATACGTGCATGCTACAGGAATCACAAACTTTAACACTAGTATTTCTACCAATACACAATTACTCACTAGCATGACTCTAATATCACCATCTTTATATCTCAAAACAATCATAAGAAATCAAACTTCTCATGGTATTCAATGCAATTAATATGAAAGTTTTATTATATCACTCTTGGATGCCCATCATATAGGACTTAATTCATAACCTAAGAAAATTACTATGTTCTTTAAGACTCTCAAAATAATATAAGTGAAGCATAAGAGTTCAACAATTTCATCAAAATAAAACAATCGCCATGCTCTAAAAAGATATAAGTGAAGCACTGGAGCAAATGACAAACTACTCCAAAAGATATAAGTGAAGATCATAACTATGTGAAGACTCTCTAACATTTGAGAATTTCAAATCCTGGGATATTATTCAAACATCAAGCAAAACAAAATAAAATGACACTGCTGTCGGGGAAGCTGATCGTGACCCACGGACACCTATGGGACGGGGTCCCTTGTGGTTCGGTGAGGGGGCGGAGAACGCACGAAGAGCAGATCGAGGCGATGCACACGAGCAGATTTACCCAGCTTCGGAGCTCTCCGGAGAGATAAAACTCCTACTGCTGCTTGTCTGATTATTTGTGTTCTTGCTAGGGAGCAATGGGAGCTACAAAACCTAGCCTGAGGGTTTGCGGCTTCGTACGAGCTGAAGCGAACGAGCCGAACCCCCCCCTCCCCTACGCTATGCATGGGCCTCCTTTTATAGGCACAAGGGGTCACCACAGTGGCAAGTAGACAAGGGTAAAATAGGAAAAACAGAGGTTGGTACACCGCTTTATGCAGGTATAGTGATCTATACCTAACTCGACGGCAAGGGACAAAAGCCATAAATGTCCGCCCTCGTCGCCTAACAGGCAACAGGGACCGCTAAGTGTGCCTCCGTTTGCCACGATGGTAGCTTGTCAAGACTGCTATCGCCGCTTCCTCACGCTGCACAGCCCATTGACACGCTGCGTTCGGAAAAGCCCCATGGCGACACGCTGGCGGATGAGCTGGAGCGGAGATGAAGAGAGGTTACTGCCAAGGCAAGCGCCTTGCCGCAGCAAGGTTCTTGTCGCGCCGGGAGCTTGTCGCTCACCAAGCCTTCCGGCAAGCTCCTCTTGCCGGGTCTTGTTTCCTTCGTGCCTGAGTGGCCTTCCCCAAGAAGCTCCTCTTGCCGGGCCTTGATTACTCGTTCTTGAATGGCTCTAAAGGAGCCGCCGAGGACCTTGGCGGTCACCGTGCCAGCCTCCCTGCATGGGGTGTTATGATCGTCTGTCCGTGCAGAGTTCGGGATACTAGGGTACCCCTACTCTAGTACAATCGACAACTGCAAGGATAGCACATATCGTGTGAAGAAACAAACACTTAGGATCAACCAAAACTGACCGATAGTTGTTGAAGAAGAAAGGTGGGATGCCAACCGGGGCGTCCCCAAGCTTAGACGCCTGAGACTTCTTGAAATATTAACTTGGGATGCCTTTGGCATCCCCAAGCTTCAGATTTTGTGTCTCCTTTATTCCTTTCATATCGCGGTTTCCCTAAATCTTAAAAACTTCATCCACACAAAACTCAACAAGAACTCGTGAGATAAGTTAGTAGAAATACATGCATAACCTTATTATTCTCTACTGTAGTAAAACACGAAAATTATAATTTAAGATTGCATACTAAATGCCTCTGCATATTTAAAACTCCTATCCTCAAATAGAATCGTTAAACAAGCCAATATATGCAAACAATGCAAACATAACAACAATCTATCTAAATGTAATAGTCTGCAGAAGAATGCAAAAGAATTCATACTTCCCTAACTCCAAAAATTCTAAAATATTACCACACTGTATAAAATTTGTTGTTACTCATTGTGTAAAATTTTCAAGATTTTATCATGTTCTGACTATGCATAAGAATTCAGAAAACGATAGAAAGCTTTCTATTTTCAAAACAACAACATGTAGACTTGCAAAATAAGCATGGTAAGGCTATACTTGACCTTTTTATTGAACTAAAAGATGCAAAACATTATTCTAAATAGCAGCAAGAAAATCAAACTTAAATAAAATGAAGCTCCAAGCAAAACTCATACCATGTGATGAATAAATATATAGCTCCATGTGAGGTTACCGATAATGTTGAAGTTGAAAGAGGGGATGCCTTCCCGGGCATCACCAAGCTTGGTTGCTTGGATCTTCCTTGACTATTACCTTGGGGTGCCTTGGGAATCCCCAAGCTTAGGCTCTTGTTACTCCTTATTCTCCTCATATCGATATCTCACCCAAAACATGAAAACTTCAATCACACAAAACTTAACTAAACTTTGTGAGATGCGTTAATATAGTAAAGCAAATCATTCACTTGGGTACTGTCAAAGACAAGATTCATAATTGTTTCCACATAATGCCTACTGTACCTCATAATTCCCACTATTTATATCAATTAATATAAGCTATGGAAACCCTAAAACAAGCAAACTATGCAATCGAAAATGTAATCCGCAAAAAGCAGTAATGCAGAATGATCTGAAACTTCGTATACTTCCGTCACTCCAATTTTTTTGAAAAATTAGGAAAATCTAGGAAATTTGTGTATCAATCATGTGTCAGAAATTTAGAATTTTGTCATGCTCCGGTGAATTTTCATAATTCTGCAACTGGATGCCAAAGTTTCTGTTTTTCAGCAAGATCAAATCAATTATCGTCCACACTATCCCGAAGGCTTTACTTGGTACTTTATTGAATATTTTTTATAAAACTTGATTACTACAGTAGCTTAATCATGTGAACACACAAAAATAGTAGGGGTAAATGTTGGATTGTCTCCCAACAAGTGCTTTTCTTTAATGCCTTTTTAGCTGGGCATGATGATTTCAATGATGCTCACATAAAAGATAAGAACTGAAACAGAAATATAGCATCATGAAGCATATGACTAGCACATATAAGCCAAACCCACTTCCTATGCATAGGTATTTTCTGAGTAAAAAATTTATGGGAACAAGAATCTACTAGCATAGGAAGGCAAAACAAGCATAACTTCAAGATTTTCAAGACATAGAGAGGAGACTTGATGTTATTGAGATATGTAAAAGCACATGTTCCTCTCTAATAATAATTTTCAGTAGCATCATTAATGAATCAACAATATAACCATCATGAGATACATAGTCCAATTGAAAATTAAAATCATAATGACAAATTTCATGGTTATAGATATTCTTTATAGCATACATGTCATCACAATAATCATCATAGATAGCGACTTTGTTCTCATATAATCAATTGGAACCTCTTCCAAAATAGCGGATTCATCACTAAATAAAGTCATGACCTCTCCAAATCCACTTTCATAAATATTATAAGATTCAAGACCCTCCAAAATACCAGGATCATTACCTTGAGTTGACACTCTTCTAAACCCACTTTCATGAATATAATCATTATGAATAGGAGGCATGCTATCATAATAATAAATTTGCTCATCAAAACTTGGGGGAGAAAAAATAACATCTTCATCAAACATAGCATCCCCAAGATTATGGCTTTGCATATCATTAGCATCATGGATATTCAAAGATTTCATACTAACAACACGGCATCATGCTCATCATTCATAGATTTAGTGCCAAACATTTTATAGACTTCTTCTTCTAATAGTTGAGCACAATTTTCCTTTCCATCATTTTCACGAAAGACATTAAAAAGATGAAGCATATGAGGCAACCCCAATTCCATTTTTTGTAGTTTTCTTTTGTAGATTAAACTACTGATAAAACAAGAAACTAAAAGATTCAATTGCAAGATGTACAGATACACCTTCAAGCACTAACCTCCCCGGCAACGGCGCCAGAAAAGAGCTTGATGTCCACTACACAACCTTCTTCGTGTAGACTCGTGTTGGGCCTCCAAGCGCAGAGTTTTGTAGGACAAGAGGAAATTTCCCTCAAGTGGATGACCTAAGGTTTATCAATCCGTGGGATGCGTAGGATGAATATAGTCTCTCTGAAACAACCCTGCAACCAAATAACAAAGAGCCTCTTGTTTCCCCAACACACCCAATACAATGGTAAATTGTATGGGTGCACTAGTTCGGCGAAGAGATGGTGATACAAGTGTAATATGGATGGTAGATTGAGGTTTTTGTAATATGAAAATATAAAAACAGCATGGTAACTAGTAGTAAAAGTGAGCGAAAACGGTATTGCAATGCTTGAAAACAAGGCCTAGGGTTCATATTTTCCATAGTGCAAGTTCTCTCAACAATGATAACATAATTAAATCATGTGGCAATCCCTCAACGTGCGACAAAGAGACTCCGAAGTTCCTATTGTGCAGAACATAAGATGAAATTGCTTGTAGGGTACGAAACCACCTCAAAGTTATTCTTTCCGATCAATCCATTGAGATATTCCTATAAGTGTCACCAACAGCCCTAGAGTTCATAGTAAAATAACACAATATGATAACACATCAATCAACCCTCATGTCACCTAGATACTCCAATGTCACCACAAGTATCTGTGGGTCAATTAGACGATATGCATCAAACAACTTCAGATTCATAATATTCAATCCAACACAAAGAACCTCAAAGAGTGCCCCAAGATTCCTACCGGAGAAACAAGGACGAAAACGTGCATCAACCCCTATTCATAATTACCCCAATGTCACCTTGGGAATTTGCGAGTTGAGAGCCAAAACATACATCAAGTGAATCAATAGAACACCCCATTGTCACCACGGGTATCCCACGCAAGACATACACCAAGTGTTATCAAATCCATAATAATATTCAATGCGATAATAGTGAAACCTCAAATGTAAAACTCAATTCAGGACAAGAAGGTAGACGGGGAGAAACACCATATGATTCAACTATAATAACAAACTTCGCGGTACATTAAGATCGTGCCA
Source organism: Aegilops bicornis (assembly GCA_021605145.1). Lineage (NCBI taxonomy): Eukaryota > Viridiplantae > Streptophyta > Magnoliopsida > Poales > Poaceae > Aegilops > Aegilops bicornis. The sequence goes on along the minus strand of CM038671.1, from coordinate 470,091 downwards.
AATCAAGAACACAAGAGAGAGAGAGAGAGATCAAACACATAGGTACTGGTACGTACCCTCATCCCCGAGGGTAAACTATGCCCTCCTCCTCATGGAGACCGCCGGGATGATGAAGATGGCTTCTGCTGATGGTTTCCCCCTTCGGCAGGGTGCCGGAACTGGCTCCCGATTGGGTTTTCATGGCTATAGAGGCTTGCGGCGGCGGAACTCCTGATATAGGTTTCTTTCTGGGGGTTTCGGGATTTATAAGAATTTTTGGCGTCCGTTTCACGTCAGGATGGGGGATCCATGAGGCAGCGGCAAGACAGGGGGCCCCGCCCTATGGGGGGCGCCCTCCACACTTGCCGTCACCTTGGGACTCTTCTGACCCAACCCCAATCCTCTGTGGGCTTCTTCTGGTCCATAAAAAATCAATGTAAATTTTCACCTCATTTGGACTCCGTTTGATATTCCTTTTCTGTAAAACTCAAAAACAAGGAAAACACAGAAACTGGAACTCGGCTCTAGGATAATAGGTTAGTCCCAAAAATAATATAAAATAGCATATAAATGCGTATAAAACATCCAAGATGGATAATAGAATAGCATGGAACAATCAAAAATTATAGATGCGTTGGAGACGTATCAGCAGCCAGGCGAGACCCTGCACAAGTACATACAACGCTTCACGAATGTTCATCTCAAGATCCCGAATGCATCGGACGAGGCCATGATCTTGGCATTCGCTGATGGCGTCCGGGACGTCAAGATGAAAGAGGAGCTCGCCGTCCATGAGGACTTGTGCTCGGCCCTGGAGATGTCCAACCTGGCGAACAAGTGCACAAGGGCCGATGTAGCCCGCCTCTCTCTCCTCGAGCTTCCAAAGGCCGACCCTAAAGACAAGAAGGCCAAAGGCTAAGGAGGTGAAGCACAATCCCTGCCGTGCTCGCAGCTGAACCCGAGATGAAGCCCGGTCGTGAACACAATGAGCATCCCAGGGGCAACCGCCCATTCTGCATCTTCCACAACGTACACAGCCACAACACTAATGACTACTAGGAGCTCAGGGGCCTCCGTGACGGGCGCCTCGGCCGCCTCCTCGAGCGCAACGACCATGGCTACGACCGTGGAGGAGCCCGCGGTGGAGGCTGCTGGGACAACCGCGACCCTCGCCAGGACTGGCGCGACCATCCTCGAGAGGACCGCTGGCGGGATCAGCCTCGCGACAACCTCAGGGCAATGCCGGCCTTCCTCCGCTATCACTGCCACCAAGGAGAAACGACGACAACTGATAGGACGATGGGGCTGAGGGCTTCCAGGAGCCTCGTGCGATCGCCTGCATCTTAGGTGGTGCTCAGGCCCCTGCCTCCCTCCGCATCTTCAAGCAGTTCTCCCGCGAGGTGAACGCGGCCCTCATGATGCTTGAGGCCGCGCGTCCCCTCATGTGGTCGCAGTACGTCATTAGCTTCGACTCCAAGGACCACCTCAAGGGCTCAGCCACCACAGGCGCACTTCCCATGCTTTGCACGCCCACCATCAGCAACGTCCTCGTCACCAAGACCCTCATCGATGGTGGCGCGGGGCTCAATGTCCTCTCTGTCTAGACATTCGGGACGCTTGAGGTGCCCTATGACCAACTCTTGCCAACCAAGCTTTTCTCTGGAGTGAACAACGGCTCCACCGTCCCCCTTGGGCAGATATGCCTCCCAGTCACCTTCGGCAAGCACGACAACTACCACACCGAGCTCATCGATTTCAACATCTCCCACATCGGCCTCTCATACAACGCCATCCTCTGGTACCCTGCCCTCGCCAAGTTCATGGCGGCAACCCACCATGGCTACAATGTCATCAAGATGCCAGGGTGTAGCGGCATCATCATGGTCGCCTACAAAGAGAAGGATGCAGTCTGCTCTCTCGAGCGCGCCTACTAGGCTATGGCAGCAGAAAGCTCTAACGATGAGGGCACCAAGCTGCCTCCCGAGGCCACCTCCAAGAAGAAGAAGCAGCTCCTCCCCAAGAGTCGGCAGGAGGCCGGAACGCTTGGTGGCGGTGCGTCAGGCTCCACACCCACCGGCTGGGCGCCTTCCTCCCGCATAGGCAGGCGCGCCCAACACTTCCCTTAGGACGGGCTTGGGGCTTCCATCTGGAGAACCTCTCTGACCTGACCAATGCGACAAGGGAGGTGCTCGGGCACCACCTAGAGCGCGTGCTTCGATGCGCGCCCACAAGCATGGTGTGAGCTGCCAGGTGCACGGGCATTCATCACCAAGGCAATTGAGGAGATTCAAGAGGCATGGGCTAGGCATGGCGAGCGCCGCCCTGCATGTTCTACTAGTGCAGCTGCCGCCCTTGATGTGGGTGGCGAGCTGCGTGTCTACCTCAACATATTGTGCCTCAATAGGGCCGCTTCACAGGACTTCTTCTATCCATCGCATGTCGGCATGTCAGATGAACATGGGCGCCTCGTACCAGTGCCTCGTGCAGCGTGCTATGGCGTCTCACGAGGCCAGACACTTGGGGGTCATGTCCTAGGAGGTCCCAGACCCATGCGAGCCCTCTGGGCCTCGTGAGCTCCCCAGGCGTCCGGAGCCGTCTAGCTCGTGAGGAGCAGCTCAACCGACGTTTCTTCACTACCTCGGCGCTTCTCACGATCTTTGGTGCGAGGTTTCCTTTTGGTTTGTTCAGATTGAGGGCGCCCCTCGTGCTGCATTATCCTCAGGCTGTCAGGGCCCGCCCCTATAGCTGTATTGTTTTGCAGATGTATCTGAACTGGCTCTGCATTTGTCGGACTCAGGGCTCCACAGACCCAAGAAAGGTTCAAACTCTAGGGCGTGTACCTAGGTTCAAACTCTGGGAAGAACTCAACCTATCCAACCTACCAGCTCATCGCCCCACGACCTAGCTCGATTTGAATGAGCAAGGAAGAAGATGACCCAGTAGTTTACCCAGGTTCGGGCCACCTTGCGGTGCAAGGCCCTACTACTTCTTTGTGGTGGATTGGCCTCGCGAGGTTATGGGGTGAGGAATGAGTCGTCCCCTTCTACGGTGGTGGCTAACCTATATTTATAGTGGCCTCTGTCCTCTTCCCCCAAAACGTAGGCGGGAAGGGATCCCACAGTGGCCAATTTTGAAAGGGGACAAGTAGTACATCTTATCGTGACGAAAGGTGGTCGTTGCGTGCAAAGCTTTTGATTGTGACGTAGCGGTGGGCTTGGCGATGACGTTCGTCCTACCGTGTTGGCGGTCTTCGTCTTATTTAAACCGAAATAGAAACATTTGCCAGATTCCTCGGGAACCCACGCATGCCCTTGCCTCCTTAGATCCATAGAGGAAATTGCCTCCTCTACGCCCGTTGGTGCCTGACTGCCTTGGTCGTCATGGCTTCCGTCATGGTAGCCTCGTGAGGCTGGGTACCTGCATAGAAATCTCCGCTCCTCGAGAGGCCGTATGGGGAGGCCCCTTGATGACCCACAAGTATAGGGGATCTATCGTAGTCCTTTCGATAAGTAAGAGTGTCAAACCCAACGAGGAGCAGAAGGAAATGATAAGCAGTTCAAGAAGGTATTCACGCAAGCACCGAAATTCTCGATAATGAATAGTTTTGTGATAAGGTAATTTGTAGCAGGTAACAAGTAATGAAAGTAAATAAGGTGTAGCAAGATGGCCCAATCCTTTTTGTAGAAAAGGACAAGCCTGCACAAACTCTTATATGGAGAAAAGCGTTCCCGAGGACACATGGGAATTATCGCCAAGCTAGTTTTCATCACGCTCATATGATTCGCGTTCGGTACTTTGATAATTTGGTATGTGGGTGGACCGGTGTTTGGGTGCTGTCTTTACTTGGACAAGCATCCCACTTATGATTAACTCCTATTGCAAGCATCCGCAACTACAAAAGAAGTATTAAGGTAAACCTAACAATAGCATGAAACATATGGATCCAAATCAGCCCCTTACGAAGCAACGCATAAACTAGGGTTTAAGCTTCTGTCACTCTAGCAACCCATCATCTAATTATTACTTCCCAATGCCTTCCTCTTGGCCCAAACAATGGTGAAGTGTCATGTAGCCGATGTTCACATAACACCACTAGAGGAGAGACAACATACATCTCATCAAAATATCGAACGAATACCAAATTCACATGACTACTTATAGCAAGACTTCTCCCATGTCCTCAGGAACAAACGTAATTACTCACAAAGCATATTCATGTTCATAATCAGAGGGGTATTAATATACATAAAGGACCTGAAAATATGATCTTCCACCAAATAAACCAACTAGCATCAACTGCAAGGAGTAATCAACACTACTAGCAACCCACAGGTACCAATCTAAGGCTTTGGGGCAAAGATTGGGTACAAGAGATGAACGAGGGTTTGAGAGGAGATGGTGCTGGTGAAGATGTTGATGAAGATTGACCCCCTCCCAATGATAGGATCGTTGGTGATGACGATGGCGATGATTTCTCTCTCCCGTAGGGAAGTTTCCCCAGCAGAACAACTGTGCACGAGCCCTAGATTGGTTCCGCCAAGGTTCCGCCTCGTGGCGGCGGAGTTTCTTCCCGAAAGCTTGCTTACGATTTTTTCTCGGACGAAAGACTTCATGTAGCAGAAGATGGGCACCGGAGGCCTACTAGGGGGCCCACGAGGCAGGGGGCGCGCCCAGGGGGGTAGGGCTCGCCTCCCACCCTTGTGGCCAGGGTGTGGCCCCCCTCTGGTATTTTCTTCGCTCATTATTTTTTATTAATTCCAAAATTAACTTCCATGAAGTTTCAGGACTTTTGGAGCTGTGCAGAATAGGTCTCTAATAGTTGCTCCTTTTCCAGCCCAGAATTCCGGCTATCGGCATTCTTCCTCTTCATGTAACCTTGTAAAATAAGAGAGAAAAGGCATAAGTATTGTGACATAACATTTAATAACAGCCCATAATGCAATAAATATCAATATAAAAGCATGATGAAAAATGGACGTATCAACTCCCCCAAGGTTAGACCTTGCTTGTCCTCAAGTGGAAGCCGATAACGATAAATATGTCCACATGTTTAGAGATAGAGGTGTCGATAAAACAAAATACGAACATGAGGGCATCATGATCATTCTTATAACAGCAACATATATGGATATTGTCATATGATTTCTTATTCTCAAGTAATAATCTATTCACAAAGTCAAGTATGAATCAGAAACTTCATTGAGAACCAACAAACTATAAACTCAGTCATTGAAGCAATTGCAATTTATCATAACATCAGAAAAAGTCAATATGAGATCCTTTCAGCAAGTCCACATACTCAACTATCATTTAGTCTTTCACAATTGCTAACACTCACGCAATACTTATGGGTATGGAGTTTTAATCGGAGGCAGAGAAAGATAGGGGCTGATAGTGTTGCCTCCCAACCTTTTACCTCAAGGGTAATGTCAACAATAATAATTCATCCTAACTTACATCCAATTGGATATATATATATCAGGATCTTTCCAACACAATGTGCTTGCTAAAGGATAAAATGTAAAAAGGAAAGGTGAAGATCACCATGACTCTTGCATAAGGTAAAAGTAAAAGATAGGCCCTTCACAGAGGGAAGCAGAGGTTGTCATGTGCTTTTGGTTGGATGCACGAAATCTTAATGCAAAAGAATGTCACTTTATATTGCCACTTGTGATATAGACCTTTATTATGCAGGCCGTCGCTTTTATTTCATCCACATCACAAGATCGTATAAAGCTTATTTTCTCCACACTAATAAGTCATACATATTTAGAGAGCAATTTTTATTGCATGCAATGATGAAAACTTACTTGAAGGATCTTACTCAATCCATAGGTAGATATGGTGGACTCTCATGGCAAAACTAGGTTTAGGAGTATTCGGAAGCACAAGTAGTATCTCTACTTTGTGCAAAGAATTTGGCTAGCATGAGGGAGAAAGGCAAGATCAACATGTTGGATGATTCATGACAATATACTTTATTTTGGATATAAGAAAACATAACCCATTACGTTGTCTTCCATGTCCAACATAAACTCTTTAGCATGTCATATTTTAATGAGTGCTCACAATCATAAAAGATGTCCAAGATAGTATATTTATATGTGGAACCTCTCTTTCTTTACTACTTCCTATTAACTGCAACGATGACCAAAACTATGTTTGTCAACTCTCAACAACTTTTAATCATCATACTCTTTATATGTGAAGTCATTACTCTCCATAAGATCAATATTATCTGTTTACTTCTTTTTATTATTTCTCTTGTCTTTTTATTCCCTCAAGATCATAGCAAAATAATCAAGCCCTTGACTCAACACTAATCTTTATTATATATAGCTCACGGACTCGATTACATAGAAGGATCATAAAGAAAAACTCAAAACTAAATCATACTAAAACTTTATTCTACTAGATCAAGATATTACCAAAAGGATCGAACTAAGGAAAACGGTAAAGATAGGAGTGTGATGGTGATAATATACCGAGGCACCTCCCCCAAGCTTGGCAGTTGCCAAGGGGAGTGCCCATACCAGATACTTAGTTTTCCTTTTTTGGGGGAGGTGATGATGGAGTTGTTGATGATGACAGTTGTGCCTTTAGCTTCTTCATACTATAATTGAGAAGAGCAATTTCCTCATTTAAATCATCGACCTCCGATTCCAGCTTCAAGATCTTGTCACATAATTCTCCTTTGCTTTTCTGCCGAAAACGAGAAGGAATAGATCGGTTGTTAGATAGTTTGGCCCTCTTAGGGAGAGTAGACTTCTTGAACTTCACGTGCATATCCCCATGTTGAGGTAGAGGGACATCCTCCTCCTCCAAACTTGAATCCTTGATCCTCATCAAATGAGCAGCCTATTCATCATCTGTAGTTCGACCACAAGGGGATAGGTCCCCATAGGTCATTGGGTCAGCAACGAGATGTGAGACATAGCTCTCTCTGTCGGAATCCTGAGATGACATCTTGCTCCAAATCTGCAACAGAAACAGCTCGAAACAAAAACAGAGGATATTTGCGTGGTACGGTGGTCAAAACCTTTGAGAGATTATATAATGAATTTTTACCGACCAAAAGAAGTATCGTGCAAGAAAACGGAGTCCGGAGAGCACACGAGGTGCCCACGAGGCGGGGGGCGCGCCTAGGGGTAGGGCGTGCCTATCACGCTCGTGGAAGCCTCGTGTCCTTCCCGGACTGCTTCTTATTTTCCTATTTTCTTAAATATTCCAAAACCGATAAAAATTGCCATTAGAACTGTTTTCGAGTCGGTTTACTTACCGCATTTTACCTATTCCTTTTCGAGTCTCGAAACATTCCGGAAAGTGTCCCTTATGTATTCCTCCAGGGTTACGGTTTCAATAACATTAGTTTCAACATTTATAGGATTACTTGAGATATAGTGTTTGATTCTTTGACCGTTCACCACCTTCGGATCAGTGCCTTCGAAGTTGTTGATTTTTATGGCACCGGAACGATAGACATCCTCGATAACGTAAGGACCTTCCTATTTAGAGAGTAGTTTTCTTGCAAAAAATCTTAAAAGAGAGTTGAATAGCAACACATAATCACCTAGATTAAACTCATGCTTTTGTATCCTTTTGTCATGCCATCTTTTAGCTTTTCCTTTAAACAGTTTGGCATTCTCATAGGCTTGGGTTCTCCATTCATCAACTGAGCTAATGTCAAATAGCCTCTTCTCATCAGCAAGTTTGAAATCATAATTGAGTTCTTTAATGGCACAATATGCCTTATGTTCTAGTTCGAGAGGTAAGTGACATGCTTTTCCACAAACCATTTTATACGGAGACATACCCATAGGATTTTTATATGCAGTTCTATATGCCCATAATGCATCATCAAGTTTCTTGGACCAATTCTTTCTAGATCTATTAATGCCTTTTGCAAAATTAATTTGAGCTCTCTATTACTCAATTCTACTTGACCACTAGATCATGGATGATAAGGATGCAATTCTATGATTAACATCATACTTAGCAAGCATTTTACGAAAAGCACCATGAATGAAATGTGAACCACCATCAGTCATTAAATATCTAGGGACTCCAAACCTCGGAAAAATAACTTCTTTAAGCATCTTAATAGAGGTGTTATGATCAGGACTACTAGTTGGAATAGCTTCTACCCACTTAGTAACATAATCAACAACAACTAAAATATGTGTATAACCATTAGAGGTAGGAAACGGTCCCATATAATCGAAGCCCCACATCAAATGGTTCAATAACAAGTGAATAATTCATAGGAATTTCTTGACGTCTACTAATATTACCAATTCTTTGACATTCATCACAAGATAAGACAAACTTGCGGGCATCCTTGAAGAGAGTAGGCCAATAAAAACCCGATTGCAATACCTTATGTGCAGTTCTATCTCATGTGTGGTGCCCTCCATAAGACTCGGAGTGACACTTGCGTAGGATCTGCTTTTACATTCATGCTCAAGTATACAACGCCTAATAACACCATCTACTCCTTCTTTATAAAGATGTGGGTCATCCCAGAAGTAATGTCTCAAATCATAGAAAAACTTTTTCTTTTGCTGGTATGTGAAACTAGGTGGCATAAATTTAGCAAGAATGTAATTAGCATAATCAGCATACCATGGAGCAGTACGAGAAGCATTTAGGACATTTAATTGTTCATCAGGAAAGCTCTCATCAATAGGTAGTGGGTCATCAAGAACATTCTCTAACCTAGACAAGTTGTCTGCTATGGGGTTCTCAGGGCCCTTTCTATCAATAATATGCAAATCAAATTCTTGTAGTAGGAGAACCCATCTAATTAGTCTAGGTTTAACATCTTTCTTTTCCATAAGATATTTAATAGCAGCATGATCAGTGTGAATAGTTACTTTAGAATCAACAATATAAGGTCTGAACTTATCACAAGCTTAATACGCATCGCTAAGAATTCCTTTTTAGTAGTAGCATAATTTCTCTGGGCACTGTCTAGAGTTTTACTAGCATATTGAATAACATTTAATTTCTTATCAACTCTTTGTCCTAGAATAACACCTACAACATAATCACTAGCATCACACATGATTTCAAAGGGTAAATTCCAATCAGGTGGCTGAACAATTGGTGTAGAAATCAATGCTTTCAAATGCTTCTACAGAATCATCATCAAAGACAACAGGAATATCCTTTTGTAAAAGATTAGTCGAGGCACAGAGATTTTAGAGAAGTCCTTAATGAACCTCCTATAAAAACCGGCATGACCAAGGAAACTTCTTATACCTTTAATGTCATTGGGACATGGCATTTTTTCAATAGCATCAACTTTAGATTTATCAACTTCAATACCTCTTTCAGAAATTTTATGCCCCAAGGCAGTAACTTCATTAACCATAAAGTGGCATTTCTCCCAATTCAAGACAAGATTAGTTTCTTCACATCTCTGAAAAACTCGATCAAGGTTGCTCAAGCAATCAGCAAAAGAGTATCCATAAACGGATAAATCATCCATGAAAACCTCACAAATCTTTTCACAAAAGTCACAGAATATAGCCATCATGCATCTTTGAAAGATAGCAGGTGCATTACATAAACCAAAAGGCGTACGTCTATAAGCAAAAGTACCGAAAGGGCAAGTAAAAGTGGCCTTTTCTTGATCATCAAATTTATTGCATGTATTTGAGAGAAACCAGAGTAACCATCTAGAAAGCAAAAATGTGTATGTTTGGATAATCTTTCTACGATTTGATCAATAAAAGGCAAAGGGTAATGATCTTTTTTAGTAGCTTTATTTAATTTGCGGAAATCAATTACCATCCTATAACCTGTGATAATTCTTTGCGGAATAAATTCATCTTTATCATTAGGAATGACAGTAATACCTCCCTTCTTAGGGACACAATGTACAGGACTTACCCACTGACTATCAGCAACGGGATAAATTATACCTGCTTCAAGGAGCTTTAGTATTTCCTTTCTTACCACTTCTTTCATCTTAGGATTAAGCCGTCATTGGTGATCAATAACTGGTTTAGCGTCTTTCTCCAAATTTATTTTGTTTTGACATAGAGTGGGACTAATGCCCTTAAGGTCATCAAGAGTATATCCAATAGCAGCCCGGTGCTTCTTCAGAGTTTTCAATAATTTCTTTTCTTCATGCTCTGAAAGGTTAGCACTAATAATAACAGGATATATCTTCTTCTCATCAAGATAAGCATATTTAAGAGTATCAGGTAATGGCTTAAGCTCAAACACGGGATCACCCTTGGGTGTAGGAGGATCCCCTACGATTTCAACAGGTAGGTTGTGTTTCAGAATAGGTCCATGTTTAAAGAATACTTCATCTATTTCCCTTATTTCATTCATAAACATATCATTTTCATGGTCTAAGAGATATTGTTCTAAAGAATCACTAGGATGCACGGTAATAGAAGTAAGACCAATAATGTCATCTTTACTAGGCAATTCCTCATCACGGGGTGGTCTACGAAATTTAGCAAAATGAAACTTATGAGACATATCACCCAGACCAATAGTAAAAACTTCCTTTTCGCAGTCTATTCTAGAATTAACAGTGTTCAAGAAGGGTCTACCAAATATAATGGGACAAAAGCTATCTTGTGGGGAACCAAGAATAAGAAAATCAGCAGGATATGGTCTACCAAATATAATGGGACAAAAGCTATCTTGTGGGGAACCAAGAATAAGAAAATCAGCAGGATAATTAACTTTCCCACACAAGACTTCAACATCTCTAACAATCCCTATTGGTGAAATAGTATCTCTATTGGCAAGCTTAATTGTAACGTCAATTTCTTCTATCTCAGTAGCTGCAATATCATGCATAATTTCTTTGTATAAGGAATGAGGTATTGCACTTGCACTAGCACCCATATCACATAAGCCATGATAACAATGATCTCCTATTTTAATGTAAATAATGTGCATGCCTACAACAAGTCTATGTTTATTTTTAGTATCACGTCTAGCAATTCTAGCAGTTTCCTCACAGAAGTAAATAACATGCCCATCAATATTATCAGCCAAGAGATCTTTAACCATAGAATATTATGTTCAACTTTAACTTGCTCAAGGGGTTTATGTGTACTAATATTACTTTTGTTGACTACAGTTGAAGCTTTAGCATGATCCTTTATTCTAACAGGGAAAGGTGGCTTTTCAATATAAGCAGCAAGAACAATAGGATCATTGTAAGTGATAGTCTTTTCTTCAACTTTAATAGGTGCAACTACTTTTACTTCAGTGGGAGGATTATATTTGAACCACTTCTCCTTAGGGAGATCAACATGCGTAGCAAAGGATCTCATGTAAATAAGCTACTATCTCAGAGTCAAGTCCATATTTAGTGCTAAATTCACGGAAAACATCGGTATCCATAAAAGATTTAACACAATCAAACTTAGGTTTTATACCTGACTCCTTACCTTCATCGAGATCCTAATTTTCAGTGTTGCGTTTAATTCTTTCCAATAAATCCCATTTGAATTCAATAGTCTTCATCATAAATGATCTAGTACAAGAAGTATTGAGCATGGAGCGATTATTGAGAGAAAGCCGAGCATAAATTTTTTGAATAATCATTTCTCTTGAGAGCTCATGATTGGGGCATGAATATAACACTGACTTATGAATCCCCCAAGCTTGAGCGATGCTTTCTCCTTCACGAGGCCAAAAGTTATATATATAATTACGATCACAATGAACAAGATGCATAGGATAAAACTTCTGATGAAATTCCAATTTCCATTGTTTGTAGTTCCATGATCCCATATCATCACATAGCCTATACCATGTCAATGCCTCTCCCTTCAAAGATAAAGGGAAGACCTTCTTCTTGATAACATCATCGGGCATACCTGCAAGCTTAAATAATCCACAAACTTCATCCACATAGATTAGGTGTAAATCGGGATGCAATGTTCCATCACCTGTGAAAGGATTAGCTAGCAGTTTCTCTATCATACCTGAAGGAATTTCAAAGTAAACATTTTCAGTAGGTTCATTAGGTTGAGGAGCAACTATTTGCTCTACTGGTCAGGATGAAGATACCCCGAACAAGCCCCTCAAAGGATTACTTTCCATAGTAAGAAGTGACAGTAAATTTCAGCACACTATATAAATTTTTCCATACAAAATTCCACCTACCAAAGGCGCTTCACTCCCCTGGAAAGGCGCCAGAAAAGAGTCTTGATGACCAAACAGTATAGGGGATCTATCGTAGTCCTTTCGATAAGTAAGAGTGTCGAACCCAACGAGGAGCAGAAGGAAATGATAAGCAGTTTTCAGTAAGGTATTCCCTGCAAGCATTGAATTTATCGGTAACAGATAGTTTTGTGATAAGGTTATTTGTAGCGGGTAACAAGTAATGAAAGTAAATAAGGTGCAGCAAGATGGCCCAATCCATTTTGTAGCAAAGGACAAGCATGGACAAACTCTTATATAGAGAAAAGCGCTCCCGAGGACACATGGGAATTATCGCCAAGCTAGTTTTCATCACGCTCATATGATTCGCGTTCGGTACTTTGATAATTTGGTATGTGGGTGGACCGGTGTTTGGGTGCTGTCCTTACTTGGACAAGCATCCCACTTATGATTAACTCCTATTGCAAGCATCAACTACTACAAAAGAAGTATTAAGTTAAACCTAACCATAGCATGAAACATATGGATCCAAATCAGCCCCTTACGAAGCAACGCATAAACTAGGGTTTAAGCTTTTGTCACTCTAGCAACCCATCATCTAATTATTACTTCCCAATGACTTCCTCTAGGCCCAAACAATGGTGAAGTGTCATGTAGTCGATGTTCACATAACACCACTAGAGGAGTGACAACATACATCTCATCAAAATATCGAACGAATACCAAATTCACATGACTACTTATAGCAAGAGTTCTCCCATGTCCTCAGGAACAAACGTAACTACTCACAAAGCATATTCATGTTCATAATCAGAGGGGTATTAATATGCATAAAGGATCTGAACATATGATCTTCCACCAAATAAACCAACTAGCATCAACTGCAAGGAGTAATCAACACTACTAGCAACCCATAGGTACCAATCTGAGGCTTTTAGGCAAATATTGGATACAAGAGATGAACTAGGGTTAGAGAGGAGATGGTGCTGGTGAAGATGTTGCTGAAGATTGACCCCCTCCCGATGAGAGGATCGTTGGTGATGATTTCCCCCTCCTGAGGGAAGTTTCCCCAACAGAACGGCTCTGCAGGAGCTCTAGATTGGTTCCGCCAAGGTTCCGCCTCGTGGCGGCGGAGTTTCTTCCCGAAAGCTTGCTTATCATTTTTTTCTCGGACGAAAGACTTCATATAGCAGAAGATGGGCACCAGAGGCCTGCCTGGGGGCCCACGAGGCAGGGGGGCGCGCCCAGGGGGGTAGGGCGCGCCTCCCACCCTCGTGGCCAAGGTGTGGCCCCCCTCTGGTATTTTCTTCGCTCAGTATTTTTTATTAATTCCAAAAGTAATTTCCGTGAAGTTTCAAGACTTTTGGAGCTGTGCAGAATAGGTCCTTAATATTTGCTGCTTTTCGAGCCTAGAATTCCAGCTGCCGGCATTCTCCCTCTTCATGTAAACCTTATAAATTAAGAGAGAAAAGGCATAAGTATTGTGACATAACGTGTAATAACATCCCATAATGCAATAAATATTGATATAAAAGCATGATCCAAATTGGACGTATCACCCCTCCTTCGGGAGGTTTTGGCATCGTCCGCCTCGCGTGGCTTGGCTCCTTGCAAGGGTCTTGTCTTGGCGGTCTTGTAGAGGGGCCATACCAGGTCGTCGAGTGAGCCATCCCGTGGGCCGCAGGTAGGCATGTCTGGGTACCCTGTTTCCCAGAATGCCGACAGTAGCCCCCGGTCCCAAGGCGTGCTCGGGCTTGGATTCGAGGCGAAGCCAAGGGGCAAGGGTGAAGCGCCGCGTGCCCCAATCGCCCGTGGGCCTGGATGACGCGTGGCGCTTGACGGGTCATGGGCCTTGCCTTGCCGGCATGTCGTCTCAGCAACTGTCCGGACTAACAAAAGACTGGCTCGCCCTGTCAGGCCATCATTACTTCTGCTTGAATCGCCTCAAATCCCCTTTCCTCCCCAAGGACCTCTCTAGATCCAATTGAGTGATACTTCTCCAACGTATCTATTTTTTATGAAGTATTTCATGCTATTATATTACCTGTTTTGGACGTTTATGGGCTTTATTATACACTTCTATATTATTTTTGGGACTAACCTATTAACCTAGAGCCCAAAGTGCGGTTGCTTTTTCCCTTGTTTCGTTGTTTACTTGAAAAGGAATATCAAACAGAGTCCAAACGGAATGAAACCTTCGGGGGCTTGCTTTTCGGAACGAACATGATCCAGGAGACTTGGACTTGAAGTCAAGGAAGCTTTGAGGTGGCCACCAGGCAGGGAGGCGCGCCTGCCCCCCTGGGCGCGTGCACCACCCTTGTGGGCCCCTCGTGACTCACTTGACCGACTTCTTTCGCCTATATATATCCATATACCCTAAAAACATCGGGGACCGGAATAGATCGGGAGTTCCGCCGCTGCAAGCCTCTATAGCCACCAAAAACCAATCGGGACCACTGTTCAAGACCTCACGGAGGGGGATCCATCATCGTGACCATCTTCATCATCCCGGGCGCTCTCCATGACGAGGAGGGAGTAGTTCACCCTCGGGGCTGAGGGTATGTACCAGTAGCTATGTGTTTGATCTCTCTCTCTCTCTCTCTCGTGTTCTTGATTCGGCACGATCTTGATGTATCGCGAGCTTTGCTATTATAGTTGGATCTTATGATGTTTCTCCCCCTCTAATCTCTTGTAATGGATTGAGTTTTCCCTTTGAAGTTATCTTATAGGATTGAGTCTTTAAGGATTTGAGAACACTTGATGTATGTCTTGCATGTGCTTATCTGTGATGACAATGGGATATTCATGTGATCTACTTGATGTATGTTTTGGTGATCAACTTGCGGGTTCAGTGACCTTGTTAACTTATGCATAGGGGTTGGCACACGTTTTCGTCTTGACTCTCCGGTAGAAACTTTTGGGCACTCTTTGAAGTTCTTTGTGTTGGTTGAATAGATGAATTTGAGATTGTTTGATGCATATCGTATAATCATACCCACGGATACTTGAGGTGATATTTGAGTATCTAGGTGACATTAGGGTTTTGGTTGATTTGTGTCTTAAGGTGTTATTCTAGTACGAACTCTATGATAGATCGAACGGAAAGAATAGCTTCGTGTTATTTTACTACGGACTCTTGAATAGATTGATCAGAAAGAATAACTTTGAGGTGGTTTTGTACCCTATAATAATCTCTTCGTTTGTTCTCTGCTATTAGTGACTTTGGAGTGACTCTTTGTTGCATGTTGAGGGACAGTTATATGATCCAATTATGTTATTATTGTTGAGAGAACTTGCAGTAGTGAAAGTATGAAACCTAGGCCTTGTTTCAAGGCATTGCAATACCGTTTGAGCTCACTTTTATCATTAGGTACCTTGCTGTTTTTATATTTTCAGATTACAAAAATCTATATCTACCATCCATATTGCACTTGTCGTCGCCGAACTAGTGCACCTATACAATTTACCATTGTATTGGGTGTGTTGGGGACACGAGAGACTCTTTGTTATTTGGTTGCAGGATTGCTTGAGAGAGACCATCTTCATCCTACGCCTCTCACGGATTGATAAACCTTAGGTCATCCACTTGAGGGAAATTTGCTACTGTCCTTCAAACCTCTGCACTTGGAGGCCCAACAACGTCTGCAAGAAGGTTGTGTAGTAGACATCATCGAGCTTGACTTCCCCTTTCTTCTCCAACTCCAGTGTCGTTGACTCTGTTGATGGCTCCCAAGAAGTCGTAGCCCGCGGTGCATGGCACGAACCCCTCCTCCTCTGTTGCGCCTGCACTAAACCCATCCTCCGTCACCGAGGAGGGCACCTTGCCCTCGTGCTCCCGTACACGGAAAGCGACGAGAACAACTGGAAGGAGACCATAACCTGGGCTGGCTCCGCCGAGCAGCATACTCTGGCGCGGACAGTTTACCCCTTCTTCCTCCACAACATCTTCGCGGGGCTCGTGCCCCCTCTTTACAAGTTCTTCACCGCCGTACTCGACCACTACCAGGTCCAGGCCCTACATTTCCAGCCCCTTTCCATCCTCCTATCCATCTTTGCCTTCTAATGCGAGCCCTTCCTAGGCGTGAGGCCCTGCGTGCCCCTCCTCCGGCACTTCTTCTCTCTGCAGTTGCACGATCTGACCCATTGCTCCAGCTGTGTGTCCTTCATCGCAGTTCACAAGAACAACATGCTCATGGGGGCCGGGAAGAAGGTGGAAAACTTCTGGCACTGCTGGGTCTTCGTGGACACCCAGGGCCTCAATGAGCGGTTGGAGCTTCGGGCTGCGCTGCCCAAGCGACTCGAGAGCTAGAGCCACGGGAAGTTCTCTGACCCCCAGGCGGCCCCCGTCCTGAGGAAGATGACCTCAGACGTGGACACCAGGGTGCTGACGGGGGGATTGCTCGTGAAGGAGTTCATGAGGCAGCCGTGGAGAGGGCTGGTTGAACAGTAGATGGTGGAGGAGCGGTGGAGGCTGGATGAACAGGAGCCCGTGGATGAACAATCACAGGTGGAGGCTGGAGGAGGTCGACGGTGGATGAACAGTAGCCCGTGGAGGGTGGAGGAGGTCGATGGTGGAGATGAACAGTAGCCCGTGGAGTCCCGTTTTGCGGTACGCCACACCCCTCCCGATGAATAGGACCACCGTTTCTACCATAGCACTCCATCACAAGTCCATTTCCTCCGCTTTGCGGTACGCCACACCCCTCCTGTCGGTGTACAAAAGTAGGGGCTCTCCTTTTGACCCCTTTACTTGTGCACGGGCAGTCAGAGCCGCGCACCGCGGCCACACTTAGCAAGGCAGAGGAGGGAAGCCGGAAAGAAGCTGGAGCACAAGACGGTCAAAGCAACGCCAAGACCAGGAGCATAAAAGAGCAAGGGGGCGAGGTGGACTCCCCCGGCAAGACCCTTGCCGAGGCGGCCTCCGCGGCCCCGGCAAGAGCCTTGCCGGGGCAACTTGCCCAACACCAGCAGAGCGAGCCACCCTTGAGCACAAGGGTTCCAAACGTCACCAACAACTACATTGGACCCTGGGCTCGGGAGGCACCTCTGTGGTGGCCTGCAGATCTTTGTCAAGATCATAGATACATGAGATCAGATGAGGACCAGAAGACGACAATCCTCGGCGGGATTCTAGCTGAGGAAAGCCACAAGACCCCCGGCAAGAGCCTTGCCAGGGACGACGGCAGCGCCACGGCAAGACTCTTGCCGGGCCCTCCCGGCAAGACCCTTGCCGAGGGCGTCAGCAGGGCCACAGCCAAGACTCCGCTGCCGTTCCCAAGCAGGTGCTAGCTCAACTAGCTGGGCAGGCACATGCATGGCGACGGGCGGCCTCTACACCGACTCAGCAAGCACCTGCGTGGTGACATGCCGAATTTCGTGAAGGCCCTGCCACCGTGCCACCTCAGCTGCCTGCCTGCCTACATGGCACCGCATGCATCGCTGGTCTGGGCGCGTGTCGAAGCGAGGCGGAGCGGCGACGGACGGGATGGGCCTTGTTCCCGTCCCCAATAAATCTAATGGACACCTAAGTAACGCATTTAATGCGCTTTGTCCCATCTTGTGAACGCCGATGATAAGCTCATGCTTGTAGATCCTTTTTTCACCTCCTGTGTGCCACTGTGGCAACCCCTTTTGCCTATAAAAGGAGGCCTGAGGCGACCAGGAGAAGGATTCGGATCTTTTGGGCAAGTTACACCCCGTAGCTAGCTTAAGAACACAAGAACACTCAATACATCCACGAAAGAAGGACTAGGGTATTACGCATCCTCGCGGCCCGAACCTGGGTAACGGATGTGTGTGCTTCCTGTTAGACCTCCTCTTCTCACAACCCCGCGTCCGCCAACCGTAGAAGGGATTCCAGTGATCCCATAGGTGTCGTTCCCACCGACATCTTTGGCGAGCTAGGTAGGGGGCGCAGTCGTGAGAAGCTGATCTAGCAGTTAGCCTAGCGTTTCTTCATCGCCATGGTTCCCAAGAAGAAGACGACCACGCCGATCGGCTTGTCGGGAGCCTGACGGCCCGTGCCAGTGCGGACGAGCAACGGGCTGGTCGTGGACAGAACCCGAGCCGCGGCCCGCGAGCACCAGCATCGCTCTGGCAGTCAGAGCCTGGCGAGCGGTGTCGTTCGTGCGCCAGACGACGGGCCGGCATCGCCAAATCCAAAGACGGGGCTGGGCCCCCCGCAGGCGGCGCGGGGCCCTCCAGGGGTGTCACTATGCCCCCTGTAGGCGGCGCAGTGACCTCCAAGACGCCCACCCCGGCGCCCACAGCGCGCTCTTTCGATGGTGTGCGCGACGAGCAGAGTCACCACGCCGGTGACGCTGGACACCGCCGTGGGAAGAGCCCTGTGCATCATCCGCGGGACGAAGGAGTCTAGCATGCCCGCCGAAGTGCTGGCAAAAATGGCACGCAGCCGCTGGGCCATGATAGAGCTCCTTCTAACGTGGTTAGAAGTTGAAGCGCGCCACGGTCCACGCAGCTGTCGCCACCACCCACGCCACCGAAGCTTTAAGCGCGCCGCGATTGCTCTCGAGTTCCCTCCTGCTGCGGAGAAGCTCGACGAAAGTGGAGAAGCCACCATCCGGAGCCTCGTCGCTGTCGCCAATAAAGATGATCCGCGACCGGCGAACCCTCGGGCGGCGGCAATCGAGCCACCACATGTCAGCGGTGGGAGGACCGGGGGAGCTGCAGCCACAGTACACTCTCCTGCCCTGCGCCAGCTGCCGCCGGTGTCGATCCGTCATGACGACGGATGTGATAACATTTCCATAGCGTCGTCCGACCCACGGACCCACCGCGACCAGCGCCAAGTTCTTTGAGAGCGAGCCCACGAAGATGCTCGAACCACTATCGAGCGCCGGCGCGATACACGCCATCAGTCAGATAAGCGGACGGGACCCGCTATGGACCACCCAGCATCGGGGGGCTCCGACGGCCTACCTTACGAGGTGGGTTGCCCATCCTTTACCAGTGAGCTGCGGCAGTTCCAGTGGCCGTCCCACCACATGTTCAAGCCCGACGTCGGCGAGAAGTACAACGGCAAGACCCATCCGTCCGAGTTCCTTAGCATCTATACCATCACGATGCAAGCTGCCGGAGCTCGCGACGACAAGGTGCTTGCCAATTACTTCCCGTTGGCACTGAAGCCCAACGTCATGTCTTGGTTGATGCACTTGCCGGCGGATTCCATTTCTTCTTGGTCGGATCTGTGCCATGAGTTCGTTGGTGCCTTCACCGAGGCCACCAAGCTCATGGCCAGGCCGTTGATTTGCATATCATTCCCGGAAGGAAGGAAACCCTGCAAGTACATCTAGAGGTTCAGCCGGGTGTAGTACAACATCCTCGATGTTCATCCCGCCCGTCGTGATTAGCGCGTTCCATCGAGCGTCGTGAATCGCAAGATGCGTGACGTGTGGCTGGCGATGAACAAGGTTAAGGATGTGGCCGAACTTTATGTTCTGGCCGATATGTGCGCCCGGGCTGAAGAGGGAAGGAAGTACCCGGGCGAGGACGCCGGCTTGGAAACTGACTCTACTAATGAAGACACCGCCGCCCCGACGAATAAGGGCCGGTGTCGCAAAAGGAAACGCATGGGCAAGACCGTGCTTGCCGTCGAGGGATCCGACAGCACCGGCGCCGCCAAGAAGGCTAAGGTAGACGACCCCGGCAAGGAAATTGCCGGGTGCGCCGTTTGCCGGGCCTTGCGGCTTCCGACAAGCCGGGGGGCTCCGACAAGCAGTATTGCAAGATCCACCGCACCAAGGGCCACGACCTCCAGAACTACCGGCAAGTCGAGTTGCTACGAGAAGCAAAAGCTGACTATGAGAGGCGTAAACAAGGAGAAGGGCGAGGATGGTGCCGAGGATCCGGCAAGCGTGGCGGCCAAGGAGGTGGCCACGGCAAGGATAACTAGCAAGAGAGGCCCGCCGGGGCGCGACAAGAAGCGGTGAAGACGATGATCATGACGAAGACTGACGAAGTTCGGGCGAGCATGAGTTCCGTAAGAAGGCTACAAAGGCCATGTGTGTGTCGATGGTGGGGCCTCGCTGCATACCTCTCACCGCCAGCTCAAGCAGTGGGCGCGTGAGATCACAGCTGCGGAGCCATCACTAAAGTGGTCCAGGACACGTATCATATTTGACGTCGAGGACCACCCTGATCGCACAAATGCGGTCAGGTGCTTGCCATTGTTGGTTTCACCAATGATACGCAACCTCAAGGTGAACAAGATGTTACTTGATGGTGGGGCCGTTCTGAACTTGATCTCACCTGTCGTGATCAAGAAGCTACAAATTCCTGATGGAGACCTCGAGGAAACGGGCACGTTTCAAGGGGTCAATCCGGGAAGGAGTCAGCCGAAGGGGAAGGTCACGCTGCCCGTGACGTTTGGGGGCGAGTTGAACTACAGGACGGAGAGGATCGTCTTCGACGTAGCCGAGATCCCCTTGCCCTACGATGGGATTCTCGGCCGCCCGGCACTCGCCAAGTTCATGGCGGCGTCACATTACGCCTACAACACGCTGAAGATGCCTGGGCCGATGACCATCATCACCGTTCCTTCTGACAAGAAGGATACGCTGATCTGCGTCGACCTACTCTACCGAGAAGCAGTTGCAGCAACTGCCGCCAAGGCAGTTGCTCCTGCCGCTGAAGCCCTGGGAGGGAAGAAGAAGACCGGCAGGACCTCTCGCACCCACTCTGGCAAGCGCACCTCTTCGGAGTGTTGTGCTACCGTCGTGGACGTGCCGGAGAGATCCACCGGCAAGAGCAAGAAATCCAGAGCTGCGCCACCAGAGATCAAGAAGGAGTCCGTCAAGAAGGATTGCACGGGAGGGGCTTTCATCATAAGCTCCACCCTTGACAGCAAATAGGAAAGCGCGCTCGTCACTTTCCTGCGGGCGAATGTTGATGTGTTTGCATGGCAAGCATCTGACATCCCCGGCGTTCCCAGGGAAGTGATTGAGCACCATCTTGCTATCTGCCCCCACGCCACTACTGGGCAAGGTAAGGTCGAAGCAAGCTTTGAACGGCAGGAGTTCATCACACAGGAGATTAGGAAGTTGGAAGCAGCAGGCTTGGTGAGGGGAGTGCTCCATCCGACGTGGTTGGCCAATCTTGTGGTGGTGCGCAAGGCAAATGGGAAGTGGAGGGTGTGTATTGACTACACAGATCTCAATAAGGATTGTCCTAAGGACCCCTTCCCGTTGCCGCGCATCGACCAGATTGTTGACTCCACGGCTGGGTGTGATCTATTATCATTCCTTGACGCCTACTCGGTCTACCACAAGATCTTCATGACAAGAGAAGATGAAGAGAAGACAGCATTCATCACCCCATGTGGTATGTAGTGCTTTTTACGAATGCCTTTCGGGTTGAAGAGTGCTGGCTCAACATTTGCAAGGGCAGTCCAAATTGGTTTCGAGCCCCAGCTACATAGAAATATGGAAGCTTATATGGATGACATAGTGGTCAAAACCAAGGACAAGGCAACTCTTGTACAAGACTTAGAAGAGACATTTGCCAAACTGCGTACAATCAACCTCAAGCTGAACCCTGAGTAGTGTGCCTTCCACGTTCCGTCCGGCAAACTTCTCGGGTTCTTTGTGTCGCAGCACGGGATCGAGGCAAACCCAGACAAGATCAAGGCTATCGATCATATTGAGGCGCCCAGGCGGATCAAGGATGTGCGTCGGCTCACTGGCTGCATTGCCGCCACGAGCCGATTCATCTCCAAGTTCCGCTGCGCGCCTTCCCTTTTTCAAGATTTTGAAAAAGGCGGGCCCCATGGAATGGACCCCGGAGGCCGAAGTAGCACTGCAGGATCTAAAGAAGTACCTCTCTTCTACACCAGTACTGGTGGCGCCTAAACTGCAAGAGCCGTTGCTACTGTATCTGGCAACGACGAATCAAGTGGTCAGTGCTGCGCTGGTGGCGCAGAGGGAGGTCGATGAAGAGGCAGTGGCAATGGCAGGACTGGCGGATTGCACGTCAGAAATTCCCCTGGCAGGGCCTGGTGACGACTAGGCAAGGCCCCCGACAGAGTCTAATGCCGTCAGGACAGGGCCCGCGCAGCCCAATGAAGTGGTGCAGAAGAAGAAGATGATGCAACACCCGGTTTACTTTGTTAGCTCCCTCTTGCAGGGGGCTAGGTCAAGGTACTCCGGTGTGCAGAAATTGCTCTTTGGTCTCCTTATGGCCTCGAGGAAGCTACGTCATTACTTCTGTGCCCACGAGATCACTGCTGCTCCCGCCTCCTGCTGTAATGGATAATGCACAACCCCACGTAAACCGAAGGATTGTGGAGTGGGCCTTGAGTTATCAAGCTTTTGGTTGAAGTTTGAAAGTACTTCAACAATCCAGAGCAGAGTCCTGGCGGAGTTCATTGCAGAATGGACCTCAATGCCTGATGAAGAGATCCAGGAGACCACTCTCCCCGGCAAGGAAACAACTCGCGACTGGATTATGTACTTTGACGGAGCTTTCTCGCTGCAAGGCGCCAGTGCTGGTGTGCTGCTCGTCGCACCCACCGGAGAGCACCTCAATTATGTAATCCAGATGCACTTTCCCAGGGAGATGTCCACCAACAACACTGCAGAGTATGAGAGGTTGCTTGCCGGTCTCAGGATCGCGGCAGACCACGGAGTTAAAAAGCTCATCGTCAGGGGTGATTCGCAGCTTGTCGTCAGACAAGTCAACAAAGATTATCTGAGCCCGTTGATGGAGGCCTACATAGATGAGGTGAGGAAGCTGGAGGAGCGCTTTTACGGTATACAAGCAGAGCACATTCCCCGGCGAGAACAACATCGCCGACACTGTCAAAGCGGCTGGCTGCATTCAAGCTACCTGTGGAACCAGGTACCTTTTTGCTTCGGTTAACTCAACCATCCGTCGAACCATCAACGGAGCAGAACAAGCGGAGGGAATCAGGCCCTGGCAAGTACTTTCCCGCTGAGCCCCCAGGGGCCGCCGGCAATGGTGTTGCCATGGACTCTGAGCCTGCCGAGGAGCGACCCACTCCGGCAGGCCGTCAAGCCCTGGCCGTTGAGACATCCGCTCCCATGGCAGAAGAAATGCCTTTGGTCCTTGTCGTCGAGCCCAAGGCCCCAGCATGGGCACAACATATTGTCTGATTCCTCCAAACAGGGGAGCTTCCTGAGGAGCAGGAAGAAGCGGAGAAGGTAGCCCGCCGATCTGCGATGTATCAGTTCGTCGATGACGTCCTGTACAGGAGGAGACCGAACGGTGTGAAATTGAAGTGCATTCCCCGGGAGGAAGGACTGGAGCTGTTGGCGGAGATACATGGAGGCATATGTGGCTCCCATATAGGGTCGAGGGCCCTGCTTGCCTAAGCAGGCTCCGGCAGGGTTTCTTCCGCCCATCGCCCTCCAGATGCAACGGCACTAGTAACCAAGTGCGAAGCATGTCAGTTCCATTCAAGAAGCTTCATCAACCAGCTCAAGCCCTTGAGACAATTCCTCTCTCTCTGGCCATTCTCGGTCCGGGGCTCGACATCTTGGGCCCTTTTCCCAGATCGTTTGGGCTTTGAGTACTTGTACGTTGCAATCGACAAGTTCACAAAGTGGCCGGAGGTGGAAGCAGTGAGGAAGGTGACAGCACAGTGAGCCGTCAAGTTCTTTAGGGGGCTAGTGTGCCGTTTTTGAGTGCCAAGCAGAGTCATCACCAACAACAGCACGCAGTTCATGAA
The DNA here is from genome assembly GCA_021605145.1 of Aegilops bicornis. Classification (NCBI taxonomy): domain Eukaryota; kingdom Viridiplantae; phylum Streptophyta; class Magnoliopsida; order Poales; family Poaceae; genus Aegilops; species Aegilops bicornis. Next base: position 446,267 of record CM038671.1, on the reverse strand, counting down.
CCACACCTTCATGCAATACATCCAAGACCTCGGCAAAGAAGGTTCGTTTCGCTTGGCTCGCAGCACACCCACGGAGCAACGGCCAGCCAGAGAGGGCAAACGCTGAAGTGTGGCATGGCCCGAGGACAAATACTTTTGACAGGCTGCACAAGAGCGGAAGGCGCTATATTGATGAGTTGTCGGCGGTTCTTTCGTCGATCAGGACGATGCCAAATCGAGCCACCGGCTAGACACCCTTTGCCCTGGTATACGGGGCAGAAGCGGTTCTCTCCACGAAACTCATATACGGGTCACCTCGAGTGCTCGCTTACGACGAGCTTGAGCAAGAGCAATTGCGGCAAGATGACGCAACACTCCTTGACGAAGATCGTATTCGGGCGGCTGTGAGAGCAGCACGCTACCAGCAAGCCTTGCGCCGCTATCATAGCCGCAAGGTTCAAGCCCGAAGCTTTGAGGAAGACGACCTTGTTCTTCGGCGCGTTCAGTCGGCCAAGAATTCCAACAAGTTGACGCTGAAGTGGGAAGGCCCTTATCGGGTATCTGAGTCACCAGGCAGGCGGTCTGCACTCGAGACAAAGATGATGTCCTGTGTGAGCAACTCACGGAACATCGAGCATCTTCGCAAATTTAACCCATAAGGAGCGGCTTGCCTGGCCTCCCGGCAAGCCACCTTTTTTACAAGCTTTGCCGACAAGGCATGTAACCCTCTGTACAAATCCAGGCTGTCAGGACCCCGATCCTAAGTCACACCGATCTAGCATGTAACACATCATATCACTTTGTGGCCTCACACACGGTATTCCCACGGGTGCCACCTTACCTAGCCCGGGACCGTTTGCGCCTTTTGGCTCACGTATATGATAGTGTTGCTAGCATCCATATGACAAAGAACCCGAGCCGACATGTCGTAAACCCAAAGTGGCAATAACTTACAGGCACAGGAATACATGACCCAGCAACGAACGTGTCGATCATCAGCGAGTGAATCCGGGCTGTAACAGCTCGGCTAACAGGACTCCGGAGAATTCGGGCTGTAGCAGGCTAGCAGGACTCTAGTAGACACCGCGTGACATTTCCCAAAAGGGACAGACACAGGAACGAAGAAGGACACATGCCGGCCAGCCTAAGTGTTCCAGAGTAGTAGCAAGCTACCATGGCTCAGTAGAAACACTAGGAGACATTTCCCGGTAAGAGAGGCTACCAAGTATACACAACTAGGTTGTCGGATCCCGCACATACCAAGCATTTCAATTCATACACACAATATGCTTGATATGTGCAAATACAACATGGCATCACAACAAAACTCTACAACTCAAAGTATTTATTCATTAGGCTCCAAGGAGCCAAGTATTACAAACATGGGTCTCATGACCCAACATAGAGAGCATACAAGCAACAAGGGAAGCATAAACATGTCCGAAAGTACGCAGCATAACTACAAATGAAGAAGGCTGAGAAGCCTGACTATCTACAAGACCCTCCCAAGGGTACAAGATCGTAGCTGAGGTAACAAGCTAAACGTCCAAGTCCACGCGGAAATAATAGCGAGACTGAAGTCTCTCTCCAAAACATAAATTAAGCAAACATGAGTACAAATGTACCCAACAAGACTTACATCAGAACTAGCTACATATGCATCGGTATCAACAAAGGGGTGGTGGATTTTAACTGCAGCAAGCCAGCTTTGACTCGGTGGCTATCTTGAACTACGATTGCATGTAACTCTTTTGAGGTGGCGCACACGAGTCCACATATTCACCATATCAATACACCACTATGGATCCGCTTCCGTCTCTCCCTCACGAGAACGCCATCCATAGCACTCACGCTTATCTTGCGCATTTTAGAGTATCGACTTTCACTTGTCTATGAACCTGTACAGCAACCCGGTAGTCCTTTACCGCGGACCACGGCTATTCGAATAGATCATGTTAACCCTGCAGGGGTGTACTTCTTCACACACGCTCTCGCCACTTACCACCATGTACACATCGTGTATCTCGGCAACCTTCAAGCGGAAGCCTGGGGAGGGAGTCGGCCATGACCTGACTAACCACACAAGTCTCTAGTCCATGTTTATCGCCTATTTGGGTTCCATCCGCATGGAGATCCGCCCGGGTGTCGCTCACGGCCCCAAACAATGTGAGCAGGGTTCCCAAGCCCACCATCCGGGTACCACTTGGCACACCGTGCCACTGTGCCTAGTCTGTCCTAAGCCCACCTATACCGGGTGCCACTTGGTAGAATACTAACACTACCTACAAACACCAGAAACTAGTTGCAACTCCTGGACAGAGATCAGGTTGATTAATAAGTCGAGAGAGCTTGGAGCGCCCGGAGCCCAATGTGTGGTAGTAACTGTTCATGGATCACAAACACAGAACTCAGTTCCTGAGGACGGTTTCAATGAGACAACCCACCATGTACTATGGCCTCTCACTGATACCTTTACCAAATCTTGTTCACACACTTAGCTCTCAACAGTAGAACATGTTCACACACCTCCAATTCATCCCCGATGAATGGGACCTGACTCTACTCTAAGCAGTAGCAGGCATGACAAACAAGCATGAATGAGTAGGCACATCAAGGCTCAAACAACTCCTACTCATGCTAGTAGGTTTCACCTATTTACTGTGGCAATGACAGGTCATGCAGAGGAAAGGGGTTCAGCTACCGTAGCATGTAACAGTTGAAATGTTGTTGTCCTAATGCAGAAAAAGAGAGCAGGAGCGAGAGAGTGGGATTGTATCGGAATGAACAAGGGGGTTTTGCTTGCCTGGCACTTCTGAAGATAGTATAGCTCTTCATCGGTGTCATCGATCACGTCGTCGGAAACATCGTCTACTAAGAGGGAACAACCACCGGCAAACACAAAAGGAACCACAATGAATGCAATGCACATTCATATGTATGATATGTCATATTAAAGTACTGAATTGACCTAGTTCAACAGTTAGTCGTATTCATTGAAGTGGAATTCAAACCTATAGCAAATTCCAACTCCAAAACAAATTACCATTTATTCCATAATCATGAATTGTCCTATTCGGTGATGTTAACTTGTTCAAACATACATGAAAATGCCATATTCAAATTCTTTGGATTTTTCTGATAATTTTTCATATATGATTTATTTCATTTGGAGTTATAGATTATTTTCTATGATTTTTACAAGTTTTAAACATTTTCTAGAATTTATAATTATTTAGAATTAAACTAATTCCAGAAAATGAATTACTGCGTCAGCACTACATCAACATGACATAAGTGAGTCAACGGGGTAGCCCAGGTCAAACTGACCTGGTCAAATTGACCATCGGTGTCCTAACCGGCGGTTCTCGGGTAGGGGGTCCCGAACTGTGCGTCTAGGATCGATGGTAACAGGAGATGGGGGACACGATGTTTACCCAGGTTCGAGCCCTCTCTATGGAGGTAATACCCTACTTCCTTCTTGATTGATCTTGATGAATATGAGTGTTACAAGAGTTGATATACCATGAGATCGTAATGCCTAAACCCTAGAAGCCTAGCCTGTATGACTATGGTAATGTGTATATCTATCCGGACTATGCTCTCCGGTTTATATAGACACCGGAGAGATCTAGGGTTACATGGAGTCAGTTACATCAAAGGAAATCTTCATAGTTGGTTGCCTAGCTTGCTTTCCACGTCAAGGAGAGTCCAATCCGGACAAGGGTACAGTCTTCGGCCTTCATGTCTTCACAGCCCATCAGTCCGGCCCATGGATAGTAGGCCGGATGCCCGAGGACCCCTTAGTCCAGGACTCCCTCAGTAGCCCCCGAACCTGGCTTCAATGACGATGAGTTCGACACGCAGATTGTCTTCGGCCATTGCAAGGCGGGTTCCCGTTCTTTCGAACTCCAAGATAGTCTTCGGATGCGATGATAGTATCCGGACCTGTCACAAACCATACACAACCGCAGAGAGAATACATATTTTTACACGAGTTCCATCCGCTGAGAAATTTTTGCAGCACAACATTACATCTGACTGGTCATAATTCCAAACCGTTTTGGTGTTCGACGCCCCACGCCCCAAGACGCGGTTACCATTGGCGTGTCTTGTCAAAGCAGAGATCGTGTCCCCTTATTGTGGGATTCTCATCAATGCGGGTATGCGTAATCCAACCGTGCCGTTTATATGGTATTTGGGAATAGGCGAATCATCAGGTAAATGAGGAGGCGCTTGATATTCCGGGCCTTTATAATGGGATAAGGATTCCTGAGGGAGTCCTAGATTAAGGGGTGTCCGGATAGCCGAACTATCACCGTTGGCCGGACTCCTGGACTATGAAGATACAAGATTGAAGACTTCGTCCCGTGTCCGGATGGGACTTTCCATGGCGTGGAAGGCAAGCTTGATTTATACGGATATGTAGATCTCCTACCATTATAACCCGACTCTGTGTAACCCTAACCTCTCTCCGTGTCTATATAAACCGGAGGGTTTTAGTCCGTGGATCGAACAACAATCATACCATGGCTAGCTTCTAGGGTTTAGCCTCTTTGATCTCGTGGTAGATCTACTCTTGTACTACCATATCATCAATATTAATCAAGCGGGGTAGGGTTTTACCTCGATCGAGAGGGCCCGAACCTGGGTAAAACATCGTGTCCCTTGTCTCCTGTTACCATCCGCCTAGACGCACGTTCGGGACCCCCTACCGGAGATCCGCGGTTTTGACACCGACATTGGTGCTTTCATTGAGAGTTCCTCTGTACGTCACCTTTAGGTCCGATGGCTCCTTCGATCATCAATAACGACGCGGTCCAGGTGAGACTTTTCTCCCGACAGATCTTCGTGATTCGGCGGCTTTGCATCCGGGCTAATTCACTTGGTCATCTGGAGCAGATCGAAAGCTATGCCCCTGGCCATCAGGTCAGATTTGGGAGTTTGAACTACACGGCCGACATTCGCGGAGACTTGATCTTCGACGGGTTCGAGCCACAGCCAAGCGCGCCGCACTGTTTCGATGGGCATGATCTAGCTCTGCCGCCGAATAGTTCCCTGGAGGCCGCACCAGCGTCTGCTCCGACCCTTAGCTCGAGCCGACTCAACCGATCGAGGACGAGTGGTGGACACCGCCTCGGGGCTACGATCTCTATGGCGATTGAGCCGAACACCATCTCTGTCTTTATGGGCTTCCATGACTCCAGTGCCGGACTCCTCTCCGGGACTCCAAACCTCCAGCGCCCTGCTAATCGAATCCGATTAGGCGCCGGTTATGGAGTTCACTTCATGACATCTTTCAAAGACTCGCCCTTGGCGACATCCTGAATTCACTAAAGTCTCTCTCTTTATCAGGAGAGCCCTGGCCGGACTATGGTCAGGAAGGTTGGGATGCGGACGACGAAGAAATTCAACACCCACCCACCACCCACTTCATAGCCACCGTCGAAAGTTTAAACGACGTGCTCAATTTCGACTCCGAAGACATCGACGGTATGGACGACGATGTAGGAGATAACCACGAACCAGCACCTACGAAGTCTTTGGACAGCCACCCCATCTTACGATGTATACATGGTGGATACACCTAAAGGAAGTAACGACGAGGAACAACGGGACATTGCGAAGGATAAATCCCTCGGCGGTCAAGACGGCAAGACGGCAAGCGCCGCACAAAGTCCCGCCTCGACAAAGACGTCGGCCATACAGACCCAGCCATAGAGCAGGTCGAACCGGTGGACACGACGAACATGCCATTGAACAACCATCCGAACAGGACAACTTGGATTAACAACCCGTCCCCGGAGAAGATAACAGTCCGGATGATCTCACACCGGACAAGTTGTTGGAGCAGAAGAACCTCCACAAAAGGCTCGTCACCACTGCGCGTAGCCTGAAAAAGCGAAGCGGAAGCTCAAAACAGCGGAAGATGCACTCGAGAATCGAGATGGAGCAAAGTATTCAACACCAGAACAAATACGGCGATCGCCAAACAAAAGAGCTACCCGAAGCGCAAACTACTGCCCGAATTCGACGAGGAGGCCTTAGAGCCCCCGCAATCAAAGAACAAAGAGGCCGCCCGGTCAGATAGACGACCACATGACAAGCATAGAGCGGCAAGCGGTGCCGCACACAAGCCGGCACGCGATCCGCATAAGGATTCGCATCAAAAGGATGGCCCAGTTAGGTCCATCTACGGGCCAAGAAAGCAAGCTCTTCTAAGCAATGCAACACGCCAAATATCCGGACATCACGGCACACCCAAATATAGGGGTGCCGCACCCCCCCTATGTTTCACCGATGAGGTGCTGGATCACGAATTTCCAGCCGATTTAAACCCGTAAACATAGAGGCATCTGACGGAACAACAGACCGGGAGTGCGGATTGAGGACTACATCCTCCACATACACATGGCTAGAGGAGATGATCTCCACGCCATAAAAATACTTACCCTCAAGCTCAAAGGGCGGCCACGGCAGCGGCTTAAAAGCCTCCACTGAAAATACCATTGGAAGTTGGGAAGAGCTCGAGGATGCTTTTCGGGCAAATTTTCAAGGGACTTATGTCCGCCCTCCGGATGCGCATTTATTTAAGTCACATAACTCAACAACCCGGAGAGTCAGCCCGCAAATTCTGGAACAGGTTCCTCACCAAAAAGAACCAAATAGTCAACTGTCCGGACGCCGAAGCCTTAGCAGCTTTCAAACACAACGTCCGAGACGAATGGCTCGCCAGGCATCTTGCCCAGGAAAAGCCAAGAACAATGGCCGCACTAACAAGCCTCATGACCCGCTTTTGCGGGGAGAGGATAGTTGGCTGGCAAGATGTAGTACCAATGACCCAAGTACATCCAAGTCGGAGATGGAAGCGGGAAACCACGGCCTTGACAAGGACCAGCACCGGACAAGGGGAAACAACCCGAAGAGCACGGCAGTCAACGCCGGATTTAAAAGCTCTCGGCAGAATAAAAAAAACTGCCCCTCAAGGATAACAGCCATGAGCTATCCAACTTAAACAAAATCTTGGACAAAATATGCCAAATCCACAGTACCCCGGAAGCACGCAAACCATACCCACCAGATTGTTGGGTCTTCAAGCAGTCCGCAAACTCAATGCCAAACACAAGGGGCTCGACACACCAAGCGAGGGCGATGACGAACCCGACAAGCGAAAGCAGGAAAACAAAATAATTTCCCACAAGAAGTCAAAACAGTAAACTCACTTCAAGTGACAAAAGGGAAAAATCGAGGCGGCGCCCATAGAAATACGCTACGCCGCCTATCCTATCCAATGAGTCCCGACATTGGTTGTCAAAACCAATCATCTTTGATCATCGAGGATTACTCCGGAAGTATCCGGAGCAGCAGGATGGACTGCCCTGATATTAGATCCTATAATCGATGGACTCCAATTCACGTAAGTCCTAATGGACGGCGGTAGTGATCTAAACCTGCTATATCGTGACACAATCCATAAAATGGGGATAGACCCAACCAAAAATTCGCCACAGCAACACCTCCTTCAAGGGGTAATGCCAGGCCTATATGCCCATTGTATGGGCTCCCTACTGCTAGAAGTTGTGTTCGGCTCATCCGACAACTTCCGCCGCGAAAAGTTAACTTCCATATCGCCCCATTCAAAAGTAGCTATCAAGCACTATTGGGACGTGAAGCTTTCGCTCGCTTTAGCATAATACCGCATTATGCATCTCTTACACTTAAAATGCCCGGTCCACGCGGCATCATCTCATTAAAGGGAAGTGCCAAGTGTTACTCGAGCACGAAAGAACGTGAAACTGCCCGGACAGTCACACGCTAATCCGGCTCCGCTAAACCAAGCACCTTAACAGGTCATTCGGACCCCGGACATGGCTAGACGAGTCCGCGTAAACATATAAAGGCCTACTAGCCGCACACCCCGTACATAAGGGGCTGCATGCATGTACAACAAGAGACAATAAGGCTCGATTTTATTTGCTTTTGAATCATACTCCGTTTATTTAATATAAAGTACATTTTTTACGATCTTTCTTGAACTAAGTTCTTCTCTTTTCTGAGATGAACACCGTGCTACACCCGTCAAGATACGGCTGCACAACGGAGACACGGGCGCAGACGTGCGGTAGGGACCCGTTGCAAGGATTCTTTTCAGATTAAGACCCTGCGTAAACCTTTTCTTGTCTCTTGTTGATATGCATCCCGGGTTTCTTGCTATAACCGAGGAGGAGGTCTGGCGTTTTGGCATCGGCCGCGTCGGAATTTTTTTGCGGCGTACACTGGACACCAAGGGCTTAGGGCATTGTTCTCGCCTGCTTTCATAAAGACCGAATACCTTAGGGAGTGTTCGGCGTCTCGAGTTAGGCCTTATATGCATCAGCTCCGAATCATGTCTTTGGTCAAATGTTGGGTTTGCCCGACTCTTGTGTCTTGCTGCCTTACGTTTCGTTCTATTGGCTAACGCGGGACCAGGAGAACTACTGCGATTATGCCCCGGTTCGGCCTGCTGAGCACCTCAGTAGAGAAAGCCGAAAACTGACTGTCATGATGTAGCGTGAGACTGGTCAACCACTTGATGACCCACCGGAATGTTTAGAATTCCTCCGCATTAACAAAGGACCGTTTCCCGGTCGAGGCACATACACGCCCGATTCGGGAGCGCGGTGCCCCTAGGGGCTATATAGTAGCCCCACCATCGAACTCCTATGGCTAAGTGAAAGTGATAAAGCATTATAGTCCGGTTGCCTAGTTTGCTACGCTATCACCTCCTTTACAGGACCAAGATGTTGGATTAAGTGTGGAAATGCGCCTTTTTTGCAAACACCCCCGCACAATGTGCGTGGGGGCTGAAGCCGAAGACTGCCATCCTTCAGGTTATATACACATATACATTAACGGCCGCACAGGAGGTATTTTAATACTTGAACGCACAAGTATAAAAAGCCCTTATATTATACTGAAACATTGTTTCACAAATCATACATGTCATTAGAACATAATATCCTTCGAGCACTCGCGTCTCTATTAAACGCAGCGCCTGCAGACTTCCTCAAAATAGTGCTCGGCAGTACTTGGCTTCATCCGAATCACGGGATGCAACGTCGGTGGCCTTCATCTCCGCCAAGATATGTCTTGACACGTGCAAGAGCCATCCGCGCACCCTCTATGCATCTTGACCACTTCATTGCACCAATATGCGGCACCGCACTAAGGAACCGCTGCACCAAGCCAAAATAACTCTTGACTCGGGCCTGTTCGCCACAAATGAGTCATGACATCCTTCATGGCAAGTCCGGACAACCTATTCAGCTCAGCCCATTTGGCCAAACGATCGGTCAATGGAAGCGGAAGCTCTGGACTATGGGCTGTGACCAAAAAGCTCTTCCATTCAAGGATCCTTTTGGCCTCGGAAGTGTTCGGCGTCATGCGACTCGCCGCCAAGTCGAGATAAGCATCCTCCGCACCCCACAAATTGGCCCAACTGAGCATACTTAGGATCCGTGAATTTCCTCCGCAGCGAAAAAGGCTTTCCGGCCGCAATATCTTCGACTGACGTAGCTCCTCTTTCATAGCTCTCATCGCAGAAGCGAGCATCCTTGGCCTCGATGGCGGCCTTTTTCAGGTCCTCTTGTTCCGCTTCGACCTTCTTTTTCAAGAAGCTCGCATAGCGGTCGGTAGCATTCTTCAACTTTACGGGCCATCTCCGCCATTTCTTCCTTGCTTGGCGGTGAGCAGCTCTGTTCGGCTCTCAGCTCTTCGCCGCTTTTAAGGCAACCGCATCACTTTTTCGGGCTTGCTCCTTGGCTCGGCGAAGTTCCGCCCGAAGGTTCTCCATGACAGCGGCACCATCTGCGTCAAGCATACATGTTGTAAGTCACAGACATTAAGCTACCTTACCGGGTGTCCGCGGAGAAGCTGCATACCTTGTGACTCGTCAAGCCGCTTATTGACAAGCGCGATGTCAGCATCCGCCACGTCAAGTTGCCACTTTAGTTCGGTAAATTCATCAGTCCGGCTTGCCACCGGACGCTTCGCCACCTACATAGGAAGAGCGCATATTATACCTGGGATTATGATCCTTGGCGCGCTGTCATTTTTGACAACGCACCGAGTCTCAGGGGCTACTATCTATACATGGCGCATTCTATATGCAAAACTGTCAGAAGGTACATCATTTTGCGTACCTCACAACCCGTCAGTAAACTTATGACGGCTTCATGCAATCCGCTTTCAGCAGATGAAATCCTTTCAATCACCGTACCCATTAAGCGCACGATGATCTTCCGAGATAGACGCCGCCTCGAGCAGATCTTTCAGCTCCTCCGACCGTACACCGGCCGGTGCGGACTCGTCCGATGGCCTTTTCGAAGGCGGACGGAAGGGCTTTGAGGGGACATCTGACGCCTTCGGGCCCCGCAGGATTCGGAGAAACCCTCCGCGGCGACACCTCGGGGTCGCCCCGCCTCGCATGACGGTACGGCAGTGAGGCGGCGTTCGCTCTCCATCATCTGGACCAAGATCCTCAAGACGAGCTCTGCTGAGAAGGGCTGAGATCCGAACTACAAGGAAAAATTTCGGTTATCTTGAAATAAAAGCAGAGATGTCTCTCATTTTAAGAAAACGCCCCTCTTTACTTACGGCTCATTTGGAGGGCTGATCTCCTTGGGGAAATAGTGCGGCCGGGTATCTCCCGGCGCAGACCCTCTGGCGAAGATTTCTTCCCCAGCTTGAGGCCTTGGTCTCCGGATCTTCGTGAGGCGGTCCTCTTCTCCCCTTGGAGGGAGGGATTCTCGATCCCTCCTTTCTTGATAAACTCCTTTGCGGAGGCAGTAGCTCCCTCGTTCCCCCCATCACCTTCTTCAAAAGGCACAGCCTCTAGCATCCTGGTTAACACAGGATCCGACGTGGTCTCAGGGAGGGGGGCCGGACACCGGATCGGTTTTGCTTTCGCTATCCACTCCTGTTCAAGGGACAACTCTTTTAAAGGCAAGTTTATGGTAGATATATAGATAGCATGTCCGGGTACAGGACTACTTACTTGAGTATCCGGGCGATTGCAGCTCATACCTGCGTCCTCGATCAAGTCCGGACACATTGCTTGTGATCCGCAGAACAGTTGGTACATCTCCACGGGCGTTATGCCCATAAGATGTTGGAGAGCTCGTGGTCCCTCCGGATTGAAATCCCACAAAGTGAGGGGGCGGCGGCAGGTGCAGCAGGGTGTGACGAATCGGCATTACCAAGGCTTACTACGACTGATTGATCTCTCTCTCTAGGAGGTCTCGAATAAAGCCCAGCAACAAGGGCACGTCCTTGGACGGCCCCTAGTCGAGCCCTTTATTGACTCATGACGCCAGCCGCGGCGGAGGACCCGAGCGAAAGGCAGGTGGCGCCACCCATTTGGTGCCCACGGGACCTGTGATATAAAACCACTCTCGTTGCCACAGACTCGGCTCCCCTTGAAAAGAGCCCTCGGGCCATGGAGCGTCAGCATTCTTGCTTATAACAGCCCCTCTGCACTCTGCCTGCTGCCCCTTGATCATCTTCGGCTCCACTTTGAAGGTTTTGAGCCACAACCCAAAGTGAGGGGTAATGCGGAGGAAGGCTTCACATACGACAATGAACGATGAGATGTGGAGGATGGACTCCGGATCCAAGTCATGAAATTCCAGCCCATAATAAAACATGAGCCCCCTCACAAAGGGGTCCGTCGGAAGCCTAATCCCGAAGGAAGTGAGATACGAAAACCACGCTCTCACCAGGCTTGGGAGTGGGAATAACCTGCCCTTGGGCAGGCAGCTGTCTTGAAATTTTGCGGTTAGATACCGGCGTCTCTCAGCTTTAGCACGTCTTCTTCCGTGGCGGAGGAAGGCATCCACCGCCTTGCGGTGTCGGAGACGGACATCCTCGGAGGCCCGGCGCGCTGAATCTAGAGCTTTGGGTGTTGGAACTCGAGGCGAGGGGCGGATTCGATTGAGATTGAAAGAAAGGAGCGGGCCTTGGTCTCGTTATAAAGAGGTTGAATACCAAGAGCCCTCCCGTGACCATTTGGGACTCGGCCTTGATGGAGGAGGAGGCGCAGCAGGCACGGCAAGTTACCCACACCCGTATTAATGAGAATCCCAGAATAAGGGGACACGATCTACTGCTTTGACAAGACGTCTTTGAAGAAACCGCCTCGCTAAACATCTTTGAGGTGGGACAAGAAAACTTGATTCCAATAAAGGCTTGGCCATGGTGTGACGTCACGCCGCAGAATCGTCGTGATTGAATTTGTGTAAAGATTATTCTCTCTACGGTGGTATGTGGAACTTATTTTGCAGAGCCGAACACTATCCTTGTATTCAAAATCTTCTATGAAGTATTCCGAGGAGGAACCCGCCTTGCAATGCCGAAGACAATATGCGCGCCGGACTCGTCGTAATTGAAGCCTGGTTAGGGAGACTCTTGAGGGAGTCTGGATTAGGGTGTCCGGATAGCCGAACTATCACCGTTGGCGGACTCTGGACTATGAAGATACAAGATTGAAGACTTCGTCCCGTGTCCGGATGGGACTTTCCTTGGCGTGGAAGGCAAGCTTGGCGTACGGATATGTAGATCTCCTACCATTGTAACCGACTGTGTAACCCTAACCCTCTCCGGTGTCTATATAAACGGAGGGTTTTTAGTCCCAGGGACGAACAACAATCATACCATAGGCTAGCTTCTAGGGTTTAGCCTCTCTGATCTCGTGGTAGATCTACTCTTGTACTACCCATATCATCAATATTAACCAAGCAAGAGTAGGGTTTTACCTCCATCGAGAGGGCCCGAACCTGGGTAAAAACGTCGTGTCCCTTGTCTACTATTAGCATCCGCCTAGACGCACAGTTCGGGACCCCCTACCCGAGATCCGCCGGTTTTGACACCGACAATTCCCTGTTCCTCTCTCATGCCTTCTCTCGGTCTCCGCTTCTTCAATCTTGAGCTTTAGCGCCCAAGTTTCCATCTCCCTTCCATTCGAGCTAGCACTCAACCATGTCCGGTGGTCTGGGCAAGTGGATGGCCTCCTCCGTCAAGGATAAGGATATCACCCAGCTCCGGGCGGCCAGGTATCTGGCGAAGGAAATCGCCCACCGTCTGCCAGCCAAGGGGCAAATCGTCCCTAGTCCGAAGCCCACTGAGAGAGTGGTTTTCCTCCCTCACTTCGTCTGTGGACTGGGGTTTCCAATTCACCCTTTTTTCCGCGGACTGATGTATTATTACGGGCTAGATTTTCATGATCTAACCCCGAACTCCTTCCTCAACATCTCAATGTTTGTCGTGGTGTGCGAGGCCTTCCTCCGCATTCATCCCCACTTTGGCCTATGGCTCAAGACCTTCAATGTGAAGCAAAAGGTGGTTGATGGTCAGCATGCGGATTGCGGCGGCGCCATGGTGAGCAAGATGCCCAATGCTACATGGCCCAAGGGCACGCTTGTGGACACCGTCAACGCTGGCAGAAGCAATGGTTCTACATCACGGAGCCACGCAGCGCCACTTGGCGGCGGCTCCGGAGTTCAGATCCGGAGCTCCCACGCGGCTCACGTCCTGGACGGAGAAGGGACCCAACTGGTCTTCGACAGACGAACTGATAGCGCTGCAAACGCGCGTCTAGAGCATGGTGGACAAGAAGGTCAAGATTTTCGACGTGATCCAGGTAATGATGGTTTGTCTAATCCTCCCATGCCAGGACCGAACATTCCTCTTGTGGGAATTCGACCGGGAGAGTCACCAAACCCTGGAGAGGGTCTTCGGATCTACTCACGAAGACGCCTGGAAGTCACTCGTTAAGGGTAACGAGAAGCCGCCGGCCCTGGATACAGACCGCGGGCACGACCACAACCATCCCGCCAGCGCGGTAAGTTTTTTATTCCTCAAGGCATGCCCTCTACCTGGCTGTCCAAGGAGGAAGCCTAATTTTAGTTCTGCACACTTCTTTTAGGGGTGGACGGAGAGAGCGGAGCGGATTCGAAGTCCGGCCCCGCTGCCCAAAGAACCAGTCATCCCGCTAGCGGCGAAGATCTTTGGATCTTGAAGCACCCGTATAAAGCCTTGAGAAAAGAAGGCCAAGGGGGTGCTACCTCTTGAGCACTATGTTGGTTTTCCCTTGAAGAGGAAAGGGTGATGGAGTAAAGTAGCGTAAGTGTTTCCCTCAGTTTTTGAGGAACCAAGGTATTAATCTAGTAGGAGACCATGCACGAGTCCCTCGCACCTACACAAACAAACAAGAACCTCGCAACCAACGCGATAAAGGGGTTGTCAATCCCTCAACGGTCACTTACGATCAATGTAAAGTAAAATAAAAGGCAATAAAAATAGCTAAGTGTTGGCAGATTAATATGATGGAAAGTAGACCCACGGGCCATAGGTTTCACTAGTGGCTTCTCTCGAGACCATAAGTATTACGGTGGATGAACAAATTACTGTTGAGCAATTGATAGAATTGAGCATAGTTATGAGAATATCTAGGTATGATCATGTATATAGGCATCACTTCCACAGTAGACCGACTCCTGGCTGCATCTACTACTATTACTCCACACATCGACCGCTATCCAGCATGCATCTAGAGTATTAAGTTCAAAAGAAACGAATAGCAACGCTTTAAGTAAGATGCCATGATGTAGAGGATAAACTCATGCAATATGATAAAAACCCCATCTTGTTATCCTCGATGGCAACAATACAATACGTGCCTTGCTGCCCCTACTGTCACTGGGAAAGGACACCGCAATATTGAACCCAAAGCTAAGCACTTCTCCCATTGCAAGAAAGATCAATCTAGTAGGCCAAACCAAACTGATAATTCGAAGAGACTTGCAAAGATAACCAATCATACATAAAATAATTCAGAGAAGATTCAAATATTTTTCATAGATAAACTTGATCATAAACCCACAATTCTTGGTCTCAACAAACACACATAAAGAAGATTACATCGAATAGATCTCCACGAGAATCGTGGAGAACTTTGTATTGAGATCCAAAGAGAGAGAAGAAGCCATCTAGCTAATAACTATGATCCCGAAGGTCTGAGGTAAACTACTCACACATCATCGGAGGGGCTATGGTGTTGATGTAGAAGCCCTCCGTGATCAATGCCCCCTCCGGCAGGACGCCGAAAAAGGCCCCAAGATGGGATCTCACGGGTACAGAAGGTTGCGGCGGTGGAATTAGGTTTTCGTGGATGCTTCTGTTGGTTTGGGGGTACGTAGGTATATATAGGAGGAAGAAGTACGTCGGTGGAGCAACATGGGCCCCACGAGGGTGGAGGGCGCGCCTGGGGGTGGGGGGGGGGGGGGGTTAGGCGCGCCCCCCTACCTCGTGCCCTCCTGGTAGCTTTCTTGACATAGGGTCCAAGTCCTCTGGATCATGTTCGTTCCGAAGATCACGTTCCCGAAGGTTTCATTCCGTTTGGACTCTGTTTGATGTTCTTTTTCTGCAAAACACTGAAATAGGCAAAAAAAACAGCAATTCTGGGCTGGGCCTCCGGTTAATAGGTTAGTCCCAAAAATAATATAAAAGTGTATAATAAAGCCCATTAAACATCCAAAATAGAATATAATATAGCATGAAGCAATAAAAAATTATAGATACGTTGGAGACGTATCAAGCATCCCCAAGCTTAATTCCTGCTCGTCCTCGAGTAGGTAAACGATAAAAATAGAATTTTTGATGTGGAATGCTATTTGGTATAATTTCAATGTAATTCTCTTATTTGTGGTATGAATATTCAGATCCGAAAGATTTCAAGACAAAAGTTTAATATTGAAATAAAAATAATAATACTTCAAGCATTCTAACTAAGCAATCATGTCTTCTCAAAATAACATGGCCAAAGAAAGTTATCCCTACAAAATCATATAGTCTGGCTATGCTCTATCTTCACCACACAAGGTATTTAAATCATGCACAACCCCGATGACAAGCCAAGCAATTGTTTCATACTTTTGGTATTCTCACACTTTTTCAATCTTCACACAATAAATGAGCGTGAGCCATGGACATAGCACTATATGTGGAATAGAATGGTGGTTGTGGAGAAGACAAAAAGGGAGAAGATAGTCTCACATCAACTAGGCATATCAACGGGCTATGGAGATGCCCATCAATAGATATCAATGTCAGAGAGTAGGGATTGCCATGCAACGGATGCACTAGAGCTATAAGTATATGAAAGCTGAACAAAAGAAACTAAGTGGGTGTGCATCCAACTCGCTTGCTCACGAAGACCCAAGGCATTTTGAGGAAGCCCATCATTGGAACATACAAGCCAAGTCTTATAATGAAAAATCCCCACTAGTATATGAAAGTGATATCATAAGAGACTCTCTATCATGAAGATCATGGTGCTACTTTGAAGCACAACTGTGGTAAAAGGATAGTAACATTGTCCCTTCTCTCTTTTTCTCTCATTTTTTTATTTGGGCCTTTTCACCTTTTTTATGGCCTCTTTTTTTTTAGTCCGGAGTCTCATCCCGACTTGTGGGGGAATCATAGTCTCCATCATCCTCTCCTCACTTGGGACAATGCTCTAAAAATGATGATCATCACACATTTATTTACTTACAACTCAATACTTAGAACAAAATATGACTCTATGTAAATGCCTCTGGCGGTGTACCGAGATATGCAATGAATCAAGAGTGACATGTATGAAAGAATTATGAACGGTGGCTTTGCCACAAATACGATGTCAACTACATGATCATGCGAGGCAATATGACAATGATGGAGCGTGTCATAGTAAACAGAACGGTAATAAGTTGCATGGCAATATATCTCGGAATGGCTATGGAAATGCCATGATAGGTAGGTATGGTGGTTCTTTTGAGGAAGGTATATGGTGGGTGAATGATACCGGCGAAAAATGCGCAGTATTAGAGAGGCTAGCAATGGTGGAAGGAAGAAAAGTGCATATAATCCATGGACTCAATATTAGTCATAAAGAACTCATATACTTATTGCAAAAATCTACAAGTTATCAAAGCAAAGTATTACGCGCATGCTCCTAGGGTGATAGATTGGTAGGAAAAGACCATCGTCGTCCCCGACACCGCCACTCATAAGGAAGACAATCAATAAATAAATTATGCTCCGACTTCATCACATAACGGTTCACCATACGTGCATGCTACGGGAATCACAAACTTTAACACAAGTATTTCTCAAATCCACAACTACTCAAATAGCATGACTCTAATATCACCATCTTTGTATCTCAAAACAATTATCAAGCATCAAACTTCTCATAGTATTCAACACACTCATAAGAATTTTTTTACTAATCTTGAATGCCTATTATAATTAAAGCAAATTACCACGCTTTTTTGTAGAACTCTCAAAATAATATAAGTGAAGCATGAGAGAACAATAGTTTCTATAAAACAAATCCACCACCGTGCTCTAGAAGATATAAGTGAAGCACTAGAGCAAAAACTATATAGCTCAAAAGATAAAAGTGAAGCACATAGAGTATTCTAACAAATTCCGAATCATGTGTGTCTCTCTCAAAAGGTGTGTACAGAAAAGATGATTGTGGTAAACTAAAAAGCAAAGACTCAAATCATACAAGACGCTCCAAGCAAAACACTTATCATGTGGTGAATAAAAATATAGCTCCAAGTGAAGTTACTGATGGAAGTTGACAAAAGAGGGGATGCCTTCCGGGGCATCCCCAAGCTTTGGCTTTTTGGTATCCTTAGATTATCTCGGGGTGCCATGGGCATCCCCAAGCTTACGCTCTTGCCACTCCTTGTTCCATAATCCATCAAATCTTTTACCCAAAACTTGAAAACTTCACAACACAAAACCTAACAGAAAATCTCGTGAGCTCTGTTAGCGAAAGAAACAAAACACCACTTCAAGGTACTGCAATGAACTCATTCTTTATTTATATTGGTGTTAAACCTACTGTATTCCAACTTCTCTATGGTTTATAAACTATTTTACTAGTCATAGATTCATCGAAATGAGCAAACAACACACATAAAACAGAATCTGTCAAAACAGTAATGTCGTAGTAATCAGAACTAACGCAAACTTCTGGAACTCAAAAAATTCAGCCAAAATAGGAAGACCTAGACAATTTTTTTATTGATCAGCAGCAATTGCAATCAATATTTTATCACCTTCTGGTGATTTTTTGACAATTGTTTTCGTGAATAGAAAGTTAATGGAATTTTCAGCAAGATCAAATAACTATCATCCAAGAAGATCCTATAGGTTTAACTTGGAAAAAAACTAATTAAAGCATAAAAACAAGTCTAACCAGAGGCTATATCAAATATTTATTCCTAAATAGAAGCAAAAAGCTAAAAACTAAAAATATAATTGGGTTGCCTCCCAACAAGCGCTATCGTTTAACGCCCCTAGCTAGGCATAAAAGCAAGGATAGATCTAGGTATTGCCATCTTTGGTAGGCAATCCATAAGTGGCTCTCATAATAGATTCATAAGTTAATTTTACTTTCTTTCTAAAGAAGTGTTCCATGCCTTTCCTTAATGGAAATTGGAATCTAATATTCTCTTCCTTCATATCAATAATTGCACCAATCGTTCTAAGGAAAGGTCTACCAAGAATAATAGGACATGAAGGATTGCAATCTATGTCAAGAACAATAAAATCTACGGGCACATAGTTCCTATTTGCAACAATAAGAACATCATTAAATCTTCCCATAGGTTTCTTAATAGTGGAATCCGCAAGGTGCAAGTTTAAAGAAAAATCATCAAAATCATGGAAACCTAGCAAATCACATAAAATTTTTGGGATCGTGGAAACACTAGCACCCAAATCACACAAAGCATAGCATTCAAGATCTTTAATTTTAATTTTAATAATAGTTTCCCACTCATAATAAATTTTTCTAAGGATAGAAACTTCCAACTCAAGTTTTTCTTCATAATATTGCTTCAAAGCATCAACGATATGTTTAGTAAAAGCTTTATTTTGACTATAAGCATGTGGAGAATTTAGCACGGATTGCAACAAGGAAATACAATCTATCAAAGAGAAATTATCATAATTAAATTCCTTGAAATCCAAAATAGTGCGTTCATCAATATCTAGAGTTTTGATCTCTTCAATCCCACTTTTACCAATTTTTGCATCAAGATCTAAAAACTCTGAATTTTTGGAATGCCTTCTAGGTAAAGGTGGACCATATTCAGTCCCATCATTATCAAGATTCATATTGCAAAACAAAGATTTAATAGGGGATACATCAATAACTTTTAGATCTTCATCTTTATTTTCAAAATTTTCGGGCTTAGCAGCCATCTTATTAACTAAGGTGGCCGGCTTATCCGAGACTTTAGCTATTAATTTTTTGAGATAAGCAGTCTGAGATTTCAAACCATAAAATTCTTTAAACATATCATTGAGCTCTTTATTCATATAACCCATAAAGATTTTTTGTTCCTTAAGCTCATTCCTAAGGAAATTATTATGCTCAAATTGCAAATTCATAAAACTCCTAACATTGTTTTCGATCTCTTCTATCCTTTTAAGGTGAAGATCACCAAATCTAGGTAGAGCCATCTTGACAAGCAAGCATATCCAACACACGAGCAAACAAGAAGCAAGCGAAAAAGAGGCGAACCGAAAAGAGAGGGCGAATAAAACGGCAAGGGTGAAGTGGGGGAGAGGAAAACGAGAGGCAAATGGCAAATAATGTAATGCGAGGGAGATGAGTTTGTGATGGCTACTTGGTATGTCTTGACTTGACTTGACTTGGCGTAGATCTCCCAGGCAACGGTGCCAGAAATCCTTCTTGCTACCTCTTGAGCACTGCGTTTGTTTTCCCTTGAAGAGGAAAGGGTGATGTAGTAAAGTAGCGTAAGTATTTCCCTCAGTTTTTGAGAACCAAGGTATCAATCTAGTAGGAGACCACGCATGAGTCCGTCACACCTACACAAACAAACAAGAACCTCGCAACCAACGCGATAAATGGGTTGTCAATTCCTCAACGGTCACATACGAGAGTGAGATCTGATAGATATGATAAGATAATATTTTTGGTATTTTTATGATAAAGATGCAAAGTAAAATAAAAGGCAATAAAAATTGCTAAGTATTGGAAGATTAATATGATGGAAAATAGACCCGGGGGCCATAGGTTTCACTAGTGGCTTCTCTCGAGAGCATAAGTATTACGGTGGGTGAACAAATTACTGTTGAGCAATTGATAGAATTGAGCATAGTTACGAGAATATCTAGGTATGATCATGTATATAGGCATCACGTCCGCGACAAGTAGACCGACTTCTGCCTGCATCTACTACTATTACTCCACACGTCGACCGCTATCCAGCATGCATCTACTACTATTACTCCACACATCAACCGCTATCTAGCATGCATCTAGAGTATTATGTTCAAAAGAACAGCGTAACGCTTTAAGTAAGATGACATGATGTAGAGGGGTAAACTGATGCAATATGATATAAACCCCATCTTGTTATCCTCGATGGCAACAATACAATACGTGCCTTGCTGCCCCTCTACATCCTTTGGAAAGGACACCGCAAGATTGAACTCAAAGCTAAGCACTTCTCCCATTGCAAGAAAGATCAATCTAGTAGGCCAAACCAAACTGATAATTCGAAGAGACTTGCAAAGATAACCAATCATACAAATAATAATTCAGAGAAGATTCAAATATTGTTCATAGATAAACTTGATCATAAACCCACAATTCATCGGTCTCAACAAACACACCGCAAAAGAAGATTGCATCGAATAGATCTCCACGAGAATCGTGGAGAACTTTGTATTGAGATCCAAAGAGAGAGAAGAAGCCAACTAGCTAATAACTATGGACCCGAAGGTCTGAGGTAAACTACTCACACATCATCGGAGGGGCTACGTTGTTGATGTAGAAGCCCTCCATGATCAATGCCCCTCCCAGGTGGGATATTTGGAAAAGGCCCCAAGATGGGATCTCACGGGTACAGAAGGTTGCTGCAGTGGAATTAGGTTTTCGTGGATGCTTCTGTTGGTTTGGGGGTACATAGGTATATATCGGAGGAAGAAGTACGTCGGTGGAGCAACGTGGGCCCCATGAGGGTGGAGGGCACGCCTGGGGGGGGGGGGGGGTGTAGGCGCGTCCCCCTACCTCGTGCCCTCCTGGTAGCTTTCTTGATGTAGGGTCCAAGTCCTCTGGATCATGTTCGTTCCGAAAATCACGTTCTCGAAGGTTTCATTCCGTTTGGACTCCGTTTGATAACACTGAAATAGGCGAAAAACAACAATTCTGGGCTGGGCCTCCGGTTAATAGGTTAGTCCCAAAAATAATAT
The DNA here is from genome assembly GCA_021605145.1 of Aegilops bicornis. Taxonomy (NCBI): domain Eukaryota; kingdom Viridiplantae; phylum Streptophyta; class Magnoliopsida; order Poales; family Poaceae; genus Aegilops; species Aegilops bicornis. The sequence continues at coordinate 424,973 of CM038671.1, read as the reverse complement.
AAAAGTGTATAATAAAGCCCATTAAACATTGAAAACAGAATATAATATAGCATGAAGCAATAAAAAATTATAGATACATTGGAGACGTATTAGGGGTGCTCCGGACGCGACGTCCGAAGTCGAAGAAACCCTGTCCTCCGCCGCTGAGGGCGACGACGAGGAGGAAGAGGAGGAGGATGAGCGGAAACACCCTCCCCCTTAGGAAGGAAAGAGGAAAAGGGAGGCCTCCAAAAACCTGGAGGCGGGGACGCCCAAGAGGGGGAAGGGCTCACTTGTAGTCAGCAACGCGTGGGACGTCGATAGCAGTCCGGAACGACATCCCCGCACTAAGCCCGGGCCGCATCATAAGTGCTATGACTCCTACATACCCGGCCTCTCCTCCTTATTGCATTGACATGTTTAATTATATTGCCACAGTCCGGCCCACGACACCTCCCAACTTCCCTCGTCGGAGGATTTGTTGGACTCGAAGGAGATGGCCAGCGAGACACTGCCGGCAGCTTACTCTCCCAAGGGCAAGGGAGACGACGAGGTATTCTCCCAACGAACCTTCCCAGGACGGAAAGATGCGCCAAAGGGCGAAGCCCCTATCGCCGAGCACCTGGGGGAGTAAATTCCCATGGAAACTGGGGGTGAGGGTCGTATCCAATTCGGCCCTCAATCGGACTCGATTCCGGAGGCCAACACGACTCCAGGATCACGCACGCAGCCTCCTTCGAAAGGAGGGGGTGTGTCTATTTGTCGGGGAGGCTGATCTGACCCACGAACACCTATGGGGCCGGCGGACCGAGCCCCTTTCGGTTCGGCGGGGGGCGGAGGTCGCACAAAGAGCAGATTGAGGCGATGCACACGAGCAGTTTACCCAGCTTCGGAGCTCTCCGGAGAGATAAAACTCCTACTGCTGCATGTGTGGGTGTATTCCGTTCTTGCTTGAGAGAGCTAAGTGTTTTCTCGGCTTGAGCCCCTCGAACCCCTCTCTACGCTGCGCATGGGCCTCCTTTTATATGCTCAAGGGGTCACCGGCAGTGCTGGCAACGAGGGCAAGGGCAAAAATGGAAAAGGACTTGCGGTTGGTACAGCTACTTGTACGCAGTATCATACCTAACCCTCGACGGCAGGGGATAAAGGCATTAAATGCCCGGTCTAAGTCGCCCAAACAGTGCAAAAAGGGACCGTCGAGGACGCCACCGCTGCCACGATGGCTATCTTGTCGGTGCCGCTTGCCACCACGCACCCCAGCTGCACAGTTTCGCCACGCGTACCGGAAGGGTCCTGTATGCGACACGTTGTTGGATGTCTTTGGAAGCGGAGGAAAAGAGTGGTAGTCTGCGCATGACAAGCGCCTTGCATGATTGTTGCCTTGTCGCGTCCAGGAAGCTTGTCGCTCACGGGCCTTCGGCAAGCTCCTCTTGCCGGGCCTTGTCTCCTAGGCTTAAATACTTTGTTCTTGAATGGCTCCAAAGGAACCATGGAGGACCTTAGCGATCACACCGGCAAGCCTTGCCATAGTCTTTGCAATCGCCTTACGTCTGCGAGTTCGGGATACTAGGGTACCCTACTCTAGTAGTACACCGACAGAGCCCTCGGCTGGGCCACACACTGCAGTGCCGACCGCTGTTGGGCGGGCCCAAAACAAGGCACGGGCACACGCGGCCCAGGTTACGCCAGTAACTCACCCGGACCCACCACGTCCTCCACGAGCAGCCTGCAGCGTCGAATCTGGCGTCGTGGGAGAGATTGTGGGTGAGATCGTGGGTGGTTTATTTATTCGAAAGGCGGAATGTCCGCCCCTCCCTCTTTATAAGCAGGGAAGCAGGGCAATCCGCCCACCTCGCCGATTCTTTGTCGAATCTCGAAAAAACCTCCGCTGCTCCCCCTTCTTCCCAAGGCTGAAAAGAGAGCAGCGCTCGGCCCCCCATCGCCACCAGCTCCACCAACGCCGTCGACCTCCACCACCACCTCCGCCATGGCTCCGAAAGCCGCCAACGGGGAAGACCGTGAAGTCGGCCGAGGCGCAGCGGCTTGGCGCGCCGGAAGGAGCGGCCATCTCCCCCCCCATTTCGCCGCCTTGAGGCTGAGGGAATACTACTACCTCTCTTGGTCGGCCAGGAGACGCGCATCCGCTGCAGAAGGTACTCCCAGCTGCCGCCTCGAACTGGCTCCAAATGGGTACCCCTTCTTCGCTCTTCTTCTCTGCGGGCTCTGCCCGCCCTTCTCTGAATTTTTCTGCGATATCATGAACACCTACGGGTTCCGCCTCCTTGATTTCACCCCCAATGCTGTCCTGACCATGGCAGTTTTCGCACATCTCTGCGAAAACTTTGTCGGAGTCCATCCCAACGTAGCTCTCTTCCGCCACTTCTTCATGCCCCGAGTCGAGAGAGGAGAGCCCCTATCCGGCGGAATCGCCTGGATCTCGAGGACCGGCAAAAAAGAAGCTTATCTGGAGGGAGAACTCCACAGCAAGTGGGAGGAGTGGAGGGCGGATTGATGTTGGATCGTCGAGGAAGACCCGCAGCCGTTCACCGCCCTGCGCCAAGCCCCAGTAGCGCGCGGCAACGATTGGAGCAACGTGGCCCCGGAAGACGCTAGGTTGAAGATAGCGGTCACCCGGATCTTGCGCCTCGGACTTGCCGGGTTTCACCGTGAGGCACCGTTAGTAGCGGACTTTCTTCGCCACGCGCCGCCCCCTACAGGAGAGGAGGAGACTTGCAGGAGTTTGAGCGGCGGATATCATGAGGCTGCGCCCAGGCCTCAACTTCAACTTCACCGTCTTGGAACTTGACGCAATGCTCTTGGAGTTGTTCAAGCCTGATCCTGATCATCCCGAGAAGTTCAGGTTGCCGAGAGGCGTCGTTCCGCTGTGCAACAATTCCTCGCTTGACCGCATCCAGCATAATGATGCAGTCAGCGACTCGCATGGAATTGTACCAACTGGCAAGAGAAACTGCAGATGACGTCGTCAGGCGGCAGTTCTTTGACAACTGGAAGAAGTGCCGATCCTCCCCGATGAATGTAAGAGCCTCACCACGCGACACCACCGAGGATGAGATGCAGCGCGCATCACCACCAAGGGCCGGAAGAGGCGGGCGGCCGCTGCCCCGGACGAAGTTCGGATTCACCGTGGAGGAGGCGAGAGGCAGCAGAGGTGGCAAGCCTTGTCGGCGAGGGGAGTTTGCGGCGAGGAGGAGCTTGCCGAGCACTGAAGCTGAGTCGGCGAACCCGCCGAGGGTGCCTCCCCCCCACCTTCAAGCAGCTTGCCATGAGCGGAGCCCCCAGCTCCACCAAGAAGGCGTCTTCGCAAGGCCGGGGATGTAGCGGGGCGGCAGACGGGCCAACAGCCGCCGCACCGCGCGATGCATTCTACCGCGGCAAGCACTGCAGGAGCACCTCACGCCCGCTGCGACCGGAGCGGGTCCTCCTGCACCACCGCTTCGCACCCACCAAGCGGCCAAGGGAACCCACTCCTCCGCCTCGTCGCGCCGAGGCGAGCAGTTTGATCTCTCCGCGCTCAGCTCCGACGAGGAAGAAGAAGAGTAAGATTCCCTGCTTTACTTGTAGTTCTTCGATTTTGTTGCTTTGTCTTGTATCTGATTTGCTTTACTCTGAATCCATTCCTTTTCAGGACGCTGGCCCAGAGAGCGTCGAAGAGAGCCAAGGCCCCGGTGATAGTCATCGAGGACGATCCCACCGCGACAGCAGGGGGTGCGCCCGAGACCACCTTGCCGGACCCGGCAACCATTCTCCAAAGCAGCCCCCAGCGCAGCCCCAGTAATAAGTGCATGGTTTACTTCGTGCCGTCAGGCGTGCTTGGGTGCTTCTTCTTTTGTTGATATCTGAATTCTGGCTTGTGTAGGAGCAGAGCAGCCTCACCAGGAGGGCCCGGAAGTCGCTCCCGACATGCAGTCTGCTTCGACTACTCCGCCAAGGGAGGATTCCCCGGCAAGGGAGAAATCTCCGGCAAGGGACAGTTCTCCGGCAAGGGCGACTGTCGATCCTAGCACAGGTACTCCTCTTGCTTGAAAACTTCCCTTGGCTTCTTCTTCTGATCTTCTTTTTGAATATTTGCTTTACTTTTCTTCCTTTTCCGGTCGTCAGGTCCATCTGCCACGGAGCCGATGGAGACCGAGGTCGCCGGAGAAGGAGTCGGTGCTGATGAATCCACCGGCGGAGAGGCCGCCAAGGCTGCTGCCACGAGGCAGCCGAGGGTCTGTGATCGCCTTGGCAGCCTGAGGCTGCAGGGAGGCGACAGGCGCTTACATCGACCGCCCGATCCCTCCGCCCGCTACTGCAGCGTCGAGCTCGAAGAGCCCCAGCCCGGCGCCTATTTGAAGGCCGGCGATGGCGTCTTCATCAAACTCCCCTGGGCGTCGAGCTCCAGGGCGCCGGTTGAAGGAGAGACTTTTGACGAAGAGCTGCTCGCCTCCGCCGGGCTGACGCTGGTTGACGTGCCGAGCGGCGATGGCGTAGTCTCGAGGAGGAGAAGCCGCTGCGAAGCTGCCATCACTCTACCGCGCCCGACAAGCCAAGCTGGCCTCCCGAGAAGCGCTTGTCGCCATGGCGGGCGTGGACATCGGAAGCGAGGAGGATCTCCGGTGCATCACTCATTAAGCTCTCCGGTCTTTGGCAGAGGAGCGGGAGCGACTCGCCGAGGAGCGCAAAGCCTTCCTCCTCGAGAAGGCTGAAGCTGAAGAGCAACAAAGGCTTGCCGCCGAGAAGCTGTCCGCAGGAAGGCGAGCTGGTGCAGCGGAAGGTCAATCTTGACGGCCACGAGGAGGAGCTTGCCGCGCGCGAGCAGACATTGGGCGGGACTCTCAAGGAAGCGAATGACGCTGCCGCAGCTGCCGAGGCCGCCAAGAAGGAGTTGGAGCGAAAAGTGCGGCCTTGTTGAGGCCAATCTGAAGGAGAGCGGCGAGAGCTTGCTGCACTCAAGCCTGGCGAGAAGGACGCCTACACTTTTTCGAGCTGCAGGGCCGTCTCGCCGAGAGGAGCAAGGAGCTCGGCGCCGCCAAGGACTCCAACGCGAGATCTCGAGTTGAAGTGACCACCTTGACCCGAGATCTTTGGACGGCGCCAGGGAGCAGATCAAGGCCGACGAGGCGCTGCTGGCGAGTGCTGCCGTCACCTAGAATACTTTCAGGGATAACGTGGAGTACTGGACCGAGGGTCTCGTGGATATTGCCGCCACCATCGAGAGGGAGCTGGCAGAGCTGGGGATGGTGGATCTTGGATATTCCACCGATGAGCACCTCCAACCCAGCGCCAAGCTCAGCTTGTTCTTCAAAGGCGTGGTGACGGTGCTCCAGCGACTCCGGGAAGAGATCCCAAAGCAGCTAGCCGAAGAGTCGCGCCAAATCTGCGCGGGAGCTCTCCAAAAGGTGCTGATGAAGGTGGCCTTCCGCAATCCAGATCTCAACCTCACCAACGTCCTCAAGTCCTCGCCGGATGTCGATGTGGAGGCGCTCAAGACCCTTTGTCGCACCCATTGTGATGTGGTGAGCGGGATCAAGAGGGTTGATGGCGACCGCGTAGATTAGGCCGCCCGTTTCTTTCTTTTCCTTGTCGCTGCTGGTCATGTCATGAGAACAATCTATTAGCGCTGCGACAAGCTATCTTGTAATATAACTCTATCTCGGGCAGTGATTGCAATGTTATTTCCTTTACTTGATTCCTTCCTTTGTATGTTTTCGCCTTACGCTTTTAGGGAACTCGCCGGTCTTTGGAACCTTAGCGCGGCAATGAGTCTTGAGGACGCCCGGCTGACTTCTTGGCGGTGCCGCCTCCGACAAGCAACCTTGTCGCAACTAGTCGCAGCTCACTTAAATTGTTGAGCGGACTCGAAACAAAGTAAGGGCGCAACTAGCTACGAGTTGGTTCCTCTGCGTACAGCATACAAAGTACGGTCGTTCGAGGAAAATAACTCAAAAAAATTTTTAAAACTGATTGCTCAAACTTTGGCAACTTAGCTTTTCTGTCGTTTGCTTCCCGGTAAGGCTAAACCTCCTCGAGCGACGCTTGGTCCACACCGTTATCTTCTCCTTCCCCCGGCAAACTTGTGTGCGAGGAACCTTTCTTTCTTTGAGAAAGAGAAAGAAGAGAAAATAAAGATATGGAGCCTCATGGCTCGTTATTGCTTATCGGGGTAGGTGCTGCACAAAGTGTCGATAATGCATGCAAAATAAAGAGTAGAAAGCATGAAATCGACAAGATCACAGAACACATTGGCTTTACTTATGCACGGGGTCTGCGCTCGCTTTGTACAAAGGATTACATGCAACGTCGGCAAGACTTGTACAAAAGGTGGTTCTTGCGGAACAGGTTCCGACAACCGCGCATACTGAGTAAAACTTACGAAGATGCTCAATGTTCCAGGAGTTGCTCACGGAATGCCATCTTGGTCTCAAAGGCGGACAACGCCAGACCTAGTGACTCGTTTCACCCGGTAAGGGCCTTCCCACTTGGCGTCAACTTGTTGGAAATTCTTGGCGGATCAACGCAGCGAAGAACAAAATTAAGCCTTAAATCGAGACTTCGGCACTAACTTTGCGGCTATGGTAGCGGCGCAAAGCTTGCGATATCGAGCAGCTCGTCTGACAGCTCGAAGACGGTCCTCCTCAAGGAGCAAAGTGCGTCATCTTGTCGCAATCGCTCTTGCTCGAGCTCATCATAGCGAGCACTCGAGGTGACCCATATACGAGTTCCGTGGGGAGAACTGCCTCTGCTCCATAGACTAGAGCGAAAGGTGTCGGCGATGGCTCGATTTGGCGTCGTCTGACCGACCAAAGAACCACCGCAGCTCCTCAATCCAGCTTTCTTCCGCACTTGTGCAGCAGCCTGTCGAAAGTTACGGTCTTGAGTCCGCACAACACTTGAGCATTCGCCCTCTCCACTTGATCGTTACTTCTCGGATGAGCAACGAAGCAAAAGCAGACCTTGGCGCCAAGATCTTGGACGTCTTGCATGAAGGTGCGACTCGTGAATTGCGCGTGCCGTTGTCGGTGATGATCCTGTTAGGGATCCTGCGGCAAACAATCGACCAAGAACTTGATCACCGACCGTCTTTGTCACCTTCCTCATCGCTTCCACTTCCGCCACTTTGTGAACTTGTCGATTGCAACGCATAAGTACTCAAAGCCCCGACAGCTTCGGGAAAGGGGCCGAGATATCGAGCCCCAGAACCGAAAATGGCCGTGATAAAGGGATCGTCTGGAGAGCTTGAGCTGGCTGGTGTATCTGCTTGGAATGGAATCGCACGCTTCACACTTGGTTACTTGTGCGGTTGCATCACGGAGGGCTGTCGGCCAAAAGAAACCTTGCCGGAATGCTTTGCAGCAAGTGCTCTTCTTCAATGTGGTGACCACATATGCCTCCATGTATCTTCGCCTTAACAGCTTTTGTCCGTCTTCCCGGGGAATACACTTCAATTTCACGCCGTTCAGCCTTCTTCTGCACAGTGTGTTGTCGACAAACTGATACATACTTGACTGCCGGGCTACTCTTTCCGCTTCTTCTTGCTCTTCGGGAAGTTCTCCTGTTTGAAGGAAACGGACAATCTGCTGTGCCCATGCTGGAGCCTGCGGCTCGACAACAAGGACAAAAGGCACACTGCTGCTGCGGAACATCTGCTTCTCTGGCGAGAACCTTCGGCCCGGCGGAGCTGGCGTTCCCAGCAAGCTTGCCGGAGCAAAACTTGTCGGGAGCGTTTGCTTCAACGTAAACAAACCCTAGGGCTTGTCGGAGCGATCGCTCCTCGGCGCTCTTGGTGTTGATCTTGGGACCTTCTTGGCGGCGGCTTCGTGGAGTTCTGCGGAAGATAGTCACCGTAAATCAACTTCCTCTTCTTGTTCTGTCCAGTTGATGGCGCTTCTGATCGGTTGAGTCAGCGAGCACAAAGATCCTGGTTCCACATTGTGTAACTTAAGTGCGATGCACTTTGACAGCCGTCGGCAATGTCGCTTACGAGCTCTTGGAACATGTTCCATCTCAGTAGGCCGTCAAAGTGCTCTTCTAGCTTTCTCACTTCATCAACATAAGCTTCCATCAGCGGACTACGATAACTCTTGTTCACTTGGCGGATGACAAGTCATGAGTCACCCCCGACAATGAGCTTCTTGATCCCAAGGTCTCTGCGATCTCGAGACCGGCAAGCAAACCTTCATACTCGTAGTATTGTTTGTTGCTTGCTCCTTGGGAAAGTGCATCGGACTACGTACTTGAGGTGCTCTCCGGTGGGTGCGACAAGCAGACGCATCAAGCGCTTTTGCAATGTAGAAAGCACCATCAAAGTACATTAGCCACTCTTGGCTTGCTTCCTTGACGGGGATGCTGATCTGGATTTTCTTCATCTTGTGTTGGCGTCCATTCTGCTATGAACTCCGCCAATGCTCTGCTTTTGGATAGTTGAAGTGCTCTCAAACTTGAGGCCAAAGCTTGATGATTCGATGCCCACTTTCGACAATCACACTGTTGCTTACGGATTTTGCAAGATCCTCTCGGTAGGAAAGCGAGTGGCGGTATTTGTGATCTCGTGTGCTTGGAAGTAATGGCGCAGCTTCCTCGAGGCCATGAGAAGGACGAAAAGCAATTTCTGCACGCCGGAGTACCTTGACCTAGCCCCCTGCAGGAGGGAACTGACAAAGTAAACTGGGCGCTGGACCATTCTCTTCTGCATCTTCTCGCACGCCTGCGCAGATCCATCCTTGTCGGGACCAGAGCTTGCCGGTCAAGTCCTCGCTTGTCGCTGGATGCATCTGCCGTGGTTGCCGGCTCATCTTCCGCCTCTCTCTCTCCAGCCATCGACGCAGCAATAACCACTTGATTGGTTGCCGCTATATATAGCGACAACTTCTCTTGTGGCTTAGGTGCGACAAGTGTTGGAGTGGAGGACAGTAATACCTCTTTAAGTCACTGTGGCAGCCTCCGCTTACGAGTCCATTTCATTGGACCCGCCTTTTTCAATATTTTGAAAATGGCAGCCCAAAGCAGACCTAGAGATAAACCTCTTGAGAGCAGCTACGCAAACCGGCAAGTCTTCGTACATCCTTGACGCGCTTTGGTGTTTCAATCCGCTCAATGGCCTTGATCTTGTCGAGATTGGCTTCCAATTCCGCTTTGAGACACGAAGAACCGAGAAGCTTGCCGGAGGGGACTCCAAACACGCATTTCTCGGGGTTGAGCTTGAGGTTGATCTTGCGCAGATTTGCAAGGTCTCGTCTAAATCTTGAATCAGAGTTGCTTTGTCCTTGCTCTTGACCACTATGTCATCCATGTAATCTTCTACATTTACGTGCATTTGTGGCTCAAAAGCGTCATGGACTACTCTTGCAAATGTTGAACCAGCATTCTTTAATCCGAAGGCATCCGTACAAAACAGTAGGTGCCACACGGGTGATGAATGCGGTCTTCTCCTCATCCTCTTCGCCATGAAGATCTGATGGTACCTGGTATGCATCAAGAAATAAGCAGGTCACATCCGCCGTGGAGTCAATAATCTGGTCGATGCGCGGCAAGGGAAATGGGTCTTTGGGACAAGCTTTATTAACATCGGTAAAGTCGATACAAAGTCTCCATTTCCCGTTTGCCTTGCGTACGACTACAGGATTGGCCAACCACGTAGGATGGAGGACTCCTCCGACAAGGCCCGCCGCTTCCAATTTCTTGATTTCTTCGCAATGAATTCTTGGTGCTCCACGCTGCTTCCTCGACTTTTCGCTTGATGGGCCGTGCATGAGGACAGACAGCTAGGTGGTGCTCAATTACTTTCACAGGAACACGGGGATGTCGGACGGTTGCCATGCAAACACGTCGGCGTTTCGCCGCAGGAAAGCAACGAGCGCCGCTTCCTATTTAGGATTCGAGAGTGGCACCGATGGTGATGGTACCACCAGGTCCGTCCTCCTTGGCGGACACCTTCTTGGTCTCTGGTGGAGCTGCCATCGTCTTCTTACACTTGCTTGTGGAGCTCGATGGAGTGCGTCCTCGACGGTAGCGCAGCACTCGAAGAGGTGCGCTTGCCGGAGTGGGCATCGAGCTCTTGCGGACTTGGTCTTCTTCTTCCCCGGAGCTTCAAATGGCAAGTGACTTTGCGATCTGTGGCGGCTGCTACTTCGGTAGATCTTGTCGGCGCGAGATAAGAGCATCCTTCTTATCGCCAGGGACGAAATGACACTTATCGGGCCTGGCATCTTCAAAGCATGTTATGCGCATAGTGAGAGGCCGCCATGAATTTCTGCGAGTCTTTGGACGTCCAAGTATCCCATTGTAAGGCAATGGAAAATCGGCAACGTCAAAAGTGACCCTCTCAGTCCTGAAGTTCAACTCGCTGCCAAATGTGACCGGCAACGTGATCTTCCCCTTCGGCTTGCTCCTTCCCGGATTGATTCCTTGGAATGTGCCGGTCTCTTCGAGCTCGCTATCAAGGATCTGGAGTTTCTGGAGTACCGCGGAGGAGATCAGGTTCAAGCCGGCCCCGCCGTCAACTAGCATCTTAGTGACCTTGAGGTTGCGGATAGTTGGTGAAACCAACATCGGCAAGCACCCGACCGCAGTTATGCGATCAGGGTGGTCCTCAATATCAAAGATGATAGGCGTGCTGGACCATTTCAGAGGCTTGCGTGACTCGATGGATGGTTCTGCCGCATTGACTTCCCGCATCCACTGCTTGAGTTGGCGGTGTGAAGTATGCAGAGAAGCACCGCCGTCAACGCACAAGACCTCTGTGGCTTTCTGGAATTCCTGCTCATCGGTCTCGTCATCTTCCATATCTTCATCGTCGTCGTCATCTTCATCCTTGTTGCGGCCGCGGGGAGGTCCGTCTCCTTGCCGCTGCTTGGCCTCGCCGCGGCGTCCTCCCTGGCCGGGGCGCTTCTTGCTAGCTCCTCCAGCACCTTCCTGGGCTTTCTCCTTGTCGCGTCGCTCGTATTCAGCCTTCTGCTGTTCGACAAGCTGCTCGACCTTCTTGCAGCTCTGGAGGTCATGGCCCTTGGTGCGGTGGATCTTGCAGTACTGTTTGTTGGAGCCGTCCTGCTTGTCGGCGGCCGCCATGGCCTGGCAGCTGGTGCTGGGCTGACAACCTCCTTGCCGGAGCTACCAGCTTTGGCTTTCTTGGCGCCACCTCCGTTGCCGGACTGCTCAACAACTAGCACATCTTTGCCTTTCTTCTTTCTGTTGTTCCGCCGCCGACTTTTCCTTGCCGGGGCGGCTTCCTCACTATCAGATCCTCCTGCTTCGGCATTCTCTCCGGGGAGTTTCCTCCCTTCTTCAGCACGTGCACATTTGTCGGCCAGGGCATATAGCTCACTGACGTCTCTGATCTTGTACATCGCCATCTCCTCCCGCATCCTGCGGTTCCGCACGTTCTGATGGAACGCGCTGATTACCGCGGCAGGGTGGATATTTGGGATGTTGTGCTGTACGCGGCTGAATCTCTGAATGTACTTGCGCAGGGGCTCTCCTTCCTTCTGGGTGAGCAGATGAAGGTCGCTCTCTTGGCCATGAGGCTTGTGGCCGCCTGCAACGGCGCCAACAAACTGATGGCACAGGTCCGCCCAGGAGGATATGGAGTTGTCCGGCAAGTGCATGAGCCAGGATCTGATATTGCGCTTGAGCACCGGTAGAAGTAGTTGGCCAGGATCTTGTCGTCTCGTCCCCCGGCAGCTTGCACCGCGATGGTGTAGATGCTGAGGAACTCCGACGGATGCGACTGGCCGCCGTACTTCTCTGGTACGTCTGGCTTGAAATTCTTCGTGCTGGGCCACTGGACTTGCCGCAGCTCACGAGTGAACGCAGGGCAACCTACGCGTGACGGCAGTCGCGCTGGTTCCTGGCGCATGCATGTCGACGGAAGGGCCTGCCGCTGGTCGGATTGACGCCGCGCTTCTCTTCGGCGCTCGATGCGAGTTCGAGCGTCTTCTTGTTGTCGTTCGTGAAGAACTTGGCGCTGATCGCGACGAGCTCGTGGATCTGACGATGCGGTGGAGTCGCTGTCGAGGTTGATCCGGCGAGTCGGCGATCTTGGCCTTCGGGGTGGAGAGTGCATGGTGGTTGCACCCCCACGGGTTTCGTCGCCATCGGCTCGTGCCTGGCAGTCCTGCCGTGGCAGCGATGTACTCGGCTGCCGTGGAGTGTCGCCGTTGGCGAAGCTGATGAGACTCTGAATGGTGGCCCTCCATTCATCGACCTTGTCGGCCGTTGGAGGGTAGTCCAGGAGCAGTTGAGCTCGCGCCAAAGCTTCTGCTCGAGTGGCGGGCGGCAGTGGCGAACGGCGCGAGGAGCGGGATATGCTCGGACTTCTATCTATGTTAGAAGGAGCAGTCCCCCGTCCGGGCGACCGTGCCTCGCTTCGTGCCGGCATGTTGGCGTGCATGCCGGGTCTCGAAACTGCGAGATCCACCAACTTCGATCTTGATACAACGAGCGAATGGTATTGTGAATACCATGACGCTGTTGGTCCCGCGCCTCCTGAGATGGGCGCGGTGAATGTCTGGACGCCGAGGTCTGCGCAGCCTTGTCCTTGGACCTGGCAGCACCGTGGACTTCCCCGTCGACGCCCATTCTTCCGCCGGCGTCTACCCCACCACCCGTTTGCTCCGGTGGTGGTGGGTTCGACGTGGACGGATCCGCTGCCGCCGAAGCCTTCTTCTTCGGTGGCATGTCGATGAAGATGATGAAGATGCAGCTCGTGTGAACGTCGGATCAGGTTCACACAACCTCGACGCCCCCTACCTGGCGCGCCAAAGATGTCGGGGAGGCTGATCTGACCCACGAACACCTATGGGGCCGGCGGACCGAGCCCCTTTCGGTTCGGGACGGGGGCGGAGGTCGACAAAGAGCAGATCGAGGTGATGCACACGGCAGTTTACCCAGCTTCGGAGCTCTCCGGAGAGATAACACTCCTACTCTTTGAATGTATGGGTGTATTGAGTTCTTGCTTGAGAGAGCTAAGTGTTTTCCGGCTTGAGCCACTCGAACCCCTCTCTACGTTCGCATGGGCCTCCTTTTATATGCTCAAGGGGTCACCGGCGGTGGCAACGTGGGCAAGGGCAAAAATGGAAAAGGACTTGCGGTTGGTACAGCTACCTGTACAGTGTATCATACCTAACCCTGACGGCAGGGGACAAAGGCATTAAATGCCCGTCTACGTCGCCCAAACAGTGCAAAAAGGGACCGTCAGGAACGCCACCGCACACGATGGCTATCTTGTCAGCGCCGCTTGCCACCACGCACCCCTGGCTGCACAGCTTCTCGCCACGTGTGCCTGGAAGGGTCCCAGGGTGACACATTGTTGGATGTGCTGGAGCGGAGGAAAAGAGTGGTAGTCTGTCGTGGCAAGCGCCTTGTCATGATTTGTTGCCTTGTCGCGTCCAGGAAGCTTGTCGCTCACCGGGCCTTCCGGCAAGCTCCTCTTGCCGAGGCCTTGTCTCCTAGGCTTAAATACTTTGTTCTTGAATGGCTCCAAAGGAACCACGGAGGACCTTGGCGGTCACCGCAAGCCTTGCAGCTGGAGTGCAGCAATCGCTGCGTCCGCACGAGTTCGGGATACTAGGGTACCCCTACTCTAGTACACCGACACTATTCCTCCGGTGACCCCTGTCCAACCAGGGGCACCCGGTAATCTGCTGGAAACGCTGCGAGGCGCTTCCATTATGGAGGAGCACCATGTTCTTATGGGCACAGTGATTGAAAGGGTTCAGTCCGCCAATAATGGCAGATGGCCAGAAACTAATAACGGCTAATGTCGGCGAGTTTTGAGGTAAGCGATGCAGAAGGAAAAAATCCCAATATGGACAATAGCCCCTGAGACACTGTCCGGTGCTCGGAAAGAGAGACAGGACAGCGGATCAATACCTTTCTTATAGGAGACTAACCTGATATGTATGGATAAGCAGGCGAGGTGAAGACTCAGCTCCAGGAGAAGCAAGGTATGAAAACGACTTGCTGTGTTTTTGGAAGGAATAAGCTGTGTACATTGACCGGATTGTCTTAATATGTGTAGGGGCAGCGACCGAGGTCGATGCCCTAAAAAAGGCTCTGGCCGAAGCCGAGGAGAAAGGTATGTCGTCAGCAAAAGCTGCCCGGAAAAAGCTCGAGGCCCGATGTCAAGGATGTCCAGCAGAGCTCCAAGATCACGGTGAAAAAATGCGAGGCCTTGGAGCATGATGCGTCGGTTCAAGGGGCGAACTTCGCCAAGGCTTGTACGAGCGGAGATCGCACGGAATGAGGTTAGGCCGCCTCCGTGAGATCCAGGAGGCCAAGAAGATCACGGGCGGTAAAGGCATTTAAGCTGCAAAGTAAGTATGCGAGAAGCGGTACCTTTTACTAACCCGATTCGTAGTTCCCGAGGCGTTGCGGATTTACCACGCATAGCGTATCGAGATCTTCGCGGAGTTCTACCGAGCGAAGGAGGGGTTCTCACGGAGACTCTATTCTAGTCGCGGTGATGCGACGCCTTGAGCATCCGTGCCCTTCACCGATCGGTGAAACAACTGGTGGAGCTATGTCAGGTAGCGAACTAGCCATGAAGGATTTGATGATCCGGCTGTGGCCAACCAAAGCTGTGCCCGACAGCTACTTCAGACTTGTGAGTCGACTAGTGGAGGCCTGTCCGCGGCTGGATACCGTCAAGCGATCAGCCTGCATCGAAGGTGCCCGCATGGCCTTCGCTCGTTGCAAGATGTGGTGGGCGAAGATGAACTCAGTCGACGTGGCCAGAGGGCCGCCAGAGGGCAAGGAGCACCGCACACCCGAACGATATTTTGTGGATGTCCTTGAACGGTCTCGACTTGCAGCAGCGCAGTGTGGCCAAGACATTATTTTCGAATGAATACATTCGAGTTGTCCTTTGCCTTGTATTATGAAAACAAAGCCTTTTTTGTAATGTGATTTCGTTATGCTTTAGTTGTTTCCTCCTGTGCGGCCGTGTTGTATGCAATCTGAGGGTTGGCCAGTCGTCGGCTTCTACCCTCACGTAGGTAGTATGGAGGTGTTTGGGATGGAATCTAAACAATCTTGATTCAGTTATATGGTCCTTGAAGGAGTTGTTTAGCGCAACGAACAAGGCGATCAAACTATATGGCTTAAACGCCCTAACTTAGCCATAGGAGTTTTATAATAAAGCATGAGCGCAGCCCCCTGGTCCAAGCCAGGGTGCTGTCAGCATCTGATCGGGAAGTACCGATCCTTCGCATAACGTGGAAAAAATCTCCAACGATTTTGTGACCCTCAAACAGCTGACCGGCTCTCGCCGTATCATGACAGTCAGTTTTCGGATTTCTCTACTGAGGTGCTCATCCGGTCAAGGCCAGGGCACAATCGCAGTAGTTGTCCCACGTAGGGTAGCAAGCACAGGAGCCGGGCAACCCAACTATTGACCAAAGACATGATCCGGAGCCAATGCATATAATGCTAAATTCAGGGTGCCGAACTTAGATATAAGAAGTGTTCGGACTGTGTTGCCGTATTGTGGGGCGATAAGGAGCCCCTGGTGAATATGAAACATACAAAAGAGTATGGGTGCAGCCGATAAGCAGCTCGAAATAAAATGAAGTAAGAAGCGAAAACCATAGAAATAGTGCCGCAAACCATTTTCATTATAGCTGGATGGATACGTCAAGGCGTATCTTGTATAGATAGTGCGATAAGCATCCCGACTGTTTAACATGCCGGAATCAATAGAGGCATGGCGATAAAGTACTGAGAAATAAGTATAAATATCGTCAAGAGGAACGTATAGAGGTACCCTACACATCTGTGCTGCTTGCCTCCGTCGTATGCCAATCCTTTCAAAGGACTGGTGACCAGGCCCGTGGGAAAAGGAACCTGAAACAAAAACAAAAATTGAAAGTATGTGTGCCCGGGATTGCTTGTGCCTCCATCGATGTCCATGGGATTTTGAGTGCGTAATCATGTACGCGTGGTACGAATGCCACTACTTCATCGGGACTGGGACGGAGGCCAAATTGCTAATCGAGCTCTTGATGAGCCACGCTGTCCTGTTGCAGTGTAGTCCGGAACCTCTCAATGATGTCCAGGGGCTCGACAGCCGTACTATGGTGCTGCTTGAGAAGGCCTCTCTGTACTTCTGCTGTTAGGGCAGCGGTGTGCTCCTCTATTCGGAGGGAGCGTTCCGTATTGCCATTGACTGTTATGATGCCACGTGGACCGGGCATCTTGAGCTTGAGATAAGCATAGTGTGGCACTGCATTGAATCTAGCAAACGCAGTTCGTCCGAGCAGTGGGTGATAGCCGCTGCAGAAGGGGACGATATCGAAGATTAACTCTTCGCTTCGGAAGTTGTCCGGAGAACCGAAGACTACCTCCAGCGTGATTGAGCCCATACAGTGGGCCTCTACGCCTGGTATGACTCCTTTAAAGGTAGTCTTGGTTGGTTTGATTCGTGAGGGGTTAATGCCCTCCTTCTGCACTGTGTCCTGATAAAGCAGGTTGAGGTTGCCACCACCGTCCATCAGGACTCGTGTTAGGTGAAACCCGTCAATAATGGGGTCGAGGACTAGTGCAGCTGAACCGCCATGATGGATACTAGTTGGGTGATCTCGACGATCGAAGGTGATCGGGAATTATGACCTCGGATTGAATTTGGGGGCGACTGGCTCTACCGCATAGGCGTCCCTAAGTGCTCGCTTGCGCTCCTTTTTGGGGATGTGTGTAGCGATATCATGTTCACCGTTTTGACTTGAGGGGAAATTTCTTCTCTCCCCCGGTGTTCAAGTCACGGGCTCTTCGTCCTCGTCCTCACTTTGTGGTCCCTTTTCTTTGTTTTCAGTGTTGAACTTGCCAGCCTTTTTGAAAACCCAACAGTCTTTGTTGGCGTGATTGGCTTGTTTGTCTGGGGTGCCATGTATCTGGCACGAACGGTCGAGTATGCGGTCTAGGCTGGAAGGTCCTTCATTGTTGCTTTTGTAGGGCTTCTTCCTTTGGCCGGACTTGGAGCCACTGAATCCGGTGTTAACTGAGGTGTCATTGGTGTTGTCTCCATTGCTTCGGCGTTTGTGTTATTGAGCCGGAGCTTGCTGGTGCTATTCTTGGCCTCGGGGGCTGCATGCGTTAGGCGTGTTCTTGCTCTGAGCCAGCTGTCATCACCCGCGCAAAAGCGGGTCATGAGTGCCGTAAGGGCTGCCATAGACTTCGAGTTTTCTTGGCCGAGGTGGCATGCTAGCCATTCATCACGGATGTTGTGTTTGAAGGCTGCTAGGGCCTCAGCATCCGGACAGTCAATGATCTGGTTCTTTTTGGTTAGGAAGCTAGTCCAGAATTTCCTGGCTGATTCTCCAGGTTGTTGAACTATGTGACTTAAGTCATCGGCCTCTCGTGGTCATACATATGTACCTTGGAAGTTGTCCAGGAAGGCTTCTTCCAAGTCCTCCCACCGGCCAAATAGAATTTTTCAGGTGCTGTTAAGCGATGTCGAGCTGTCCCTTTGAGCTTTAGTGGGAGGTATTTAATGGCGTGGAGGTCATCTCCTCGAGCCATATGGATGTGGAGAATAAAATCCTTGATCCATACTGCAGGATCGGTTGTGCCGTCGTATGATTCGATATTGACAGGTTTGAACCCCTCGGGGAATTCCTGATCCAGTACTTCATCTGTGAAGCAGAGAGGGTGTGCGGTGCCTCTATATTGGGCTGCATCACGCCGTAGCTCTGATGGAGTCCGTCTGCGGCATTCGGCCCGGGCGTGGTTAGGTTTGTCACGTCCGAATAGGTAGCCATCGTCGTGCCTCGAGGCGCGTCCTCGCGATCCGTAGATCAATCTTGTATGTCCTGCTCTACTGTCCAGGGTCTGTTGGAGGTCGTATGTGTGACCCCGAACTCTTCCGTCTCTATTTTTACGGGGCGGTGGGGCAGGTTGCTGTTCGGCCTGAGTTGCCGCTTTGCCCCGACCACGGGGTGGCTGGTCAGCCGCCCTGTCTCGACCACGTGCTGGTCGTTCCACATTACTCGAGGGAGATATGTGCTCCGGCGCCTCCTCATTGAATAGAGGTAGCAGTCTGCATTTTGGTAGCTCTTGGCTGGGCGCTTGAGACCGTATTCTTTGGCTGTCAGGACATTAGTCCATCTGTCGACTAGCAGATCTTGTTCAGCTTGAAGCTGCTACAGTTTCTTTTTCAGGCTCCTTGTAGTGGCTATGAGCTGAAGCTTAAAGCGCTCCTGTTCCAGAGGATACTCAGGTACGATGAAGTCTTCTTTGCCGAGGCTTGTCTCCTCCTTGGAGGGTGGACGGTAACTATCATCTTCCGAGTCATCTTCTATGGCCTGTTCATCAGGGTTATCTTGCCCGTTGTCGTGTTCCTCCTGTTCGGATGCAGCTCCGACATGGTCTTCATTGTTTTCGGCGTCGCCCGGAGTACTATCTTCTGCGGTGCCAGTATTGCCATCTTTTGAGCGACGGGGCTTAGAACGGCATTCGGGCCACCAACTCTTGGACTGCGTCTCGAAGGGTTTATTCGCATCTAGCCCTTCTTTGTCGTCGCCAGATCCTTTAGGTGTATCAACCATGTACACGTCGTACGAAGAAGTGGCCGTCCAACGTCCAGTGAATGGCAGGTCTTGGCCTTGCTCCTTGTCGGTTTCGTTGTCGACACAGAAGAGATCTAGGGTTACATGGAGTCGGTTACATCAGAGGAAATCTTCATAGTTGGTCGCCTAGCTTGCTTTCCACGTCAAGGAGAGTCCAATCCGGACACGGGTACAGTCTTCGGCCTTCATGTCTTCCACAGACCCATCGGTCGGCCCATGGATACCGGGCAGGCGGGCCCGAGGACCCTTGGTCCAGGACTCCTCAAAACCCCTTGGTCAAACCCGCGGCGATTAGTCAGCCAAGGTCCGGGCAGCGGCGATGCAGCGGAATCGCAGCATGTGCCCACGGTTCGGCGCGGATAGCACCATTTCAACCTTGAGCCTCGTGTGCGTCGGCTGGTGCTAGTGGGGTCGCCGGAGACGACCTAGATCGACGGTGGTGTCCGCTTCCGCGGTGGCCGGAGTTCGGGTGACGACGGATTCGTCGCTACAATGTGAAAAACTACTGGTTCTCGACGCCTACGATACCTACGCGTGCCCACAAACCCTTTGGACACGCTGGCACGACCAAAAGGTCGCCGGAGCAACTCCGGCAATGAGCCCGAACGGCGGCGTGATTTGGCCATGGTAGGAGTCGCAGCTAGAGGGCGAAAGGAGCAGCGGGGTTAGGGGGAAGAGAGAGGAGCTCACAGAGGTTGCTACGGTGGCCTCGGCGAGCTCGGGGAGGGGCTGGTGACGCTAGGAGGTCGCTGGCGATCTCGATCGTCCGAGGTTGAAGAAGGTGACGGAGGTGGTGCTGTGGGTGTGTCCGGCGTCGCTTGGCTCGTTGGATACGAAGAGGAAGACGCTGGGGAGCCTCTGGACGTGTTGAGGGAGCGAGAGGGAGGCGGTGGCTGCGGCTATGGCGAATGGCGGCGATGGCTCTGCTCGGCAGGGAAAGATGGGAGCGGTCGGGTTCTTTGTGCGTGAGCGAGGCCCATACAGGTATAGTTCGTACAGAATAAAAACATGAGCAAGGGGATTACAAGTTTTAAATCTAACAAGTGCCTGCAGGCTTACAAATTAAAAAAAGATAAGATGCCCGTAATCACTTTCTTGTCCCTCTCCGCAGGAGATGGAACAAGGGAGTAGGAGGGCGAAAGGAGCGCCTAGGCAAGGCAGGAGGCGAAGGCACCAAGAGAACATCTTGGTGCCGGGAAAGGAGCTGGAAGACGAGGCAGCAGGCCGGCAATACGCAACGAAGGCGTCGATGCCCGCGTACTACGATTTGACGGCCACCACTCGCCTTCTTCGCCTTCTCTGGCCCTCCTATGCCAGTCACCCAAGGAGACGATGGGGGGCGCCCCAATGGAGAGCTTGACGAGGATGGCCCTTGGCAGGGCGCGTGGCCGAGGGAGGGGCGGCACGGTCAGTCGGAGTCGGGGTCGGCATCCTACCGCTCGACTCCCTCGTCATCGCCGTCGCTATCCTCCTCGTCACTCCCGCTCGAGGAGGAATCTTCATCGTCTGAGGAGCTCTCCACGCAGCACTTTAGACGAGTTCCAAGATCTCCAAAGACCTTGACGGAGAGTAGGCCGCCCTCCATTAACTTGAAGTAGAGGACGAGCACCGCCGTCAGGCTGTGGATGCGAGCAAACGTCTTCCATCCGCGGCAGAGGTACATGACGTGAGGAGCGGGGAAGTCGACATCGACCCGCGTGCTGCCGTTCCCGCAGCCCCTCATGTGCAGCCTCAGGGTCCGGGGAGGATCGAGCTCCATCTCCCGAGAAAATGGGGTGGGAAGGCGGAGGCGACGACGCGGTGGCCTGCGCAGCCTGATGAAGAACTTCGCGGCCTGGTCCCCGGCGTGGCCCTCCATTGCAGGGAGGCATCGTTGGCGGAGGCACGGCCATCACGCCGCCGCGTCCCCCTCTCCCCCGACCGCCGTGGCGACCTCGGCCTCGCCCCCTCCCCCTTCCTCTCGTGGCCGGCTCCACCGCCGTGGGCTCGTGGGAAGGAGGGACGCACTATCGAGTGGCAACCCTCGCCCCCACCGTTGAAGGGCCTGCGCCCCCTCACGCCATGACGGGTGGAAAGCAGTGGCGGAGGTGGAAGAATATGGATGCTGGGAGAACGTGAGACGACATCCCCCTCCCCCTCCTGGTAAAGGGGCGGGGTCGAGGCTCGGCTGACCCACTCGACCAGTCCAGCCATCAGAGGCGCAGGGAATCAGGACTGACCCGCTACCCCAATCAGCAACCGCCCGGTTTCCCACCTCCACCGCCTGCCACCTGCATGGAGGACGCGTGGCGAACAAGCAGGATCGAGAAGACGGGTGAGCCGACCGTTCCCCGCCCCGTGATCGTCGGGCGTGGGTGCCTTGAAGACCGCGACCCGAGTCCACTCAGTAAATGAGCCGCGCCTCTATGCCTCCCTCTTTTTATGGGGAAGGCACGAGCCGCCTCTTTACCATGATGTGACGCATGCGTGCGGAAACCGCCCCATGCATGACCCCCACGTCACGCACGCCCCTCCACGTCGCGCGTTCAACGCGGGTCGTGGGGAAGCGCAGCGGACGAACAGTTACTGCGGTAAAAATCCGCCCCACCTGCCCACGCACCGTTCTGGGCCTGGCCCAACAATGCGTCGTGCTTATGTGTGGCCCAGACCCGGGGGTCCTGTCGGTGTACAAAAGTAGGGGCTCTTCTTTTGACCCCTTTACTTGTGCACGGGCAGTCAGAGCCGCGCGCCGCGACCACACTTAGTAGGGCATAGGAGGGAAGCCGGAAAGAAGCCGGAGCACAAGATGGTCAAAGCAATGCCACGACCAGGAGCATAAAAGAGCAATGGGGCGAGGTGGACTCCCCCAGCAAGACCCTTGCCAGGGCAGCCTCTGCGGCCCTGGCAAAAGAGCCTTGCCGGGCAACTTTCTAACACCGGTGAGGCGAGCCACCCTTGAGCCCAAGGGTTCCAAACGTCACCAACAACTACATTGGACCCAGGGCTTGGGAGGCACCTCTATTGTGGCCTGTAGATCTTTGTCAAGATCATAGATACATGAGATCAGCTGAGGACCAGAAGACGACGATCCTCGGCGGGATTCTAGCCGAGGAAACCCACAAGACCCCCGGGAAGAGCCTTGCCAGGGATGACCGCAGCGCCACAGCAAGACCCTTGCCGAGGCGTCGGTAGAGGGCCACAGCCAGGGCCAGCACTAGCCAAGACTCCACCGCCATTCCCAAGCAGCTGCTAGCTCAACCAGGGCGAGGCACCTGCGTGCAGCAGGCGGCCTCTACACCGACTTCGGCCAACACCTGCATGGTGACATGCGATCTTCGTGAAAGGCCCTACCACCATGCCACCTCGGCTGCCTGCTGCCTACATGGCCTTGCACGCATCGGGCTGGCACAGGCGCGTGTCGAAGCGTAGGCGGAGGCGGCGATAAGCGATGGGCCTCATTCCCATCCCCAATAAAGCTAATGGACACCTAAGTAGCGCATTTACTGCGCTTTGTCCCGTAACGCCGGGCGATAAGCTCGCGCACTATAGACCTTTCCACCTCATGTGTGCCACTGTGGCAACCCATTTTGCCTATAAAAGGAGGCCCGAGGCGACCAGGAGAAGGATTCGGCTCTTTTCGGCAAGTTACACCCCGTAGCTAGCTCAAGAACCCAAGAACACTCAATACATCCACCAAAGCAAGACTAGGATATTATGCTTCCTCGCGGCTCGAAGCTGTGTAAACGATCCGTGTGATTCCTGTTAGACCTGCTCTTCGCACAACCCCGCGCCCGCCAACCGTAGAAAGGGATTCGGTGATCCCATAGGTGTCGCTCCCGCGACACCTCTGATCAATCGCACCCGATATAAACGCTGGAGGTACAAGAGAAGTCCGTTTCTTCTGTTTTATGGTACGCCACACCCCTCTCGATGAACAGGATCCTGTTTCGACCGTGGCCGGTCGAACAGAAGGCCGTTTCCTCAGTTCCGCGGTATTCCAGGCCTCGTTTCAATTGGCTGTTCCGTCCAAGCCAGTTGGCTCCCGATGAACACGACGACGCATTCTATTTCGAGCTAGCCGGTTGGCTCCCGATGAACACGACGACGCAGTTTCTCCATTCCGACCCAACCATGTACACGAGCCCTGGCCGTACGTATTGTCTGTGATGGCGTTGAGACCTGCCCGTATGTACGTACATGGCTGTATTTACTTTCTTGCACCCTTGTTGTACGTACGTGTACATGCTACGTGCGTGCCTCTACTACGACACGTGCCCATCCTTACTCGGCCGTGGTTCATCGCTGTAGCCTGCGAGCGCACCGATCGACCAATATATGCGTACCGCATACGTTCGCGAGAATGAGAACGCTACGTATGCTTCGATGAGGTGCGTCCCGACTATCAGGGAGGATAAGGAGGCACTTCCTTGCGTGCGAAGATGTAGCTGGTGGGTTTCAGCAGTTAGGCGGAAACGTCTTTTCGTGAAATATGGTGGCCTGCCCGGTGTGTCCCTGCTGTCAGGTGGAGGAATCATTATTTTCCGCGTAATAAGGAGGCATTTCCTTGCTGCGGCCGTGGACCCAGCTGTCAGCCTCTCGATGCACAGTACTCTTCCGATGGAAGTCGTTCCTTGACCGCATTGATCACGCCGCGCTGAGAGCACCAAGGCGGTGCACGACGACGAGGCCTGGGAAGGGTACGATGCGGAGCCGGGGAAGATGCGGCAGTGGATGCCCACGCGGAGAGTAGTACAAGGGTTCACTCGTTCGGTTGCGGTGTGAGGCTGCCGTCGCCGCATGGCATGGCCAGTGGTGGGACTAGTAGGGGCGGTGAGGCTCTCATGGGCAAATGGCGACCTTGCCGACCATGGGAGGCAGGAGCGAAAGCGGCATGGTCAAGGCCAAGGTTTGGGCGGTAGTTTGGAGCAAGAAGACCAGAGGTTGAAGAAGCACTACAGCCGTTGGATGGACATCATACGGTCACTGGAGCTAGAATTGTTCATATTGACTAAGTTGACAAAGCCCTCCGTCCCCATCAACTTAGTAGGCCCACAAGTCAGCCTCCCACTATGGTGGGTCCCATCTAGCAGGGGAGTATTCATTTCTTGTGTTGACCATGCCGCGCCGAGCGCATCCAAGGTGGTGGGCGAGGGCGAGGCCCCGGATGGCAACGAGCCGGAGATGAGAAGACGTGGGAGTGGAGTCGCAGGTGGAGAGGTGTACGTGGGTTAACTGGTTCTGGTGTGGCGTGGTTCGGTAGTCGGTGGAGAAGAACAGGAGGTGTGGAGGGGTCCAGGGATGGCCTGGCCGGTGGTTCGGTAGCGCTTCCGCAAGCGTGCTAAGCGAAGAGTGCTGCTAGCAGCGGAGGCGAGGAGCAAAGTGGTCCGGTGGTCTTTGGAGGAGGAAGACGAGAGATTGAAGATGGATGCCGGTCGTTGGATGTAAATCCAATGGCTAACAATGTAAGAATCATTTGTTGACTTTGTTGACAACGACTTGCGTTGCCTTCAACCTATTGTCCCACATTTCAGCCTACATAAATGTGGCACATATTCAACCCATTGTTTCAGAATTTACAGTCCATTTGATCTTTTTTTTGTGAGAATTACAGTCCATTTGTTGGGCTTGGTGCACAAATAATGTAGCGTACATGCGACCCATTTTTTTTAAACTACAACTCATTTCACTTTCTCGAAATACACGAATTTGCTGGGCTGGCTGAACAAAAAATGTAGCATCCGTGTGGCGCATTTATTGTTTCCTTCAAAATTACATGCCATTCGCACTTTCTCGAAATACACAATTTTGCTGGGCTGGTTCTAATTATAATGTTAGCTTGGGCGCAACAATGTTATCAAAAAATAAATAGGGGCTGAGCATTTTGCTATAAATATATTTAAATAATAAGTGATTTATTATTACACTGGTCCTTAAATCTTACCAAGCTTTTGTACACAATCACCAGGATTTTCGTTGCCTTAATGTAAAAAAATCCAGGATTTTATTGTTAAGAAATTATTTTTATAAGTTAATAAGACGTGGGATATTGTTTTCTTACATATGTAAGTATCTGTAAAATATATGATGACAATAACAATAATATATTATAACATATAAAATAATTTAAATATATATAATATAGTTAGAAGGGAAACATAAGTTGGGCCTGGCGTTCCTATTCTTATATAGAAAAATAGAACAGACCTTGGCGTTTTCTTCAAAAAATACATAAAATTGGGCTGCCGATGTTTCGGAAAAATAAAACCTCGGATGGGAGGTCCATAGGCCGGTCGATACATGAAGGCCCTCAAGAAAATACAAACCGGCGTGTCATGGGCTGCGCATGTTAAAAAAGAAAGCCTAGACGGGGCAGCCCACAACCCAGCTGATACTAGCTAGCCCGCTAATAATAAATTTTACCTGCCAGCTCCTCGGCTTCATTGTAAATTTATCTCCTTTAGTAACTATGTTGAAACCTGTGGGCTGCGCATGTTAAAAAAGAAAAATGTAACTATGTTGACAAACTCATGGGCCCCAACGTCAGTATAGCATTAGGAGGAAGTATTTTTCAATGAGGCACTTGCTTGCGTGCGGCCATAGACTGGTGGGTCCCGACCGGCCCACCTCTCCATGTACAGATCCTCTCCAGATTCCTCTCGTTTGTTCAACATGTTCACAATGGCACTGTGGCACGGCGCGGTGGTAGCTTATCAAAGTGCGCGATGAGATCTAACCACCCGAGGCAAAGGTTGCCTTGCTTCCTGCCAAACCTTCATCAACTAGCCCAGTAGCCAAGTGACACTACCCGACCGCTGTTCCGCCCGGGTTCGATTCCACCTGATGCGGGAAAAATATCTCCAATTTTTTTGCCTATGCCATTATCGACATGTGGGTCCCCATTGTCATCTATGCAAACCACGTCCAACACTTGCCAAAACTTCGTCCCTCGTTTTCTCTATTTTTCGCACACACGAGATTGTGTGGGCATTTTGAAAATAGCATATCTTTTTGACTGTGCATCATATGAAGATGTGCTATGCATGAATGTTGATCAACATGATGTTAAGTAGCTGGTAGTTGCCGGTGTACAAAAGTAAGGGTCATTTTGGTACCCATTTACTTGTGCGCGAGTAGTTGCAGCCGCACCTACGACCACACTTGGCGGAGCAGAAGAGGAAGCAAAGACACAAGACCACCAGAGCAGCACCCAAAGCCGAAGCATGAGGAGCGAAGGGGCAAAGTGAACTCCCCCAGCAAGATCCTTGCCTTGGCGGCCTTCACGGCCCTGGCAAGATCCTTGCCGGGGCAACCTGCCCAACACCAGCAAGGCCGCCACCCCGGAGCCTGAGAGTTCCGACACCATCGACAACATTGGAACCAAGGATCGTGGAGGCGCCTCCATGGTGGCATGCAGATCTTTGTAAAGGCCAAGAGCATAAAACATTAGATGAGAACCAGAAGATCAAGACCTCCGGCAAGATCCTTGCCGGAGACGCCCGCAAGACCCCCGGCAAGGCCATTGCCGAGGACGCCTGCAAGACCCAGGCAAGATCCTTGCCACGGCCCCGGCAAAGCTCTTGCCGAGGACATCTAGGAGGCCGCAGCTAGGCCCACGCCAAGGCTCCACCGCCGTTCCCACACAGCATACAGCCCGCCAACTAGGCAGGCACCTGCGTGGTGGCATGCAGCTCCCAGGTCAACTCAGCAAGCACCTGCGTGGTGGCATGCAGACCTTCGTGAAGACTCTACCACCACACCAACTCAGCAGCCAGCCAGCCAGCATGGCACCACATGTCTCCTCAGCTTGGACGCGTGTCGAAGCAAGGCGAGGCGGCGGCAGGTGGGACGAGCTTCCTTGCCGTCCCCGATAAAGCAAGAAGGGCACGTCGGTAGCGCATTAAATGCGCTTTGTCCTATGGTGCCAGGGATAAACTCGACTACTGTACAACTTTCCACCTTCTGTGTGCCACTGTGGTAGCCCCTTTGACTATAAATGGAGGCCCGCGGCATACTAAAAGAGGATTCGAACATTTTGGACCCTGCATGCTCTGTAGCAAATCCAAGAACACCAGATAAACATACACCAGCAGGAGTAGGGTATTCCGCATCGCTTGCGGACCGAACCTGGATAAACTCCCCCGCGTTGATCTTCTAATCCCGTTGTTCCCACAGCCATGCACCCTGTCAACCGTAGAAGGGATTCTTTGTGATCTCATAGGTGTCGTTTCCCCGACATCTTTGGCGCGCCAGGTAGGGGGACGAAAGATGTGAGAATCTGGTTTTGGAGCCGGCGCATCGTATTTTCCATGGGGAGGGCTCGAGAGGGGAAGGCGATGTCGATCAGCCCCCCTCTGGTGGCATCCGCGTGTCCACGAAAAGCTAAGTCACGTAAAATTTTGAGTAATTTCATTTATATAAGGCTGTCTTCCTCGAAAGGTCTCGTTCCTTGTATGGGAAACCTGCACGCAATGGGACCCTTCCGCTATCTGCAACGCCCTTGCTCTGTTTCGAGCCAGCTCAACAGTTCAAGCCGCCGCCGAGGCAGTCCTAGATTAGGGGGTCCTCGGACAGCCGGACTATATACTTTAGCCAGACTGTTGGACTATGAAGATACAAGATTGAAGACTTCGTCCCATGTCCGGATGGGACTCTCCTCGGAGTGGAAGTCAAGCTTGGAAATACGAATATGTAGATCTCCTCCCTTGTAACCGACTCTATGTAACCCTAGCCCCCTCTGGTGTCTATATAAACCGGAGGGTTTAGTCCGTAGGACAACAACAATCATACCATAGGCTAGCTTCTAGGGTTTAGCCTCTATGATCTCGTGGTAGATCAACTCTTGTAATACTCATATCATCAAGATCAATCAAGCAGGTAGTAGGGTATTACCTCCATCGAGAGGGCCCGAACCTGGGTAAACATCGTGTCCCCCGCCTCCTGTTACCATCCACCTGAGAAGCACAGTTCGGGACCCCCTACCTGAGATCTGCCGGTTTTGACACCGACATTGGTGATTTCATTGAGAGTTCCACTGTGCCGTCACCACAAGGCTTGATGGCTCCTTCGATCATCGGCAACGATACGATCCAGGGTGAGGTTTTCCTCCCTGGACAGATCTTCGTATTCGGCGGCTTCGTACTGCGGGCCAACTCGCTTGGCCATCTGGAGCAGATCGAGAGCTACGCCCCTGGCCGTCAGGTCAGGTTTGGAAACTTGAATTAGACCGCCGACATCCGCGGACACTTGATCTTCGACGGGTTCGAGCCCATGTCAGGTGCGCCGCACAATCACGACGAGCATGACTTAGCTCTGCCATCGGACAGTGTTCGGGAGATCACACCTGCAACTACTCCGGCCCTCAATCCGGAACAAATTGCGCCGTCTGAGGACAGGCGGATAGACCCCGCCACGAAGGCCGCGCGCTTTTCGATGGCGATAGAGCCGAATAATCGACTTCACCTCCCTCTGAGACCCGTGTTGCCGAACCGTTTGATTCGTCCCGGCCATGGGCCCCGAGCACGCTGCGTCCGTTGCCTGCTCCGAATCGATTGGGCACCAATCATGGAGTTTACCTCCGGCGGATATCTTTCAACACTTTCGCCCTTCGGCGGCGTGCTAAACTTCGTTGAGGTCTCTCTCCTGTCAGGAGACCCTTGGCCGAACTATGTCCGGCTAGAATGGGATGCAGACGACAAAGAAATTCGCTCCCCACCCACCACCCACTTAGTAGCCACTGTCGACGATTTAACCGACATGCTCGACTACGGCTCCGAAGACATCGACGGTATGGACGACGATGCAGGAGACGAAGAAGAACCACCACCCACAGGGCGCTGGATTGCAACCTCATTGTATGACATATACATGGTGGACACCCCCAAAGAAGGCGATGGCGATAAGACAACGGAGGATAACCACTCCAAGAAGCAATCCAAGAACCGACGTCAGCGGCGCCGCTCTAAGTCCCGGCATAGTAAAAGCAGCGATACCGGCACAAGAGACAATAACGCTCCGGACAGTGCCGAAGACGACGATAATCCCCTCCAGCCAGACCTCGAGCGGGAGGATGAACAAGCTAGTCCTCCGGAACAGGCAGCAGACGGTGAATCATAGGATGACAATTACATGCCTCGGCGACGAAGAATTTATTGTGCCTGAGGATCCCGTCGAGCAGGAGCGCTTCAAGCGCCGGCTTATAGCCACAGCAAGCAGCCTGAAGAAAAACCAACCACAGCTTCGAGCTGATCAAGATCAGCTAGCGGACAGATGGACTCAAGTCCTTGCGGCCGAGGAATACTAACTCGAACGCCCAACCAAGAGTTACCCAAAGCACAGGTTGCTACCCCAACTGGAGGAGGAAGCATCAGAAACCTACATCAGCAGCGTATGATGCGGCGGATCAGCCACCTCGTGGCCGAGACAGAGGGGCATATCAGCCCGAAGTCCAGCCCGCACCCCGTCGCCAGACAACCAAAAACACCAAGGCCCGGGGCAACACGCGGGACCTGCGAGACGTATTGGAAAACAAAGCAGGGCATACAAGATCGATCTATGGATCATGGGGTCGCGCCCCAATGCGTGACGATGATCGTGACGCCGGATACACTAAAAGCAAATCGGTAGGGCGAATACAGCGACAAGACTCGTATGAACTGCGTCGTGACATAGCCCGACGCAGGCGCGCACACCCCTATGCTTCACCGATGAAGTAATGGATCATGAATTCCCGGAAGGATTCAACCCATGAACATTGAGTCATACGATGGCACAACAGACCCCGCGGTATGGATCTAGGATTTCCTCCTCCACATCCACATGGCGCGCGGTGATGATCTACATGCCATCAAGTACCTCCCACTAAAACTCAAAGGACCAGCTCGCCATTGGCTGAATAGCCTGCCAGCAAACTCCATTGGCAGTTGGGAGAATTTGGAAGATGCATTCCTTGACAACTTCCAGGGCACTTATGTGCGACCACCAGACGCTGATGACTTGAGCCACATAACCCAACAGCCTAGGGAATCGGTTCCTAACTAAAAAGAACCAAATCGTCAACTGTCCGGATGCCGAGGCCTTAGCGGCATTTAAGTAGAGTGGCTCGCCCGACACCTCGGCCAAGAGAAGCCGAAGTCCATGGAAGTCCTCACGACACTCATGACCCGCTTTTGCGCAGGCGAGGATAGCTGGCTGGCTCGCAGCAACAACACATCAAAGAATCCTTGCACTTCAGATGCCAAAGATACTACCGGCAGACCACGTCATAACAGACACAAGCGCCGCAACAACGGTGATAACGCTGAAGACACGGCAGTGAATGCCAGATTCAGTGGCCCTAAATCCGGTCAAAGGAAAAAGCCGTTCAATAGAAGCAATCCGGGCCCGTCCAGTTTGGACCGTATACTCGATCGATCGTGTCAAATTCACGGCACCCCCGATAAGCCAGCCAATCACACCAACAGAGAATGCTGGGTGTTCAAGCATGCCGGCAATTTGTATGCCGAAAAAAAGGACAAGGGGCTGCATAGCGACGACAAGTAGGAGCCTCGGCCGCCGAACACAGGAGGACAGAAGAGGTTCCCTCCACAAGTGAAAACAGTGAACATGATATACGCAACCCATATTCCCAAGAAGGAATGGAAGCGTGCACTAAGGGACGTCTATGCGATGGAGCCAGTCACCCCAAAGTTCAACCCATGGTCCTCTTGTCCTATCACCTTCGATCGCAGGGACCACCCAACAAGTATCCGTCATGGCGGATCTACCGCATTGGTCCTTGACCCCATCATTGATGGATTTAACCTCACTCGAGTCCTAATGGACGGCGGCGATGCTTCTAACCTGCTCTATCGTAATACAGTCGCCAAAATGGGCATAGACCCCTCGAGGATCAAAGCCACCAAAACCACCTTTAAAGGTGTAATCCCAGTGTAGAGGCACATTGCACGGGCTCAATCACACCTTGGAAGTGGTTTCGGGTCTCCGGACAACTTTCGAAGCGAGTTAATCTTCGATATCGTCCCCTTTCGCAACGGCTATCATGCACTGCTTGGACGAACCGCATTTGCCAGATTCAATGCGGTACAACATTATGCATACCTCAAACTCAAAATGCTAGGACCACGCGGGGTTATAACAGTTAATGGAAATACAGAGCGCACACTGCGGCCCTCGCAGCAGAAGCGCAAAGCAACCTTATTAGGCAAACCGCCAATTCAGCGAAAAAGACCCCGGTCACCATCAAGCGAGTCCGGAATACCCCGCAGGTGGATCGGCGGGCATGTTTGGAGCTCGAATAGCAATTCGGCCTCCGTCCTAGTCCCAGTCAAGTGGCGAAATGTGTGCCACGCGTACATAACTACGTACTAAAGATACCATGGGCATAGGCGGAGGTACCACTACGGCACGTCCCACAATGCGGCTAAACCGCCCCAGGGGCTGTATACTTTATCATTTTCTCTCTTTCAGGACCTTACGCTCTGGAAGCCCTTTCCGGTAGTCTAATTGTTGTACTCATCGCGGTAAGGAAATACCAAGGAAGCAAGACGGTCTGACGTACAAGGGAATCCCCAGGTGGTCTCTGATAACGATCAAAATACCCGTTTTACATACCCGTACGCAACTTGCCCTTGGAAAGGACATGTCAAATGGTCCTATTTTTTGCTTATTGCACTACTTGTATCCGTACGCTTTGACGTATTATTTAATAACAATGCATAACATTAGCCTATTATTGCATTTCCCTTACATTTTTTTCTTTTCTTTGTCTGCCTATTTACGACAAATTGACCCCGTACATTCTACGATGCGACCGGTCACGCCGAGGGCTTCCGGTATACCCCATAACACGGCGTGAGAAGTCCGAACACTTTCAACAGTCACGGCACCCGAAATTATAGCATTATATGCATCAGCTCGAATCATGTCTTGGGTCAATAGTTGGGTTTGCCCGGCTCCCATGTTTTGGTACCTTACGTTCCATAATATCGGCTAAGGTAGCACTTGGGAGAACTATGCGATTGTGTCTCGGCTACATTCGGACGAGCACCTCGAGAGAGAAAGCCGAATCTTATCGTCATGATAAAGGCGAGAGCTGGTCAAGCTGTTCGAGAGGTCTCAAGTCCTTAAAGACTTTTTCCGCTTGAGCGAGGAGTCGGCCTTGTCTCACTTAGGCGTATATAAGCGCCCCAAATTCGACCTTCTGAATACTAGGGCTTCGCCAAAATTTAAAATTGTAGACTTCTATGGCTAAGTGAGTGTGATAAAAGCTTTATAGTCCGATTGCACGGTTCATTGTCTTTGAAAACCTCCTTCGAGGACCCAAAATTGGGATAAAGAGTGCCTCAGGTTTATCCCGAACACCTCGATACTAGTTACATGGGGGCGAAGCTTGACGGCCAGCCAACCCTCAGATTTCACAAACGGCCGCACAGAAGGTAATATTTTAAATCAACAAGCGTTGCATAGTGCAAATGAAATCGTTTCATATTACAGGATCACATGAGTACATTCATTCAAATATTACATCCTTAGCACATTCCACCGCCACAAGGCGAGCACCCTTCAGGACAATGTCATAATACTTTTTGGGGTGGCGATGCTCCTTGCCTTCCGGGGGCCCCTCCTTCACCAGCTTTACGGCGTCCAGCTTCGCCCAGTGCACCTTCGCCCGGGCAAAAGCCCTGCGCGCACCCTCGATGCAGACGGACCACTTTATGACTTCAAGTCGTGGGCAGGCATTCACAAGCCGCCTCACAAGACCGAAGTAGCTATCAGGCAGGGGCTCGCCAGGCCACATCCGGACTATAAGTCCCTTCATGGCCTGTTCGGCAGCCTTGTGGATCTCGACCAGTTGCTTCAGCTGGTCGCTCAAGGGAACCGGGTGTTAGGTCCCAGTATACTGAGGCTAGAACAAATTCTCCGTCGAGCTCCCCTCCTCAGCCCAGTAGAACCCCGCGGCATCCGACACACTGTGGGGCAGATCTGCGAACGCTCCTGGAGAGCTCCGAACTCGGGTAAGTAAAAATAAAGTTTCCTTCACATGTTTGCTTTCCATACTGAATGCCTTACCCGCCGCTATCTTCTTAACCGCCTCAATTTCCTGCAGGGCCTTTTGGGCTTCGGCCTTGGCATGTTGTGCGCTTTCAAGGGCCTTCGCAAGATCGGACCCTTGCGTCTTGGAGTCAAGCTTCAAGGACTCATGTTTTTTGGCGAGAGCCTGGAGCTCTTTCTGCACCTCGCCTACTCGCGCTTCTTCCTTTTCTCACTCGATGCGCTCCTTGGCCGCTTTGCCTTCGGCCTCGGATAGCGCCTTCTGCAGGGCCGCCACATCGGTCATGGCCCCTAGCACAATTCATGACGATCCTATTGTTTTAAAACCAAACTTTTTTTAATATACAGACGGGGTATCACTTACCTTTGTTCTCCTCGAGGTGCCTCTTGGTAAGGCCGAGCTATTCCTTGGACCGCTCAAGGTCCCGCTTAAGTGCGGCGACCTCCGAAGTATGTGCGGCAGCGGCCAGCAGTGAAGCCTGCATATGCACATAGACATATTCCGATTAGACTCCTGCGGTTATTATTTGATCCTCTATTCGGCCTTCCTTCGTGAACGCCAAACAGAGCATCCGGGGCTACTATCTATGCGGTAACATTCTCTTATAATCTGGTTACTTACCTCAAAGCCTGTTAGGAGGCTGGCACAGGCTTCTGTCAGTCCGCTCTTGGCAGACTGAACCTTCTAGATCACCGCACTCATGATAGTGCGGTGCTCTTCGTCAATGGAAGCGCCGCGAAGCACTTCCAGCAAGTTGTCCGATGCCTCTGGATGAACAGAGGCCATCGGCACAGACGGCTTGCCCCCCTTAGCGAGGGGTTGCCTGACAAAATCCGGAACCACTAGAGATTCCGGCGCCGTATTCGGCTTGGGGCTAGACTTGCTGCCCCCGACGTTAGAGCCCAGAGGAGTCTTGCCCCTCGTGCGCCCAGCGCCTGTAATGTCGCCCTGAAGCGCCTCCGGAACTGTCTCCCCTTGGTTCAGTCCCCTTTGAGACAACACCTCGACGTTGTCCGTAGGGCGGGGGGAGGAGGCGGTCGGGAGTGAATCACTGTTCATATCCGACAGGCCCAAAGAATCATCCGACGAAGATACGTCGATGTGGGCTCGAGATGGGTTGTATAATCATGCGCGGCGTGATAAGAAACAGTACAATAAGACGTACCAAGAATTATTATGGAGTTCGAATACTTATGACTTCGCAAGGGGCTTGTCCCTGGGAAGCCACTCATCGTCGCTAAAAGCGGCCGCCGTGGAGCAGTCCGGAAGGAGAGTCCTTCACTTCTTGGACTCGTCGGCCTCCCCAGATGCGGCGGCCTTCCTTTTCTTGTCCCCTCCCCCCCCGGCTGGGGGGGGAGAACTTTCCTCTTCTTCATCCTCGTTTTCGTGGGAGGAGTGTGCCTCTGTGTTTTCGGACGATGAGTCCGATATAACCTTGCGCGGGAGACCCTTCCTGGTCCCCGTGGCCTTCTTCTTGGCCTACTTCGCCGGCACCTCATAAGGCGCCGGAACCAGCATCTCCGTTAGGAGAGCATCTGCTGGATCTTCGGGCAGGGGGGCTGGACAATCGATCTGCTCTGTTGTCGCTACCTAGTCCTGTTAAAGGGCGTGGAGGCTTAGATCCTGCGCATGGTTAAACTGGGGAAAATGAACATCTTATGAGATATAAAAGACTTACCGGATTGGCAGGGAGCTTTGTGTTGAGTCCGCGGTCCTCGGTAAGGGGAGGAGGTACCTTGGCGCCCTTGAACAACACCTTCCAGATGTCCTTGTGCATCATGTCGAAGAGCTCTCGCTGCGTCTAGTGCTCGGCCGGGTCCAACTCCCACAGATTGAATGCCCGTCTTTGACACGGGAGGATCCGGCGAAAGAGCATGACTTGGACGACGTTGACGAGCTTAATTTTCTTGCTCATCATGTTTTTACGCAGGTGCAGAGTCCGGTCAACTCTACCGAGGAACCCGTGATAAGCCCTTCTCTTTCCAGGAGGTGAGCCGCATGGGGATTCCGGATCGAGTCGAGGGCCGCCACCCTGGGCTTGGTGTCGCGCGACTTCGGTGATGTAGAACCACCCCGATTGCCACCCGTTTACGGTCTCCACATAGAGCCTTGAGCCAGGTGGCGTTGGGCATTTTGCCCACCATGGCACCTCTGCACTCCGCTGGCGGCCGACCACCACCTTCGGTTTAACATTGAAGGTCATCAGCCACGCAGGCGAAGTGGGGCTTGATGCGGAGGAAGGCCTCGCACACGACGATGAACGCCGAGATGTTGAGAATGAAATTGGGGGCCAGATCGTGAAAGTCCAGCCCTTAGTAGAACATAAGCCCGCGGACAAACAGGTGGAGGGGAAATCCCAGTCCGCGGACGAAGTGGGTAACGAAAACCACCCTCTCATGGGCTTCTGGTGTAGGGACGATCTGCCCACTTGTCACGGCAACCGGTGTCTGCGATATCCAGCGGCCGGATATCCGGCTCCCAGTAGCTTTGTGATGTCGTCCTCCATAACAGAGGAGACCATCCACTTGCCTCCGCTCCGGACATGCTTGGAGGTTTGAGGAGAAAATCACGAACTTGGGTCTTTGGAGCTCGAGTGCGCAAGAATGGATGAGCAAGGAGGAAGAGGGCGTGGGTGAAAAAGAGGAATCCTCTTCCCTTTATAAGGGCGGAAGGAACTATACGCCTCCCCACCTGCCTGGTAAACTCGCTTATTCCCCAAGCGTCGTAATTGATGGCGGGGTTGGGTTACCCACACCCGTATTGATGAGAATCCCGTGATAAGGGGACACGATCTCTGCTTCGGCAAGACGTGCTAAGAAAACCACGTCGCAATATGTGCAGTAGCTGGTTGAGAAAAACGGTTCGAATAATGACCGGGCCGTGGTGTGATGTCATGCTGCCAAATGTGTCAGCAGATTAGTTATGTGGAAATATTATTCTCTCTACGGTGGTATGTGGAATTTGTTTTGCAGAGCCGGACACTATCCTTGTGTTTGAAATCTACCATGGAGTATTCGGAGGAGGAACCCGCCTTGCAATGCCGAAGACAATCTGCGCGCTGGACTCATCGTCATTCAAGCCAGGTTCAGGGGCTAATTAGGGAGCCTGGATTAGGGGGTCCTCGGACAGCCGGACTATATACTTTAGCCGGACTGTTGGACTACGAAGATACAAGATTGAAGACTTCGTCCCGTGTCCGGATGGGACTCTCCTTGGCGTGGAAGGCAAGCTTGGCAATATGGATATGTAGATCTCCTTGTAACCGACTCTGTGTAACCCTAGCCCCCTCCAGTGTCTATATAAACCGGAGGGTTTAGTCCGTAGGACAACAACAATCATACCATAGGCTAGCTTCCATAGTTTAGCCTCTATGATCTCGTGGTAGATCAACTCTTGTAATACACATATCATCAAGATCAATCAAGCAGGAAGTAGGGTATTACCTCCATCGAGAGGGCCCGAACCTGGGTAAACATCGTGTCCCCCGCCTCCTGTTACCATCCGCCTTAGACGCACAGTTCGGGATCCCCTACCCAAGATCCGCTGGTTTTGACACCGACAGTCGCGCTGAGAATGGCAAGGTGGCCTGCCCGCTATTACCAGCGCCCTTGTTCTGTTTTGATTCCGCTCGACAGTTCAAGCGACTGCGCTGGGAGCGGCAAGGTGGTTTGCCCGACGGCAAGCGCCACCCGGCAGGCTGCTAAGGATCCGTCCTCAAAGCACCATGGCATGGGTTTACGCGCCAGCAGCCTTATCCAACCAAGCGTAGTATGCAAACATACAAAAGAAAGATCTAACAGGAAGATAGCATGCTTGATCTTAAAGTACTGCAAAGTTATCTTACATCAAGTAATCGCTGCGGTTCTAACTTAAGATAAAATTGTCTTGTTCTTGAACTCGCAGCGGCAATGAGAAACGGGGTGCGTATTCCCAGCGCTGGCCCTCCACCCTCTAGACTCCGTCGGCCTTGATCGATGATGGGCTTGATACGCTCATTGAGCGTCGCGAGATCCGCCTCCTCCGGCAAGCTCTCCGGTAGCGTTAAGCGAAGTTAGCGGTGGGGTTCGAAATGCCACCTTGGTGAGCACCTTGGTCAAGGCACCCCGGCAGAGCCTCCGGCCTTGTTGGCGGATAAGTTGCCGGTTGGGCAGAAGCTGATCCAGGGCGTCGAGGATGCGCTCGAAGAACAAGGTCAGCCTGGCGTTGGGGCTTATGTTCCTGTCCTCGGAAATCCTGACGTCCGGCATGCCCTGATAGCTACCTAGGCGGTGAGCTTCCCCGCGACTTCGATGAGGCGGCTGATCCAGAGCTCAATGCTGGCCACATATTCCTGGTGGTTGGCGGCGTCATTCTTCCTCTGCTACCTCTCGTCTGCCAGGACCTGGTTCAGGGTCTCCTCAGAAGCCCTGGCCTCAAAAAGCGTCCCCTCCAGGCCATCGAGCTTCAACTTCAAGTCATTGATGTTGTCGATGGCCTTGGAGAGTAGCTCGGCCTTGCCAAGGACTGCGGCCTGCGCATCCGCCAAAGCGCCCTTGGCCGTGTCCTTCTCCTCTGTTAGCTCCAAGACCTCTTTCTTCAGCTCATCCTGCTCCACCTCCAGCTCCTTCACCTTGCCGGCGTGGTCCAGGGGCGGGCCTTGGAGTGCATCCTTGTGCTTCTACTCCAGCTCCTGGGTCCGCTGCGCGACGAGCTTCTCAATCTCCTCATCCTTGCCACGGATTGTGGCGGCAACAGCCTCCTCACGGGCGGCAAGGTCCTCCTCACAGGAGTTGAGCAGAGCCTGGTCTTTGTTGTAGAGAAGCCTCGTCCTTGGTGGCCTGCTCCTTTGCCACCTCCTCGGCCTTCTCGACGTCGGCCTGCTTTAGGACGAGCTCCCGCTTGCACTCAGCCAGCTCATACTAGACAGCCTTCATTTCATCCCGGGCCCCACCAAACCAGGCTTGCGTGTGAGTGACGCGCTCCTTAAGATCTACCTCCGCCTTGTCCACCGCCGGCAACCTGGATTTCATCTTGTCCAGGCGGGCATGGTGGAGCGCCTGGAGTTTCTGAAGGTTGGCGCCCATGGCCTGGAGAAGTCGCTCCTCTTGGGGACCGCCATTGCCGGGGCTCGGTTCGTCGACAACCTGGAGCCCGGCGGTGGCGAGCGCCTCATCATGAAGCACCTCCCCCTCAGCCGGTGCCCTGGTGCCCGCCGTCCCTAGGAGGTGGACCAACAGGCCGTCTCCCACCTTCAAGTACCTGCCCAGGGTGGGGGCCGGAGGTGAGGAAGGTTGATCGTTGGCCACCTCCTTCTCGGCGGTAGCCTTGTTGGCCTCCCTAGCAGCGGCCTCACCGGCCCCTTCGGCAGTATCCTTGCCGGCCTCCCCGGCAGGCCCCTTGGCAGCCTCCTCAGCGGCGGTCTTGGCATCCTCCTCGGCAGCAATCTTGTCTGCCTCAGCCGCGGCATCCTTTGCGACCTCCTCGATGACTGTGTCGACGTCCTTCGGGTTTGTCGAGGGATGGTCTGGAAGCTAGAAGAGAAGATAAAGCAAGGCCAAGGCCAAGGTTCAGAACAAAAGCAAAAAACACACCGAGCGACAAGAAATGGGAAACAGACAACTCAGCCGTGCCAAGCTGGGAAGCATTTCCCTCCCTGCCAACGTTCATTGTCGGGACGAAGCCACCAGCGCCCATGCCAGCACCCTCTTCATCCATGTGTGTGGTCCCGGTGGTGTGCGTCCTCGCCGGTGACGACCCTCTGGGCGGCGTGCTCGATTGGGGCGACGTGTTTGGTGTGGCCATCAATGGCTCCTCCTGCTGCCGCTCTACTCCTACGATCCAAGCAAGATCAGCATCAACAATTCACACCCAAGTGCCCGTCGACAAGGAGATGAGTAGTGGACTCACTGTTGAAATTTGAAGCAGAAGCTGCGCCAGGGCTGTTATGCGGATCGATCACCACTAACTCTGGCGTGCATGAAGTGCTCGCCTGGGGCTTGCCGCCTGTCGACATCTTGGCCCACTTCGCCACCCTCTGAGCCAGCATCTCCATGTCCCTACAAGCACAAGATCACATTAAAGAGGATAACACCAGTTGTTGGTCAAAAATAATGAAAGCCAAGGTGCTTACTCGTCCTCCGCCTCTTGCCTCCTCATTGTCTTTGGGTTGAAGGACCCGAGGTTGTACTCGGCCTCCAAGGTGTTGTCCGAAGGAGGAGGAGAAGGGGATGTGGTCCGGTGCCGCTTGTACGAGGAGGAGGCAGTCGCTGCCTTCTTCGCGACCACGGCCTTCACCGTCTTCTTCGCTGCCGTGGCCTTCATCGCCCTCGTCTAGCGCACGAGCTGCTCCTGAGCCGGTTCCTATTGTGTGGTCCTGCCGGGCCGGACCGGCTCGCTGGAGCTGGCCCGCCGCAGGACGCGTTTCTTCCCCATGGCCGGGGTGTTGGGGTCGTCTGCCTCAGCCTCCTCTTCGGACGACTCATCGCCCATGTCTTCAACGAGGGGGGGCCCAGCACCGGCGCCGCTGGCTTCCCCGGCAGACTCCACCCACTGGGCGAGCTCCTTCTCCTCCGCTGCCGCGTTGGCCTCGTCCTCCACGGTGCCAACACTGTTGGCCTCCTTGGCAAGCGCCGCTTCCGCCGCCCTGGCGGCGATGTAGTCCAGCTCCTCCCTGGTGGTGTCGCGGATGAGCAGCGGTTCATCGCGGGCATAGTTCTCCGACAAGTTGTCGACAAATTCCTGCACCTTCTCTGTTGGCGGCTCGTCCTAGGCCGGGTCGAGACTGCGCGCGTTGAAGTCCATCATCATGGCGATGATAGTGGACTGGTGAGAGTTGTTGCTCAGTAGGACCACTCCCGCCGGCAACCCAAACAGAGGCCCCTTGACGGCCTTGCCGGTCTTCACGGCCTTGCGCGTCCTCTCAGCCATGCCGTCCCATCCACATTGAGCTGAAAGGGCCTCTGGCAAAAGTGGGCATGCCCAGCACCGTGAAGTTGTGCTTCACACCAGGGCGGAGCCTCATGATATCGGCCGCATTCCTGAAGTCCCGGGCCGGCCTCCCCTTGTTGTGCAGTGGGGCGATTCAGCGACGGATGAAATCTGCCCCAATCATCTCAATGGTGAGCCAGGCCATGGTTAGGCGATGGATCCTGGTGGTGGTGACCGTGAGCTTCTTGTCGTTGGCGTCGAGGTCACTCCAGTCCTTGCAGCGGGTCGGTGGGCTCCGACGAACTCGGCAGAACTCCTGCAGATCCTTCTCCCTGATCGAGAGCCACCGACCCCACCACTCGTCCCACCTCTCCTTCTGGGCACCCTCTGGGTATGTGCCCTTCTCCTGGGTCCTCGGGATCCAGGTGATGCACCCAGTAATGGCGTCCCCTAGCTGGATGCGAGGATAGAAGTAGTGGCGGAAGAGTGCCGTGCTAGGGAACACTCCGGCAAAGCCCTCGCAGAGATGGGCAAGGAAGGCCATGCACGACACGGCATTCGGCGTAAAGTCGAGGAGGTGAAAGCCGTAGGTCTGCATGATGTCATCGAAGAAATCAAAGAAAGGGGGATAGAGCCCGCAAGAAAAGTAGTCGATGAAGAAAGCGTACCGATCTGGACCGGCCTTGGCAAAGTCGGCGGGGATGATGTGTGTAGCGGGTTGCCCGTCACATCTCCCCCCCCATGTGGTCTGAACCATCCACAGGGTGACCGCGTCAACCATCGGGGGGAAGAGGGCGCGCTATGTCCGGAGCGCCACCAGCTCACTCTTCGGCACCTCCATCCCTCCGTTATCTTTGACCACTCCCTTCCCCTTGCCTGTCTTGGGCGCCATGGCGACTGGGAGAGGGCAGAGAATCAAGGGAAATGGGGCGCGGCAGCAGCGAGCAGGGGCAAGAACTTCGACAAGAGCCTGAGGAAGAAGAGGAGGGGATGGCAGTTCCGAGATTGGACAGGGCGCAGAGGGTAAATGAGCAGTGCCCTTGCGGTTTTCCCATTTTATGGGGAAAACGCAGGCCACCTCTTTACCATTTACCCTGACGTGACGCGAGCACGCTGCGGCTGCCCCATGCATGACCCCCATGTGACGCATTCAACGCGGCTCATGGGGAAGCGCAACGAGCAAGGGAGTTACTGCAGTAAAAACTCTGCCACGCGTGCCCGCGCACCGTTCTGGGACTGGCCCTACAACGCTCTGCACTTATGTGTGGCCCAGGCCGGGGGGATCCTGTCGGTGTACAAAAGTAGGGGTCCCTTTGGTACCCCTTTACTTGTGCGTGAGCAGTTGTAGTCGCACCTACGCCCACGCTTGGCGGAGCAGAAGAGGAAGCAAAGACGCCAGACTACCAGAGAAGCACCCAAAGCTCGAAGCATGAGGAGTGAAGGGGCAATGTGAACTCCCCCGGCAAGATCCTTCACTGGGCGAGCCACGCCCCGCAAGAGCCTTTTGCCGGGGCAACCTGCCCAACACCAGCAAGGCCGCCACCCCTAAGCCTGAGAGTTCCGACACCATCGACAACATTGGAACCAAGGCTTAGGAGGCGCCTTCATGGTGGCATGCAGATCTTTGTGAAGGCCAAGAGCATACAACACTAGATGAGAACCAGAAGACGAAGACCTCTGGCAAGATACTTGCCGGAGACGCCCGCAAGACCCCCGGCAAGGCCCTTTGCCGGGACGCCTAAGACCCAAGAAGATCCTTGCGGGGCCCGACAGAATCTCTTCTTGAGGACATCTATGAGGCGAGCTGTGCCCACGCCAAGGGTTCACCACCGTTCCCACACAGCTGCTAGCCCACCAACTAGGCAGGCACCTGCGTGGTGGCATGCAGCTCCCAGGTCAACTCAG
Source organism: Aegilops bicornis (assembly GCA_021605145.1). Classification (NCBI taxonomy): domain Eukaryota; kingdom Viridiplantae; phylum Streptophyta; class Magnoliopsida; order Poales; family Poaceae; genus Aegilops; species Aegilops bicornis. The sequence goes on along the minus strand of CM038671.1, from coordinate 383,600 downwards.
CAAGCACCTGCGGTGGCATGCAGATCTTCGTGAAGACTCCACCACCACACCAACTCAGCAGCCAGCCAGCCAGCATGGCACCACATGACTCATCAGCTTGGACGGGTGTCAAAGCAAGGCGAGGCAGTGACAGGTGGGACGAGCTTCCTTGCCGGCCCCGATAAAGCAAGAAGGGCACGTCGGCAGCGCATTAAATGTGTTTTGTCCTACGGTGCCAGGGATAAACTCGACTACTGTACAACTTTCCACCTCCTATGTGCCACTGTGGCAGCCCCTTTGACTATAAAAGGAGGCCCACAGGCGTCTTGAGAGGATTCAAACTTTTGGACCTCGCACACTCAGAGCAAGTCCAAGAACACCAGATAAACATACACCGAAGGAGTAGAGTACGCGATCGCTTGTGGCCCAAACCTGGATAAACTCCCCCGCGTTGATTTTCTAATCCCGCTCTTCCCACGGCCCCGCGCCCTGTCAACCGTAGAAAGGATTCTTTGTGATCCCATAGGTGTCATTTCCCCGACAGTAGTGCCATTTTCGACCATGAATAAAACTTCCAACATATTGTTATACCTATTTGAAAAGGGCATGTTAATATAAATGCTCAGCCTTTCAAACTTGCAGTTTCTTATCTAAAACTGAACTTGCAGTTTCTTATCTGAAAATAAACTTGCAGTTTCTTCTCTGAGAATCACATTGTCTGCACTTTTATACTCCTATGAAACTACATTTTTTCAGTGTTAAAAATAGATCTCTAGAATTCATAAAATACTTCATATGCTCAATACTGCAAATCCGAAATTCAAAAGACATTCATATCTGAAACTCCTCTCAAAATATGCAACGCAAAACAAAATTCACAACCTGCAAATACTGACAACCCTATGCTCCTCCTGACAATTCACAACCTTCCCGACTATTGGGCTGGGGGGCAGTCCCCTCCTATTCCTCGGCGGTAGACAGCCGCCCCGTTTGATAATGTGGTGGGGAAACATCGTTGGGCGCACTACTTTTCTCCTCTTGCAGTTTGGTTCGGTCAACGAAGACACCATCGGCTCGATCTGGCATGGCACCCTCACAGACGGTACCCTGTAGATGCTTGATCCTTCAATCTCTGGTGGATGCTCCATCTGGAATCGATACTCCCACCACCGCTGCCTCACGATTGGATTCGGTGAATCTGTTTGCTCCATGGCCCAGAGGAGCAGCTCTATGTACACCAGTGTGACTCCCATGGATGTCGCTTCCTTTTCACTCTATTGCATATATTTGCCCATGGATGTCACCGTCGCCACTAGTTAGTCCTTGTTGTCAAACCAAGATTGTATCTCCAACATCCTAGCTAGCTTCACAGGGTCGTCGTCTGCGATCCTCACATATCGGTTGTACTCCTCCATCGGTCTACTTCTCCATAGCACCTTCACTACTTGTTGATGGTTTTGAATGGAAGAGGAGAGGAGCGGCCTTTGGTTTTGGATTATAATGGGAGAGGAGCGGCGCTTGGTTTTGGATTGGAACAGGAAAGGAGGGCGGTGGTTTTGAAATGGAAGAGGAGGGAGTGGTGCTGGATTTAGATTGGAATAGGAGAGGAGCGGCGGTGGTTTAAGAGGAGAGGAGTGGCACTGGTCATAATATATTTTTTTTGTTTTGCGTATTTTGGGTCAAAGTTTGACCATGTACTGTATTTGACGAGCAAAATGTGAATTCATGTCACCAAAAATTGTATCGTTTGGTTCGTATCTGAATGTACTTTCAAATTATATTTTTTTGCAACATATAACATATATTTTATTTGTGAAAATCATGGTCAATTATGACCCAGAATAAAAGGGAGACTTGATTTTGATTGATCCGATCCACTAGCATTGACCCACTCGTCCAATCCTAAATCGATTGTCGCATGCTCCTCTCCCTCTTCTCCATTGCGAAACCAACTCGTCTCCTCTCCATCATATCCATTCCAAAACCACCGTCTCGCCTCTCCCTCTTCTCCATTGCAAAAACACCCCTCTGCTCTCCATCTTCTCCATTGCAAAACCACTGTCTCGCCTCTCCCTCTTCTCTATTTTAAGACTACCGTCTATCCTCCCATCTTCCAAAGCTAGGACCGGACCTCTCAGAAGGACATCTATGGAGAGGATGCAGCAGCGAATCGGAAAGATCGTCGGCGGCGACCACGCAAAGTTAGCCAGGTTGAAGGAGATCCTTACTTGGTTTGACAATGAGTGGGACATTTCAAGGACAGTGAGGGCCACGTGGTAGTGTATGCGAAAGACCGAGACGGCAGTAATGTACTCCTCAGCGGCAGTCACGCTGTAGTCCTTCGAGATCATCGAGTATCTCCTCTGGGTGATGGAGAACACAGGTTCGCCCGAGGCGGAAGTTAAGCAGAGGTGGTGGGCGTACAGGTCGAAGGTCGAGCATACAGAGGATAACGAATCGATTGAGTACGGTGTGTCGTTCATGAGGTTGCACAGCTTGCCAGAGCCATAGGAGTATTCGTTCTACCACCACAAGAGGAGGTCGGATGGCGCAACGTCGCTTCCCTGCCTTTCTCCATGGATCCCTCGACCCTCGCCTCGTTTCAACGGCGGCGGTAGGGTTTAAGGTAATCTTCGCACTAACCTAATCTTCCATCTGCTCATTCTTACAATCAAATTGACGGCTAATGAAAATCATACTTACAATCAGTCTCCGAGTACTAGGCCAATGTAACATCCCAAAATTTTGACTAAGTTTTGTTAATTAAAATTTTGCCAGGTAGCTCAAACTTTTATTTTTTTTGGATTTCCTTTTTATTTCAGAACCATTCTTTTCTTTATTATTAGGGAGTTTTTACCCCAAGTGAAAACTTTTCAGTCATTATTGGACTTACTTACCCTCTCAAATAAAACAATTCTTTTATCAGTGGGATTATCTATATAATTTTTTTTCCTGAACTTTATTTCTCAAAATAAGTTTTTCATAAGTTCTAAGGTTCCATTGCACTGCAACCCTTTTGTAAAGTCATTCAAAAATTCCACCAAAATTTGGGGATGTCATGTGATGTTTGTAAATAACTTTTATGCAAGAATATATTTCATTCCTTGGATATTTTGAGCTATACGTCAAATTTTCAAACCTGGTCCAAGGGGGCAATTTTGCACTACAACCTATTTAAATATTTCTTTAAAACTCCCACCAAATTTATGAGAGATTAATAGGAGTGTATTATTCAACTTTTTGCAATAACCCAGTGATGTCCTTTAAAAAAAATTGAGTGAATCAACCTCTTTTTCATTCTGGTCCAGCATGGTGATTTGTACAGCAACCACATTTTAAGTTGCCCTTTTTGCTGTGATTCTTTTCCCTACTTATAGCCCATCCTACTAAACCCTTAAGTCCAGGAGAGTGGACCCATTTGAGGATTTTAAGTACTTGCTATCATGCCTTTTTCTTTCTGCCCAAAACTGGAGATTTCCAAAACTTGCACTAACAAGTTTCTTCTTTCGACAAACTAACTTGGCCAACCTCTCATTCATCCAAAGAGACGCCAACCTGGAGAATTGGGCCACTCCAAGGAATGCCTAAGTGCCCTTGGCATTTTTTCAAACACCTTATGGGCATGATCAGTTTTGACACAAAATTTAGTTTGCAATATGATCTTGAACCACCGACCCGGCAACCTTGTCCACTAAGATGCTAGCTACTCCTAACTTTGGTGCCTTTAGTTGCCAGCCTCACCCAAGCTACGTGGCATGCACGAGCATTTCGCCGAGCACCTGCTGGGCTTGCTCTGGGCGCGCCCAGAGCGCGCGTTTTGCACGTGCCGCACCCGAGCCGCCGTGGTCCCGCCTCGACCCATTACGGCCCTTGGCGATCGCAGCCAAAGACGCCCACGTCTCCTCCTGCACCACAAAGCCACCACGACTACCCTTTAGCACCCCACAACTTGGCGTCGGTCGGCGTGGTTAGCCGACGGCATACAGGCCCGGCTGTCTCGGCACCGCCGCTTAGAAACCACCCCATTTCGCCAGCTGCCCTCAGGTACAGCACGAGCCTATCCGCAAGTCGTCCTCTAGCCTGCGTCGCCGCCACGTCGCCCTGCAGCACAGAATGGCGGTTCACCGTCGTCCTTATCGCCGGCCGCCTCGGGACCGACCTCTACCGCCTATATAAGGGCCCCGGAGCTCAACTAAGTCCTCAAGCAACTTCAAACTATCCCCCTAGAGCTACCATGGCCAGCAATCGAGGAGAGGAAGGCCATCTTCCCGACTCCGTCGGTTCGCCGCCCGCCAAGTCCCGCCGATTTAAATGCATAACCAAGCCCCTCCCGGCAATCCAGCACCTCCACCCAACTCCATGTGATCGTGCGGAGCCGCCCATCACCTCCGCCCCGATCGAGAGTCACCATAGCCCAGAACCCCAAATCCACCCGAATGCCTTCTCCGCCGCGAAGCTCGTCGCCGGCGACTCCGTCCATGTCAGCGACCATGGTGGGTACCCACGGGTTCGCCTCGACCACCTGAGCACACCCATATCCTCATATTCCCGCAATATGCCTCCGTTCGCCGGCGAGCCTCGCCGGAGCTCCTCCTCTGTTCGGTCGGAGGAGGCGACGCGCTGGATCGGTCAAACCTGACCCGGTGTGCGAAGCCGGGCCCACTGTCAGTGACCCAGCGTCGGTCCATGCAGGCGTAAGTGGAAACGTATTTCCAGAGTACGCCTTCGACGTGTACGTTTTCGAAACGTTTTCTTTTCTTTTTCTGTTTTATTTAAAAATCAGAATTTGACTAAACTTTGACTGGCTATATCTTTTTAAATAAAACTCCAAATGAGTTGATTCTTTTTCCTACCTCTCTCAAATTTAGTCTATTTAATTTGAAGTTTTATTTTAAAAAATTTCAGACAACTTTTTTGCACTGTTTTGAAACTATGTATTAATTTGAATAATTTCAAAATTAGGTTTTGAAGAAGAAGGAAATTTTCAAATAGGCACCCCACTTGCATACTCTTGAAGGCAAGCATTCTGGACCCTGGCATAATATTTTTCATGCATTGTTTGACATGATTATAACAACACCTCAATACGTAGAGCTCGTTATTTTATGTGGTGATATGATCATTTGCATGAATGCATATTGGAGACTCCCTTGCTGTTGGGAATGTTCAGGCTTGTGACAGTAATCATCCTCGTATGCTTTTCGTACTGCTTGCGGAAGGAAGCCGGCAAAGTCTCTGTCTTAGGTAGACCGAGCTTGCCCTTGTTCCTCGTCGAGACGCAGTGTGTCCGTATGGCATGAGGGGTATGATGAGTGGTGATTCCGTCTGCTGGATGGAATATATCCGTTATGCTAATCGTAAGTGTGCAATACTTAAACCTCCTGAGTCGACCATAGATCGAGTCTTGTTCGATAACCCCCATACTTGTTTTAGTACTACCACTTGTCCCTACAACAAGTAGGGTACGGTTCGATAAGTCGTCAACCCCTTCCTAGCTTTTACGTCTGCAGAGAGGCCATGGTGGAAGATACCGGTTGTAGCCGTGGCAGGGCACACAGTGCAGGGGCATGGGTGTTTACGGTTGGGACCGAGAGGAGGCCACCCCTTAGAGCGCGCGATATAAATTTGATCCCATGCTACGCGAGGTTGTAGCCTCCCACTTAGAGTTTTGCTTAACAGTGTCGTGGGTGATTCCGGACACCTTGTAAGTTAAACGGGTGTGTCTTGGTCGGTGTGTTCTCAATTGAAAGACCGTGGACGGAATTAGTCCCGATGGACTAAAGGAATCCGTTACTCGTGGGTAAAGAGTAGATACCAAGTCTGTTAGGACCGGGTTGTCGGGATGTTAATTTCCCAGAAAATGGCCCTAATGCTTACCAGCCCTAGGATTACTGTTAGCTGGCAAGACACAAACTTGATACAAAAACTACAAGAAAAGTACATGATATGTAGTATAAGACCGTTCTGGCCTATGAGTACAACACAAGGTTTCTAGTGGTTGGTGGCGGAAGCGTTTTGCGGATCATCAGTGTCTATGGGACTCCATTTCCCACGGGAACAGCTGACCAGGTTAACTCCTATCTTCACGGGACTGCTATCACCATTGATTAGGTTCGAGGGGGCTGTCGCCTCTGTTGCTCCTCTCCGGCAAGAAATCTGGCCAAGACAATACCGAGGGGACAAGCCGGTGAGTACTTTGAATGTACTACTTAAACATTATGAACACGGGAATAATATAACAACGATAATCATGCTCAAATATTTTATGATCACAATGTCGGTCCACAAAATAAAATCCATGATGCACGTAGACAAGTTATTCACGCAACACTCGAGTAATGCAATTAGAGAGTAGAAATAGAATGCCTCAGTCGGGCGTCTGAGCGACACCACAGAAAGGGCTCAAAGTGAAATAAATAACAAAACGTGCCGCAGTCGGGCGTCTGTGCGACGCCACATAAAGGGCTTATAGGGTAAATGCATAACAAGCATACCACAGTCGGGCGTCTCAGCGACACCACATAAAGGGCTTATATGGTAAATAAATAGCAAAACATGCCACAGTCGGGCGTCTATGCGACACCACATAAAGGGCTTATATGGCAAATAAATAGCAAAACATGCCACAGTCGGGCGTCTGTGCGACACCACATAAAGGGCTTATATGGTAAATAAATAGCAAAACATGCCACAGTCGGGCGTCTGCGCGACACCACATAAAGGGCTTATATGGTAAATAAATAACAAACATGCCACAGTCGGGCGTCTATGCGACACCACATAAAGGGCTTATATGGTAAATACATAGCAAAACCTGCCACAGTCGGGCGTCTATGCGACACCACATAAAGGGCTTAAAATAATCACAGTGAATATCCCGGAGGTAGAACCGTCCCAGAGATACTCAATGAATCAAATAATGAACACCGTTAGTCCATAATAATAATAATCACAATCATCATATGTCACTGGTCAAAATCAAAGTTCTGACTTAGTTGTTTTTCCTCCGAAGACCGACACTAAGACCGACACTTGACCCAACCCAGACTATGGTCCTTAACCATGGACACGGCTATTCGAATAGGTTTATTCTCTGCAGAGGGTGTACTCTTTACCCACGAGTAACGGATTCCGTTAGTCCATCCAGACTAATTCCGCTTACGGTCTTTCAGCTGAAAACACACCCAACCGCACACACCAGCTTGACTCATTGGTGTCTGGAATCACCCACGACACTCGTTAAGAAAAACTCTAAGTGGGGAGGCTACAACCTCGATTAGCATGGGATCCCAAAATTTATACCGCGCGCAAACTGGGGAAGCTACCCCCTCGGCTACAACCGAAACACCCATGCCCCCAGACTGGATGACTAGCTTTAATCCATGGCCGTGGTACCCTCATCCCGGCCCCTCTGTATGGCGTGTGCTAGAAAGGGGTTGACAAATTACTGAACCGTACCCTACATGGCGGGGGACTAGTGGTAGCACAAAGCAGGTGTGGGGTTACTAGAACAAGACTCGATCTACGATTCGACTCGGAGGTTTAAGTGTTACCTGCATGATTAGCATAACAAATATGATTTACAACCCGTGAGACATGACCACCACTCATCATGTCTCACTATGCCGCACCGGACACAATCGTCTCAACGACCAGGAGACAAGCTTCGTGTCTACCCAAGACAGAGGCTTTCCGGGTTTCTTCCGGTATATGCGAGAGGCATGTGATGGTGACTACCATCTCAACATATCAAACCCCAATAGCATGAATCTTCAATATGCACTCGTGAGTTTTAACTAATCATCACAGGAAAAATAACGAAAAACTCCGAGTCGAGAGGTGTTGAAACCGTATCAAACAACACACGACAATATTATGCCAGCATTCAGAATGCTTGCCTTCAAGTAGTGGGGAGGCAGGGTGTATTCCAAAACTTTGGAAGTTTTCTCCTCTCTCCAAAATCCTATTAAAAATATTTTTGAATCAATGTATAGTTTTAAAAACAGTACCAAAAAGTTGTCTAAATTTTTTTAAATAAATCTTAAAATAAACTAGACAATATTTGAGAGAGGTAGGAAAAAGAATCAATTCATTTGGAGTTATATTTAAAAAGTTATAGGCGGTCAAAGTTTGGTCAAAAATCTGTTTTTTTAATAAAACAGAAAGAGAAAAATGTTTCGATTACTAACCACGTCGAAGGCGTATTTTGGTTTTACGCCTCCACTTATCCAGCGTGGACTACGCGTGGGTCACTGACAGTCGGTGCATTTTATTACTACTCTGTTATTACACATTCACGCTGCATATAAATAACCTGCTTACATGCATCGAAATTTATTTTATGGTAGCGTTGTGACCATAGAATATTTTAGAGCATGATTATGGTTTGTTATATTATACCCGTGTTCATAATGTTTGCGAGTACATTCAAAGTACTCACTGGCTTGTCCCTGCCTATTGTCTTGGCCAGATTTCTTGCTTGGAGAGGAGTGTTGAGGGCAACGGCCGGAACCTAAGCAATGGTGATAGCAGCCTCGCGAAGATAGGAGTTAACCTGGTCAGCTGTTCCTGTGGAAAAATGGTGTCCCATAGATGCTGATGATCCACAAACCGCTTCGGCCATCAACCACTAGAAACCACTTGTTGTACTCATAGGCCAGAAAGGTCTTGCACTACATATTTTGTATTTTGCTTGGAATTTCTGTATCAAGTTGGTACCTCATCAGCTAACAGTAATCCTGGGGCTGGTGAGCACAAGGGCCACTTTCTGGAAATTTATACCCGGAAAATCCGGTCCTGACAAACTTGGTATCAGAGCCAGGCTGACCATTGGCTAATCCTATCTTAGCCAGGTCGAAAAAAAAAACTTAGGCAAACCAACTCATCAGACCTTAACCAAACCCCGGCCAAACTTCCCGTGTAAGATAGCCACACAGTGACCCCGACACCTTTTGGCAGTCGGTGCCCAACCTATCAGCCTAGCCTGTCAATCACACGCCAGTGGCCGACACCCATTTTGTCTCATTCGCAAGCGTGCGAAGGAAGACTCCGTCCCCTTTTTATAAAAAGGGCACGCTAGCCTCACAGCACAACACAAACTCCTTCCTCAAACCGAGCTATAATGCCAGGACCCATTGTTCACAATGAAACCACGGCAAACAACCTTGGAGGTTTTGTGACCGTGCTAGCAAACCTCACCGTCGTGCCTTTGCATTAGAAGAGCCCCGAGAATATGTTGTTGTATCAAGGACCCATGGGCGGTGAGAGCCGTCAATTGGAGCCCTTGCACATTCTGCGTCTGCGGTAGGGGTCTATCACCGTAAGCGCCCTGACAGGTTCACGGAAGGACAACTTCCTTTGAGCCACAAGCCATCCAACTAGCTGCTCGAGAGGCTATAGTTCATCTCCGGCACTTGTCACCCGAGTTAAGCGTCGCTCGTTCTACTACTACCCAGTACCGTGACGGGTATGGTAGGCCACCCCTGTGTCGCCAAAGGAAATCCACGAGACGGATCACGCATTATTGCATCAGTGTGCGCCATGTAAGGGCACTAGAAGAACTGTTCGATCAAATCACCCTTGATCTGATCGCAGCTCATAGAGAACGGATCCGCAGAGCCCCTGCAAGACGAGAAGATGAGCCCGACGCCGACAACCCAGTCATGCTGTTCGGACAACCAATCGAGACCTTGAGGTCAGCCCCAGCCATCAACCAAGGTGCTTTGATGACCCCAGAAGTGCTTCGCCGCCTTTTGGGAGCACACTCCAACGGGATTGTGGCCAACAATCCCCGCGATGGTCATCATCGCTACCCCGATCCTGCAGTCCCTCCACCCCCTCCAGCTAATCCTAACGTTGAAAAGCATGGAGAAACCTCGACGTCCGCAAGGCAAGCCCGCTTAGATATTAACGAGGTAGACTAGAGTCGCTCGAGCAGTACCGAATCTTAGTATGTCCTCACCTTGTAACTGTGTGATCCTGTGTCACCGTAATTAAATGTTGTTTGCTTGTGCACCCCTATTTTAGTAATAGCCATGCATGAGTATGATGATACGCGATTGCATTTTTACCGAGCGTAGTTGCCAAAAAAAATCAACCCCGACGGTGCAAAGTTTGTGCTATGAGTGAACTTTTTTGTTTCAACTAGCAGGAATTTTTTTTGCAAAGACAACTCTTAACAAATCTCGAGGACGAGATTTTTCTTAAGGGGGGTAGTGTTGTAACACCCCAAAAATTTGACTAAGTTTTGTTAATTAAAATTTTGCCAAGTAGCTCAAACTTTTATTTTTTTTGGATTTCCTTTTTATTTCAGAACAATTCTTTTCTTTATTATTAGGGAGTTTTTACCCCAAGTGAAAACTTTTCAGTCATTATTGGACTTACTTACCCTCTCAAATAAAACAATTCTTTTATCAGTGGGATTATCTATATAATTTTTTTTCCAGAACTTTATTTCTCAAAATAAGTTTTTCATAAGTTCTAAGGTTCCATTGCACTGCAACCCTTTTGTAAAGTCATTCAAAAATTCCACCAAAATTTGGGCATGTCATGTGATGTTTGTAAATCACTTTTATGCAAGAATATATTTCATTCCTTGGATATTTTGAGCTCTACATCAAATTTTCAAACCTGGTCCAGCGGGGCAATTTTGCACTACAACCTATTTAAATATTTCTTTAAAACTCCGACCAAATTTATGAGAGATTAATAGGAGTGTATTATTCAACTTTTTGCAAAAACCCAGTGATGTCCTTTAAAAAAATTGAGTGAATCAACCTCTTTTTCATTACGGTCCAAAGATGGTGATTTGTACAGCAACCACATTTTAACTTGCCCTTTTTGCTGTGATTCTTTTTCCTACTTATAGCCCATCCTACTAAACCCTTAAGTCCAGGAGAGTGGACCCATTTAAGGATTTTATGTACTTGCTATCATGCCTTTTTCTTTCTGCACAAAACTGGAGATTTGCAAAACTTGCACTAACAAGTTTCTTCTTTCGACAAACTAACTTGGCCAACCTCTCATTCATCCAAAGAGACCCCAACCTGGAGAATTGGGCCACTCCAAGGAATGCCTAAGTGCCCTTGGCATTTTGTCAAACACCTTATGGGCATGATCAGTTTTGACACAAAGTTTAGTTTGCAATATGATCTTGAACCACTGACCCAACAACCTTGTCCACTAAGCTGCTAGCTACTCCTAACACAGGTGCGCTGAAGTTGCCAGCCTCACCCAAGCTCGTGGCATGCACGGGCATTTCGCCCGAGCACACGGTGGGCGTGCTCTGGCGCGCCAGCGCCTTGTGATTTGCGATGCCGCACCCGAGCCGCCGCGTCCGCCCGCACCATTCGGCCCTTGGCCAACCGCAACCAAAGACGCCATGTGTCCTCCTGCACCACAAAGCCACCCGACCACCCCCGGCACCCCTATAGCGCCTGGCCACAAGTTGGCTGTGGGCGGCTAGTCGACGGGTCAGCATGCAGTTCTGCCGTGTCGGCGCTCGAGTTACCCAGCCGGGCCATTGCCCTCGTGTACAAAGACGAGCCTATCCGCAAGTCGTCCTCTAGCCAGCGCCACACGTCCACGTCGCAGCACAGAATGGCGGTTCACCGTCATCCTTATCGTCGGCCGCCTCGGGACCGACCTCCACCGCCTATATAAGGGCCCCGGAGCTCAACCAAGTCCTCAAGCAACCTCAAACTATCCCCCTAGAGCTACCATGGCCAGCAGTCGAGGAGAGGAAGGCCATCTTCCCCGACTCCGGCCCGTTCGGCCGCCGCCAAGTCCCGGCTGATTTCGTCGCAACCAAGGCCCCTCCCGGCAATCAAGCACCTCCACCCAACTCCACGTGATCATGCGGAGCCGCCCATCACCTCAGCCCCGACCGAGAGCCACCATAGCCCAGAACCCCAAATCCACCCGAATGCCTTCTCCGCCGCGAAGCTCGTCGCCGGCGACTCCGTCCACGTCGGCGACCATGGCGGGTACCCACGGGTTCGCCTCGACCACCTGAGCACACCCATATCCTCAGATCCCCGCAAGATGCCTCCGTTCGCTGGCGAGCCTCGCCGGAGCTCCGCCTCTGTTCGGTCGGAGGAGGCGACGCGCGCGTGGACTGGTCAAACCTGACCAGTGGGCCAGGCGGGCCCACTGTCAGTGACCCAGCGTCGGTCCACGCAGGCGTAAGTGGAAACGTATTTCCAGAGTACGCCTTCGACGTGTACGTTTTCGAAACGTTTTCTTCTATTTTTTCTGTTTTATTTAAAAATTAGAATTTGACTAAACTTTGACTGGCTATATCTTTTTAAACAAAACTCCAAATGAGTTGATTCTTTTTCCTACCTCTCTCAAATTTAGTCTAGTTTATTTTAAGTTTTATTTGAAAAAAAAAATTCAGACAAATTTTTTGCACTGTTTTGAAACTATGTATTAATTTGAATAATTTCAAAAATAGGTTTTGAAGAAGAAGGAAATTTTCAAATAATCACCCCACTTGCATACTCTTGAAGGCAAGCATTCTGGACCCTGGCATAATATTTTTCATGCATTGTTTGACATGATTATAACAACACCTCAATACGTAGAGCTCGTTATTTTATGTGGTGATATGATCATTTGCATGAATGCATATTGGAGACTCCTTGCTTTGTTGGGAATGTTAGGGCTTGTGACAAAGAATCATCCTCGTATGCTTTTCAGGTACTGCTTAGGAAGGAAGCGGGAAAGTCTACATCTTGGGTAGAGCCGAGCTTGCCCTAGTTCCTCGTCGAGGCGAGTGTGTCCAAGATGGCATGAGGGGTATGATGAGTGGTGATTACATGCTGTTGGATGGAATATATCCGTTATGCTAATCGTGCAGGGAATACTTAAACCTCCTAATTCGACCATAGATCGAGTCTTGTTCGATAACCCCCATACTTGTTTCAGACCGCCACTTGTCCCTACAACAAGTAGGGTGCAGTTGATTCGAAGAAGTCGTCAACCCCTTCCTAGCACACACCGTACAGAGAGGCCATGGTGGAAGATACCGGTTGTAGCCGATAGGCAGGACACCTAGTCTAGGGGCATGGGTGTTTCCGGTTGGGACCGAGAGGGGAGGCCACCCCTTACAGCGCGTGATTTAAATTTGATCCCATGCTACGCGAGGTTGTAGCCTCCCCACTTAGAGTTTTGCTTAACAGGTGTCGTGGGTGATTCCAGACCTTGAGAAGTTAGGCTGATTGGTGTGTCTTGGTCAGTGCGTTCTCAATTGAAAGACCGTAGACGGAATTAGTCCCGATGGACTAAAGGAATCCGTTACTCGTGGGTAAAGAGTACACACTCTGCAGAGATTAAATCTATTCGAATAGCCGTGTCCATGTTTAAGGACTACAGTCTGGGCTGGGTCAAGTGTCGATCTTAGTGTCTGTCTTCGGAGGAGAAACCGTTAAACCAGAACTGGGATCGTGACTTGTGACTTGTGATGATCATGATCATTATTTGTTATGGACTAACCCATTATATTATTTGAATTATCGAGTATCCCTGGGATGGTTCTACCTCCTGGATATTCACTGTGATTATTTATAAGCCCTTTATGTGGTGTCACAGACGCCTTTTTGGGCAGTAACACACTTGTTTTTTCACTTACTTTATAAGCCCTTTATGTGGCGTCGCTCAGACGCCCGATTGTGGCATGCTTGTTATTTATTTACTTTATAAGCCCTTTATGTGGCCTCGCTTAGACGCCCGATTGTGGCATGCTTGTTATTTATTTACTTTATAAGCACTTTATGTGGCGTCGCTCAGACGCCCAATTGTGGCATGCTTGTTATTTATTTACATTATAAGCCCTTTATGTGGTGTCGCTCGGGGCCTTGACGTAGCATGCTTGTTATTTATTTACTTTATAAGCCCTTCATGTGGTGTCGCTCAGACGCCCAACTGTGGCATGCTTGTTATTTATTTACTTTATAAGCCCTTTATGTGATGTCGCTCAGACGCCCGACTAAGGCATGCTCGTTACTTAGTAACCTTTTGGGGCATCGCTTCAGTCACCCGATCGGTGCATTTTATTACTACTCTGTTATTACACATTCACGCTGCATATAAATAACCTGCTTACATGCATCAGGGAATTTATTTTATGACTGACGTTGTGACCATAGAATATTTCAGAGCATGATTATCGTTTGTTATATTATACCCGTGTTCATAATGTTTGCAAGTACATTCAAAGTACTCACTGGCTTGTCCCTGGCTATTGTATTGGCAATGAAATACCTCAACACACTAGTTAGTGTGGTTGATCTGGCACAAAGGGATCTTCAGAACGGTAAAAAGGAATTTGCAAATGCATCAGACTATTTAGAAACCTGGGATGACTCGAGACTGACATAACGGTGTAAATGCTCAAAATAATTTGAGACATCCTGCAAAATAGTGGCATGACCACTCAACATCAAAATATCAAGGTTCTGAGACCAGCTATGAACATACGGAAGTAGTAGAAACTGAGCTGGGGCTTAAATCCATCAATCCTATAAGTCTCTATCATAGTAACTCGTCATCCTGATAGATAGATGAGAAGGCCTAGTTCTTAATCCCCGTAGAAGAGAAGAGGATGACTCAGATCAGAAGGCCATGAGGTATAAGGAGTAAAAAGAGCCTTACGGTCCCTTCCACAATCAATTCCCTTACATAACTAAAGCATTTCTAGACTCAACTTGGACCGGTTTGGCTTGGTAATCCTCTGAGGCGATCAGGGCTCACGATACCAAAAGCTGTCGGGACCCGATTCCAAGTCACATCGATCTAGCAGTAACACCTCATATCACTTTGCGGCCTCACGCTTGCGGTATTCCCAGGGTGTGGCCTTACCATGGCCGGGACCCGTTTAGCGCTTTTGGCTCACGTATATGATAGTGTCGCTAGCATCCATATGACGAGAGAACCGGGCCGACATGGCTAGTCGTGAACCCAAAGCGGCACTAACCCATGGGGACAGGCATACATGAATCACATCGAGCATGTCGCTCAGCAGCGTGTGAATTCGGGCTGTAGCACTGGGCTAACAGGACTCCGGGAACCCAGGCCGTAGCAGCTCGGCAGGACTCCGGATGTCACCACGTGACATTTCCCCGAAGGGACAGACACAGGAACAAAGTGAAACACATGCCAGCCAGTCAAGTGTCTGGCGGTAGTCTTTGGGCTAGCAAGACTCCGGTGAACTGAGGTCAGATGGCAGACTACTATGGCTCAAGGAAGCACTAGACTACATTTCCCCATAAGAGAGGCTGCCAAGGATAAACAACTAGATTGTCGGATCCCACATACCAAGCATTTCAATCATACACACAATATGCTCAATATGTGCAAATACAACATGGCATCACAACAAGACTCTACGACTCAAAGTATTTATTCATTAGGCTCCGAGGAGCGAGATATTACAAACATGGGTCACTCGACCCAGCATTCAGAGCATACAAGTCAAACACATGCGGAAGCTTAACATGTCTGAGTATAGACAACTATAAATGAAAAAGGCTAAGAAGCCTGACTATCTACCAGATCCTACCGAGGGCACAAGATCGTGGGCGAGGTAACAAGCTAACGTCGAAGTCCACAGCGGAACTACTAAGCGAGACCGACGTCTCTCTGCAAAACACAAAATAAGCAAACGTGAGTACAAAATGTACTAAGCAAGACTTACATCGTAACTAACTACATATGCATCATTATCAACAAAGGGGTGGTGGAGTTTGGTACGGCAAGCCAGCTTTGACTCGATAGCTCTCCTAAACTACGACTTCAAGTAACTCTTTTGAGGTGGCTTTACGAGTCCACATATTCACCATATCAATACACCACTATGGATCCGCTCCGTCTCCCTACAAGAACGCCATCCATAGCACTCACGCTTATCTTGCGCATTTTAGAGTATCCACTTTCACTTGTCTATGAACTGTTATAGGCAACCCAGAAGTCCTTTACCGCATGAACCACGGCTATTCGAATAGATCATATTAACCTGCGGGGTGTACTTCTTCACACACGCTCTCGCCACTTACCACCATGTACACGTCGTGTATCTCGGCAACCTTCAAGCGGAAGCTTTGGCGAGAAGTCGGCCACGACGACTAACCACACAAGTCTCTCATCCGAGTTTATCGCCTATTCGGGTTCCATCCGCAAGGAGATCCGGCGGGGGTGTCGCTCACGGCCCCAACGATGCGTCACGGGGTTCCCGAGACACCAAAGCAGGCGCTTCGGTACAAGACCCTGATGTATCTACCGCATCATAGCCCACCCCTAGGGTCACCGCAATGCACGGCCTCCAACACATATCCTACAAACACCATAAACTAGTTGCAACTCCTGGACAGAGATCGAGGCGATTAATAAGCCGAGAGGGGCCGAGTTACGGAACCCAATGTGTGGTAATGGCTGTTTCATGGATCACAAACACAGAACTCAGGTTCTGAGGGCGGCTGCAATGAGACAACCCACCATGTACTCCTACATGGCCTCTCACGCTTCTACCTTTACCAAATCGTGTTCACACACTTAGCTCACACACGATGAGGACATGTTCACACACAATTCCAATTCATTCCAGATGAATCAGACCTGACTCAACTCTAAGCAGTAGCAGGCATGACAAACAAGCATGAATGAGTAGGCGCAACAATGCTCAAACAACTCCTACTCATGCTAGAGGGTTTCATCAAATTACTGTGGAATGACAGGTCATGTAGAGGATAAAGTGGTTCAGCTACATGACAAGTAACAGATGAATTGTTGTTGTCCTAATGCGATAAAAAGAAGGCAGGAGGCGAGAGAGTGGGATTGTATCGGAATGAACAAGGGGTTTTGCTTGCACAGCACTTCTGAAGATAGCATTGAGTCTTCATCAGTGTCAACGATCACAACGTCGGAACATCATCTACCGAGAGGGGACAAATACCGGCAACAGAGAAGAAATACAATCAATGCAATACGCATTATGATGCATGATCATGACATGTCAATATGCTGTTGATTGAGCTAATGCATCTAGCAACAAGTTAAAAAAAGTTGGTTTGAACCCAAGATTCAAATTCAAACTCCATATGTGGATATTTAAATGCCATTTATATGATTTGTGCTAAACAGCAGCTATAAGTCGTTCTAACATGCATGAAAATGGTACAGATGGATAGATTGGATTTTTCTCATCATTTTTCATATATAAATTATTTCATTTGGAGTTACGGTTGAATTACTATGAATTTTAGAAGTTTTGGCTATTTTCTGGAATTTCCTGTATATTTAGAATTAAACTAATTCCAGAAAATGCATTACTGCGTCAGCACTACGCCAGCATGACGTAAGCGAGTCAACGGGGTGCGGTCCAGGTCAACCCTGACCTGTGGGGTCCACACGTCAGTGGCACGCAGGCGGGAAGCGAGGCTGACCCGGTGGGCGAGTCAGCGATGGCGTGGCATAGTCAAACCAACCGGGGCCTACCGGATTAATCTAAACTAAACAGGAATAAATCTGAGGGTTAATTTGGGCATGGGGCCTATGTCGATGTGACAGGGGGTTAATTAAGCGGAGTCAATAACCGCTTAATGATTCGTGGTAAAGCCTTACGTCGGCGGCTAAACGCCGGTGCTAAGCACAACATTTACCTGGCGACGCCCGTCCAAGCCAACTCCGGTGATGGGAGCTCGCGTGGTTGGCGCGTTGGAAGCGGCGCAACAAAGCGCGTTGGTTGGTAACCCGGGCAATCACTGGTGGCGGATGTATGCGCCGGCGTCGAGGTTTAAGCGGCGGCGTAGCTTTCGGGCTCGGCGGGTGCGGGGTTTCAGCCGAGCTAGAGCAAAAGCGCGGCGCGTTCGCTTCCGGGGACACGGTGAGCATGTTTGTGGTGATGGGACGAGCAGGAGAGCGCAGGAGCATGGAGTTCGTCGGCCATGGCGGCAGCCGGAGCTCGGAGCTCGCGGGTGAGGGTGCTACGGCACGGGAGCAAACAAAACGAAGGAGGGGGAACGGGCAGGAGCTCACGGTGGTTGTAGCAGTGCAGACAGAGAGCTCGGAGGAGGTCCAAAGCGAGTGGGGCGGCGGAGGGGATCTCGGCGACCCGAGGAAGAAGAAGGCGTCGGGGGCGGTGTTGCGGCGCGTCCGGGGCCTCGTGGTTCGTCGAGGAGGTCGGGGACGTTGAGGCGGAGCTCGCAGGCACGGCGAGGGGTCGAGGGGGAGGCGGTGGCCGCGGTGAACGGCGTCGGTGGTGACGGTTGCGCTCGGGCATGAGAGGGAGAGAGAGCAGAGGAGGGGGAGGAGATCCAGCGAGAGAGGGGAGAGGTGCAGAGGGTCCGGGAGGGTGCGTGGCGACGTCCTAGGCGACGGGGGGGGGGGGGGGTAGCCAGGCAGGCAGCTGCCGGCGTGGCACGCCACGGTGCCAGTTGTCTTCTCCGCTTTCCTGGGCAAGAGGAGGGATGATCGGCAGCGTGGTGGGTTGGTGGGCTGGGCCAACTGGGCCAGCTCCAGTTAACTGGCTGGGCTTCTCTCTCTCTGTCCCTTCTAATTTATTCTGTTTTCTAATTTTCTGCTTTATGTTTGCAAATAAAATACCAACCAAACACTTTGGTTAATTCTGTAGATTTTTGTGAGGAATATTTGAATTATTTTCAAACCACATAATAAATTTCAAAATATTTGGAGCAACCAATATTTAATGGTAACTTTTAAACTCCAACTCAAATACCATAATGATTTAATTCAATGACCAAAATGTCCTGGAAAAGTATGCATCATCTCTGGCAGAGGCTTTCACCTTTTTCCATAAATCATGAACATTTTAAAAGTTTATTTTGAGGTCATTGAAAATATTTTGATTGAACCTATTTGCATTGCATTTGTGCTAGGGTTTATCAATCCCCATTTCAACTTTATTAAATTTAAACATGATGCAAGCAAGAAGCAAACACTAGGCAGCACCAGAAGCTAGGGATGTGACAACTCACCCCCACTAAACAAGAATCTCGCCCCGAGATTCAAGACGTGAGGTAAGAAGACAGAGGGGACACTTGCTAACACGAGCTTGTCGAACCAATTGCCCTTCCCGAAGATGTTGGTTCATTGCTCCAATTGAACTTGACGTCCTTGCTTTCGAGATCTTCATCCAACACGATGGCGGCGAGAAGAAACTCTATAGGAAACGCATCTCCTCGAAGATCGAGCACTCAAGATCAACTTCGTGGAATGAGATGTTGAAACATCTCGAGTTGAGACACAAAACACATTGAGAGGAATGGAAGAACAAAGCGATGGGGTTTGATTGGTGAAATACAATTCCACGCTTAGAAAGATGGTGGGCCGGTACCAAGGTGGCGAGGAAATATTTGCCATGATCCCGTAGCAGGCACCTCGAGAAAGGTGACACGTTGACTGTTCCCTTAAGTGGCGTAAAGAATTACTTTTGATCCATAAATCATTGACACTCTTCATACCAGCAAGGCAATTTACAAATGATCGTTGAAAGAGCTCAAGGAATGGCATATCCATATTCGATGGATGATGTGGACTACCTTGTTGAAGACAACACGATGGATGATTTTGCTTATCGCTTCGAAATGGATGGGACCCATGGTAGGACCACTTTTGAAGATGATCCTAAACAACAATTACGAGAGGGCAGCCCATGGGAATTGGCACAATGGCGGTGCAAGCTAGGAACAAAATGCAACTATTGGGAATGTTCCAACCATCATATCTGCCTGAGATTCAGATCCGATTGGTGATAGGATACTTCAGACTCAGCATGTCTGAAAGAAAGTTTGCAACACGATTCGACGAGATGGCGTTGCGATATTCTCGAGGAATGAACTAAGATAGCAAGCTCCAAAACATGAGCGGGTTCTGCTAAACACATGTGAACACGCTGCCCAAACAAGCAGGACCACATGGTAGTCTTACAACAAAACACTACCGAGTTCAGGTGGGGAACCATCGTTGAGGATATCGAAGTCTTGTGCATTACCATGGATTAGCACTTAACTCCTTCTCCTATAACAAATCAGTCAGTGGCTTGGTGTGCTAGGGAATACATATGGAGTTGAGGTAATTAATCTACCAAACCATAGAATACATTCGCACATGCATAACCGACACAGGATGGTACGGAGAAAAAAACCATCTTTCTCGAACTCACGGCGGCAACTTGCACCAAATGCACATGAATTCGAGGAGGTCACTTCTTCCGTCCAAGCATAAGCTTCATGAACGGAACACGAAGGCATTGCTTACAAAGATTCCAACACTAGGTTGATGTTCAGCATGAATCATGGGGGAGACAAAATGTCTTTGATGGGCTCAACAAAGAACTCATCGGAATTTCCATATCACTGGACTTCCACCATCATGTGAACACGGCGATAGCATTGGTCAGACCAAAAGATGTAATGGTGTATGCTCGAGGGATCAACCACGAGTAAGACAACATTATGAACATCGTTGGTTCTGATTTGAATTGACGATAGCCCACACTCAAATCAAAGGATGGATAAGACAATAGGTCCAACAACTGATCACGAGGACCGATCGATGGAGATATCGTCTCTCTTCAACACACACACACACACACAAGGATATCCCATAGATCGAGCTAAGTTAGGCAAGCGTTTATCTTCCAACTCTCCAAGTTGTTGTTTAGCTCAACCAACTAGCTCAGGTGTATCCAACACAGATTCTTGCAGAATGGCTGGTTTAGAGGAAAACCAACTTGATCACGAGCTCAACATAACAGTCAGGGGACAACCTGGTAATACTTCCGAGAAGATATTAGAAATCCACGAACCACCGGTATGTTGCTAGGCTCGAGAACAATCTCTTGCTTTTGAGGGCAAGATGATATGATCAAATGAGCGAGGCTTGACAAGATCCTAACTCATCAATCAAAGTGTGCACCAGGAAAATGGACTAGGTGGCACGATCAACCTTAGGGTGATGATTCAATAATCAACACGCTAAGAATGAGAATATTGTCCATAAACTACCAAGCAACACGATTGCTAGGAGTATAAATTTCACACATCATGGTTCACTTGTCGGCATTCCGGTTGCAACAACACGGGACCGAGGAATGAACGATGATGGCGAGAGTATCACTGCATCAAGAATTCATAGGAGAAGGTGCAATTCTCATGACGTTACTGACATAAAGTGGGTATTACTTTAGGATAGAACATAATCAAAAGCTTGATTGCATTTGATACATGGATTACAACTCGCTTTGACCCAATCTCGGATATGGATGAAGGTCTTTGGAGTGGTTTCTCCCAGTCATTCCAAAATAGAATGGCTTGACAGACCACAAGGGTAATAGGCATCGATAAACGAATGCACGCAAACCCTTGACTATCAATTGATAGGTGAAGGTCGGAATATAGCTGAAGAGAACAACTCAAAGGAACATATAATTTTCCGAGTTGTGGATGCATAGATTAGTATGTCGAGCGAAGCTCAACATTTCTTCCGAATAACCCATGCGGAAAGGTAGAACTGGCAGATTCACAATTATGAATGGAGAACTCCCCAAGAGTACTCTGATTGTGATCCTTGATTCAGCGAGGAACTTACGCCATAAGCGGTTCATAGTATTTGGAAGAAGGAAATACCACAGGACCTCGAGGACTATCGCAGTTACTAATATCCTAAAGGAACTAGAAAACACTATCAACAGGAGGTAAGTAGGGTGAATCTGGGTTCAAGAACCCAGAATAGAATACCTACTACTAAATGGCATCACAGATGCTTTTGAGAATAATGGCCGAGAATCATCACACGAAACACAAAACATGGCTAGATTACTAGGTGACTCCTAAAACACCTAGGTTCATAATAATAGCTCCAACATATATGCCTTTGAGGCAATGAAATACCTCAACACACTAGTTAGTGTGGTTGATACGGCACAAAAGGATCTTGAGCGGTAAAAAAGAATTTGCAAATGCATCGGACTATTTAGAAACCTGGGATGACTCGGACAGCATAACGGCTGTAAATGCTCAAAATAATTTGAGACATCCTGCAAAATAGTGGCATGACCACTCAACATCAAAATATCAAGGTTCTGAGACCAGCTATGAACATACGGAAGTAGTAGAAACTGAGCTGGGGCTTAAATCCATCAATCCTATAAGTCTCTATCATAGTAACTCGTCATCTGATAGATAGATGAGAAGGCCTAGTTCTTAATCCCCGTAGAAGAGAAGAGGATGACCTCGGATCGAGGAAGGCCATGAGGTATAAGGAGTAAAAAGAGCCTTACGTTCCCTTCCACAATCAATTCCCTTACATAACTAAAGCATTTCTAGACTCAACTTCACCATTTTGGCTTGGTAATCTCTGGTTGTGATCGGGAGCTCCGATACCAAAGCTATCAGGACCCCGATTCCAAGTCACATCGATCTAGCCAGTAACACCTCATATCACTTTGCATCCTCACGCACGGTATTCCCACGGGTGTCGCCTTAGCATGGCCCGGACCGTTTATGCCTTTCGCTCACGTATATGATAGTGTCGCTAGCATCCATATGATGAAGAGAACCGGGCCGACATGGCTAGTCGTGAACCCAAAGCGGCACTAACCCATGGGGACGAGGCATACATGAATCACATCGAGCATGTCGGCCGATTGACATGTGAATCCGGGCTGTAGCACTGGGCTAACAGGACTCACTGGGAATCCAGGCTATAGCTGGCTAAGCGGGACTCCGGATGTCACCAAGTGACATTTCCGAAGGGCAGACACCTGT
Source organism: Aegilops bicornis (assembly GCA_021605145.1). Taxonomy (NCBI): domain Eukaryota; kingdom Viridiplantae; phylum Streptophyta; class Magnoliopsida; order Poales; family Poaceae; genus Aegilops; species Aegilops bicornis. The sequence goes on along the minus strand of CM038671.1, from coordinate 360,840 downwards.
GAACGAAGTGAAACACATGCCGCCAGTCAAGTGTCCCGAGTAGTAGTCTTTGAGCTAGCGAGGACTCCGGTGAACCAGGCTATAGCGGAGTACTATGGCTCAAGGAAGCACTAGACTACATTTCCCCATAAGAGAGGCTGCCAAGGATAAACAGCTAGATTGTCGGATCCCACACATACCAAGCATTTCAATCATACACACAATATGCTCAATATGTGCAAATACAACATGGCATCACAACAAGACCCTACGACTCAAAGTATTTATTCATTAGGCTCCGAGGAGCGAGATATTACAAACATGGGTCTCTCGAGCCAGCATTCAAAGCATACAAGTCAAACACATGCGGAAGCTTAACATGTCTGAGTACAGACAACTATAAAGGAAAAAAGGCTGAGAAGCCTGACTATCTACCAGATCCTGCCGAGGGCACAAGATCGTAGCTGAGGTAACAAGCTAAACGTCGAAGTCCACGTAGAACTACTAAGCGAGGCCGACGCCTCTCTGCAGTAACACAAAATAAGCAAATGTGAGTACAAATGTACTCAAAGCAAGACTTACATCGTAACTAACTACATATGCATCATTATCAACAAAGGGGTGGTGGAGTTTGGTGCAGCAAGCCAGCTTTGACTCGGTGGCTATCCTAAACTTTAATTTCAAGTAACTCTTTTGAGGTGGCGCTACGAGTCCACATATTCACCATATCAATACACCACTATGGATCCGCCTCCCGTCTCCCTACGAGAACGCATATCCATAGCACTCACGCTTATCTTGCGCATTTTAGAGTATCCACTTTCACTTGTCTATGAACTGCTATAGGAAACCCAGAAGTCGCTTTACATGCGGACACGGCTATTCGAATAGATCATATTAACCCTGCAGGGTGTACTTCTTCACACTGCGCTCTCGCCACATACCACCATGTACACGTCGTGTATCTCGGCAACCTTCAAGCGGAAGCTTTGGCGAGGGAGTCGACCCACGACGACTAACCACACAAGTCTCTCATCCAGGTTTATCGCCTATTCGGGTTCCATCCGCAAGGAGATCCGGTCGGGGTGTCGCTCACGGCCCTAAACGATGTGTGCGAGGTTCCCGAGACACCAAACGGGCACTCGGTACACCGGGCCACAGTGTATCTACCGCATCATAGCCCACCTCTAGGGTCAGCGCTACACACGGCCTCCAACACATATCCTACAAACACCAGAAACTAGTTGCAACTCCTGGACAGAGATCGAGGCGATTAATAAAAGTTGAGAGGGGCCGAGTTATCGAACCCAATTTGTGGCGATAACTGTTCATGGATCACAAACACAGAACTCAGTTCACGAGGACGGCTGCAATGAGAGAGAACCCACCATGTACTCCCTACATGGCCTCTCACCACTTCTACCTTTACCAAATCGTGTTCACACACTTAGCTCACACACGATGGGACATGTTCACACACCATTCCAATTCATTCCCGATGAATCGGACCTGACTCAACTCTAAGCGAGCAGGCATAACAAACAAGCATGAATGAGTAGGCATAACAGGGCTCAAACAACTCCTACTCATGCTAGCGGGTTTCATCTAATCTTGTGGAATGACGGGTCATGCGAGAGGATAAAGGGGTTCAGCTACCGTAGCAAATAGCAGATGAATCGTTGTTGTCCTAATGCAGTAAAGAGAGCAGGGGCGAGAGAGTGGGATTGTATCGTAATGAACAAGGGGTTTTGCTTGCACGGCACTTGAAGATAGCATTGAGTCTTCATCAGTGTCAACGATCACAACATTGGGACATCATCTACCGAGAGGGGACAGATACCGGCAACAGAGAAGAAATACAATCAATGCAATGCGCAATATGATGCATGATCATGGCATGTCAATATGCTGTTGATTGAGCTAATGCATCTAGCAAAAAGTTAAATAAAGTTGGTTTGAACCCAAGATTCAAATTCAAACTCCATATGTGGATATTTAAATGCCATTTATATGATTTGTGCTAAACATCAGCTATAAGTCGTTCTAACATGCATGAAAATGGTACAGATGGATAGATTGGATTTTTCTGATCATTTTTCATATATAAATTATTTCATTTTAGATTCACGGTTGAATTACTATGAATTTTAGAAGTTTTGGCTATTTTTACGGAATTTCCTGTATATTTAGAATTAAAATAATTCTAGAAAATGCATTATGCGTCAAAGACCTACGCCAGCATGATGTAAGCGAGTCAGCACGGGTGCGGTCCAGGTCAACCTGACCTGTGGGGTCCACACGTCGATGGTACGAGGCGGGAACAGAGGTCAGGTGGGCCCTGTCAGCGATGACATGGCATAGTCAAGCCCGACCCGGCCGGGGCCGGGGATTAATCTAAACTAAACAGGAATAAATCCATGGTTAATTTGGGCATGGGGCCCTATGTCGATGAGAGGGGGTTAATTAGCGGAGTCATTAACCCGCTAATGTGAAGTGCGTCGTGCCGGCTAAACCGGTGCTAAGCACAACCTGACGGCGACCCGTCCGACCAACTTCCGGCGATGGGAGCTCGCGTGGCTGGGCGTTAAGCGGCGGCGCAACAAGGCGCGTTGGTTGGTGGCTTCGGGCAGTCCTGGGGTGGCCGGATGTGTCGCCGGCGTCGAGGTTTAGCGGCGGCGTAGCTCGGGCTCGAGCGGGTGCAGGGTTTCAGCGCGAGCTAGAGCAAAAGTCGTGGCGCGTTCGCTTCCCGGGGACACGGTGAGCATGTTTGTGGTGATGGGGCGAGTAGGAGAGCGTAGGAGCATGGAGTTCGTCGGCCATGGCGGCGGCCGGAGCTCGGAGCTTCATGGGTGAGGGTGCTACGCTGGAGCAAAGCAAAACAAAGGAGGAGGAGCAGGCGGGGAGCTCACGGTGGTTGTAGCAGTCGCAGACGGAGAGCTCGGAGGAGGTCCGGCGAGTGGGGCGGCCGAAGCGATCTCGGCGACCCGAGGAAGAAGAAGGCGTCGGGCGGTGTTGCGGCGTCCAGGGGCCTCGTGGTTAAATCGAGGAGGTCGGGGACGTCGGCGGAGCTTCCCGCAGCCTGTGAGGTCGAGGAGGCGGTGGCATGGCGAATGGCGTCGGTGGCGGCAGCTGCGCTCGGGCATGAGAGGAGAGAGAGTAGAGGAGGAGAGATCCAGCGAGAGAGGGAGAGGTGTAGAGGGTCAAGGGGTGCGTGGCGACGTCCTAGGCTGACGGGGGGTAGCAGGCGAGCAGCTGCCGGCGTGTACGCCGTGGCGCCATGGCTGTCTTCTCCTCGCCTTCTGGCAAGAAGGAGGGATAGTGGCAGCGGTGGGTTGGTGGGCTGGGCCAGCCCAGGCCAGCTCGGTGAAAGTGGCTGGGCTTGTCTCTCTCTGTCCCTTCTAATTTATTCTGTTTTCTAATTTTCTGCTTTATGTTTGCAAATAAAATACCAACCAAACACTTTGGTTAATTCTGTAGATTTTTGTGAGGAATATTTGAATTATTTTCAAACCACACAATAAATTTCAGAATATTTGGAGCAACCAATATTTAATGGTAACTTTTAAACTCCAACTCAAGTACCATAATGATTTAATTCAATGACCAACATGTCCTGGAAAAATATGCATCATCCCTGGTAGAGGCATTCACCTTTTTCCATAAATCATGAACATTTTAAAAGGATATTTTGAGGTCATTGAAAATATTTTGATTGAACCTATTTGAATTGCATTTGTGCAAGGGTTTATCAATCCCCATTTCAAATTTATTAAATTTAAACATGATGCAAGCAAGAAGCAAACACTAGGCAGCACCAGAAGCTAGGGATGTGACACTACATATATGTCGATTCCATCCATACATTTGTCAGGTCCCCGATCCTAAGTCACACCTATCTAGCATGTAACACATCATATCACTTTGCAGCCTCACGGAGGGTATTTCCCATGGGTGCCACCTTACCTGGCCCAGGTCGTTTGCGCCTTTTGGCTCACGTATATGATAGTGTCGCTAGCATCCATATGACAGAGAACCCGGGCCGACATGACTAGTCGTAAACCCAAAGTGGCACTAACTTACAGGGACATGCATACATGACCCAAAGAATCTAACGATGTCGGGTCATCGCCGAAAGTGAATCTGGGCTGTACCAATTTGGGCTATGAGGACTCAGAGAATCTGGCGTAGCAGGCTACCGGGACTCCATTGAACACCGCGTGACATTTCCCCGAAGGGATAGACACAGGGACGAACAAGGACACATGCCGGCCATCCTAAGTGTTTTGGAGCAGTAGCAAGCTACCATGACATTTCCCGGTAAGAGAGGCTACCAAGGATAAACAACTAGGTTGTCGGATCCCACACATACCAAGCATTGAAATCATACACACAATATGCTCAATATGTGCAAATACAACATGGCATCACAATAAAACTCTACAACTCAAAGTATTTATTCATTAGGCTCCGAAGAGCCAGATATTACAAACATGGGTCTGATGACCCAGCATTCAATTCATACAAGCAGCAAGCACAAGTGGAAGATTAACATGTCTGAGTGGAACCAACTACAAAAAGAAAAGGCTGAGAAGCCTGACTATCTACAAGACCCTGCCGAGGGCACAAGATCGTAGCTGAGATAACAAGCTAAACGTCGAAGTCCACGCGAAACTACTATGTGAGACTGAAGTATCTCTGCAAAAACATAAATTAAGCAAAGGTGAGTACAAATGTACCCAGCAAGACTTACATCAGAACTAACTACATATGCATTGGTATCAACAAAGGGGTGGTGGAGTCTAACTGCAGCAAGCCAGCTTTGAATCGGTGGCTATCATGTACTACGACTGCAAGTAACTCTTTTGGGGTGGCGCACATGAGTCCACATATTCACCAATCAATACACCACTATGGTTCCGCTCCTGTCTCCCTACGAGAATGCCATCCATAGCACTCACATTTATCTTGCGCAGTTTAGAGTATCCACTTTCACTTGTCTATGAACTGTATAGGCAACCCAGATGTCCTTTACCGTGGACGCGGCTATTCGAATAGATCATTTATAACCCTGCAGGGGTGTACTTCTTCACACATGTTTCCACCACTTAGCGTCTGCAAACGACATGTGCTCGGCAGTCTTCAAGCGAAAGATGACGTGGGTGTAGACCATGACCTGACTAACCACACAAGCCCCTAGTCTAGGTTTATCGCCTATACAGGTTCTATCCAAAGGGAGTCCGGCCCAGGTTTCCACTTACGACCCCGAACAATGTGTGCAGTGTTGTCGAGGCACCAAACGGGCGTCTCGGTACATCGTGCCACGTGCCTACCACATCACAGCCCACCCCTCGGGTTAGCGCTACGCACGGCCTCCAGCATACTACAAACACCAGAAACTACTTGCAAATCCTGGACAGAGTAAAAGGGGGTTAATAAGTCGAGCGGGGTCATATTTCAGGGCCTCATGGATCAAAAACACATAACTCAATACCTGAGGATGGTTTCAATGAGACAACCCACCATGTACTCCTACATGGCCTCTCACCGCTACCTTTACCAAATCGTGTTCACACACTTAGCTCTCAAAAGTAGGACATGTTCACCACATTCCAATTCATCCCCCATGAATTGGGCCTGACTCAACTCTAAACAGTAGCAGGCATGACAAACAAGCATGAATGAGTAGGCACATCAGGGCTCAAACAACTCCTACGCATGCTAGTGGGTTTCATCTATTTACTATGGTAATGACAGGTCATGTAGAGGAAAGGGGTTCAACTACTGCAGCATATAACAGTTGAATCGTTGTTGTCCTAATGCAGTAAAAGAGAGCAGAAGCGAGAGAGTGGGATTGTATCGGAATGAACAAGGGGGTTTTGCTTGCCTGGCACTTCCGAAGATAGTATAGTTCTTCATTGGTGTCATCGATCTCATCGTCGGAACCATGTCTACTGAGAGGGGACAAATACCGGCAACAACGAAGGAACACAATCAATGCAATGCAACAATATGACGCATGATTATGACATGGCAATATGTTGTGGTTGGTCTAATACAACTACAAACAGAGGGGTTTGAGTTGTTTTGAACCAAAGGTTCAACTTCAAACTCAAGTTATGAATTCAAATAGTGCATTATCGTGTTTTGATCCAAAAAGCAAGGTTAATTTGTCTAGATATCCACGAAACCAGTACAGATTGATAGATTGGATTTTTCTAATCATTTTTCATATATAAATTATCTCATTTGGAGTTATGGTTGATTTTATATGAATTTTAGAAGTTTAGACAAATTTCTGAAAATAAATAAATCATTTGGATTTATTTAAATTCCAGAAATAGTTACTACGTCAGCATGATGTCGGTGTGACATCAGCAAGTCAACAGAAGCCGTTCCAGGTCAAACCTGACCAGTTGGGCCCACTAATCCCGGGTGACTCAAGGTCTGCCCTAGGGTCACGATATGTGTGGGTCGGGTCAACCAGACGATTCAAGACGGGTCAAAAGTTTCGGCGCTAAATACCGTGGTTAATTAAAACTAAACAGGAACTAAACTGTTGTTAGTTAGGAGATGGGGCCCAGCTATCAGTGTCACTAGGGCTAATTAGCGGGGCTCCTAGCGGCTAATGATGTTCCCAGATCAGAACGCCGGACTTGAATGCCGGCGAGCACACAAACGCGGCGGCGTCGCTTGGGAACGCGTTACAGGCGGCAGGTTTAAGCGCTAAGGGCACCAGGGCATAGCCCTTGCTCCGTCGCAGTAAGGAGCAGTGGAGTTTGACACGGGTGTCACCGGAATCGACGCCGGCGACGAGGTTTGCGGCTGCTGTGGTTCGGTTGGCTGCGGTTTCGTTGCTACAGCGTGCAGATCGACTAGCTAATGGCATACGTATGACGTACGCGTGCTCACGAATCCGTTGGACACGGTGGTGTGACCAATAGTCCGCCGGAGTAACGCCAGCGACGAGCTCGGGCGGAGCCGAGCTTTGGCCATGGTTGGGGATGAGGCTAGCAGGCGCAAACGAGAGAGGGAGAAGAGGGGTCCGGAGCAGAATCTCACAGCAGGGTCGAGGAGCAGGTCAGCAGCTCGGGGAAGGGATCGGAGCGAGCGGGGCGACGAGAGCGATCTCGGCGACCCAAGGTTGAAGGAGAGCTCAGGGTCATCGCTTGGGGGCGTTCGGCATCGCGTGCGTCGGCGAAGAGGATGGGGCGATGGCGCTTACGGATACGTATGGAGGGCGAGGAGGTGGCTCTGCAGCTACGGCGACAAGCGATGATGGCAGCCTCTCGGTGGTCGCGTGGGAGAGAGAGAGGGAGGAGGAGGTCGAGAGAGGAGGGAAAGCGAGAGGGGCGAGGTGTTCTCGGTAGCGGCGGTTGGAATGAAGGGGAGCTGCCATTTGCAGGAGCTCGCACGGCCGGCGTCGTGCGCTGGATCGCCTCTGCCTTCTGGCAGGGGACGAAGATGAGGATGCCCTTGTGGGCTGGGCTCCTGTGCTGGGCCAGGTGGCTATGCCAGGTATGCTGGCCCAAGTGGCTTCTCTCTCTCTCCTTTTGTTAATTCTGTTTCTGTTTTCTATTTTTCTTTCTCTGTTCTGGTTTAGTTTAGGCACTAAACCATTTTTATAAATTCTGAAATTATTTGTGGGAGTTCTCTGCAAAAAAAACAAGTGACCCACAATTATTTTCAAAATATCTGGAGCTATAAAATTATTCATAGCTTTTATTTGCTCCAACTCAAATACAGTATGGATTAATTGAAAATCCAACATGGCTATGAAAAATGTCCATCACCTCGTTGCTATTTCCATCATTTTCCAAAAATGATGGACATTTTTTTAATCCATTTTGGGTTTATTGAAAATATTTTAGTTGAACCTATTGAATTCCTTTTGATGCTAGGATTTGAACATCGCCCATTTCAAGTTTAAATAAAATTTAAACATGATGCAACAAGCAAATCTAACCCAAGTGCATTACGGAACTAGGGTTGTGACAACTCACCCCCACTAAACAAGAATCTCGTCCCGAGATTCAACCGTAGGGTAAGAGGAAGAGGGGACACAAAAGCTAACACAATCTTCATGATCTAACTGCCCTTCTCGGAGATGTTGATTGATTGCATCATATTGATCTTGACATCCTTGCTTTCTAGATCTTCATCCAACTATGACGATGGAGGGAAACTCTCTGTAAAACGGTCTCCTCGAAGATCAAGCATTCAAGATCAACTCATGGATTGAGGCGTAAGAACATCTCTCGAGTGAGACATAAAAAACACACATCGGGGTGATGGAAGCAGATGTGAAGGTTTGAGTTGGTGATCAATAACTCCACACACTTGACTAAGATGGTGCATGGTTTCAAAGTAACGAGGAGATAATTGCCATGATTCCATAGCATGGACAGCTTCGGGAGGTATTTCGTGAGAAATATTCCCTTGAGTGGCCACAAGAATCTCTTTTGATATAGAAATCATTGAAACTCTCTAAACCAGCCCAAGGAAAATCACAAACGATCGTTTGAAGGAGTTCGGAGAAATGGCATACTCAATTTGGAAAGGAAACTAGAGTTATAAGACAACCTAGCAAGCAGAGAACACATTCTAGATGATGCCGAGGATATAACCAAGTGACCGAGCGTCCTCTCAAGAACTTGAGAATTTCCATATCCATCAAGGTTTGCCAACATCTATTCCAAGATGTTGGTGACACCTCATAATGCCATGATGAATATCGGTGGAGGATGCAGATGCAAAGGAAGATAACACCTTCTCAGATTTCACCTTAAGCGAAGGCCAAAACAAAATCACGGATGATCGTAGAGAGACATTTAGCACTCCGCTTCTAATGTTCTCCTTGATGTGCTAGCATAACCCATTTATAGATATGGTTTGGTATCTAGAACATCAAGTAAAAGGTCGGACTTCGGGAGCACAAGAATCCATAAGGAACAACTACTGGGGTAAATCCTACGAAATCCTTATATGGAAGTGGCCAACGTCCTCAATCAAGATTCTACAATAATAGGTCTTTCGGCTGGGTGTGTTGGCCACGACATCCACCTTACCGGTTACAGAGAGACCAATATTATAGTTCTTGGAATACATTCCAACCATCATATCTGCCTGGGATTCGGATCTAGTTGGTGTCAGGATATTCCAGACTCATCAAGTCTAGAAAGAAAAATGAAAGTTTGCAACACAAATCGAGGAGATGGCATTGCGAGATTCTCGGGGAGTGAACTATGATAGCAAGCTCCAAAACATGAGCTGGTTCTGCCACACACATATGAGCACGCTGTCCCAGACAAGCATGACCATGTAGTAGTCTTATAATAAAACACTACCGAGTTCAGGTTGGGAACCATCATCGAGGATAACAAAGTTCTTACTTAAGTCATGATTAGCTCTTAAGGAGGAACTTCTTCTCCTTGAACAAATCAATCAGTGGCTTGAGGTGTTAGGAATTACACATGGAGTGGAGGTAGCAAGCCTATCAAACCATGCAATACTTCGCACCTACATGACTAACGTGGGATGATTCCAGAGCAAGCAAAACTAACTTTCTTGAATTCATGGCGGAACCTTGCACTAAATTCACGCGAATTATAGGAAGTCACTTCTTTCATCCAAACGTAGGCTTCATGAACGGGACACGAAGATAATGCTTCCAAAAGTTTCCAACACTAGCTTGATGTTCAACATGAATCATGGAGGAGACAAAATGCTACTAATGGGCTCAACAGCAACTCATCAGGATTTCCGTATCACTGGAATTCCACCATTATGTGAACAATGTGATAGTATAGGTCATACCAAAACATGTAATGGTGTATGCTCGCGGGATCAACCACAAGTAAGACAACATTACGAACATCGTTGGTTCTAATTTGATTTGAGGATAGCCCACACTCAAATCAAAATTTGGACAAGACAGTAGATCCAATAACTGATCACGAGGACCATTCGATGAATACATCATCTTTCTTCAACACACGCACAAAAGATATCCCTTTGGAATGAACGAGGTAAGGCAAAGCTTTTATCTTCCAACTCTCCAAGTTGTTTTAGCTTAACCAACTAGCTCAGGGGTATCCAACACAGAATCTTGGAGAATGGGTGGTTTAGAGGGATAAACCAACTTGATCACGAGCTCAACATAACGGTCAGGGTTCAACCTGGTGATACTTCCGAGGAGATATTTGTAAAATCGCGGACCACCGATATATTACTAAGCTCGAGAATAATATTACTTTTAAGGGAAAGAGGATATGATCAAAGGAGCGAGGGATTGCCACAATCCTAACTCATTGATCGAAGAGTGCACCAGAAGTAAGGACTAGATAGCATAATCAATCTTAGAATGATAATTCAATAACCGACACGCTAAGAATGAGATTACTGTCCATTATGTACCAAGCAACAGAGTTGCTAGGAGTATTGATTTCACGCCTCACAATTCACTTGTCGGTATTCCGGTTACAATAACACAGAGACCGGGGAATGAACGATGATGGCGAGGAATATCACTACGGCAAGAATCCATAAGAGGTTCTGCAATTCCTATGATATTCCCGACACAAAGAGAGTAGCACTCGAAGGTAGAACAAAACAAAAGCTGGTTAGCATTTTGATCTGCGGAATAGAACTATTTTGACCCAATCCTAGAAATGGATGAGGTACAGGAGTTTGTTTCTCCTAAGCATCCTGGAATAGGATGACTTGACAGACCACAAGAATAATGGGCATCAATAACACGAATGCACAACTACCCTTGACTATCAGCTGATAGACGAAGGTCGGAAAACAACTAAAGAGGGACAACTCAAAGGAACATACGATATCCCGCTTTAGTCTACTTCCATCGGTAATTTACTTGGAGCTATATTTTTATTCACCACATGATATGTGTTTTTGCTTGGAAGCGTCTTGTATTATTTGCGTCTTTTGCTTGTTAGTTTACCACAATCATCCTTGTTGTACACACATTTGAGAGAGCCATACATAAATTGGAATTTGATAGAATACTCTATGTGCTTCACCTTATATCTTTTTGAGCTTGATAGTTTTTGCTCATAGTGCTTGATTATATCTTTTGAGCTTGATAGTTTTGCTCATGGTGCTTCACTTATATCTTTTGAGCGTGATAAGTTTTTTCTCTAGTGCTTCACTTAGATCTTTTAGAAACACGGTGGTGGATTGTTTTAAAGGAAACTATTGATCTCTCATGCTTCACTTAGATTATTTTGAGAGTCGTTAATAGCATGGTAATTTGCTTAAAATTAATATACTTGGTATTCAAGATATGTGAAACTTTTCTTTTGAGTCGTTAAATACTAAGAAAAGTTTGATGCTTGATAATTGTTTTGAGATATGAAGATGGTGATATGAGAGTCATGCTAGTTGAGTAGTTGTGAATTTAAAGAATGCTTGTGTTGAAGTTGGTGATTCCGTAGCATGCGTGTGGTGAACCGTTATGTGATGAACTCAGAGCATGATTTATTTATTGATTGTCTTACTTATGAGTGGCCGGGGCGGGGAATGACGATGGTCTTTTCCTACCAATCTATCCGCCTAGGAGCATCTTGGCGTAATACTTTGCTTTGATAACTTCTAGATTTTTGCAATAAGTATATGAGTTCTTTTATGACTAATGTTGAGTCCATGGATTATACACACTTTTCCCATCCTTCCACAATTGCTTGCCTCTCTTATACCGTGCACTTTTTATACGATCGTAAATGCGGCCACCATACATCTTCCTCAAAACAGCCACCATACCTACCTATCATGGCATTTCCATTGCCATTCTCGAGATATATTGCCATGCAACTTTCCACCGTTCCGTTTGTTATGACATGCTCCATTATTGTCATATTGCTAGCATGATCATGTAGTTGACATCATATTTGTGGCAAAGCCACCGTTCATAATTATTTCATACATGTCACTCTTGATTCATTGCATATCTCGGGACACACACGCCCGGAGGTATCATTCATATAGAGTCATACTTTGTTCTAAGAGATCGAGTTGTAATTGTTGAGTTGTAGAAGTAAATAAAAGTGTGATGATCATCATTATTAGAGCATTGTCCCAAGTGAGTAAAGGATGATGGAGACCATGAATTACCCCCTACAAGTCGGGATGAGACTCGAACCCGAAAAAAAAGAGGCCATAAAAAAGAGAAAAGGCCCAAATAAAAAAATGAGAGAAAAAGAGAGAAGGGATAATGTTACTATCCTTTTACCACACTTGTGCTTCAAAGTAGCACTAAGATCTTCATGATAGAGAGTCTCTCATTTTGTCACTTTCATATACTAGTGGGAATTTTTCATTATAGAACTTGGCTTGTATATTCCAATGATGGGCTTCCTCAAATGCCCTATGTCTTCGTGAGCAAGCGAGTTGGATGCACACCCACTTAGTTTTCTTTTGTTGAGATTTCATATACTTATAGCTCTAGTGCATCCGTTGCATGGCAATCCCTACTCACTCACATTGATATCTATTGATGGGCATCTCCATAGCCGTTGATCACGCCCTAGTTGATGTGAGACTATCTTCTCCCCCTTTTTGTCTTCTCCACAACCACCATTCTATTCCACATATAGTGCTATGTCCATGGCTCACGCTCATGTATTGCGTGAAAGGCCGAAAAAAGTTTTGAAAATGTTAAAGTATGAAACAATTGCACAGCTTGTCATCGGGGTTGTGCATGATTTAAATATTTTGTGTGGGAAGATGGAGCATAGCCGGACTATATATGATTTTGTAGGGACAACTTTCTTTGGCCATGTTATTTTGAGAAGACATAATTACTTAGTTAGTATGCTTGAAGTATTATTATTTTTATGTCAATATGAACTTTTGTCATGAATCTTCCGGATCTGAATATTCATACCACAATTAAGAAGATTTACATTGAAATTATGCCAAAAGTATCACTCCGCATCAAAAATTCTCTTTTTATCATTTACCTACTAGGGAATGACGAGCAGGAATTAAGCTTGGGGATGCAATCGTCTCCAAGCGATATCAATATATTTTTGATTGCTCCATGCTACTTTATCTCTTTTTATTTTTGGACTATATTGGGCTTTATTTTCCACTTTTATATTATTTTTGGGACTAACCTAATTAACAGGCCCGGCCCGAAATTGCTTTGTTTTTGGCCTATTTCGGTGTTTGAAGAAAGCGGAATATCAAGCAGGTCAAATGGAATGAAACCTTCGGAAGCGTGATTTTCTCACGAGCGTGATCCAGGAGACTTGGACCCTACTCCAAGGAACAAAAGTGATCACGCGAGGGTGGGCGCCCCCCCTAGGGCTTGCCCCCTGCCTTGTGGGACCCAGGTTACTCCACCGATGTACTCCTTCCTCTCCTATATATACCCTCATTACCCCAAGCGATCCGAGCAGGAGCCAAAACCCTAATTCCACTTGCCCTTCACTGTATCCAGAGATCCCATCTTGGGGCCCTGTTAGGAGCTCTCCTCACGGAGGGGCATCCACCACGGAGGGCTTCCTACATCATCATCTAGCATCTCTCGATGAAGTGGCAAGTAGTTTGCTTCAGACCTTGGTCCATAGCTAGTAGCTAGATGGCTTCTTCTCTCTATTTGGATCTCAATACAATGTTCTCCCCTCTCTCGTGGAGATCTATTCGATGTAATCTTCTTTTTTGCGGTGTGTTTGTTGAGACCGATGAATTGTGGGTTTATGATCAACTTTATCTATGAACAATATTTGAATCTTCTCTGAATTCTTTTATGTATGATTGGTTCTCTTTGCAAGTCTCTTGAATTATCCGTTTGGTTTGGCCAACTAGATTGGTAGTTCTTGCAATGGGAGAAGTGCTTAGCTTTAGGTTCGATCTTGCGGTGTCCTTACCCGATGTGAAAGGGTTGCAAAGAGGCACGTATTGTATTGTTGCCATCGAGGATAACAAGATGGGGTTTTTATCATATTGCATGAATTTATCCCTCTACATCATGTCATCTTGCTTAAGGAGTTACTCTGTTTTAACTTAATACTCTAGATGCATCTTTGGATAGCGGTCGATGAGTGGAGTAATAGTAGTAGATGCAGAAGTCGTTTTGGTCTACTTGTCTCGGACGTGATGCCTATATACATGATCATGCCTAGATATTCTCATAACTATGCTCAATTCTGTCAATTGCTCAACAACAGTTTGTTCACCCACCGTAGAATACTTATGCTCTTGAGAGAAGCCACTAGTGAAACCTATGGCCCCCGGGTCTATTTTCATCATATCAATCTCCATCACTTTAATACTTGTTTTGTTTTTTACTTTTGCCTTTTACTTTTCACTTTGCATCTCTATATAAAAAATACCAAAGATATTATTTATCATCTCTATCAGATCTCACTCTCGTAAGTGACCGTGAAGGGATTGACAACCCCTAATCGCGTTGGTTGCGAGGAGCTATTGTTTTGTGCAGGTACTAGGGACTCGTACGTAGCCTCCTACTGGATTGATACCTTGGTTCTCAAAAACTGAGGAAATACTTACGCTACTTTGCCACATCATCCTCTCCTCTTGGAAATCCAGCAGTGATTAACTCAGAGGTAGCACCCTCTCCCCATTATATAAAAGGAGTGGAGGAGGGAGGGCCGTCCTCTATGGCGCGCCCCATGGGAGTCCTACTCTCCCACGGAGTAGGATTCCCCCCCTTCCATGTAGTAGGAGTAGGAGAGAAGGAAGGAGGAGAGAGGAGAAGGAAGAGGCGCCGCCTCCTATTCCAATTCGGACCCGGGAGGGGGAGGCGCGGCCTGCCACAGCCGCCCTCTCTCTCTCTCTCTCTCTCCACTAAGCCCTTAAGGCCCATTAAACTCCCGGGGGTTCAGGTAAACCCGGTACTCCGATATATGCCGAACTCACTCGGAACCCTTCGATGTCCAAACATAGTCATCCATTATATCGATCTTTATGTCTCGACCATTTCAAGACTCCTCGTCATGTCCATGATCATATTCAGACTCGAAGACTACCTTGATTACATCAAGTGTGGCCTTGAATAATTAGACTACGATAATCCCAAGCTAATGATGCCCACGTCACCTCCAGTACTGTAATTAAACTCACGTTGATTCGAACCCGATTCAAATTCAGAAATTAAAACATAGGCAAACAACAAAAAGTTTCCAAACTTTAAAACTAAAATGTTAAGGGTTGTCAAATATTACAAAGTTATTTATGGTGAAATAAACACATTTTTATAAAATGCCTAAATATGTTTTAAATGAATTAAAACAAAAAAGAAAAATAAATAAAAAGAAAGAAAATACAAAAGAAACAGAAACAAAAAAAAAGAAGAAAAGAAGCCCCCCCACGGACGGTGACCCAGCTCAACCAGCCATGACCCCTGCCTCCACTGGACCGCCCACCCGGCTGAGGTCGGCCCGGCCCATCTCCCTCTTGCACCCCCCCCTTCTGTTAAATCGGTAGCCGCGCCGCTCTAAAGGCGCTGATGCATACCAGACACGATCGCCCGGCGTCAGGCGGGATAAGAGGCAACGCCCGCGCCCCTCGGTCTCTCCTCCCTCGCCCCCACTTCCCCCTCGGTCCTTGCCTCCCCCTCGAGATCCACCGCGCCCCCCCCCTCGTTCCCCTCCGTACCAGCGCCCGCCGTCGCCATGGCTGCGCCATAGCCCGACCACCCGGCCACCCAGCGCCTCGCCCGGCCATCCCAGCCAGCGCAGCAAGCGACCTCTACCTCGGCTCGCCTCGCCATCGAGCTTCGAGGCACGCGCGAACCCGCGGCTCGGGTCGTCTTCTTCCTCGGCGGCCGCCCGGCTATCCCCTTCCTCCCGGCGAGCTCTGCTGTTCCCTAAGCCACCAAGGTCTTCCTTGACCGCTCGGTGAGCTCCACCCCGTCCTCTCCCCTCTCCTTCCCTCGCCCAGCTGCGCCCTAGCTAGCTGCCTTGAAGCTTACCAGCGCCCCGTCGCCGGATCTCGTCGCCGGCGCCCTTACAGTGACCAAATGGTCACGGGCCCCTTGTGCTATTCAGCGGCGTCGCGCAACCCCTAGCCTTCCCGTTAGCCCGAAGCGCTGAGTCGCCGTGGTCGTCTCGGCGCCCGAACCACCTCACCGCCCGATGAGCTCGCCGCGCTCGTTTCCGGCCACCACCTTGCCGCGCAACCACCACCAAGCGGCGTCGTCGTCTCCCGTTCGAATGCACCCGCCCGCTGGCCATTTTGTAGCCGGACGGCGAATTCGGCAAGGTCGGCGCCCCTCCGCCCAGCAGGAGCATCACCGGAGCTCCCCAACACCGGCCGCCCGGCGTGGTAGCGGTGGCCCCGCCAGCCCGTAATCGACGATTGGGTCTGAAAACCTGATTGACTGGAGTTGACCGGTCGGCGTCTTGGCAACGATGGCGCTACGCCAGCGACATGCAGGCCCATGCCATAAAACAAATAAAACAAATGTATAAACTGCTAATTAATTAATTTAATTAACTAAAACCTAATTAGACACCTTAACGGCGAATTGGGCCGGTAGATTTCCTAACTTATTTTAGATTAGTTTTGAACTTCTGTTTAACCCCTTTGTCTGTAATGGTCAGGTCCCCCATGTCGATTTTGATGAATCGACCCGACCGGTTGACCTGCTTGACATCACTCGATGTCATGCCTACGTCATCACACCTTTGTTTTGGATAAGGTTGGAATTAAATATATAATTAAAATCGAGAAAATGATTTAAATCTTTAGAAAATCATATCTTTTTAATCCGTAACTTCCGGATGGAAATACTTTCTACATGAAAGTTGCTTTCGAGAACAACGAGGCGAATCCGGATATGCGATCCGTTAAATCGCCACACACCCTAACCTACTCGAACCTGCAACTTTCCCCCTCGGCTCCCTGCTTTGGCAGAAACAAGAATACTTTCCCGGATGTTCCCCCTTAACGGAACCACCTCATACCCACGTTAGAACACGCCTAACATCGTTACTTGTCATGTCATGCATCGATATGCATCTGTTTACATGTTATTAGTTGTTTCTTCCCCCTCTTCTCTCCGTGGTAGACCTGAGGCCAGAGACCGTGGCTTTGCTGCCGGTTCGACTACGGTGTTGGCGACCCCTCTCTCTTACCCGGAAGCAACCCAGGCAAGCCCCCCCCCCTTGATCACCGAGATATCGCCTATTCTCCTCTATCACGCTTGCATTAGAGTAGTGTAGCATATTCTTTGCTTTCGATTATACCTATCCTGATGCATAGCCTGTCCTTGTTACTCTTGTTGTTACCTTTACCTACAATCCTATATGCTTAGTATAGGATGCTGAGTACTTTCATCTGTGGCCCTACATTCTTGTCAAAATGCCTGCCGTGCTATACTATCGGGCCGTGATCACTTTCGGGAGGTGATCACGGGTATATACTGTTCTTATACATGATACATGTGGTGACTAAAAAGTCGAATTGACAGCGGAGCACCCTTGAGTGATTCGCAGATTGGGGGCTGAAAGGACCTTTATCCGTGACCCTCTGGATGGATCTTTGTGGCGGGCGGCAGGGGCAGAGTTGAGACCGCCTAGGAGAGAGGTGGAGTGCAGCCTGATGGCGTTCGGCCGATACTGCTTCGCAGCTGCGAGATCTTGGTATTTGATGCGGGTTGGCTCTGAGCTTATCGCACTAACCATCTCTGGCGGGAGTGAGTTGTCGTATCCGGCGTCGATGGTATCGGTAAAACGCCGTGGCGTCGACAACGGAGTGGCCGGATTGGAGCGTAAGCCTGCTCTTGTATTAAGGGGCTAGTTCATTTTTTCCGGCCGCGTTATAACGTCGCAGGTGTGCATTAGGCGATGGGCCCAGACCCTGTCTTAGCAAGTTTGAAGACGGCGTCTTTGGCCTCTGTTGTGCCTAGGTGGGGCTGCGGCGTGTTGATCTTCAGCGGCGGGCATGACCCGGAAAGTGTGTCCGGCCAAATGGGATCAAAGCGTGTTGGGTAAGTTGGTGCACCCTGCGGTGATTAATCTATTGAATAGCCCGTGATCTTGATAGCAGGGCGACTTGGGTTGTACCTTGACCTTATGACAACTAGAACCGGATACTTGATAAAACACACCCTTCCAAGTGCCAGATACAACCGGTGGTTGCTCTCTCTCAGGGATATGAGGAGGGGATCGCCGGGTAGGATTATTGCTATGTGATGCTACATTGGAGGACTTCAACCTACCCTCTTCTACCTGTTGCAAGAAGAAGGTGACCAGAAGCGTAGTCTTCGATAAGACTAGCTATCCCCCTCTTATTACGGCATTACGCGATTCGGTCCATGATATGGCCTTTTACACATATATCCATGCATATGTAGTGTAGCTCCTTGCTTGCGAGTACTTTGGATGAGTACTCACGGTTGCATTGTTTTTCCCCCCTTTTCCCCTATCTATACTCGATTGCTGCCCAACCAGGCGATGGAGCCGAGGGGCGCCACCGTCGATGGCGACTACTACACGGAGGTGCCTACTACTACGTCTTGACCAGCGTGACGGCGACGGGAGTAGTTTAGGAGGATCCCGAGGCGGAGGCCTGCTCCTCTTTCGATCTGTATCGATTTGTGCTAGCCATCTTATGGCAACTTGTTTTAACTTATATGCGTACTCGGATATTATTTGCTTCCGCCCGACTTCGTCTATGATCGAGCACTTGTATTCGAGCCCTCGAGGCCTGGCTTGTATTATGATGCTTGTATGACTTATTTATGTTTAGAGTTGTGTTGTGATATCTTCTGTTGAGTCCTTGATCTTGATCGTACACATTTGTGTGCATGATTGAGTGTCTGATTGAATCGAGGGTGTCACATCAAGACACATAAACTCATAATACCGATCGTCACCGAGCGTTAAGCATACGGACCCTACGGGTTAGAGAACTATGTAGACATGACCGAGACCGTCTACGGTCAATAACCAATAAGCGGAACACGGATGCTCATATTGGCTCCTACATATTCTCAGCGAAGATCTTTATCGGTCCAAGCTGGATAACAACATGTGTTGTTCCTTTGTCATCGGTATCTTACTTGCCGAGATTCGATCATCGGTATCTCAATGCCAAGTTCAATCTCGTTCTGCGAAGTCTGTTTACTTGTTCCGTAATGCATCATCCCACAACTAACTCATTAGTCACATTGCTTGCAAGGCTTATAGTGATGTGCATTACCGAGAGGGCGGAGCTATCTCTCCGACAATCGGATGACAAATCCTAATCTTGACCTATACCAACTCAACAAGTACCATCGGAGACACCTTAGAAACACCTTTGTAGTCACCGGTTGTGTTGTTGACGTTTGGTAGCACACAAAGTGTTCCTCCGGTTTTCGGGAGTTGCATAATCTCATAGTTATAGGAACATGTATAAGTCATGAAGAAAGCAATAGCAATATACTAAACGATCAAGTGCTAAGCTAACGAAATGGGTCAATTCAATCACATCATTCTCTAATGATGTGATCCCATTAATCAAATGACAACTCATGTCTATGGCTAGGAAACTTAACCATCTTTGATTCAACTAGCTAGTCAAGTAGAGGCATACTAGTGACACTTTGTTTGTCTATGTATTCACACATGTACTAAGTTTCCGGTTAATACAATTCTAGCATGAATAATAAACATTTATCATGATATAAGGAAATATAAATAACAACTTTATTATTGCCTCTAGGGCATATTTCCTTAAATTTGCCATCCTACATCACCATCGAGCCCCTTTTGTCATTTCTAAAGGACACATTACGTGGCAGCTTGCTTGGGATCCAAAGCTTCCAAGTTAGACCTCATAAAGCCAGCACCACGAGGAGGTACCCTCTCGGCTCTTCCAGCGGGAAAGAGCCCATCTGATTTTCTGGGGAAAGAGCCCATCTGTGACATCGGGGAGGGCACCCTCACAGTCGAAATGCTCTTCTAAGGGAAGGAGCCCATCTCGACAACCACGGAGCACACCCGGGGTTTGTGCTCTTCCCATAGGAGCGAGCCCATCCGTGACAAGTGAGGAAACCCATGATTTGTTTTGCGGTGCCTCTTCACAGGGGGAACCCATGATTTGTTTTGTCGAGTCCCTTTTGTAGTGTAGTGAGAATATGTCCAGTCTATATTTGGTTGTTTGCAGTATGCCTTGTTTATTTCAGTTGTTCACAATGTGATGCTCTATATTTGAAACTATTTACTGTGCAATACATTTTCATCAATACCAGTTTTAAACATGCCGATAGGAATGCATATATTTGCTTGTTTTTAAGCCTGTTATAGCTAGAATATGCCTCTTTTAAATTTTTTGGTTGTTAGGTTTGTTTGTAGTTAGCATATGCCCGATTTCAAATGCTATCTTTGGTTGTTAAGTAGTATGCCTTGTATATTCGATTATTCTGGCGTGATGTTCTATATGTGCAAGTATGGTATGCGATTCAATTTCATCAATACCGGTTTAAACAATACCACTATGAATGCTTACATTTAGTTGCTGCATGTTGTAGTTAACACGCCTTTCCATTTTTATTTAACAATAACAAGTGTACTTAGACCAGCACAATACCGGTTTGAATGACTATGTTTGCTAGTTGTTAAATGTTAGGCCTGTTGCAGATTAACACACTTTTCCACTTGTTTTGCTTAACTAACATGCTTAAACTTGCACAATGAAGCTATCTTTTGGAGATTATTTTATGCGCCATGGATATATTTGGTTGATGTTTAGCTTTGTTGTGTAACATGCCTCTCGATGTACTTACACGGGACAATTTTGGGAACAACTGTTGTTTTCCATCGAGGTTAGTTTTATCCCATGGCTTATATATACTCCTTTATTCGGGATATCGGTAGCTAGTACCATATAGGCCAGGGGCTGATAAGGGGCTAATCGGTGAATCAGACTTTTAACTGAATATATATATAACCCATTTATCGTTAGGTTAACTAAGGCCATATATATGTAATATATCTTAGGCTACATAGCAACATGCACTATCTTTGAATGTCTAAATATGCAATCCTAGGCTACATAGCAACAAGGAGCAGTGTTACCTTAATGTTACGATGATGTCTAGATATACGTAGAAGACCGATAATTTGTAAAAAATCGATAAACTCCCTCGGCCCATAATATAAGATGTTAATTCATCTAATATGTGAGTATATTGGATGTTATAAGATATTATATAATGGAGACGGAGAAATATAATACATCATTGTGCAATTCTTTGTTTAGCTTCTAATATTAACTTGGTGCTTTTAGGTACATATGTTATTTGTAAAGATCCGGCGTTTCGACCCTTTACGCATATGGGGCAATGGGATATTAATGAACCAGATCACATGAGGAAGCTGATAAAGATTGTTAGTAAAATGGGTCAAAAGATGGCAATTAAACTATTTGTTTACATTTTATCCAAGACAAGAAACGAAGCTGCGGGATGGTAAGTAGGAACTACTGTTACCTTCTTTTTACTACCTATAATAAGTTGTGTTAGATGACAATATAAGATCTTTTTCGCTGCGGTGGTTCCCAAAGTAGTTTACTCAAGATTACCTCTCAAACTAAATGATTGGTGGGCATGCAAAGGTTAAAGTATTTCTTCCGAACATGATGATTATTTAGATGTTTTCATGAAGACAATGAAGGATGGGTGATTACGGCCATCACAAGGGGTTGGACTAGAGTTGTCGTGCCTTATACGCATGGAGGAGGGCACAATATGGGCATTCCGCTTCACCTTGTTCAACAACCCGAAAGTATTTAGCCTCTTTCTTTACCGTCTTTAATAGTACAAGTATACAAGCTGTGGTTCATCATTCTTTATTTGGTGCTTATGTAACTCTTGAACATATGTACACTGTGAATCAAATAATGCATTGGTTGTTTGAACACGATGGATATGAATAAAGCTATATCATACTTTCAAATCAAATCTGGTACAATTTGAAATAGAAGCAATTAAATTATGGTGAAACTACGCTCTGCAGGTCATTCTGGCGGACACGGTCGGTAAAACAAAATGTTTGTGATATACACCATAATCCGACATGGTTCACGGAGAGGAAATGTGTGCGAGCATGCACCACGATTGCCGTTTACAAGCGATGTGTGATGTCAGTCAAAATCACAAGCAGTGCGGGCAAAGTAAACATTTGTGATAGTTGCCTTATCGTACACGATTTGCATCCATGAACCGTTTTTGATGTGGTACGCATCGTAAAAGTTGCACCACAGAATAGCGTGTGCGATAGTTATCATGTACGATGATGTTACGAAGGTCCAATGTTTTGTAATCCTATCGGACACTCGTACGATGATTAGCTAATCTTCTTAATTAGTTATCGCATACGATTTGGGAAAAGTGAATGTAGTGATTGTCTGCTCATCATACACGTTCTATAATCGTGAACCGTTTGTGATGGGCCACACATCATATACGTAGCACCACAGAATATCGACTATGATGGCAATGCGATCACAAACAAGTAGAAAGGATGAAGCGTTTGGGATGTTCGAGATATCGGAAACAGTTTTATAGTGACAACCCGTATACATCAAAGGCTCCCTATCACGATGGTTTTACGAGTCGTGTGGAAGGACCCCCTATCGCACACACTAACTTGGTGACCGGTTCAAAAGCGTAAATGGCGGAAAGGGATAAAAACCGTTTGTATAGCACCTTGGTGTACCAGTGAATCTGGGTAATGAGTTATTCACAGGATCTTTTATTACGAAACGAGTAAAGAGACTTGCGGATAACGAGATTGAACTAGGTATGGAGATACTAAGGATCGAATCTCGGGCAAGTAAAGATATCATTTGGACAAATGGAATTGCATCACGAGGATTAACTGAATCCTCACATAGTGGTTCAACCGCGAAAAGATCTTCGCGGAATATGTAGGAAGAAATATGGGCATCCAAGTTCCACTATTGGCTATTGACCAAAGAGGTGTCTCGGTCATGTCTACATGATTCTCGAACCCGTAGGGTCCTTGCATACAATAATGTTGATTAAGCTAGAGTAGAATTGGGTTATTTGTCTTTGGTGATCGAAAGTTGTTCGAGAGTGCCGAATGAGATCTGGACATCACAAGGAGCTCATAGCAGTACATAGGTAAATATTTATATATGGAAAGTCATTTTTTGGGATTCCGAAAAAATCAATTTTTTTTTATATTTTACCGGGAAGCTTTCAGAAGCTTCTAGAGGATTCCTGAGGGGCTCGGAAGTCCACAAGTGGGTCTAGCACGTCCCAAGGTCCAACATGGGATAAGGGAGGTGCCTGGCCTCTTTGGGCAGGCGCACCATCTCCAATGACCATGCGGCCAAGGTGGGCGGAGTCCTTGCTCCCGTCACGACAAAAAGGGGAGAAGGACTATAAGTCCAACTCTCCCCCCCTTGCTGCGCCCGACCATATGGGGTGGAGGTGCGGACTCCTAGCCCTCCCACGCATATAAATAAAGGGGAAGGGGCATAACAAAGCTCCTGCCGGTGTCCTGGACTAGGGGATACTCACCACGTTATCTACCGATCTGTTAGATTGGGCCGAGGACCCCCATGGCCGTATACTCATGGGCCAGTCCGGATAGCTGCCGCATACAAGGAAGATTCCACAAGACTTGGTGATCAAGACAAGGACTCCTCCCCCACCTGCGTATTTGGCTAGGACTCTTGTTATCCTAGGCCTCTGGTGCATTATATAAACCAGGGCCAGGCTAGTCGATAGATCATATAAACAATCATACGATAGGCTATCTTCTAGGGTTTAGCATCTACGATCTGCGTGGTAGATCCAACTCTTGTAATACTCATATCATCAAGATCAATCAAGCAGGAAGTAGGGTATTACCTCCATCGAGAGGGTCCGAATGCAGGTAAACATTGTGTCCCCCCTCATGTTACCATCCGCTTTAGGCGCACAATTCGGGACCCCCTACCGAGATCCGCCAGTTTTGACCACAGATATTGGTGCTTTCATTGAGAGTTCGGCTGTGTGATCGGCAAAAGGATCGATGGCTCATCTCTGATTAAGCTGCGGCGTCGGCATCTTCATCACCAGCTCATTTGGTCACCTTAACTCGAAGGAGGACCTTGCTCCATCTCCGATCGTCATGTTAAATGCAGGGCCTTCATCAACACCAACTCCTATCTCTATCAAGATCATGGAGGAATCGTCCATGGAGCTCGGGGGCTCAACGTCAACATTGCCCTCGGGCGACCGTGCTGTTCTTCTAAACAGCGAATGCGTATCCGCCGCCACCGCCGCCTCGAGTGTCGTTTTAACGATCGCTTTGGTGGAATTGTGCGGAATCGAGTCTACAACAACCCTGGAAAATTTCGTCCAGTTCTGATGGAGGAATCTCTGACAATCTACGATATCTGCGGAGCCTTGTCCAAATCTGGACGGGAATCTGGACGAGTTTAGAGGCGTGGTGTCCATCTTCTAGCTTCGGGCGTCCTTTGGAGGATCCAATCGTTGATCGGCTGCGGAATTCCTATATCTACCACCCCTCAAAATTTCAGCTCGATCCGACCGTCCAAACTCCGGGAACCTTCCGATTAGTGCATCACTTTTCGGATCTGTTTTCTGCGCAAGAACGAATCCGACCCGAATTCATCTTTTTTATGAACGGGATTTCAGACATCCTTTTTGAAGGATGTTTTGTATGGGGTATTGTGTTTTGTTCCCAAACACATCCCGCTAATTGTGAAGTCTTTTCTAATATGATCTTCACCATCGCGTTGGTGTCAAACCAGCCCGACAACGTTGCTCTACGGCTGCCAACGTGCACTGGACACATTGTCACTTTATTGAGCCGAGCTCAACTTCTTCGGATCATCATCTCGGCAAGCCGAACAAGAGTTCGGCATCGCGAAGGATAAATCATCACCAACATCGCCGCCCCACGGATTACACGGAGCGGGCACACCGGCATCGCCCGTCTGGTCACTTCATCAAGCCGACATTGACCCGCGTCACGACACGCATCGGCGGGGCCGCACTATTGCTCCTTCAAGCGGTGTCCATCATGCCGACCTACCCGACTCATCGGCTGACGCCGAAACCCGACATCTTGGCTGGACCGGGGGCTTCTCCATATCTTCATCAACTTATACTCCGGAGACTTCGGCGTCACTAGCCAACCAGCTCCGCCACGTTAGCTGGATCGAGGGCTTTGCCTCGGCGAGCCAACCTTTTCCAGCATCGCCATGCCGTCGCTCTATAGCCCATCAGGCAATGGGTGTGTAGATCGAGTCCCAATTTTGGGAATCACCTTTCTTCGGATTGCTACAACAAATAAACTAGGTGCTATTAATCCTAGTAATTTTTGCTTGTTTGGATTCATTTTCGCAAGGAATTATTACTACGGTTTTCCATCATATGTACACGGGCCTATCAAATGGTGGCCGCGTGCGATGGTTGCGTGGTGGTTCGGTCATTTTCCGTACATAGTTCGTGACGCGCATCCGAGCCCAGACCGCCCTACAAATTCGGGCTTTGTCACGCCTTCAACTGCGTCTGCTGATGCCACTGCATCCACATTGAAAGCCGGTGCGGGCCACATTTATTTAAATAAATTATTTTTGCGTAAAGCAATTATGCAAGGATTATATATATATATATATATATATATATATATATATATATATAATTTAGTGGACCGCACTGTTTTTTGTGTGCAGGTAATAGATTTTGACTGCGTTAGGTGGTCACTACTCCAGTGCGAACTCCTTGCTCGGACACCTCGGGCACAGGGCTGGGACCTAGGCCATGCCGAGGACTGCGAACCTTGTCGGATCTGTTGCGGATCAATGGGCATCTTCGTCCCGTCACATGCCGAATCGTGTCATCAACACGAGCACATTAACCAGCTAAGTTGCTTTCATGCTCAAAAACTTTTAGTTTTAAATTTTGTTCGGTTCGACCAAGCATTCTACTTTTCGGCACAAATTTGTTTGTGACAAAGTTCCTTGTCAAAACTTTGTTTGTGACGCGCATATTTAAACACCCCGTTTATTTGGGGGCTCCCTTGATGGAGTTTTTCCTCTTGCATATGATTATACTTATGCGGCTTGTTCCTTGTTACGTGTATTACGCCACAATATACCATATTGACCTAGCGATTTACAAGCTGGGTTCTTTGGCTCCTGTGCTTACCCCTCGTTCCCGATTGTTGACTAGGGAGTAAAGGGAGCACCTCTGCGATTATTACGACCGGGTCATCCGACTCGACCTCTGGTAGGTGAAAGCGAAAGCTAAGCGCTCTTATTGTTTTCAATCATGGTGGCACACATGAAACTCATGAGTACAAAAATCTATTGCACAAGTCTCATAGTAACAATGAGCACCGAAGAAAGGTATCGGTGGGGTACTATTTTCTTCAAGATGCTTCTTACACTTCGTCGATAATATAGCATAAGTTCCACTGGCGTGTTTATGCATTACTGACCTTATGGCCTGATTGCCTGGTTATTGGAAACACCGTCGATATTCTCGACAATTGGAGTACATAACACTTTTAGGTCCTTGACCAAGAGGAGAAGCCGACGATTAGGTTAAGGCAGCGTTTAAAGTTTGGGTGAACATAGATATGATATAAGTACTTGGTACATACAATCATTCTTTTACCCAAGTCACTTGGGGATCTTAAGTTTATTTGAGCCATTTTATCATAAGTGTGTTTCTTCTTAGTCGTTGCAAAGTTTTTATTAATATTATTGTTATTATTTATCATTCCTTTTTTCGACACAAGTATGTGGTCACTAGCTGAGGAGCCTAATTTTTCTCTCAAAACCGCTAGAGTTTAGTTTGCTAAACTGGCCTAATGAGAAGTACTCCGCCTTCGGGATAGGAGGTTGAAGCTGTAGGCTGACCCGCTTGAAGTCTTGAAATAGGATGTGTCATGTTAAAGCACGGCAGAAGCACTTGTTTTAAAGTCCAATTTTAGGATTGGCACCGAACACTTGATCTAGTTCAGACATTAAACTTTTGAATAAGTTTTTTGGCTTTTCGAGCCTATGGCACTTTTAAACTATTTGTGCGTTTCCAACATTAGTCTCGTAGTGCAACGCCGGACACCTTTAGGGATTCGGCAAAAACATTCTCGGATATTGCTATATATGCATCGGTTTGGTGTGTCTTGATCAATAGTTGGGTTGCCCGGCTCATGTGCTTGCCTCCTACGTTCCGCTTTGTTCGGCTAGGTGTGCAAAGGAGAACCACTGCGATTGTGCTTCCAGCTCGCATGGTCAAGCACCTCGATTGGAGAAAGCGAAAACCTGAATGTCACAATAGGCGTAAACTGGTCAGCGATCCGATGACTATGTTAAATAGCCAGGCCATTCATAACATTGGCGAAGTGTTTCTGACTTAGCCTCATTGTCGCTGAACACTCACACGGAGGCTAATGGCCCGACCTTCAACTTTAAGCTCCTATGACTAACTTAAAGTTATAAAGCCGCATATCGATTGCCTCGTTTCCGCTAACACAACGCCTTGAACGCACCGAGGCGTCGGCTAAGGGTTGCTTTGTTATTGCGGCAACACCTGCGTAGTATCTACCAAGGGTAGAAGCGACGATGGGCCACTTTCAACCGATAAACGGTCACAGTGGAGTCAAAATAATGATGTAAAGTACTTGGATACATAGAATCATTACACATAATCTGTGATTTTACTCTGGATATCGATCCTTAATTCAGCCACCCGTGCCCACATTAAGGCTCGGGGGCTATTGGGCTTTGCGCTCATTATTTACAAATATTAAAGGGGCACATCGATCCCCTGATCTGGTGTTGCTACCCGACCAGTGTCTCGGGGGCTACGACATTGCCTATTCAATACAGAAAATTCAAAGGGCTCAGTGTTCGGCTTGATCGAACTATGGGAAAACAGCGTCTTCGGACAACAATAAGTATCATACGGACCTATCGGCATCAAGCTAATATATCACGGCGACTTCTCCACGACCCTCTCTCGGGGGGCCCGTTCACCGATCACTATTATCTCTAATATATTACTTTGCATTTTATTCCTATGTATGCTCTTTGAGCTAGGAGTTGATCCTCGGGCCAATTTCGGCGCATCGACACGAGTCTCGAGGCTCTTTGGGAACAACGGTTTTATGCTTGCCTTGAGGTGCATCTCGGGTTTTAGACCGATACACACCTTGAGGGCTCTTGGATATATATCGGCAGAGAATAAACTGCACTAGTTAAAATAGTCACAAAAAATCAGCCCATGATCGGGTGGTGCACCACCTTAGAGCGATCCGGCATAAAGCTTTCGGGCGCTAGCGGCTAGCTCCATAGAAGGCATCTCCGGCATTAAGCTCGGCTAAACTCCTTCAACTTTTTGAACCAAGATGATCTATGACATCTTGGATATAGTCCAGCGTTGGAGCTTGGACCGCGATCCGGCGTTGGAGCTCGAATACATTTCAGCGTTGGAGCTGAGCGATCCGGCATTGGTGCTTGGCTGCAAAAGATACCATGAATGCAGTCCGGCGTTAGAGCTTCGGGGCGTGAAGAGGACCTTTGCCTCCCGGGAACAACTTCAAACCCAAGGTGTGGCATAAAAATAACAAGGCATTGATAAAGATCAGAAACTTAAAGGGGCTCCTCGGATACCCGACATGTAAACTCTTCGGGTGCACTTCGGCGATCCTCAAGATCGAAGATGAGAAGATTTGTTGAACCAATTTTCAAGACCGACGACCGAAGATGAAGAACGGTTCGGAAGAATCGAGGAGCATTCCTAATTTGAAGACCGGTTCAGGGGGCTCCTGACGGTGTCCTGGACTAGGGGGTACTCACCACGTTATCTCCCAATCTGTTAGATTGGGCTGAGGAGCACCATGGCCGTATACTCATGGGCAAGTCCGGACAGCTGCCGCATATAAGGAAGATTCCACAAGACTTGGTGATCAAGACAAGGACTCCTCCCCCACCGGCGTATTCGGCTAGGACTCTTGTTATCCTAGGCCTCTGGTGCATTATATAAACCAGGGCCAGGCTAGTCGATAGATCATATAAACAATCATACCATAGGCTAGCTTCTAGGGTTTAGCCTCTACGATCTCGTGGTAGATCAACTCTTGTAATACTCATATCTTCATGATCAATCAAGAAGGAAGTAGGTATTACCTCCATCGAGAGGGCGAACACAGGTAAACTTTGTGTCCCCGCCTCCTGTTACCATCCGCCTTAGGCCTTGAGATCGGGACTCCCTACCCGAGATCCGCTGGTTTTGACACCGGCTCTCCCCATGCGTATCTCCGGGTTGAGGTAGTCGAACTTCATCTTCATCTAAGGATGCATCCTCCATCTCCCGGATCGGTGTGTCCTCCTCATCCGTGAACCAAAAAGTATGGGAATGTCTTCTTAAAGACATTTTGGATCGAGAGGCTGGTAAGAAAGCGAGCTTTGTCCCTACGACATATTTTCGGATATGTCGGAAAAAGCAAGAAACAAGAACAAAAGATTTCTACGATCACGGTGGTCAATACGTTCAGGAGGTATATAAAGTTTTTTATCTTGGGAAACAAGCAAATGGGAGAAAGCGGGCCGGGAAGGTTCACTGAGGTGGGCACAACCCACAGGCGCGCCAGGGAAGGCGGTAGCGCCACGGTGTATCATGCCCTCCTTGGTTGCCTTCCTGGTTATTTCTTATATTCCTAATTTTATAATATTCCAAGACCGACAAAAATATTTTTTTTGCGGAATTTTCAGAGTCCGTTTACTTACGGTATCACGTACCTCCCATTTTTCAGGATTACAGGTGTTACGGATGGTTTTCTTTTATGTGTTCTTCCGATGTCATGGTTTGGATAATATTTCTTTCAACATTAATAGGCATACATGAGATATAATGTTTGATTACGTGTCCATTAACCACCTTTGGGTTAATACCTTGACATTATTAATCTTGATAGCTCCAAAGCGATAAACCTCTTTGATAATATATGGTCCTTCCCATTTGGAAAGAAGTTTCCCTGCAAAGAATCTAAAAAGAGAGTTGTACAAAAGGCTATTGGATTCTTTTGAATAATTTGGCATTTTCATAAGCTTGGGTTCTCCATTCATCGAGTGAGCTAATATCAAATAACCTCTTTTCACCGGCAAGTTTGAAATCATAGTTGAGTTCTTTAATTGCCCAATATGCTTTATGATCTAACTCAAGAGGCAAATGGCAAGCTTTTCTATAAACTATTTTATAAGGAGACATACCCATAGAATTTTTATAAGCTATTCTGTAGTCCCAAAGGGCATCATATAATTTCTTAGACCAATTCTTTCGGGACCTATTGACAGTTTTTTGTAATATTAGTTTTATTTATCTATTGCTAAGTTCTACTTGACCACTAGATTGAGTAGGACAGGATGATGCAATTCCATGATTAACATCATATTTAGCCAGCAATTTACGAAAAGCACCATGAGTAAAGTGTGAACCACCATCGGTCATTAAATATCTAGGGACTCCAAACCTTGGGAAAATAACTTCTTTAAGCATTTTAATGGAAGTGTTATGATCAGCACTACTAGTTGGTATAGTTTCTACCCACTTGGTGACATAATCAACAGCAACCAAAATATGCATATACCCCTTAGAAGAAGGAAAAGGTCCCACGATGTCGCTTGAAGCTAAATCGGTATTTCCCCAAAGAGGAAGGGATGATGCAGCACAAGCTGCGGTGAGTATTTACCTCAGATATGAAACAAAGGTTATCAAAACCAGTAGGAGAACCAAGCAACCCAACATAAACAGCCCTGCACCTGGATAAAAATCCTCGCAACCCGATGTGTAAAGGGGTTGTCGATCCCTTTCGGTACGGCACCTCAAGATAGGCAAGCGAATGTGAGATAAAATTATAGTAGATTGATAGATCAAGCGCCAAATAAAATAAATAAGAATAATTCTGACAAGGTATTTTGTATTTTTGGTTTAATAGATCTGAAAATAAAAGGAAAGGAAAATAGATCGCAAAGGCAAATAATATGAAAACGAGACCCGGGGGCCGTAGGTTTCACTAGTGGCTTCTCTCGAGAAAAATTGCAAAGGGTGGGTGAACAAATTACTATTGGGAAATTGATAGAACTTCGAATACTCATGACGATATCCAGGCAATGATCATTATATAGGCATCACGTCCAAGATTAGTAGACCGATTCCTGCCTGCATCTACTACTATTACTCCACACATCGACCGCTATCCAGCATGCATCTAGTGTATTAAGTTCATGAAAAAATGGAGTAATGCAATAGGAACGATGACATGATGTAGACAAGATCTATCTATCTAGAGATAGACCCCATCATTTTATCCTTAGTAGCAACAATACATACGTCTCGGTTCCCCTTTTGTCACTGGGATCAAGCACCATAAGATCGAACCCACTACAAAGCACCTCTTCCCATTGCAAGATAAATAGATCAAGTTGGCCAAACAAAACCCAAATATCGGAGAAGAAATACGAGGCTATAAGAAATCATGCATAAAAGAGATCAAAGAAACTCAAATACTTTCATGGATATAAAAAGATAGATCTGATCATAAACTCAAAGTTCATCGATCCCAACAAACACACCACAAAAGAGTTACATCATATGGATTTCCAAGAGACCATTGTATTGAGAATTCAGCGCGAGAGAGAAAGCCATCTAGCTACTGACTACGGACCCGAAGGTCTACAAAGAACTACTCACGCATCATCGGAGAGGCACCAATGGAGGTGGTGAACCCCATCCAAGATGGTGTCTAGATTGGATCTGGTGGTTCTGGACTCTGCGGTGGCTGGATGATTTCGTCGATGCCTTTAGGGTTTTGGGAATATTGGGGTATTTATAGAGCAAAGAGGTGGTCCGGGGGACACCCGAGGTGGGCACAACCCACCGAGGCGCGCTGGGCCTCTGGCGCTACAGTGGGTTGTGCTCTCCTCGGAGCACCCCCAGGTGTAGCCAGGGCCCATTATGTTCCTTCTAGTCCAAAAATAAATCTCCATAATTAAAGTTTAGTTGCGTTTGGACTCCGTTTGATATTGATTTCCAGCGATGCTAAAAACATGCAGAAAACAGCAACTGGCACTTGGCCCTATGTCAATTGGTTAGTACCAAAAAATGATATAAAATGACTATGAAACATCCAAGATTGATAATATAACAACATGGAACAATAAAAAATTATAGATACGTTGGAGACGTATGAACATCCCCAAGCTTAACTCCTACTCGTCCTCGAGTAGGGAAGTGATAAAAACATAATTTTTGATGTGGAATGCTGCCTATCATGTCATATCATATTCTTTCTTTATAGCATGGACATTTGGACTTTTATATTTTCAAAGCAATAGTCTAGTTTTGACATGATAATTTAAATACTCAAGCATATCAACAAGCAACCATGTATTTCAAAATAGCAACATTAAAATAAGTTATCCATAGCCCATCATGCTCAATCATTGATCCAATCATGAAACACACTCGCATATTAGCTACACCCAATGCTCAAGTACGATCATATTGCCTCCTAGTTGGTGCTTTTATAAGAGAAGATGGAGACTCAAATTCAAAAATAAAAATTGCATAAAATAAAAGAAAGGCCCTTCGCAGAGGGAAGTAGGAATTTGTAGAGGTGCTAGAGCTCGAAGCGAAAAACTTAGAGATAAAAATATTTTGGGAGGTGTATCCATCCCACCAACGAAAACGACTTAGAGTCCTAACACTTTCCATGCTAGATATATCATAGGCGGTTCCCAAACAGAAAATAAAGTTTATTACTTTTTCCACCACTAGCAAAGTGGCCCGCTCGATCTTGTGACTAGGACTTTACAAAGTTTATATTGGGAACATACTATTTTTTGTGTAAAGTAAAATTGAGACGAAAATGTGAATATAAAATCTCATAGGCTGCATTTAATGCGGGTACATCATTTTATCATGTAAAAAAGTTTGAATAATAATCTTTTTATGTTTTCATAGGTAATTATGTGGATTGCATTTGGAGTTGTGTGTGGCAATATATTAGTAACATAATTAAATGCAGATCTCGTGAGGTGTTAGTTTGCGTTTTACATTAGATGAGTACACACTATTAGATTTGTGCGATAAAATACTTCATCTGCACTGACAGTTAGGCCATTGAATATTTTTATCTTACCTATCATATGCATGCCTGTCATTTAATCACTTTGTTCGAAAATACATAATATTTTATATGAAAATATCAAAGATACTAAATTGACAATTGTATGAATTATTTCTCACATTTATATATTCTGTGGAATGATGAAATATTTATGAATAAAAATCTAGTCATATTGTTTTCTTTTGACCAATCCCAACTTCTATTTATATATCAATAGTAGAAGCAAATAAGTTTTTTCTCTAAAATTCTGAACAAATTCACTTTTTCAAACACCATATCATTTTGAAACATAAATGTTATTAGTGGCATTACATTAACATTGGCACATCTATAATTTATATTGAGCTATTAAAAATATAAGATCTTTATTGATTTAACATTGAAAATTGAGTTACTCTCAAGTATAAATATTTCTTACTAAAGTTTCAATAATTCTTACAACAAATATGAGTGAATTGATCTTACAAAGGAAAAAAAAGTTGGATAGTTAGCACCATTGATCTAGTACGTTTTGTTGTAGTAGGACATGCACAACTTGAATTTTTTTAACATTGTAAATAGATACTCATGTTTAATAAAATTTATACATTAGATATGAAAGAAAAAGTAATGTATCTAAGAAAGAGTTACTTTTCTGGATAGTTAGCAACGTTTCTCATG
This sequence comes from Aegilops bicornis, assembly GCA_021605145.1. Lineage (NCBI taxonomy): Eukaryota > Viridiplantae > Streptophyta > Magnoliopsida > Poales > Poaceae > Aegilops > Aegilops bicornis. The sequence continues at coordinate 327,052 of CM038671.1, read as the reverse complement.
CTACATGATGGTTAACATTAGTTGCATGATTTCTAATATGTCAAAAATTGGGATGCTTAACGTTGTAAGTTTAAGTTAATAGGGATGGTTTTTTCTTGGTATTAGCATATTAATGTCCTATATATTGATAAAAATAACAATGATGATCATATATGTTTAAGCACGTAACAATGTTCCCATTTTCGGCCATGTTCCATTATACATCATATTCAACTCTAGAAATAGAACATATATTACCATTTATCATATAGGCATAGTATATGCTATTTGATCCATATATTACATTTACGTAGAGACATATATTCGGCTGGAATTGGAGACACCTAATGAGTTGTAACACACAAATATAAGATCTTTCACAATTAAGATATCTACATAGACAACCCGTTGCAGAAAAAAACCTGCATTATAAATTTATTTTATGGTTATTATAATAACCACCAGCACTTCCTTTCTTATCATTGATATATATATATAAAGGAACATTTACCCTCTATCTTTAGTAATCTGCTTGATCAAGGACTTCTTTTAACAACTGACATGAATATAAGAGCCTTACAACTGCAAAAGCCTGATCAGTGACATATTTGTCGATATGACCATTTATCCTTGCTCAAGAAGCTATAGTTTCATGTGACCCATGCCAATTCTACAGATGTGTATAGTCTGTAATAGCAAATTCAACTTAGAGGGACGATGGAGGCTAACTCACAACATGTTGTTGAGGACTATGCGGTGAACACCTAATGAAGTTGATCCAAACACTTATTTACAATCCACATGCTATTGAACTTTTGGAAATGATAAATCTTTAAAAAAACCTGCATGTAGTTAAAATAAGATAAATACTGAATTCAAATTGTGGTTAGTACAAAAGCCTGTAGCGGTTCACTTCTCAACCCATATACAGAAGAAGGCAAGTAGAGATGCTTTCTGCAAGGAGATCATTAATATCAGTGATGGTCTCAAGTTCATCGATAGCAAAATCATCAACAACTAAACACACGCAATAGTGTGTGTATAATGAGACAAAACTAAAATGGATTAATGTGCTCAAATCGATCGAACCAATTTCCGCTCAAATATCAACCTAGATATGTGTTTTTAAGAGCAGACCTCGACCACATGCCCTTCTAGGGGTAGAAGTAAATGCGGGTGACTGCTCATCGCCAAGGACGGAACAATGTTCAAACCTTTGAGAAGTGGCCTACTACCAGAAATGTCACGACGAATGCCGTTTTTATCTTTTATGGAAATAATTTATGTGGCATATACACGTAAATGGTACCATTAGAAGAGACAACAAAAATGTACCAAATGAAACATACCATCAAAAGAAGAAGATATTGGAGTATTACAGAAAAATGTACGTGGTAGAAGGCACATTAGATAGAAAATGCAAACTGAAATACCACATGACAGTTTACTTTCTTTCAGAATTAATTTTTTCCTCGGGATATTCAAAGTGATTATCCATTCACAATTTTCACTAAACTGAATGCAACTTACAGTGTTACTTCTTTTGTTCGAAAACATATTAAGTTGCTCAAGAAATTCAATCATTTTTAAGTTTAATTATTATTATTCAAAGAGGTTACTAAGACTGACCATGTCAAAACAGTACCAGCTCATTTTCTATGTCAAAATGATTCAACATTAATTTATTTATACTACCATTTAAAAATGATAAAAAAACACCTCCATCTTAAACTTTGTTTATCTCTTAAGCATCATGTAATTTGTAACTACATGAAAAGTTTCTTCTAATTGACGGGTGTGTAAAAAAGGTTGAAGAACCTTTTGTCCTGGATCTGCCATTAAGTGATCTTCATCTTTCATTTTCTTACCTGCATCCAATCTCTTAAAGCCAGACATTGAGCACACATTGTTTATAAGCCACTTCTCTCTTTTTCTGACCTGAAACGGTGCCAAAAAGACTCGCTTAATATCACTGCCAAACCACCTGTGAGGTAACAAAAAAAGTGGTAATAATGGAACATAACGATGGACTAAAATCCTGTCCCACTATGAACTTGTCGAATGATGTTATCCATGGCAACACTGCCAATATATAGATGTATGCAGAAACGGTCTAAATATCAATAATGAATAATTGACTCGAAGGCAATTAGCTTATTTTTTGGGGCATCCTGATGTAGATAAATTTTATTTGCGTTCTTAAACCTTGCCGAACTAACGCCATGCTATCAGTATTGTACCGTGCACAATAGTTTTCTTTTTAAATTTGATATAACTACTTAGTGCTGATCCACCGGCAATTAATAAATCCATCCATCCTCAGACTCATTAAGCAGCACGTACCAAAGCAAAATCTTTTGCCTTATTTTCTTTGTGGTACAAAGAATGGAAGCCGAAGAAACAAATAAAGCTAAAGAAATCACGTGCCCACTTGAAAACCTTGTCGCAATGGAGGCTCTTTTTCCCTGCATGGTAATAATAGGGAAATCTCACATATTCTCTTCATGCTCATCTGCGAGACCCGAAATCATTGAACATGTCTATTGGGACGACGGGTCATTTAGATGTACAAACAAAGGTCCATATACTAAAAACGTCCAAGACCTGCAAGGATCAAACTGAATACAACTTATGGTGTTAGTTCTACTCTTCCAAAACAAACTAAGTTGTTGCAGACATTCAATCATTTTAAACTTTAATTATTATTATTCAAAGAGGTTACTAAGATGACCATGTCAAAACAGTTGCAGCAGATTTTCTGTGTGAAAATAATACAACATTAATTTATTTATACTACCATTTAAAAAGATAAAAGATCACACCTCCATCTTAGACTGTGTTTATCTCTTAAGCATCATGTAAGTTGGAACTGCATGAAAATTTTCTTCTCATTGACGGGTGTATAAAAAGTTGAATAACCCTTTCGTCTTGGATTAAGCCATTCAGTGACCTTAATCTTTCATTTCCTCACCTGCATCCAATCTCTTAAAGCAGGATATTGAACAAACTTTGTTTATGAGCCACTTCTCTCTTTTTTCTGACCTGAAACGGTGCCAAAAAGCCTCGATTAATATCACTGCCAAACCACCTGTGACGTAACAAAAAAAGTGGTTACAATGGAGCATAACGATGAACAAATATCTGGTCCCACTTTGAACTCGTCGAATGATGTTATCCATGACAACACTACGAATATATAGATGTATACAACAACAGTCGTACATATCAATCACGAATAACTTACTGGAAGGCCATTAACTCATTTTTGGGGAGACATCCTGATGGAGAACAATTTAATTTGCGTTCTAAAATCTTTTCAAACTAATGACATCTTATCAGTACTATACCATGCAAATTACTTGCTTACTGAAATTTGATATAACTACTTAGCGCTGATCCATCGGCTATCAACAATCCATCCATCCTCAGCCCTAATTAAGCAGCACGTACTAAGACAAAATCTTTTGCCTTATTTTCTTTATGGTATAGAAAATGGAAGCCGAATAAACAAAGCAAGCTAAAGAAATCACGTGCCCACTTGGAAACCTTGTCACAGTGGAGTCTATTTTCCCTGCATGGTAATAATAGGGAACTCTCTCGTCTTCTCTTCACGTTCATGTCCGAGAGCCGAAATCGTTGGACATGTCTATAGCGAGGACGGATCAGTCAGATGTACAAACGAAGGTCCATGTACTGAAAACGTCAAAATCTGCAAGGATCAAACAGACTTACAGTTTGAAGTTAGTTTAATTTGGCATGCCCTGATGGGGAACGAACGAATCAAAGTAGTGCACAGGAAGTTATATAGCCGAAGGAGACCCCAAACCAATGCCTTTTGCCCTTGCCGTCGTCATCGATGACGCTGCCCTGCCACGATCAAATCCATTGGTGCCTGCTCTATCTTCCTCCCCACGGTGCACTCTGCATCGGAACGGGACGTGATACATGCGTGTGAGCTCCATCTTCTAATTTCTGTGAGAATTTGTAGCCTAATTACCTTTTTATGGTTAGCCCATAAAGCACTTTTATATATAAATAGATACTTTCACTTTCCATGGCTAACCGTATCCACGGGTGTCTTCCATACCAACACTTTTCAAGGAATTTATTATTTGACAATATAAAGTAAATTCATTTTTCATTTCGAGACTGGGCATCCCTAATACATTTGCCTTACTCTCGTGCAATGACAAGTGAATAAACACTCATCTTGAGAATAACACATCTAGCATGGAAAATATTAGCCACCCCTCACCGCTCCGCGAGCGAAACGAACACGCAAAAAAGAAGTTTGTTTTGAAAATTAGAGATGGCACATACAAATTTGCTTAGAACGGCAGAATAATACCACATATAGATAGATATAGTGGACTCATATGGCAAAAACTGGTTTAAAGGATTTTGGATGCACAAGTAGAGATCATACTTAGTGCAAAATGAAGGCTAGCGAAAGATTGAGATGCGACCAACCAAGAACTGGATAATCTCATAAGCGAGCATTAAGCATAATTAACACTGTATAATGCACCACAAGTACGATATAATTTCATTGCATGACTATTGACTTTCGTGCTTGCATAGGGAATCACAAACCTTAACACCATTATTTTTACTAAAGCACAATTACTCATCAACATAACTCACATATCACATCATCATATCTCAAAACTATTAATAAGAATCAAGTATATTTTGTCCAATGATCTTCATGAAAGTTTTATTATATCCTTCTTGGATATCTATCACTTTGGGACTAATTTTCATGTGTTGATTTTCATAAGCTCAAACAAATATAAGTGAAGATCATGAGCATAAATTTTCTTTCTCTCAAATTAGTTTAAGTGAAGCAAGAGAGAATTTCTTGAAAAGTTTACTAACTCTCAAATAAATTTAAGTGAAAAAAGAGAGCATTTCTTCAAAAATACTAAAGCACACGGTGCTCAAAAAGATATAAGTGAAGCACTAGAGCAAGTCCATAGCTCATAAAAATTTAAGTGAAGCATAGAGAGCAATTCTAACAAGTCATGAAATAATTTTGGCTCTCTCAAATAGGTGTTTCCAGCAAGGGATCAAGACTTAAAACAAAAAAAACAAGCAAAGACTCATATCATACAAGACGCTCCAAGCAAAACACATAGTACGTGACGAATAAAAATATAGCTTTGAGGAAAATACCGATGGTCGTTAGAAGAAAGAGAGGATGCCACTCGGGGGCATCCCCAAGCTTAGTTGGTTGCTCATTTTTGGATAATAGCTTGGGATGCCGGGGCATCCCCAAGCTTAAACTCTTTACTCCTTATTCCTTCATCCATCGTAAGATAACCAAAAACTTGAAAACTTCAATCACACAAAACTCAACAAAACCTTTGTGAGATCCGTTAGTGTAAGAAAGCAAATCACTACTATAAGCACTGTGTCAAACCAATTCATATTTTATTTTTGCATTATATCTACTGTATTCCAAATTTTCTATGGCAAAAACTCATCAAAGAAAACCATATAGCCATCAAAATAAGCACACAACGCAAAGAAAAAAGAATATCTCAAAACAGAACAGTCTATCGAAATAGGACTATTTCGAAAACTTCTGCAACTCCAAATTTTTTGAAATATTAGGGCGACCTAAGAAACTTGTATATTAATCTTCTGCAAAAAGAATTGGTATTTTATCACGCTCTGGTAAAAAATGAGAATTGTTTTTGTGAGCGCAAAAGTTTCTGTTTTTTCCAGCAAGATCAAACAACTATCACCCAAGAAGATCCTAAAGGCTTTACTTGATACAAACACTAATTAAAACACAAAAACACAATCAAAGCAGTACCATAATTGTGCAAACACTCAAAACAGAAAGAAAAAAGCAAAAATAAAGTTTATTCATTGGGTTGCCTCCCAACAAGCTCTATAGTTTTACGCCCTTAGCTAGGCATAAAGCAAGGATCTAAGTTTAGTCTTCCAAAGTTTTGGCAACTCTTGCAAGGGTTTTCTCAAACCGGGAGGCTCTTTACGCTTCCCTAAATTCTCCGGGAAAGAAACCATCTTAGGATCTAAAATATTCAATCGCTTATTGCAAAGAGTAATCAGGGTATTCATGCGATTGATACTACCATTGAGGTGTTTGAGGGGTTCATTATATTTTTGTATTTCAACCATATGTTTATGCAAATCACCAAGTTTGTCCAACATTTGAGCCCCCTTAGGGGTAAAAGGAAACCCCTTCTTTTAAGGTGGAATTCCCAAAATTCTTTTTAAAATTTCATAGGCAGCATTGGCATCAAGCTCAATGAAATTTCCTTTAGCAGCAAAATCTAGAAGTTGTCTATGATGCAAAGCCAATCCTATGTAAAAATTATGAAGCAAAACCTTAGCGTCCCCCTTTAAATTGGAAATACGATATGATTCCATAAGCCTATACCAGGCATCTTACAAATTTTCTCCTTCTCTTTGCTTCTAGTAAAGAACTTCAAAATCTGGTGACAACGGAGGAGTAGGAACGCTAGCCAAGAAGACTGGAAAGCAAGAGAACGGTGAACGAAAAAGAAAGGGTGAATAAAACGGCAAATTTTTGTGAAGTGGGAGAGAGGAAAACGAGAGGCAAATGGAAAATAATGTAAATTGCGAGGAGATGAGATTTGTGATTAGGAACCTGGTATATGTTGAAGATCCTCCCGGCAACGGCCTTGAGAAATTCCTTTTGATGTCGCTTGAAGCTACGTCGGTATTTCCCCGAAGAGGAAGGGATGATGCAGCACAGCGGCGGTAGGTATTTCCCTCAAAACCAAGGTTATCGAACCAATAGGAGAACCAAGCAGCACAACATAAACAGCCGCTACACACAGATAACAAATCCTTGCAAGCCGACGTGTAAAAGGGGTTGTCAATCCCTTTCGGTCTGACGCCTCAAGGTAGGCAAGCAGACGTGAGATAAAATTGTAGTAGATTTATAGATCGAATGCCAAATAAAATAAATAAGAATAAATTACAGCAAGGTATTTTTGTATTTTTGGTTTAATGGATCTGAAAATAAAAGCAAAGGAAAATAGATCACAAAGGCAAATAATATGGAAAAGAGACCCGGGGTGATACGTCTCCGTCGTATCTATAATTTTTATTGTTCCATGCCAATATTCTACAACTTTTACATAATTTTGGCAACTTTTTATACTATTTTTGGGACTAACATATTGATCCGATTGCCTAGTGCAGTTCACCATTTGTTGCATGTTTTTGTTTCATGAATATCCATATCAAAGCGAGTCCAAACGGGACAAAAAAGCTGACGGAGATTGTTTTTGGAATATATGTGAATTTTGGGAAGTGTAATCATCACGAGGCGATGCCGAGGGGCCCACGAGGTGGTGGCGCGCCCAGTCAGGGTCGAGCGCCACAGGCCTCATGGTCACTCCGTAAAGGCGGTTGGTGCCCTTCTTTCGCCCGAAAAGAAAGCCAATATCCGGATAAAATCATGTCCACATTTCAACCAAATCGGAATAAGGGATCTCCGGAATATAAGAAAGCGGTGAAGGGTAGAATCAGGAGCAGAAACAGAGAGAGACAGAGAGACATATCCAATATCGGAGGGGCTCTCGCCCCTCCGCCGCCATGGAGGCCATGGACTAGAGGGAAAACCCTTCTCCCATCTAGGGAGAAGGTCAAGGAAGAAGAAGAAGAAGGGGTCCCTCTCCCCCTCTCTCCCAGTGGCGCCGGAACGCCGCCGGGGCCATCATCATGTGACAGCAATCTACACCAACACCTCTGTCATCTTCACCAACACCACATCACCTTCCCCCACGTATCTACAGCGGTCCACTCTCCCGCAACCCGCTGTACCCTCTACTTGAACATGGTGCTTTATGCTTCATATTATTATCCAATGATGTGTTGCCATCCTATGATGTCTGAATAGATTTTTGTTGTCCTATCGGTAATTGATGAATTGCTATGATTGGTTTAATTTGCTTGTGGTTATGTTGCTGTCCTTTGGTGCCCATCATATGAGCACGCGTGTGGATCACACCATAGGGTTAGTTGTATTTTGATAGGATTATATATTGGAGGGCAAGAGTGGTGAAGCTTCAACCTAGCATAGAAATTGATGCATCACAGGGATTGAAGGGGGACCAATATATCTTAATGCTATGGTTGGGTTTTACCTTAATGAAAATTAGTAGTTGCGGATGCTTGATAATAGTTCCAATCATAAGTGTATAGAATTCTGAGTCAGGGATGACATGCTAGCAGTGTCCTCTCCCATATAAAACTTGCTATCGGTCTAGTAAAGTAGTCAATTGCTTAGGGACAATTTCGCAACTCCTACCACCACTTTTCCACACTCGCTATACTAGCTTTATCGTGTCTTTATCTAAACAGCCCCTAGATTTTATTTACGTGCTCTTTATATTCTTTCAAACCTATCCCACAACACCTACAAAGTACTTCTAGTTTCATACTTGTTCTAGGTAAAGCAAACATCAAGCGTGCATAGAGTTGTATCGGTGGTCGATAGAACGTGAGGGAATATTTGTTCTACCTTTAGCTCCTCATTGGGTTCGACACTCTTACTTATCCAAAGAGGCTACAATTGATCCCCTATACTTGTGGGTTATCAAGACCTTTTTCTGGCGCCGTTGCGGGGGAGTTATAGCGTGGGATATTCTCGTGTGTGCTTGTTTGCTTTATCACTAAGTAATTTTTATCTGTTGTTCTAATTTGTTCTCTATCTTTAGTTATGGATATGGAACACGAAATACCAAACAAATTAGGTTTACTTGCTACTCATGGAGATGGGAACCTCCTAAAACCATCGATGCTCATTATGTGAAAGATATTATGTACTACTTCCATAATCCTGAGAAAACCCCATTCAATTATGTTATGGGAGACATGTTGGATCAATGTGAATACTTTAGGGATTATGGCTTGACTCAAAAATGGAAACTATTATGGGATCAAATTTATATGTTGTATTGGTATGCTAGGCAACTATGCTTGAGATATGATTATACTTGTTGCTCTAGGATGAAGGCTCCACACCTTCCCTTTTCACGCAAATTTAGTGATAATGAAACCTTAGCTTCTTATGCTAATGGTATATATGATTACTATGATGTGGAACGAATAGAAGAATTTGTTGCTTTTAAGGGTGCTTGTGAAATTGAATCTTTGTTTAAAGAGTTTGAAGATTTTGATGATTCAGTTTATAGACCTAAAAATTTAGCTATCCTTAAATATTGCTATGAGAATTATAAATACAATTATGATATTTATGAATTTATTGAGAAAATCTCCTCTGCCCGAGAAGAGACTAATATTTTGCAGGAGTCTATGGAAGAAGAAATTGATGAAACTGTGAGCTCATTGGATGAAAAAGATGATGAGGAGAGCGAAGAACAAAAGGAGGAAGAGCGTATTAGCTACCCGTGCCCACCTTCTAATGAGAGTAACTCTTCAACTCATACATTGTTTAATTTCCTTTCGTGCATACCGAAGGATGATTGCTATGATGATTGTTATGATCCCGTTGATTCTTTTGAAATATCCCTTTTTGATGATGCTTGCTATGCTTGTGGCCAAGAGGCCAATATGAATGATGCTTATGGAGATGAACTTGCTATAGTTCCTTAGGTTAAACATGAAATTGTTGCTATTGCACCCACGCATGATAGTCCTATTATCTTCTTGAATTCTCCCGACTACACTATATTGAAGAAGTTTGCCCTTATTAAGGATTATATTGATGGGTCGCATTTTACTACTACACATGATGATTTTGATAGATATAATATGCATGTTCTTGCTGCTCCTGCTTGCAATTATTATGAGAGAGGAACTATATCCCCACCTCTCTATGTTTCCCACATGATAGACTTGCAAGAAACTGCTTATGCTATGTATTGGCCTTTACTTGATGTGCATGAATTGTTCTTGTATGACATACCGATGCATAGAAAGACAGTTACACTTCGTCATTGCTTGATATATGTTGCTTTGTGCTCACTACTAAATTACAAATTATTGTTAATTAAAATTGGCTTTTATATACCTTGGGATCCGGGTGGATCCATTACTTGACCACTGTATGCCTAGCTTAATGGCTTTAAAGAAAGCGCTGCCAGGGAGACAACCTGGAAGTTTTAGAGAGTCATTTATAACTATTGTGTGCTTTTATAAAGTTTAAAAACAAGAATAATGTGCCAAGATTTTCCTGTAGGATGTTTACATAGCTTGTTGGTTTGTGCAGTGCAAAACAGAAACTTTGGCTGTAGTGCGCGATTTTACATTTTTACTGGAACGTCAGATGGCTCTGAAACTTTTTGCACTGTCTTTCTATACAAATTTTTTACTTTTCCTAATTTTTGGAGTACCACAAGTATGGTGGATGTTCAGATTACTACAGACTATTCTGTTTAAGACGGATTCTATTTTTGATGCATAGTTTGCTTGTTTTGATGAAACTATCAATTTCTATCAGTGGATTAAGCCATGGAAAAGTTATATTACAGTAGCTACAATGCAAAAACAAAATATGAATTGGTTTACAACAGTACTTAGAGTAGTGATTTTCTTTATTACACTAATGGATCTTACCGAGCTTTCTGTTGAGTTTTGTGTGGATGAAGTGTTCGAAGATCGAAGAGGTCTTGATATGAGGATAAGGAGGAGAGGCAAGAGCTCAAGCTTGGGGATGCCCAAGGCACCCCAAGTAAATATTCAAGGATACTCAAGTGTCTAAGCTTGGGGATGCCCCGGAAGGCATCCCATCTTTCTTCAACAAGTATCGGTACGTTTTCGGATTCGTTTCGTTCATGTGATATGTGCAAATCTTGGAGCGTCTTTTGCATTTAGTTTTAACTTTTTTTATGCACCATGCTGGTATGAGATGGTCCATGGTTGATTTATAGAATTCTCATTGCACTTCACTTATATCTTTTGAGTATGGCTTTATAGACTGCTTCATGTGCTTCACTTATATCATTTGAAGTTTGGATTTCATGTTTCTCTTTACATAGAAAACCGCCATTTGTAGAATGCTCTTTTGCTTCACTTATATTTGTTAGAGCATGGGCATATCTTTTATAGAAAGAATTAAACTCTCTTGCTTCACTTATATCTATTTAGAGAGATGGCAGGAATTGGTCATTCACATGGTTAGTCATAAAATCCTACATAAAACTTGTAGATCACTTAATATGATTTGTTTGATTCCTTGCAATAGTTTTGTGATATAAAGGTGGTGATATTAGAGTCGTGCTAGTTGAGTAATTGTGAAATTGAGAAATTCTTGTGTTGAGGTTTGCAAGTCTCGTAGCATGCACGTATGGTAAACATTATGTGATAAATGTGAAGCATGGGGTGTTCCTTGATTGCTTTCCTTATGAGTGGCGGTCGGGGACGAGCGATGGTCTTTCCTACCAATCTATCCCCCTAGGGGCATGCGTAGTAGTACTTTACTTCGAGGTCTAATAAACTTTTGCAATAAGTATATGAGTTCTTTTTGACTAATGCGAGTCCATGGATTATACACACACTTACCTTTTGGCAATTTGCTAGCCTCTTGATGCAGTGCATTGCCTTTCTCACCTCGAGAGTCGGTGCAAACTTCACCGGTGCATCCAAACCCCGTGATACGATATGCTCTATCACACATAAGCCTCCTTATATCTTCCTCAAAACAGCCACATACCTACCTATCATGGCATTTCCATAGCCATTCCGAGATATATTGCCATGCAACTTCCATCATCATCATATACATGACTTGATCATTTATTGTCATATTTCTTTGCATGATCGTAAGATAGCTAGCATGATGTTTTCACGGCTCGTCCATTTTTTGATGTCATTGCTATGCTAAATCATTGCACATCCCGGTACACCGCCGGAGGCATTCATATAGAGTCATATCTTCGTTCTAGTATATATCGAGTTGTAATATTGAGTTGTAAGTAAATAGAAGTGTGATGATCATCATTATTAGAACATTGTCCCATGTGAGGTTATCAAAATAAAAGTGGCGAAAGAAGCCCCCCCCCCCCAAAAAAAAGAGAGGCCAAAGAAGCCTACAAAAAAAGGAAAAATTAAAAAAAATATAAAAAAATGAGAGAAAAGAGAGAAGGGACAATGTTACTATCCTTTAACCACACTTGTGCTTGAGTAGCACCATGTTCTTCATATAGAGGGTCTCTTGAGTTATCACTTTCATACACTAGTGGGAATTTTCATTATATAACTTGGCTTGTATATTCCAACGATGGGCTTCCTCAAATGCCCTGGGTCTTCATGAGCAAGCAAGTTGGATGCACACCCACTTAGTTTCAGTTTGAGCTTTCATACACTTATAGCTCTAGTGCATCCGTTGCTTGGAAATCCCTACTCCTCGCATTGACATCAATTGATGGGCATCTCCATAGCCCGTTGATTAGCCGCGTCAATGCGAGACTTTCTCCTTTTTTGTCTTCTCCACACAACCTCCATCATCATATCCTATTCCACCCATAGTGCTACGTCCATGGCTTGCGCTCATGTATTGTGTGAGGGTTGAAAAAGCTGAAGCGCATTAAAAAGTATGAACCAATTGCTCGGCTTGTCATCGGGGTTGTGCATGATGGGAGCATTTTGTGTGACGAAAATGAAGCATGGCCAAACTATATGATTTTGTAGGGATTATCTTTCTTTGGCTATGTTATTTCGATAAGACATAATTGCTTTATTAGTATGCTTTAAGTATTATTGTCTTGATGTCAAATGATAGACTATTGATTTGAATCACCCATGTCTTAATATTCATGCCATGATTAGATTTATGATCAAGTTTATGCTAGGTAGCATTCCACATCAAAAATTATCTTTTTATCATTTACCTACTCGAGGATGAGCAGGAATTAAGCTTGGGGATGCTGATACGTCTCCGTCGTATCTATAATTTTTTATTGTTACATGCCAATATTCTACAACTTTTACATACTTTTGGCAACTTTTCATACTATTTTTGGGACTAACATATTGATCCAGTGCCAGTTCCTGTTTGTTGCATGTTTTTTGTTTCACAGAATATCCATATCAAACAGAGTCCAAACGGGATAAAAACTGGCGGAGATTTTTTTGGAATATATGTGAATTTTGGGAAGTGGAATCATCACGAGACGATGCCCGAGGTGCCCACGAGGGTGAGGGGCGCGCCCCAGGGGGTCAGCCGCGCCCTGGGCCCTCGTGGTCACTCTCTAAGGCAGTTGGTGCCCTTCTTTCGCCGCAAGAAAGCCAATATCCGGATAAAATCGTGTCCAAATTTCAGCCCAATCAGAGTTACGGATCTCCGGGAATATAAGAAACGGTGAAAGGGCAGAATCTGGGAACGCAAGCGAGAGAGACAGAGAGACATATCCAATCTCGGAGGGCTCTCCCCTCCGCCGCCATGGAGGCCATGGACCAGAGGAAACCCTTCTCCCATCGAGGGAGAAGGTCAAGGAAGAAAGAAGAAGAAGGGGCCCTCTCCCCTCTCTCCCGATGGTCTTTGGAGCATGCAGGGCCATCATCGTGTGACGACGATCTACACCAACACCTCCGTCTTCTTCACCAACATCTCCATCACCTTCCCCCATCTATCTACTGCGGTCCACTCTCCCGCAACCCGCTGTACCCTCTGCTTGAACATGGTGCTTTATGCATCATATTATTATCCAATGATGTGTTACCATCCTATGATGTGTGTAGATTTTCATTGTCCTATCGGTAACTGATGAATTGCTATGATTGGTTTAATTTTCTTGTGGTTATGTTGCTGTCCTTTGGTGCCCATCATATGAGCGCGCGTGCGGATCACACCATAGGGTTAGTTGTATGTTGATAAGACTATGTATTGGAGGGCAAGAGTAACAGAAGCTTCAACCTAGCATAGAAATTGATGCATACGGGATTGAAGGGGGACCAATATATCTTAATGCTATGGTTGGGTTATACCTTAATGAACGTTAGTAGTTGCGGATGCTTGCTAATAGTTCCAATCATAAGTGCATAGAATTCCTAGTCAGGGATGACATGCTAGCGATGGCCTCTCCCACATAAAACTTGCTATCGGTCTAGTAAAGTAGTCAATTGCTTAGGGACAATTTCGCAACTCCTACCACCACTTTTCCACACTCGCTATACTAACTTTATTGTGTATTTATCTAAACAGCCCCTAGATTTTATTTACGTGCTCTTTATATTCTTGCAAACCTATCCCACAACACCTACAAAGTACTTCTAGTTTCATACTTGTTCTAGGTAAAGCGAACGTCAAGCGTGCGTAGAGTTGTATCGGTGGTCGATAGAACTTGAGGGAATATTTGTTCTACCTTTAGCTCCTCGTTGGATTCGACACTCTTACCTACCGAAAGAGGCTACAATTGATCCCCTATACTTGTGGGTTATCAGGGGGCCGTAGGTTTCACTAGTGGCTTCTCTCGAGAAAAATAGCAAACGGTGGGTGAACAAACGGGCAAGTAATAGAACTTCAAATACTCATGATGATATACATGCAATGATCATTATATAGGCATCACGTCCAAGATTAGTAGATCGACTCCTGCCTGCATCTACTACTATTACTCCACACATTGACCGCTATCCAACATGCATCTAGTGTATTAAGTTCATGGAAAAACGGATTAATGCAATAAGAACGATGACATGATGTAGACAAGATCTATCTATGTAGAGATAGACCCCATTGTTTTATCCTTAGTAGCAACAATACATCCGTGTTGGTTCCCTTCATCACTAGGATCAAGCACCGTAAGATCGGACCCACTACAAAGAACCTCTTCCCATTGCAAGATAAATTGATCAAGTTGGCCAAACAAAACCCAAATATCGGAGAAGAAATACGAGGCAATAAACAATCATGCATAAAAGAGATCAAAGAAACTCAAATACTTTCATGGATATAAAAAGATAGATCTGATCATAAACTCAAAGTTCATCGATCCTGTCGGATCGTGGGTTCCGGCAAACCCTTGAGGTTCGAACTCTGGGGTGCGCACGAAGATCTCTCTCTCCCTAGCTCGCCCGCTCAACGATCTCACGGCCTAGCTCAACGATCTCCCTTGAGTTTGAACTCTAGGACACAGAGGTTTATACTGGTTCGGGCCACCGTTGTCGTGTAATACCCTACTCCACTGTGGTGGTGGTGGATTGCCTCGCGCGCTGAGGATGAACAAGTACAATGGATGAGAAGCCTAAGAGGTGTTCTTGAGCTTGGTGAGCTGGTGCGTGTGAGGGTGGTCTGAACGATCCCTCCCCCTCCTATGGTGGTGGCTAGTCCTATTTATAGAGGCCCTGGTCCTCTTCCCAAATGTAGGCGGGAAGGGATCCCACAACAGCCAATTTTGAAGGGGGACAACTAGTACAAGCTATCCTAACAAAAGGTGGTCTTCGCCTGCCAAAGGCTCTGGTGGTGATGCAGCTGTGGGCTCCGCGGTGACCTCCATCATGCCGTCCTGCTGGTCTTGGTCTCGTTGCACCAATATGGAAACCTTTGCCTGATGCCTCAGGACTCCTCTCCTGCGCCTGCCTCTTTAGCACCAAAGAGGAAACTGGTACACTACGCCCCCTGGAGCCCGCCTGGCCTTGGTCGTCATGGCTCACGTCACGTGAACCTCGCGAGTTGGCCCTTGCATAGATATCTCCGCTCCTCGGGAGCCAGCTTGGTGAGACCGCCCCAGGGATGTCTTGGTGTCATCCGCCTCGCGAGGCTTGGCCCCTTGCGAGGGACTTGAGTGGTTGCTGCTGAAGCTGGGTCATACCAGGCCATTGGTGGAGCCACGCCATGGGCCGCAGGCAGGCATGTCTGGGTACCCCTGTTCCTAGGACGCCAACGGTAGCCCCCGGGCCCAAGGCGTGCTCGAACTTGGCTTCGAGGCGAAGCCAAAGGGCAAGTGCAGAGCACCGCGTGCCCCAACCGCCTGCGGCCTTGATTGACGCGTGGTGATTGATGGGACGTGGGCGCCTCTGCTTCCCCATGCTGCCTCGGTAACCGTTCTCACCTGACAAAAGGCTGGCGCGCACTGTAGAGCCTTCATTACCTTCCTTCGTCTTGCTCCAGATCCCCTATCCTGTTCTTTGCCCCCAGAGACTCCAGATCCGCACCAACTCCTCTCCGAGCCTACAGCCAATGGCGACCAACAAGGCGAAGGCCGCGCTCTCGCCCTCCTGGTACGAGTCGGCTTTGAGCGTGCCTAATGTCTCGAAGAAGAACCTCGCCGCCACGCTCCTAATGACGGCGGACGGCAGCAACGAGGGGGGAAAGACCGCGCTCCAGGTTGGCTCCGCCAAGCCGGAGGCATCTGGCAGTACCTTCTATCCCTTCTTCATGAATAGCTTCGTCGCAGGTCTGGTCCCCCCTTTCTCCGACTTCTTCTACGCCGTCCTTAGCCACTACAAGCTGCACACCCTTCATTTTCATCCCAACTCTGTCCTCCTCCTGTCAATCTTCTCCTTTTTTTGCGAGGCATTTGTGGGGGTGATGCCGTCCGTGGCGCTGCTTCGCCACTTCTTTTACCTCCGGAACAAGGAGGGCCATTGTTCGGGATGCGCCAACTTCATCACGGATAACGGGACCAACGCGATCTCGAAGGCCAGGAAGAAGGCCGAGGGCTTTAGTAGCAAGTGGGTCCTTATGGACGCCAAGTGCGCCCACCCTCGGCTAGTGCTGCCAATGGAGATGCCCTCGCCTCACGAGAGATGGCTCCACGCGAAGCTCACCGATCCACGGGCGAGGCACGTGCTGGAGAAGATGACTGCCGACCTGAAGCCTGATGATCTGAAGGCGGAGAAGCTGATGGGGGCCATGATCGTCAAGGAGTTCCTGATGCTGCGCATAGCCCCGCTCTAGGCGCGCTCGCGCCACTTGCGGAAGCTCAAGGACGAGGGGGACGACCTCCGTCTTCACCCGGGTGGCTTGTGAGATGAGGAGCTGGGCGCGGCTCTCCGCCTCCTGGTTGTGGACGATCAGGGGTATCCGCCGGACACCCATCTTCCCCTGTACCGTCGCCCAGATGGGGTGGAGGTGGCTACCGCCATGCTTGTCTTAGATGAGCGCGGGCTCGTGCCACCGGCGCCTTCCGAGGCCCCGGTGGTGGCAGCCCCGGTGATGGTGTCCTCTGGAGAGTCCGGTGACGAGGAGAGGCCCGACTCGGAGGCGACCCGGGAGGGGGAGGGAGAGACTTCTCCTCTCGTGGCGGATCTCCTCTGCACCTTGCCTGACGACGACGAGGCCGGCGACCATCCGGTGAGGGAGTCCCTGCCCCCCGCTAGGGTCACCACGAGGTCCAGGGGCACTCCCCCAAAGAAGTCGCCAGCCGGGGTCCCGACGAAGAGCAGGTCGGCTGATCTCCGGAGGCGGCACCCCTGTTTTGACGCCGACCAGTGCCGCCGTAGGGCCATCTGCCACAGCCTCCACTCTTGGGACTCGCACACCGGCACCCCAGGCCGTGAAGCCTTCGGGCTTCGTGCTTCAGAAGAGGCCGAGGGACTACGCCGTTGTGGACCAATAAGTGCTTTGCCCTGATTTCATTCCTGCTTCTGCTGCTGCTTCTTGATGCTTTTCACTCGCGCCGTCAGGCCGATGCTGGCGGCAAAGAAGAAGAGAGGGGGGGGGGGGCGGCCACACCCTTTGGGACCCAACAGCCTACCACGACCGCACCTCCTCCGATGCGGAAGGGCGGCAACGACGCTCGCGCCTCTCCGGCTCGGTCATCCTCGCGAGGTCCGGAGGACAGACCCCAGGAGGAAGCGACCTCCACAGCCAGGGCGGCTCCGGAGGCGCCCGCTCCTAGCTCGCCCACCGATGTCCCAAAGGTCCAGGCGCCCCCTGGTTCTTCTGCTGCTACCAACTTGCAGGCCTTGGCGATGATGCTGTCTCCTCCTCCTCCCATCATGCCGCTGGGCCGTGATTCTTCTGCTTCGCCTGACACTCTGGAGGAGGCTCTTTCCGCGCTGACCCAGCATCGGGACGACCTTCAAGGCGCCGACCGTCGCCTAGCATCAGGGCACCAGTAGTTGATTGTGGGGTGGCTGCGATCCGACGCGTCCGCGAGGGCGGCCTGGGGTCAGGCCGTGGCAGCTTCTGACGAGGGCAAGCGGGCCGTCGACCTGGCCGCAGCCGCCCGTGAGGTGGCGTTGAAGGATGCCGAGGCCACCAAGGAGTGCAGTCGGGCGGTGGGGGCCGAGCTGGAGACCCAGTGCAAGGAGCGTGCTGCCGAGGTTCGCCAGCACGGGACACGGGAGGAGAAGTTGAAGGCTTGGGAAGACGCAGTCGCCGGTCGCGACGTCGAGCTGGAGCAGTCGGTGCAGGCGCAGGCCATAGAGCGCGGCCGCCTGGCGGAGCTGGCTAAGAAGGTGGAAGCGGAGAAGGTCCAGCTGGAAGCTAAGGCGAAGGTTCTTGCCGAGGATCACGTGGCCTTCAAATCCCTTGAGCTGTCCCGTGAAGCACTGCAGGAGCTCTACGAGAAGGGCTTGGAGAAGCCGCTGGTGACTGATGATGAGGGCCCCGCCCAGCTGCTCCCTCAGCTCGTCACTACGCTCGAGGATGTTGTCAACGGGATCGGCCCCATGGTGGAGGGGGAAGCCCGCATGCTCTCCTCATCAGCCTTGATGCGCATCCTCAACCACCTTCATCTTTGCGACCCTGATCCCGACCTTGGTGTCCTACTCGAGCCTGTGGATGAAGAGCGCTGCGCAGCTGCTGCCAAGGCCGTGAAGGGCTACGTGGAGGCCTTGTTGCAGAAGTTCCTCGCCATCAACCCTGCGCATCCTGTTGATGGCGCCGCCGATCTCACGGCCACGACTGACGACAAGGGCGATGGCGACGCTGCCGACGGGGAGGCGCTCCCTGACGACGGAGCCCGAGGCTGAGGAGGTGGCTTGCTGGTGGGCGGTGGCGCTCCTTCCCGTTTTTACTTTCCTGCGATATGCAACGTGCCTCGTGGAGGCATCAAAACTTCTGTTTGGTGTTTGAGGAACAATATGTTTTGTAATATTTTGCTAAGATTCCATGATATCCTTCCCGTTTGCTTGACGTTCTACGTCGGCGGGGCCCGACCACGCGCATACCTCAGCCGCCGTTGGGCCGTCCGGATCACCAGGATGGGACCAAGGGGTGAGGGGCTACGTGGCCAGTTAGGCTCCTGAGTCGCGATGCTCATGAGTCCCCCCTGACGTGCAAACGACCTACGGGAAGAAGATGCGAAAGTAGGCCTTAGGGTTCTACGTCGGCAGGGCCCGACCCCGCACGTACCTCACCGCCGTTGGGTCATCTGTATCACCAGGAAGAGCCCAAGGGGTGAGGGGCTACGTGGACAGTTAGGCTCCTGAGTCGTGATGCTCAGGAGTCGCCCTTGATGCTCAAACAAACCTCCATACCTGCCCTTGCCGAGGTCCCACTCGGGAGGGGCGCGCGACGACCAGGTCCGAGGGATCTAGCAGGGCGGCATACGGTAGGCGTGACTTGGGCGTAACCCCTGTGCCCAGCCCCCTCGTGTGACTCTCCCAAGGGAAAAACGTTGCAACGAGGCCGGACACTGAGCCGGGTGGCTCCGTGAGGTTGATGCGGCCGTGGGGCCGCCCTCAGTTGTTTATCACCAGCGCGGAGCATAGTGCTTCCGCACTTTCACGAGCATAGCCGCTCCTCGACTGTGTCGACTGCCAGCACCGAGCATGGTGCTTCTACTGGTGCGTGGGTGAGGGCTCCCTCTGAGTGGAGCCCTCGAGGCGTGTACAGCCCCGCCCTGACACGTGGCTTGCACGACAGGGCTAGACGAGGTGTGTCTGGGCACTCGTGTGCCAGCGCAGGACTCACGAGGCCCTACCTCAAGGCGAGTTGTGCCTGGTGTTGATTCCTGATAGCAGTGGTGGTCCTGCGAGATGGTTAGGCAACCTGCGTCAGATGAATCTCCTGAGGTGATCACATGAGAAGGCCAGGCACCAACGACCCTAGGAGGTGACGCGAATGGGCCGGCCCGCCAGACAGAGCTCAGCCATTGGTTTTATCGATGCTGCAGGGACAGACCCAAGCACAGACGCCGTGCCTTGTCTTCACATGCGAAAGATCCTGAAGAAAGACGACCGACGCGCGACTCTCGTGGTGGCGAGGCATCGGTACGCGCACCCTGGCTTGTCTGTACGCGATTAGCTCATGCGAGAACAAGGCACCAAAGGCCATGGGAGGTGACGTACACGGCAGGTGGCCGCGAGCCAGAGCTCAGCCTCTTGGGTTTAGCGACACTGCAGGGATTGATCCGAGCACAGACGCCATGCCAGTCCTTAATCATGAGGCGATTGAGAAACTTGGTTTTTTCATTCCTGTAATTCCAATACACGGCTGAAAATCATGAAACTTGGCATGGTGTCATGGCATGGCACCAACATGCTGCAGTAATTTTTTGGCCGAATTGGGACACGCTTTGGTGTAAGCTTCTTGCAAACCGGAGCTTCCCTCAAGAAGGCTCGTGGTTCCGAGAGGGAACGTGTCACCTCCGTGTGCGAAACGACATACGTACGCTGCCTTCGACCGCCTTAATTTTTTTTCATACGCAGATTAGACCAAATAGAAGTAACCTGCTAAATTTTGGAATTATTCCGTCTTCGTTTGGCCTTTTTATGCATTAGTTGAATTTCTGCGCATTTAATGTGCATAATTGAAATTTGAACTACAAGCACAGGCTCCAGTGCACCAAAGTTGTTTGAAAAATCACATGTGTGTCCTTGGGTGAATTTCTAGGTCCCATGCAAGAGATGGGAGTGAAATTCAAACATCTGGGCGTCGTGGCTCGGCTGGAAAGATTAAGAAACTTGATTTTTTAGTTCCTGTGATTCCAAAACACGCCTAAAAATCATGAAACTTGGTGTGGTGTCATGACATGGCACCAACATGCTGCAGTCATTTTTTCCCCGAATTGGGACAAACTTTGGTGTAAGATTCTTGCAAACTGGAGCTTCCCTTAAGAAGGCTCGTGGTTCTGAGAGGGAACGTGTCACCTCCGTCTGCGAAATGACATACGTAAACTGCCTTCTCCCGCCTTAATTTTTTACACAGGCAGATTAGACGAAATAGATGTACCGTGCTAAATTTTCGAATTATTCCAGGTTCATTTGGCCTTTTTTATGCATCAATTGTGTTTCTGCGCATTTAATGTGGATAATTCAAATTTGAACTATAAGTACATGCTCCAGTGCACCAAAGTTGTTTGAAAAATCACATATGTGTCCTTGGGTGAATTTCGAGGTCCCATGCAAGAGATGGGAGAAATTCAATCATCTGGGCGTCGTGGCTCGGCCGGAAAGATTGAGAAACTTGGTTTTTTAATTCCTGTAATTCCAAAACATGCCTGAAAATCATGAAGCTTGGCATGGTGTAATGACATGGCACCAATATGCTGCGGTAATTTTTTTGGCCGAATTGGGACAAGCTTTGGTGTAAGCTTTTTGCAAACCGGAGCTTCCCTCAAGAAGGCTCGTGGTTCTGAGAGGGAACGTGTCACCTCCGTGTGTGAAATGACATACGTAAACTGCCTTCTCCTGCCTTGATTTTTTTACACAGGCAGATTAGACCAAATGAAGTACCTTGCAAAATTTTGGAATTATTCCGGGTTCATTTGGCCTTTTTTATACATTAATTTAATTTCTGCGCATTTAATGTGCATAATTCAAATTTGAACAACAAGCACAGGATCCAGTGCACCAAAGTTGTTTGAAAAATCGCATGTGTGTCCTTGGGTGAATTTCTAGGTCCCATGCAAGAGATGGGAGTGAAAATTCAAACATCTGGGCGTCGTGGCTCGGCCGGAAAGGTTGAGAAACTTGGTTTTTTAATTCCTGTAATTCCAAAACACGCCTGAAAATCATGAAATTTGGCATGGTGTCATGACATGTGATACGTCTCCAACGTATCTATAATTTTTTATTGTTCCATGCTATATTATATTCTGTTTTGGATGTTTTATGGGCTTTATTATACACTTTTATATTATTTTTGGGACTAACCTATTAATCGGCGGCCCAGCCCAAACTGCTTTTTTGCCTATTTCAGTGTTTCGCACAAAAAGAATATCAAATGGAGTTCAAAAGAAATGAAACCTTCGCGAACGTGATTTTCGGAACAAACGTGATCTAGAGGACTTAGAGTCTACGCAAAGCAATCAACGAGGAGAGCACGAGGCAGGGGGCGCGCCTACCCCCCGAGGCGCGCCCTCCACCCTCGTGGGGCCCATGTTGCTCAACAGACGTACTTCTTCCTCCTATATATACCTACGTACCCCCAAACTATCAGATACGGAGCAAAAACCCTATTTCCACCACCGCAACTTTCTGTACCCGTGAGATCCCATCTTGGGGCCTTTTCTGTTAAGTTTTGTGTTGTGAAGTTTTCAAGTTTTGAGTAAAAGATTTGATGGATTATGGAACAAGGAGTGGCAAGAGCCTAAGCTTGGGGATGCCCATGGCACCCCAAGATAATCTAAGGGCACCCAAAAGCCAAAGCTTGGGGATGCCCCGGAAGGCATCACCTCTTACGTCTTCGTCCATCGGTAACTTTACTTGGAGCTATATTTTTATTCACCACATGATATGTGTTTTTCTTGGAGCGTCTTGTATGTTTTGAGTCTTTGCTTTTAAATTTACCACAATCATCCTTGCTGTACACACCTTTTGAGAGAGACACACATGATTCGGAATTCATTAGAATACTCTATGTGCTTCACTTATATGTTTTGAGCTATGTAGTTTTTGCTCTAGTGCTTCACTTATATCTTTTAGAACACGGTGGTGGATTTGTTTTATAGAAACTATTGTTCTCTCATGCTTCACTTATATTATTTTGAGAGTCCTACAAAATAGCATGGTAATTTGCTTTAATTATGATAGGCATCCAAGATTAGTAAAAAAAATCTTATGAGTGTGTTGAATACTATGAGAAGTTTTGATGCTTGATAATTTTTTTGTGATATGAAGATGGTGATATTAGAGTCATGCTAGTTGAGTAGTTGTGAACTTGAGGAATACTTGCGTTAGTTTGTGATTCCCGTAGCATGCACGTATGGTGAACCGTTATGTGATGAAGTCGGAGCATGCTTTATTTATTGATTGTCTTCCTTATGAGTGGAGGTCGGGGACGAGCGATGGTCTTTTTCTACCAATCTATCCCCCTAGGAGCATGCGCGTAATACTTTGCTTTGATAACTTGTATATTTTTGCAACAAGTATATGAGTTCTTTATGACTAATGTTGAGTCCATGGATTATACGCACTCTCATACTACCACCATTGCTAGCTTCTCTAATACCGCGCACTTTTCGCCGGTATCATACACCCAACATATACCTTCCTCAAAACAGCCACCATACCTACCTATCATGGCATTTCAATAGCCATTCCGAGATATATTGCCATGCAACTTACCACCGTTCCGTTTATTATGACACGCTTCATCATTGTCATATTGCTTTGCATGATCATGTAGTTGACATCGTATTTGTGGCAAAGCCACCATTCATAACTCTTTCATACATGTCACTCATGAGTCATTGCATATCCCGGTACTCCGCCGAAGGCATTCATATAAAGTCATATCTTGTTCTAAGTATCGAGTTGTAATTCATGAGTTGTAAGTAAATAAAAGTATGATGATCATCATTATTAGAGCATTGTCCCAGTGAGGAAAGGATGATGAAGACCATGATTCCCCCACAAGTCGGGATGAGACTCCGGACGAAAAAAAAGAGGTCATAAAAAAGGAGAAAAGGCCCAAATAGATAAAAAATGAGAGAAAAAGAGAGAAGGGACAATGCTACTATCCTTTTACCACACTTTTGCTTCAAAGTAGCACCATGATCTTCATGATAGAGAGTCTCCTATGATATCACTTTCGTATACTAGTGGGAATTTTTCATTATAGAACTTGGCTTGTATATTCCAATGATGGGCTTCCAAATAATGCCCTTGGTCTTCATGAGCAAGCGAGTTGGATGCACACCCACTTAGTTTCTTTTGTTGAGCTTTCATATACTTATAGCTCTAGTGCATCCGTTGCATGGCAATCCCTACTCACTCACATTGATATCTATTGATGGGCATCTCCATAGCCCGTTGATACGCCTAGTTGATGTGAGACTATCTTCTCCTTTTTTGTCGTCTCCACAACCACCATTATATTCCACATATAGTGCTATATCCATGGCTCACGCTCATGTATTGCCTGAAGATTGAAAAAGTTTGAGAACACCAAAAGTATGAAACAATCGCTTGGCTTGTCATCGGGGTTGTGCATGATTTAAATACTTTGTCTGGTGAAGATAGAGCATAGCCAGACTATATGATTTTGTAGGGATAACTTTCTTTGACCATGTTATTTTGAGAAGACATAATTGCTTAGTTAGTATGCTTGAAGTATTATTATTTTTATGTCAATATTAAACTTTTATCTTGAATCTTTCGGATATGAATATTCATACCACAAATAAGACAATTACAATGAAAATTATGCTAAGTAGCATTCCACATCAAAAATTCTATTTTTATCATTTACCTACTCGAGGATGATCAGGAATTAAGCTTGGGGATGCTTGATACGTCTCCAACATATCTATAATTTTTGATTGTTCCATGCTATATTATATTCTGATTTGGATGTTTTATGGGCTTTATCATACACTTTTATATTATTTTTGGGACTAACCTATTAACCGGAGGCCCAGACAAAACTGCTATTTTTTTGCCTATTTCAGTGTTACGCAGAAAAAGAATATCAAACGGAGTCCAAACGGAATGAAACCTTCGGGAACGTGATTTTCGGAACAAACGTGATCCAAAGGACTTGGAGTCTACGCAAAGCAATCAACAAGAAGAGCACGAGGCAGGGGGCGCGCCTACCCCCCCAGGCGCACCCTCCACCCTCGTGGGGCCCATGTTGCTCCACCGACGTACTTCTTCCTCCTATATATACCTACGTGCCCCAAACTATCAGGTACGGAGCAAAAACCCTATTTCCACCACCGCAACCTTCTGTACCCGTGAGATCCCATCTTGGGGCCTTTTCCGGCGCTCCGCCGGAGGGGGCATTGATCACGGAGGGCTTTTACATCAACACCATAGCCTCTCCGATGATGTGTGAGTAGTTTACCTCAGACCTTCGGGTCCATAGTTATTAGCTAGATGGCTTCTTCTCTCTCTTTGGATCTCAATACAAAGTTCTCCTCGATCGTCTTGGAGATCTATTCGATGTAATCTTCTTCTGCGGTGTGTTTGTCGAGATCCGATGAATTGTGGGTTTATGATCAAGATTATCTATGAACAATATTTGAATCTCCTCTGAATTCTTTTATGTATGATTGGTTATCTTTGCAAGTCTCTTCGAATTATCAGTTTGGTTTGGCCTACTAGATTGATCTTTCTTGCAATAGGAGAAGTTCTTAGCTTTAGGTTCAATCTTGCGGTGCTCGATCCTAGTGACAGAAGGGGAAACGACACATATTGTATTGTTGCCATCGAGGATAAAAAGATGGGGTTTATATCATATTGCATGAGTTTATCCCTCTACATCATGTCATCTTACTTAAAGCATTACTGTGTTCTTTTGAACTTAATACTCTAGATGCATGCTGGATAGCGGTCGATGTGTGGAGTAATAGTAGTAGATGGAATCGTTTCGGTCTACTTGTCGCGGACGTGATGCCTATATACATGATCATACCTAGATATTCTCATAACTATGCTTAATTCTATCAATTGCTCGACAGTAATTCGTTTACCCACCGTAATACTTATGCTCTTGAGAGCCATTAGTGAAACCTATGGCCCTCGGGTCTATTCTCCATCATATTAATCTTCCAACACTAAGTTATTTTTATTGCCCTTTTATTTTACTTTGCATCTTTATTTCTCTTTATCATAAAAGTACCAAAAATATTATCTTATCTATCAGATCTCACTCTCGTAAGTGACCGTTGAGGGATTGACAACCCCTTTACCTTGTTGGTTGCAAGGTTCTTATTTGTTTGTGTAGGTGTGAGGGACTCGTGCGTGATCTCCCACTGGATTGATACCTTGGTTCTCAAAAACTGAGGGAAATACTTATGCTACTTTAATGTATCACCCTTTCCTCTTCAAGGGAAAACCAACACAGTGCTCAAGAGGTAGCAACATGGCACCAACATGCTGAAGTAATTTTTTTGGCCTAATTGAGACAAGCTTGGGTGTAAGCTTCTTGCAAACTGGAGCTTCCCTCAAGAAGTCTCGTGGTTCCGAGAGGGAACGTCTCACCTCCTTGTGCGAAATGACATACGCACGCTAACTTCTCCCGCCTTAATTTTTTTACACAGGCAGATTAGACAAAATAGATGTACCGTGCTAAATTTTGGAATTATTCCGGGTTCGTTTTTCCTTTTTTTATGCATTAATTGAGTTTCTGCGCATTTAATGTGGATAATTCAAATTTGAACTACAAGCACATGCTCCAGTGCACCAAAGTTGTTTTAAAAATCACATATGTGTCCTTTGATGAATTTATAGGTCCCATGCAAGAGATGGGAGTGAAATTCAATCATCTGGGCATCGTGGCTCCGCGGGAAAGATTGAGAAACTTGGTTTTTTAATTCCTGTAATTCCAAAACATGCCTGAAAATCATGAAGCTTGCCATGGTGTCATGACATGGCACCAACATGCTGCGGTAATTTTTTGGCCGAACTGGGACAAGCTTTGGTGTAAGATTCTTGCAAACCGGAGCTTCCGTCAAGAAGGCCCGTGGTTATGAGAGGGAACGTGTCACTTTCGTGTGCGAAAAGACATACATACACTGCCTTCTCCCGCCTTAATTTTTTTACACAGACAGATTAGACCAAATAGAAGTACCGTGCTAAATTTTCGAAATTATTCCGGGCTCGTTTGGCCTTTTTTATGCATTAATTGAGTTTCTGCGCATTTAATGTGCATAATTCATATTTGAACTACAAGCAGAGGCGCTAGTGCATCAAAGTTGTTTAAAAAATCACATGTGTGTCCTTGGGTGAATTTCTAGGTCCCATGCAAGAGATGGGAGTGAAATTCAAACATCTAGGCGTCGTGGTTCGGCTGGAAAGATTGAGAAACTTAGTTTTTTAAATCCTGTAATTCCAAAACACGCCTGAAAGTCATGAAACTTGGCATGATGTCATGACATGGCACCAACATGTTGCGGTAATTTTTTTGGCCGAATTGGGACAAGCTTTGGTGTAAGCTTCTTGCAAAATGGAGCTTCCCTCAAGAAGGCTCGTGGTTCCGAGAGGGAACGTGTCACCTCCGTGTGCGAAATGACATACGTACACTGCCTTCTCCCACCTTAATTTTTTTACACAGGCAGATTAGACCAAATAGAGGTATCGTGCTAAATTTTGGAATTATTCCGGGCTCGTTTGGCCTTTTTATGCATTAATTGAGTTTCTGCGCGTTTAGTGTGCATAATTCAAATTTGAACAACAAACACATGCTCCAGTGCACTAAAGTTGTTTGAAAAATCACATGTGTGTCCTTGGGTGAATTTCTAGGTCCCATGCAAGAGATGGGAGTGAAATTCAATCATCTGGGCATCGTGGCTCGGCCGGAAAGATTGAGAAACTTGGATTTTTAATTCCTGTAATTCCAAAACACGCCTGAAAATCATGAAGCTTGGCATGGTGTCATGACATGGCACCAACATGTTGCGGTAATTTTTTTGGCCGAATTGGGACAAGCTTTGGTGTAAGCTTCTTGTAAACCGGAGCTTCCCTCAAGAAGGCTCGTGGTTTCGAGAGGGAACGTGTCACCTCCATGTGTGAAATGACATACGTACACTACCTTCTCCCTCCTTAATTTTTTTACACAGGTAGACTAGACCAAATAGAAGTACCATGATAAATTTTGGATTTATTCTGGGTTCGTTTGGCCTTTTTTATGCTTTAATTTGGTTTCTGCGCATTTCATGTGCATAATTCAAATTTGAACTACAAGCACATGCTCCAGTGCACCAAACTTGTTTGAAAAATCACATGTGTGTCCTTGGGTGAATTTTAGGTCCCATGCAAGAGATAGGAGTGAAATTCAATCATCTGGGCGTCGTGGCTCGGCCGGGAAGATTGAGAAACTTGGTTTTTTAATTCCTGTAATTCCAAAACACGCCTGAAAATCATGAAGCTTGGCATGGTGTCATGACATGGCACCAACATGTTGCGGAATTTTTTTTGGCCGAATTGGGACAAGCTTTGGTGTAAGCTTCTTGCAAACCGGAGCTTCCCTCAAGAAGGCTCATGGTTCCGAGAGGGAACGTGTCACCTCCGTGTGCGAAACGACATACATACACTTCCTTCTCCCACCTTATTTTTTTACACAGGCAGATTAGACCAAATAGAAGTACCGTGCTAAATTTTGGAATTATTCCGGGCTCGTTTGGCCTTTTTATGCATTAATTGAGTTTCTGCGCATTTAATGTGCATAATGCGAACTACAAGCACATGCTCCAGTGCACCAAAGTTGTTTGAAAAAGCACATGTGTGTCCTTGGGTGGATTTCTAGGTCCCATGCAAGAGATGGGAGTGAAATTCAATCATCTGGGCATCGTGGCTTGGCCAGAAAGACTGAGAAACTTGGTTTTTTAATTCCTGTAATTCCAAAACACGCCTGAAGATCATGTAGCTTGGCATGGTGTCATGACATGGCACCAACATGCTGCGGTAAATTTTTTGGCTGAATTGGGACAAGCTTTGGTGTAAACTTCTTGCAAACCGACGTTTCCCTCAAGAAGGCTCGTGGTTCCGAGAGGGAACATGTCACCTCCGTGTGCGAAACGACATACGTACACTGCCTTCTCCCGCCTTAATTTTTTTACACAGGTATATTAGACCAAATAGAAGTATCGTGCTAAATTTTGGAATTATTTTGGGCTCGTTTGGCCTTTTTATGCATTAATTGAGTTTCTGCGCATTTAATGTGCATAATTCAAATTTGAACTACAAGCACATGCTCCACTGCACCAAAGTTGTTTGAAAAATCACATGTGTGTCCTTGGGTGAATTTCTAGGTCCCATGCAAGAGATGGGAGTGAAATTCAATCATCTGTGCATCGTGGCTTGGCCAGAAAGACTGAGAAACTTGGTTTTTTAATTCCTGTAATTCCAAAACACGCCTGAAAATCATGAAGCTTGGCATGGTGTCATGACATGGCACCAACATGCTACGGTAAATTTTTTGGCCGAATTGGGACAAGCTTTGGTGTAAACTTCTTGCAAACCGGAGCTTCCCTCAAGAAGGCTCGTGGTTCCTAGAGGGAACATGTCACCTCCGTGTGCGAAACGACATACGTACACTGCCTTCTCCCGCCTTAATTTTTTTACACAGGGATATTAGACCAAATAGAAGTACCATGCTAAATTTTGGAATTATTTTGGGCTCGTTTGGCCTTTTTTATGCATTAATTGAGTTTCTGCCCATTTAATGTGGATAATTCAAATTTGAACTACAAGCACATGCTCCACTGCACCAAAGTTGTTTGAAAAATCACATGTGTGTCCTTGGGTGAATTTCTAGGTCCCATGCAAGAGATGGGAGTGAAATTCAAACATCTGGGCGTCATGGCTCGGCCGGAAAGATTGAGAAACTTGGTTTTTTAATTCCTGTAATTCCAAAACACGCCTGAAAATCATGAAACTTGGCATGGTGTCATGACATGGCACCAACATGATGTGGCTATTTCTTTGGCCGTATTGGGACAAGCTTTGGTGTAAGCTTCTTGCAAACTGGAGCTTCCCTCAAGAAGGCTCGTGGTTCCGAGAGGGAACGTGTCACCTCCGTGTGCTAAAAGACATACGTACACTGCCTTCTCCTGCCTTATTTTTTTCTCACAGGCAGACTAGACCAAATAGAAGTACCGTGCAAAATTTTGGAATAATTCTGGGTTCGTTTGGCCTTTTTATGCATTAATTGAGTTTCTACACATTTAATGTGCATAATTCAAATTTGAACTACAGGCACAGGCTCGAGTGCACCAAAGTTGTTGGAAAAATCACATGTGTGTCCTTGGGTGAATTTCTAGGTCCGATGCAAGAGATGGGAGTGAAATTCAAACATCTGGGCGTCGTGGCTCGGCCGGAAAGATTGAGAAACTTGGTTTTTTAATTCCTGTAACTCCAAAACACGCCTGAAAATCATGAAACTTGGCATGGTGTCATGACATGGCACCAACATGCTGTGGTAATTTTTTTGTCTGATTTGCGAAGGTGCACACATTAACAATCAAGAAAGTCATTTTGGAACAAGTGTTGTCACGTTAAAAATCGGAAACACAAGTATTATTGAAACCGTGGGCGTTCTACTTACCAATTACGTGCGACCATGCGTCCCCTTTTTTTATTGGCTAGGAGGTGCCATGCGGGGTAGCTATTTGAGTATGGAAGCCGTGCAATCAGACCCCTACGCATGCTCATCGGGAGGAGATCCCTTTGACCGCTGCCCGCCGTGCACCTCTCTCCCAACGTCTCCATTAATGGCGCCCGAGCACCTGTTCTACGGCGTGGCTATATGTCTCACTGGACTGAGATTTAAGAGAGAAAAATGAAAATCTGAAAAGAAAGTTTTGCATGGATCTTGATGTAAGATCCCACGGACCTATATAGCATCTACTGCGAGTTATTGCAAGCATGATGAATATAAGGACCATGATAGTGGATAATAATTGTCTTACGTATTTAGAAACATAATTAAAAAAAGCCACATGCGGCAACGCCCAAAATACACAAGGGCAAAAGAAGAAGGAAGACAACGATATGGCTCGCTGATCTCTATTTTCTTGATGCGTTGCTGCAGGCCGGGGGAACTAGTCTCCGTGGCGAGCGGCGAAGGGCTCTTTCTTATCCTCAACATCCTGCTTGAGAGCATCCACGGATTCCTCCACCAGCCCTCTACGCTTGATGCGCAACATGGCATTCTCGTCCATTAGTTTCTCGACGATGACGCCGGTCCTCTTCAACAAGGCACTGGTCTGCTCCGGCTGCTCCACACTTCCGACGATCTTCGCCCTCAGCAGGTCGCGGTCGGCACAGAGCCTCGCATTGCTCTCATTTAGTTTCCGGATGACGTCAGTAGACTGTTCAAATGAGGCTTTCAGGTCATCCTGCAACCTCGCCAACCTGGAGATCTGATCCATCTGCCTAAGAACGAGGCACGCATGCACCTGTAAGAGTCCTCGCCTGCCTGCGAGATATTTTCCCAGGCCGCCGCGACGCGGGAGGACATCTTTGCTGTATTGGCAGCACGGCAGGACAACTCTTCTGCTTCCGCGGCGCGGGCGGACCAATCTGCTGCATCGACGGTGCGGCGGGACCTCCGTGCTATTTTGGCGGCACGGCGGGACCTCTCTGCTGCTACGGCCGTGCGGCGGGACATCTTGGCTGCATTCACGGCGAGACGGGACATCTCTCATGCTTCCGCTTCCAGGCTTGCCTCTCCCTGGTGGCAATCTGTCAACCCAGAACTCATGCTGGCCATGGCGGACGCATGGGAACGATGATGAATGATTTGTTTCTTTTGTGGATGAGGAGTTGAGGAGGAATGTGCAGTCATCTTGGAGTAGTAGTATTTATAACCGCGTAGTAATACACTCCTAAGTGGGAAACCGTTTAGGTTTTGATCGGTGTGAACAGGTTTGCAATTTGGAATGTGACGGGAGGCATGCTCAAAATTTACTGATGGTTATAAGTGTGCCACTATTCCCGGAAGGCGTAACGTGGGCACGTACGCCTTCACGGCCGCGTACATGGCGTTTGCACCATAGGGTGCACCGCAATAGGCAATGTCAGCACACGTCTTGTTCCAACAACCGTGCGCGCTCGTTATTACCATCGCGCACGCTTCTTTTAATTAGAATGTGTGTGCCTGATAACCCACAAGTATAGGGGATCACAACAGTTTTCGAGGGTAGAGTATTCAACCCAAATTTATTGTTTAGACACAAGGGGAGCCAAAGAATATTCTCAGGTATTAGCAGCTAAGTTGTCAATTCAACCACACCTGGATAACTTAGTATCTGCAGCAAAGTATTTGGTAGCAAAGTAGTATGGAAATGCTTGATAGCAGTGGCAAAAGTAACAGTGATAGTTTTGTAGTAATTGTAACAGTGGCAACAACAAAGTAACTAAGCAAAGAACAATATGTGAAAAGCTCGTAGGCATTGGATCGGTGACGGAGAATTATGCTGGATGTGATTCCTCATGCAATAGTTATAACATAGGGTGACACAGAACTAGCTCCAATTCATCAATGTAATGTAGGCATGTATTCCGAATATAGTCATATGTGCTTATGGAAAAGAACTTGCATGACATCTTTTGTCCTACCCTCCCATGGCAGCGGGGTCCTATTGGAAACTAAGGGATATTAAGGCCTCCTTTTAATAGAGTACCGGGCCAAATCATTAACACTTAGTGAATACATGAACTCCTCAAACTACAGTCATCACCGGTAGTGGTTCCGATTATTGTCACTTCGGGGTTAATGGGATCATAACACATAATAGGTGACTATAGACTTGCAAGATAGGATCAAGAACTCACATATATTCATGGAAGCATAATAGGTTCAGATCTGAAATCATGGCACTCAGGCCCTAGTGACAAGCATTAAGCATAGCAAAGTCATAGCAACATCAATCTCAGAACATAGTGGACACTAGGGATCAAACCCTAACAAAACTAACTCGATTACATGGTAAATCTCAT
This sequence comes from Aegilops bicornis, assembly GCA_021605145.1. Lineage (NCBI taxonomy): Eukaryota > Viridiplantae > Streptophyta > Magnoliopsida > Poales > Poaceae > Aegilops > Aegilops bicornis. The sequence continues at coordinate 294,328 of CM038671.1, read as the reverse complement.
CCAACCCATCACCGTCCAGCAAGCCTATGATAGAATTACTCACGCACGGCGGTGAGCATCATGAAATTGGTGATGGAGGAAGGTTGATGATGACGATGGCGACGGATTCCCCCTCTCCGGAGCCCCGAACGAACTCCAGATCAGCCCTCCCGAGAGACATTAGGGCTTGGCGGCGGCTCCGTATCATAAAACGCGATGAATCCTTCTCTCTGATTTTTTCTCCCCGAACATGAATATATAGAGTTGGAATTGAGGTCGTTGGAGCACCAGGGGGCCCACGAGGCAGGGGGCGCGCCCAGGTGGGGTAGGCGCGCCCCCACCCTCGTGGACAGGGTGTGGCCCCCCTGGCCTTGATTCTTTCGCCAATATTTTTTATTAATTCCAAAAATATTCTCCATGAAGTTTCAGGTCATTCTGAGAACTTTTATTTCTGCACAAAAATAGCACCCTGCTGAAAACAGCGTCAGTCCGGGTTAGTTCCATTCAAATCATTCAAGTTAGAGTCCAAAAAAGGGAAAAGTGTTTGGAAAAGTAGATACGACGGAGACGTATCAGTGCCCGTCTAGCGCACACACGTTGATCTATCTGACTATTTCAGTTTTTTTTGGCTAATCGCAAACAGTTCATCCATGTGATGTGTATGCCATCAATCGCAGACACTTTGATCTAGCTGACCCGTTTCTGTTCTGTTGCCTAATCGCAAAAAATTAATCCTTATGAAGCGTATGCCCTCAATCACACACACCTTGATCTGGTTGACCGTTTCTTTTGTGTTTCCTAATCACAAACAATTCATCCGAGTGAACCATATGTTGTATATCACACACGCCTTCATCAGGCTGCCCGTTTCTTTTATTCTGCCTCATCGCACACAGTTCATTAGACTGAACCGTATGCCCTGAATCACACACGCAACTAAAATCTGAACCGTATTTGATGGCTCCTCAATCGCAAACATTTTGCACCTTTTTTACGGTTCTTTTACTCCACCTTTTGTTATTATTGCATCGCACACAGTTGCGTCGAAGGGTCTCTGATCGTAGTGTCGCGTTAGCAGCATCCTGCAGTAGTGTAAATAGTTACTGTCTTCCGAATCCTCTTGATCGGTGAGTTCTTCGGGGCTCTATTAACCCTCTTCCCTTTCATCCTGCTCGAACACAGGCTCAATGGGGTGTTCTTCGGTGTTGTCCGGAGTGTCATTATCTTCGGTGCCGGTATTGCTTTCCCTTCCCCGACGCGATCGTGAGCGTCGCCGCTGACGTCGGCGTTTTGGTGGTTCATCGACAAGCTTATCCTCATCTGGATCTTGAGTGCTATCATCGTCCTTATTCTCGGGTGTATCCACCATGTATACATCGTAAGTAGAAGTAGCCATCCAATGCCCAGTGATAAGCGGGTTTTAACCTGGTTTGGTTTCGACATCGTCGTCCATGCCATCGATGTCTTCAGAGGCATAGTCTAGTATGTCGGTTAGATCCTCGGCAGTGGCTATTAAGTGGGGGTGGGTGGGACGTTAAATTCCCTACTCTGAGCCCCCAGCTCAAGCTGGGCGTAGTTCGAACGTGATACTTCCGTGATGGCGAGAGATTGTATTAATTGTAGTGATTCGTTTAAGAACAAGAGCTGGGCAGGCGTCTGAGGATTTGCGGAGCTAGGCTCGGCGATAACCACTTGAACGAGCCTGATGAATGCAGACCTCGAAAGTTCGGAGTTGGTGTCCAGAGGTGAGTCCGACTTCCCGATGACGGGGAGGGTCCCGTTTGACTCTGAGTCCGCCGATGGCGTGGTCGCATCCAAGTCTCCGGCTAGAAGCACTGTGATGGGAGAGAGTCCGGCGGGGTTCACCCTCCTGTCTTCGGATGAAGTGGTCCGCCCCGGATCTAAGGCCGAGGCGGACATGAGCGTTGCCCCTGGACGGGATCTGATAGTAGATCCGAAGGGCCTCCTTCGTGTGGGTGGGGAGCTGCGGCCGAGGCCGTGAACCCCTCGAAGATTAGGTCTCCTCGGATATCGGCGATGTAGTTCAAACTCCCAAACATGATCTGGTGACCAGGGGCGTAGCTGTCGACCTGCTCAAGGTGATCAGTCGAGTTGGCAGATAGGACGAAGCCGCCAAACACAAAGAGTTGACCAGGGAGAAAAGTCTCCCCAGAAACATCGCCTTTGTCGATGACGAGGCAAGCCATCAATTTTTCTGTCGACAACACAACATAACTCTCAATGAAAGCACCAATGTCAGTGTCAAAACCAGCAGATCTCGGGTAGGGGGTCCCAAGTTATGTGTCGTAGGATCGATGGTAACAAGGGACAATTGGGACACGATGTTTACCCAGTTCGAGCCCCCTTAAAGGAGGTAAAACCATACGTCCTGCTTGATTGTATTCGGTGTGTGTATAAAGCTTACAAGAGTTTATCTACCTCGAGATCGTAATGGCTAAACCCTAGCTGTCTAGCCTATGAATCTCCCCCTTTCTACAGACCAAACCCTCCGGTTTATATACACGCCGCAGGGGCCTAGGGTTGTACAGATTCGGTTTGCAGAGGAAGGAAATAATACACCCGGACAACAAACTTGCCGTCCACGCACATAGGAGGCCTACCCCGACACGGGAGATAGTCATCTTCTTTGCCTTCACGGCCCATCAGTCCAGCCCATATCGAATAGACTGGACACTCGAGGACCCCCTAAGCCAGAACTCGCTCAATGGTAAATAAACTCAGCAAGGTAGCCTAATCCTTTTATGGTAAAGGACAAGACAAACCGGTCTCTTATAATAAGCAAAGTGTTCTTGAGGGCACACAAGAATTTCATCTAGTCACTTTTATCATGTTGGTTTGATTCGCGGTCGCTACTTTGATAATTTGATATGTGGGTGGACCGGTGCTTGGGTGCTATTCTTACTTGAACAAACCTTGCACTTATGATTAACCCTCTCGCAAGCATCCGCAACTACGATAAAAGTATTAAGATAAAATTAACCATAGCATTAAACATTTGGATCCAAATCAGTCCCTTACGAAGTAGCGCATAAATTAGGGTTTAAGCTTCTGTCACTCTAGCAACCCATCATATAATAACTACTCCACACTGCATTCCCTTAGGCCCAAAGATGGTGAAGAGCCATGTAGTTGACGTTCACATGACACCACAAAGGGAATCACAACATTCATATCATCAAAATATCGAACACAAATCAAGTTCACATGATTACTTGCAACATGACTTCTCCTGTGACCTCAAGAACAAAAGTAACTACTCACAAAAGATATTGATTGTCAAGATCAGAGGGGTATTAAATAGCAAGTGGATCTGAACATATAATATTCCACCAAATAAGCCATATAGTAATCAACTACAAGATGTAGTCAACACTACTAGTCACCCACATGTACCAATCTGAGGTTCAGGTACAAAGATTGACCACAAGAGATGAACTAGGGTTTGAGAGGAGATGGTGTTGTTGAAGATGTTGATGGAGATTAGCCTCCCATAGAAGAGAGGTTCTTGGTGATGATTATGGCTTCGATTTCCCCTTCCGGGAGGGAAGTTCCCCCGATGGAATCGCTCCACCGGAGGGGAACCAGTGCGCCTGCCCAAGTTCCGCCTCGAGACGGCAACGCTCCGTCCTGAAAGTCCTCTATTTATTTTTTCTAGATCAAAATGACTTATATACCACAAGATGGGCACCGGAGGTGGGCTGGGCTGATTAAGGGAGTCCTGGATATATCCGGACAGCCGGACTGTATACATCGTCCGGACTATTGAAGCGTGAAGATACAAGACTCAAGACTCCGTCCCGTGTCCGGATGGGACTCTCCTTGGCGTGGAAGGCAAGCTTGGCAATCCAGATATTATATTCCCTTCCTTGTAACCGACTCCATGTAAACCCTAGCCCTCTCCGGTGTCTATATAAACCGAAGAGGTTGGTCCTTAGAAGGCCGATCACAATTACAATCATACCATCATAGGCTAGCTCTTAGGGTTTAGCCTCTACGATCTCGTGGTAGATCTACTCTTGTACTACTCATATCTTCAATATTAATCAAGCAGGAAGTAGGGTTTTACCTCCATCGAGAGGGCCCGAACCTGGGTAAACATTGTGTCCGTTGCTTCCTGTTACCACCAGCCTAAGATGCACAGATCTGGACCCCCTACCCGAGATCCTTCGGTTTTGACACCGACATTGGTGCTTTCACTGAGAGTTCCTCTATGTCATCGCTGCGGGGCTCGATGGCGCCTTCAATTTTCAACAACACGGTCCAGGGCGAGACTTTTCTCCCCGGACAGATCTTCGTGTTCGGCGGCTTCGCACTACGGGCCAATTCGCTTGGCCATCTGGAGCAGATCGACAGCTACGCCCCAGCCACCGAGTCAGGTTTGAAACCTGAACTACAAGGCCGATATCCGCGGAGACTTGATCTTCGACGAAATCGAACTGCGCCCGAAGTGCCAGCGATCCACGATGAGCACGGCCTAGACCTGTCAGCCGGGCCGGTGCTCGGGTATTACCTGCAGCGATCCGGACCTAAATCCGGAGCAGACTGCGTTGCCTAAGGACGGAGGGATAGACCCCGCCCCGCAGGCCGCACACTCATCGGCGATGGAGCCAAACACATGCCTCACCTTGGAGGAAGCCTGTGACTCCGGACCCCCAGACTCGTATCCGGTCGTAGGTTCCAGCCCGCGTGCTCCTGAGCCCGCCGAGCCTGGTTGGGCTCCGGTAATGGAGTTTACCGCTGCGGATATCTTCCAGCACTCGCCTTTTGGCGACTTGCTGAACTCATTAAAGTCTCTCTGTTTGTCAGGAGGCTCTTGGACGAACTGTCCGGCTCGAGTGGGAAGCAGGCGACGAAGGAATTTGTTGCCCACCCACCAGCCACTTCATTGCCACGGTCGATAATCTAACCGACGTGCTCGACTTCGACTCCGAAGACATCGACGATATGGACGACGATGCAGGAGAAGAACATGAACCACCGCTCACTGGGCGATGGACAGCCACCTCTTCATATGATATAAATATGGTGGACACTCCGAAGGAAACCAATGGCGATGAGGCAACGGAAGATAACCCCTCAGGGAGAAAAACAAAGCATGGGCGTCGTCGACGCCGCTACAAGCTCCGCCACAGCAATACCGGCCCAGGAGGCGAAAACAATCCGGATGGCACTGTCGGGGCAGGCTGATCTGGCCCACAAACACCTATGGGACCGGCGGACCGAGCCCCTTTCGGTTCGGCGGGGGGCGGAGGTCGCACGAAGAGCAGATCGAGGCGAAGCACACGAGCGGTTTACCCAGCTTCGGAGCTCTCCGGAGATAACACTCCTCTTGCTGCATGTCCGAGTGTATTGAGTTCTTGCTCGGGGCTGAGTGCTACTGATACACACAAGCTGCTAACTTGAGACCGAAAGGCGTGTTCGAAACCCCCTCTCTCTCGTTGCGCATGGGCCTCCTTTTTATATGCTAAAGGGTCTCCGACAGGTGGCAACGTAGGCAAGGGTAAAATGGAAAAGGAGTGGTTGGTACAGCTACTTATACGATGTATCATACCTAACCACGACGGCGGGGGACAAAGGCATTAAATGCCCGTCTCGTCGCCCTAACGGTCTGCGTAAAGAGACCGTCGGGCGCCACCGCTTGCCACGATGGCAATCTTGTCGGCGCCACATGCCACCGCGCTCCGGCTGGCCGCCTGACGGCCTCTTGCCACGCTGTGGCGCTGGAAAGGTCCTGTAGGCGACCACGTTAGTGGATGTCTTTGGAGCCTTGGTCTGAGTGATGGTCTGCCACGGCAAGCGCCTTGCCGTGGTTGTTGTCTTGTCGCGTTCGGGAGCTTGTCGCTCACCGGCCTTCCCGGCAAGCTCCTCTTGCCGGGGCCTTGTCTCCTAGGTGCCTTGGGTGGCCTTCCCGGCAGACTCCTCTTGCCGGGGCCTTGTCTCCTTGGCTTGAATACTTTGTTCTTGAATGGCTCCAAAGGAACCACGGAGGACCTTGGCAGTCACCCGGTAAGCCTTGCCGTGGAGGGCTGCAACTGCCCGTGCACAAGTTCGGGATACCAGGGTACCCCTACTCTAGTACACCGACAGGAGCCCCCGGGCCTGGGCCACACACGGTGCCGAGCGCTGTTGGGCCAGGCCCAAAACAGGGCACGGGCACGCGCGACCTGGGTTACGCCGTAACTTACCCCAGACCTACCACGCCTTCCACGAACGGCACGCGTCGAATGCGGCGTCGTGTGAGAGATCGTGGGTGAGATCGTGGGTGGTTTCTTTATTCGAAAAAACGGAACGTCCGTCCCCTCCCTCTTTATAAGCAGGGGAAATAGGGGCAGTCCGCCCATCTCGCCAGTTGCTGTCCAATCTCGAAAAAACGTCCGATGCTCCCCCCTTCTTCCCAAGGCTGAAAAGAGCAGCTCCGCTTCATCGCCATCAGCATCACCAACGCCGCCGATCTCCCTCACCACCTCCGCCATGGCTCGAAAGCCGACAAGGGAAGGCCGTGAAGTCGGCCGAGGCGCAGCGGCTTGCGGCGCCAAGCGAAGGAGCGGGCAATCTTTCCCCCCGGCCGCGAGGGAGGCGAGGAGGCTACTACCTCTTACGGTCGGCGGAGCGAGCGCATCCGCGCACGAAGGTACTCCCAGCTGCTGCTTCGGAACTGGCTTCGAATGGGTACCCTTTCTTCGCGCTGTTCTTCTACTGCGGGCTCTGCCCGCCTTTCTCTGAATTTTTCTGCGATATCATGAACACCTACGGGTTCCGCCTCCTTGACTTCACCCCCAATGCTGTTCTGACCATGGCAGTTTTCGCACATCTCTGCGAAAACTTTGTCGGAGTCCATCCAAACATAGCCCTTTTCCGCCACTTCTTTATGCCCCGAGTTGAGAGAGGGAGCCTCTTCTTGCGGAATCGCTTGGATCTCAAGGATTGGCAAGAAGGAAGCTTATCTGGAGGGAGAGCTCCGCAGCAAGTGGGAGGAGTGGAGGGCAGATTGGTGCTGGATTGTCGAGGAGAACCGCAGCCATTTATCGCCTTGACGCCAAACCCCAATAGTCTTGTGCAACGATTGGAGCAACGTGGCACCGGAAGATGCTAGACTGAAGATTGCCGTCACCCGGATCCTGCGCCTCAGGCTTGCCGGGCTCACTGTAGGCACCGTTGGTGCAGACTTTCTTCGCCGCCGCATCGCCCCCTTGCAGGAGAGGAGGAGACCCGCCTGGGAGTTCCAGAATGCGGCGGATATCATGAGGCTGCGCCCGGGCCTAAATTTCAACTTCACTGTCTTGGGCCGGGCCGCGATGCTCTTGGAGCTGTTCAAGCCCGATCCTGATCATCCCGAAATGTTCAGGTTGCCGAAGGGTGTCGTTCCGCTGTGCAACAATTCCTCGCTCGACCGCATCCGTGCAATGATGCCGTTGTGCGACTCGCATGGAATCGTTCCAACCTGGCAAGAGCCTGCAGATGACGTCGTGCGAGTGTTCTTTGATAGCCTGGTAGAAGTGCCGGTCCGCCCCGATGAACAGAGGAGCCTCATCCGCGACACCACCGATGATGAGATGCAGCGCATCGCCACCAGGCTGGAAGAGGCGGCAGCAGCCGTTGCCGCGGGTGAGTTCGGATTCACCGTGGAGGAGGCAGAGGCAGCAGAGGCGGCAAGCCTTGTCGGCGAAAGGAGTTTGCGGTGAGGAGGAGCTTGCCGAGCAAGCTGAGTCGGCGAGCCCGCCGAGGGCGCCTCCTCCACCTTCAAACAGCTTGCAGCGGCGGAGCCCCAGCTCCACCAAGAAGGCGTCTTAAAGGCGGAGACATAGCGGGCGGCAGACGGGCAGACCCAGCGGCCATGGCGCCTTGTGCGCTCCACCGCAGCAAACTTGTTGCAGCGGGAGCACCTCACGCCGCTGCGGCAACTGGAGCGGGGCCCTCGCCGACCACCGCTTCTGCTCCCGCCAAGCGGCCAAGTGAACCTACTCCTCCGCTTCGTCGCACTGGAGGCGAGCCAGAATTTGATCTCTCCGCGCTCAGCTCGGACGAGGAAGAAGAAGAGTAAGATTCTTTGCTGTACTTGTAGTTCTTCGATTTGTTGCTTTGTCTTGTATCTGATTTGCTTCACTCTGAACCCATTCCTTTTCAGGACGCTGGCCCGGAGAGCGTCGAAGAGCCAAGGCCCGATGATTGTCATCGAGGGCGAACCCACCGCGACAGCGGAGGCGCGTCAAGAGACCACCTTGCCGGACGGCAACTCTTCCTCAAAAGCAGCCCCAGCATAAGTATATGGTTTACTTCCTGCTGTTAGGCGTGCATGGGTGCTCTTTCTTTGCTGATATCATTTGCTGATTTGTGTAGGAAGCGAGCAGCCTTACCAGGAGTGCCCGAAGCCGCTCTGACATGCCTTCTGCTTCGACTACACACCGCCAAGGGAGGATTCCCCGGCAAGGGGCGTTCTCCGGCAAGGGAAACTTCTCGGCAAGGCGGTTCTCCGACAAGGGACAACACCAACGATCCACAGTGGCGGAGACCATGACTGCAGACCCTAGCACAAGTAATCCTCTTGCTTGAAAACTTCCCTCTTGTTCTTCTTCTTCTGATTTTCTTTTTGAATATTTGCTTGACTTTTCTTCATTTTCCGGTCGTCAGATCCATCCGCCACAGAGCCAATGGAGACCGAGGTCGCCGGCGAGGAGGACGCGCACGGCAATACTGACGACGCCGCTGCCATCAAAGAAGAAGCTGGCGCCGACGAGCCCGCCGGCGAAGAGGCCGCCAAAGCTGCCGCCGCAGAAGCTGGCGAGGGGTCCGGCGATCGCCTTGGCAGCCTGAGGCCGCAGGCGCCAGCGCTTCGCCGACCGCCGATCCCTCCGCCATCTGCGGCAGCGTCGGGCTCAAGAGCCCCAGCCAGCGCCTATTTGAAGGCGGCGATGGCGTCTTCATCAAGCTCCCATGGGCGTCGAGCTCAGGCGCCCGGCGAAGGAGAAACTTTGATGAAGAGCTGCTCGCCTCCGCTGGACGCTGGTCGACGCGCGCAACAGCAGCGGCGGCGAGCCGAGGAGGAGCAACTGCAGGCTCTTGTCGCTCTACCGCGCCCGACAAGCCAAGCTGGAATCCCGGGAAGCGCTTGTCACGGCGGGAGCAGACATCGAGAAGCGCGGAGGAGCTCCGGGCGTTAACGAGAAGCTCTCCGGTCCTTGGCGGAAGGAGCGGGAGCGACTTCGCCGAGGAGCGCAAAGCCTTCCTCCTTGAGAAGGCGGCGAGGAGCAACAGCGGCTTGCCGCCCGAGAAGCTATCTGCGCGGGAAGGCGAGTTGGCGCAGAGGAAGGTTTATCTTGACAGCCATGAGGAGGATCTAGCCACGCGAGCAAACATTTGGCGGGGCTCTCAAGGAAGCAAAGGATGCTGCCGCAGCTGCCGAGGCCGCCAAGAAGGAGGCTGGAGGCAGAAGGTGACGCAGCTGGAGGCCAATCTGAAGGAGAGCGGCGAGGAGCTTGCTGCACTCAAGCATGAACGCGAGAAGGACGCCTACACTCTTGGCGAGCTGCAGGGCCGTCTCGCCGAGAGGAGCAAGGAGCTCAGCGCCGCCAAGGACTCCAACGCGGATCTGGAGTTGAAGCGACCACCTTGACTCGGTATTTGGGCCAGGCGCCAGGGAGCAGGAGGTGGCCTTGAAGGAGAAGATCAAGGCCGGACGAGGCGCTATCTTGGCGAAGTCTTCTTTGCCGCCAGAATACCTTTAGGGAGAATGTGGAGCCTTGGACCGAGGGTCTCGTGGATGTTCCGCAGCCATCGACGGGGAGCCTGGCGGAGCTGGGGATGGTGGATCTTGGATATTCCTCCGATGAGCACCTCCAACCCAGCGCCAAGCTCAGCTTGTTCTTCAAGGCGTGGTGGCGGCCCTCCAGCGACTCTGGAAGAAATCCCAAAGCAGCTGGCCGAGGAGTCGCGCCCAGATCTGCAGGAGCTTTTCAAAAGGTCTTGATGAAGGTGGCCTTCCGCAATCCAGGCCTCAACCTCACCAATGTCCTCAAGTCCTTGCCGTCGGATCTTGATGTGGGCGCTCAAGACCCTTGTCGCACCCATCGTGGACAGGGTGAGCGGGATCAAGAGGGTTGAGGGCGATCGCGTAGATTAGGCCGCCCGCTTTCTCTTTTTCTTGCCGTTGCTGGTCATGCTATGAGAATAATCTATTAGAGCTGCGACAAGCTATCTTGTAATATAACTCTATTTCGGGTAGTGGTTGCTATGTTATTTCCTTTACTTGGTTCCTTCCTTTGTATGTTTTTGCCCTACGCTTTTAGGGAACTTGTCTCAAGAAGCACCGGGCCATTTAGCGCTGAGTGCGGGGACGTCAAAGCCTTGGCGGTCCCGCTTCCGACAAATAACCTTATCGCAACTAGTCGCAGCTCACTTAAGTTGTTGAGCGGACTCGAAACAAAGTAAGGCGCAACTAGCTACGAGTTGGTTCCTCCAGCGCACAGGTTTTCCATACAAAGTACGGTCGTTCGAGGAAGATAACTTAAAATTTTTAAACTGATTGCTCAAACTTTAGCAACTTAGCTTTTCTCGTTTGCTTCCCGGTAAGGCTAGACTTCCTTAAGCGACGCTTGGTCCACACCATTATCTTCTCCTTTCCCCCCAGCAAACTTGTGGGCGAGGGAACCTTCCTTTCTTTGAGAAAGAGAAAGAAGAGAAAATAAAGATATGGAGCCTTATGGCTCGTTATTGCTTACCGGGGGTAGGTGCTGCACAAAGTGTCAGATAATGCATGCAAAAATAGAAGTAAAAAGCATGAAATCGACAAGATGTGCGAAGCACATTAGCTTTACTTATGCACGGGGTCTGCGCCCGGCTTTGTACAAAGGATTACATGCAACATCGGCAAGACTTGTACAAAAGGTGGTTGCCGGAACAGGTTCCGGCAACCGCGCCTCTGAGTAAAACTTACGAAGATGCTCAATGTTCCAGGAGTTGCTCACCGAATGCCATCTTCGGTCTCAAAGCGGACATCGCCGGGCCTAGTGACTCGTTTCACCCGGTAAGGGCCTTCCCACTTCAAGCGTCAACTTGTTGGATTTCTTGGCGGACTGAGCGGCGCCCGAAGAACAAGGTCGCCTTCCTCGAGACTTCGGCATTAACTTTGCGGCTATGGTAGCGGTGCAAAGCTTGCTGGTATCAAGCAGCTCGTCTGACAGCCTAAAGGCGATCCTCCTCAAGGAGCAAGCGGTCGTCATCTTGTCGCATGGGCTCTTGCTCAAAGCTCATCATAAGCAAGCACTCGAGGTGATCCGTATCACGAGTTCCGTGGGGAGAACTGCCTCTGCTCCATAGACTAGAGCGAAGGTGTCGGCGGTGGCTCGATTTGGCGTCGTCTGATCGACCAAAGAACCACCGGCAGCTCCTCAATCCGATTCTTTCCGCACTTGTGCAGCTGTCAAAAGTTACGGTCTTGAGCCAGCGCAGCACTTCAAAGATTCGCCCTCTCCGCTTGACCGTTACTTCTCGGATGAGCAATGAAGCGAACCAGACCTTGGTGCCAAGATCTTGGACGTCGCATGAAGGTGCGGCTCGTGGTGTGTGCCGTTGTCGGTGATGATCCTGTTAGGGATTCCGAAACGGCAAACAATCGACCTGAAGAACTTGACTGCTGACTGTGCTGTCACCTTCCTCACTGCTTCGACTTCCGGCCACTTTGTGAACTTGTCGATTGCAACATACAAGTACTCAAAGCCCCCGACAGCTCGGGGAAAGGGGCCGAGGATGTCGAGCCCCCAGACAGAAAATGGCCAGGATAAAGGGATCATCTGGAGAGCTTGAGCTGGCTGGTGTATCTGCTTGGAATGGAACTGGCACGCTTCACACTTGGTTACTTGTGCAGTTGCATCCTGGAGGGCTGTCGGCCAAAAGAAACCTTGTCGGAACGCTTTGCCGGCAAGTAATCTAGCGCCAATGTGGTGACCACATATGCCTCCATGTATCTCTGCCAACAGCTTTTGCCCGTCTTCCCGGTGAATACACTTCAATTTCACACCGTTGAGTCTTATTCTGTACAGTGTGTTGTCGACAAGCTGGTACATACTTGACTGCCGGGCTACTCTTTCCGCTACTTCTTGCTCTTTGGGAAGTTCTCCTGTCTGAAAGAAACGGACAATCTGCTGTGCCCATGCTGGAGCTTGCGGCTCGACAACAAGGACTAAAGGCACATCTGCTGCTGCGGGAACATCTGCTTCTCTGGCGAGAACCTGCGGCTCATGAGCTTGACGTTCCCGGCAAGCTTGCCGGAGCAAAACTTGTCGGGGCGTGCAGCTTCATGAAACAAACCCTAGGGCTTGTCGGCGCAGACTGCTCCTCAAAGATCGTTGGTGTTGATCTTGAGGGCGTTCTTGGCGGCGGCTTGGAAGCTCTGCGGAAAATAGTCACCAGAGATCAACTTCCTCTTCTTGCTCTGTCCGGTTGATGGCGTTACGGATGGTTGAGTCAGCTTGAGCACAAAAATCCCTGGTTCCACGGGTAACTTAAGTCGCGACGCCTTGACGAACCATCAGCAATGTCGTTCTGAGCTCTTGGAATATATTCCATCTGTAGGCCGTCAAAGTGCTCTTCTAGCTTTCTCACTTCATCAACATAAGCTTCCATCAACGGGCTCTGATAACTCTTGTTCACTTGGCGGATGACAAGCTGTGAGTCACCCCTGACAATGAGCTTCTTGATCCCAAGGTCTACTGCGATCCTGAGACCGGCAAGCAAACCTTCATATTCTGCAGTATTGTTTGTTGCTTGCTCCTTGGGAAAGTGCATCCGATTACGTGCTTGAGGTGCTCTCCGGTGGGTGCAACAAGTAGCACGCCCAAGACCGCGCCTTGCAGCGAGAAGGCACCATCAAAAGTACATCAGCCACTCTTTGCTTGCTTCCTTGACGGGATGCTCGTTTCGAATTTCTTCATCTTGTGTTGGCGTCCATTCTGCTATGAACTCCGCCAATGCTCTGCTTTGGATAGTTGAAGTGCTCTCAAACTTGAGGCCAAAGCTTGACAGTTCCAAAGTGCCCACTCGACAATCCTGCACTGTTGCCTCTGGATTTTGCAAGATCCTCTTCAGCGGAAAAGCAGTGACGACTGTGATCTCATGTGCACAGAAGTAATGGCGCAGCTTTCTCGAGGCCATGAGGAGGCCGAAAAGCAATTTACGCACACCGTAGTACCTTGACCTAGCCCCCTGCAGAAGGGAACTGACAAAGTAAACTGGGCGCTGCACCATTCTTTTCTGCATCTTCTCATGCGTCTGCGTAGATCCATCCTTGTTGGGACCAGAGCTTGCCGGTGAAGCCCCCTGCTTGTCGCTGGATGCATCTGCCATGGTTGCTAGCTCATCATCCGCCTCCCTCTCCGCTACTAACCTAGCACTAACCACTTGATTGGTTGCCGCTATATATAGCAGCAACTTCTCTTGTGGCTTAGGTGTGACAAGTGTTGGAGTGGAGGACAGGTATCTCTTCAAGTCCTGCAGCGCAGCATCCGCTTCCGGAGTCCATTTCATCGGACCTGCCTTTTTCAAAATGTAGAAAAATGGCGAGGCCTTCAAGGAACCTAGAGATAAACCTGCTTTGAGAGCAGCTACGCATAACCGGCAAGCCTTCATGCATCCTTGACGCGCTTTGGTGCTTCAATCTGCTCAATGGCCTTGATCTTGTCAGGATTGGCTTCAATTCCCGGCCGAGACACGAAGAACCCGAGAAGCTTGCGGAAGGGACTCCAAACACACACTTCTCGGGGTTGAGCTTGAGGTTGATCTTGCGCAGATTTGCAAAGGTTTCGTCTAAATCTTGAATCGAGTCGCCTTGTCCTTGCTTTTGACCACTATGTCATCCATGTAGGCTTCCACATTTCTGTGCATTTGCGGCTCAAAAGCGTTATGGACTACTCTTGCAAATGTTGAACCAGCATTCTTTAATCCGAAGGGCATCCGTACGAAATAGTATGTGCCACATGGGGTGATGAATGCGGTCTTCTCCTCATCCTCTTCTGCCATGAAGATCTGATGATATCCTGAGTATGCATCCAGAAATGAAAGCAAATCACATCCGGCCGTGGAGTCAACAATTTGGTCGATCTTGGCGGCAAGGAAATGGGTCTTTGGGACAAGCTTTATTGACATCGGTAAAGTCGATACAAAGCCTCCATTTCCCGTTTGCCTTCTTGATACAACTACAGGATTGGCCAACCACGTGGGATGGAGCACTCCTCGACAAGGCCTGCTGCTTCCAATTTCTTGATTTCTTCGTGATGAACTCTTGGCGCCCACCGCCGCTTCGACTTTACGCTTGACGGGCGCGCATGAGGACAAGCGGCAAGATGGTGCTCAATTACTTTCACAGGAACACCGGGGATGTCAGACGGTTGCCATGCAAACACGTCGACGTTCGCCCGCAGGAAAGCAACAAGCGCGCCTTCCTATTTAGGGTCGAGAGTGGCACTGATGGTGAAGGTACCACCAGTGCCGTCCTCCTTGGCGGACACCTTCTTGGTCTCTGGTGGAGCTGCCATCGTCTTCTTACACTTGCCGGTGGAGCTCGATGGTGCGTCCTCGACGGTAGCGCAGCACTCCGAAGAGGTGCGCTTGCCGGAGTGGGCACCAGAGCTCTTGCCGGACTTGGTCTTCTTCTTCGCCCCGGGAGCTTCAGCGGCAAGTGGCTTGCAATCTGCTGCAGCTGCTGCTTCCCGGTAGATCTTGTCGGCGCGCAATAAGAGCATCCTTCTTATCGCCGAGGACAGAGATGACACTTATCGGGCTGGCATCTTTAGCATGTTGTAGGCATAGTGAGAGGCTGCCATGAATTTGGCGAGTCTTTGGCGGCCAAGTATCCCATTGTAAGGCAATGGAAAGTCAAGAACGTCAAAAGTGACCCTCTCGATCCTGAAGTTCAACTTCGCTGCCAAATGTCACCGTAACGTGATATTTCCCTTGACTTGCTCCTTCCCGGATTGATTCCTTGGAATGTGCGGTCTCTTCGAGCTTCGCCATCGAGGATCTGGAGTTTCGGAGCACCGCGGAGGAGATCAGGTTCAAGCCGGCCCGCCGTCAACTAGCATCTTAGTGACCTTGAGGTTGCGGATAGTTGGTGAAACCAACATCGGCAAGCACCCGACCGCAGATTCTGTGATCAGGGTGGTCTTCAATATCAAAGATGATAGGCGTCTTTGGACAATTTCAGAGGCTTGTGTGACTCGATGGATGGATTCTGCTGCATTGACTTCCGCATCCTTTGCTTGAGCTGGCGGTGTGAAGTATGCGAGAAGCACCGCCGTCAACGCATACGGGACCTCTGTGGCTTTCTGGAACTCCTGCTCATCGGTCTCGTCATCATCCATGTCCGCATCATCGTCGTCGTCTTCATCCTTGTCGCGGCGCGGGAGGTCTGTCTCCTTGCCACCGCTTGGCCTTGCAGCGGCGTCCTCCCGGTGGGGCGTTTCTTGCTAGCTCCTCCAGCACCTTCACTGGCCTTCTCCTTGTCGCGTCGCTCGTATTCAGCCTTCGCTGCTCGACAAGCTGCTCGACCTTTTGCAGCTCACGGAGGTCATGGCCCTTGGTGCGGTGGATCTTGCGATCTTGTTTGTTGGAGCCGTCACGCTTGTCGGCGACCGCCACAGCCTGGCAGTTGGTGCCAGCGGCAACCTCCTTGCCGGAGCTACCAGCTTTGGCTTTCTTGGCACCACCTCCGTTGCCGGACTGCTCAACAACTAGCACATCTTTGCCTTTCTTCTTCCTGTTATTCCGCCGCCGGTTTTTCTTTGCCGGGGCGGTCTCCTCACTATCAGATCCTCCTGCTTCAGTATTCTCTCCGGGGAGTCTCCTCCCTTCCTCGACATGTGCACACTTGTCGGCCAGGGCATATAGCTCACTGACGTCTATAATCTTGCACATCGCCATCTCCTCCCGCATCCTGCGGTTTCGCACGTTCTGATGGAACGCGCTGATTACCGCGGCGGTGGACATCTGAGATGTTGTCTTTGTCTGTGGCTGAATCTCTGAATGTACTTGCGCAGGGCTCTCCTTCCTTCAGGCGGCGAGATGAAGGTTGCTCTCTTAGCCATGAGGCTTGTGGCGCTGTAAAGGCACCGACAAACTGATGGCATAGATCTGCCCAAGAGGATATGGAGTTGTCCGGCAAGTGCATGAGCCAGATCGACATTGGGCTTGAGCACCGGCGGAAGTAGTTGGCGAGATCTTGTCGTCTCGCCCCGGCAGCTTGCACCGCGATGGTGTAGATGCCGAGGAACTCCGACGGATGCGTCTTGCCGTCGTACTTCTGCAATGCGTCGGCTTGAAATTCTTCTTCTTTGGGCCCTTTGGACTTGCCGCAGCTCACGAGTGAACGCAGGGCAACCTACCGCGTACGGAAAGTCGCCTGGTTCCCCTGGCGCATGCATGTCGACAGAGGGCCCAGCGCGCTGGTCGGATTGACGCCGCGCTTCTCTTCGGCGCTCGATGCGAGTTCGGGCGTCTTCTTGCTGTCGTTCGTGAAGAACTTGGCGCTGATCGCGACGAGCTCGTGGATCCGATGATGCGGTGGAGTCGCTGTCGAGGTGGATCCGGCGAGTCGGCGATCTTGACCTTCGGGGCGGAGAGTGCATGGTGGTTGCACCCCACCGGTTTCGTCGCCACCGGCTCGCGTTTAGCAGTCCTACATGCGGCGGCGATGCACTCGGCTGCAGCGGGCGTCGCCGTTAGCAAAGCCGATGAGACTACGAATGGTGGCCCTCCATTCATCGACCTTGTCGGCTGTTGGAGGGTAATCCAAGAGCGATTGAGCTCTCGCCAAAGCTTCTGCTGGAGTGGTGGGTGGCGATGGCGAGCGGCGAGGAGCGGGATATGCTCGGACTTCTAACTACGTTAGAAGGAGCAGTATCCCGTCCAGGCGACCGTGCCTCGCTCGCGCCAGCATGTTGGCGTGCATGCTGGTCTTGAGCATCCCGAGATCTACCAGCTCGATCTTGGTCCAACGAGCGTATGGCGTTGTGAAATGCCATGACGCTGTCGGTCCCGCGCCTCCTGAGACGGGCGCGGTGCATGTACGGACGCCGAGGTTTGCGCAGCCTTGTCCTTGGACTTGGCAGCACCGTGGGCTCCCCCGTCGACGTCCATTCTTCGCTGGCGTCTACACCACCACCCGCTTGCTCCGGTGGCGGTGGGTTCGACAGACGGAACATCTGCCGCGAAGCCTTCTTCTTCGGTGGCATGTCGATGAAGATGATGAAGATCTAGCTTCGTGTGGACGCCGGATCAGGTTCACACAATCTCGACGCCCCTACAGCGCGCCAAAGATGACGGGCAGGCTGATCTCGCCCACGAACACCTATGGGACCGGCGGACCGAGCCCCTTCGGTTCGGCGGGGGCGGAGGTCGCACGAAGAGCAGATCGAGGCGGCTAAGCACGAGCGGTTTACCCAGCTTCAGAGCTCTCCGGAGAGATAACACTCCTACTGCTGCATGTCTGAGTGTATTGAGTTCTTGCTCAGGAGCGCTGAGTGCTACAGTACACACAAGCTGCTAACGAGACCGAGCGTGACTGGAAACCCCCTCTCTACGTTGCGCATGGGCCTCCTTTTTATATGCTAAAGGGGTCTCCGACAGGTGGCAACGTAGACAAGGGTAAAAATGGAAAAGGAGTGGTTGGTACAGCTACTTGTACAGTGTATCATACCTAACCCTGGCGGCAGGGGACAAAGGCATTAAATGCTCGTCTACGTCGCCCTAACAGTGCAGAAAGAGACCGCAGGGGCGCCACCTCTTGCCAGATGGCAATCTTGTCAGCGCCGCTTGCCATCACGCTCGCTGGCCGCCTGACCTCTTGCCACGCACGCGCTGGAAAGGTCCTGTATGCGACACGTTAGTGGATGTCTTTGGGCGCAGTACTGAGTGATGGTCTGCCGCGGCAAGCGCCTTGCCGCGGTTGTTGTCTTGTCGCGTTCGGGAGCTTGTCGCTCACGGGCCTTCTGGCAAGCTCCTCTTGCGGGGCCTTGTCTCCTAGGTGCCTTGGGTGGCCTTCCCGGAGACTCCTCTTGCCAGGGCCTTGTCTCCTTGGCTTGAATACTTTGTTCTTGAATGGCTCCAAAGGAACCACGGAGGACCTTGGCGGTCACCCGGTAAGCCTTGCCACGGAGGGCTGCAACTGCCCGTGCACAAGTTCGGGATACTAGGGTACCCCTACTCTAGTACACCGACAGGCACCAAAGATGAATACAACACCGATCAGCCTGCCTTCAAGCAGGCCAGACTGGCCACGGTGGGATACTTGGAGAGGGACAACTATACGCCCCCCTCCGAGGACGAGGTAAGCCTCGACAATGACGAATTCGGCGTGCCTGAAGATCCAGTGGAACAAGTTCGCTTCAAGCGACGGCTCACGGCAACGGCAAGGAGCCTGCAAAGGAAGCAACACCAGCTTAAAGCTGACCAAGATCTGCTCGTGGACAGGTGGACCAAGGTCCCGCCTTTGAATAATCTGAACTTCGACCGCCCGACAAAGGGCACACACAGCTGGCGGCTACTTCAACCTAAGCAGGAGAACCCAAGGCACATACTCCGATGTCAACACATCACTACGGTCCAAGACAATACGAAGGACACACGAAGAGGCATCCTCAAGCATCGGCGCAATGGTCATAAACGCCAAGTCAGGGAAGCTGGTGCCAAGTCCAGCAACTCCCAGTCCGGTCAGCGGACAAAGAGCAGCTCAAGCCTATCCGGCCCGAGCCACACACTCGATCAACCATGTGAAATTCATGGTACTCCTAGAAGGACGGCAAAGCATACCAATAGAGAATGCCGGATCCTCAAAACAAAGCGGCTAGTCATGTGCCGGAAACAATGAGGGGAGGCGTCTAGTCAAGAGACCAACCAGAGCCTAAAAGTACGGCCGATCGCCCCCGATTACATCAACCACAACAATTCAATTGCAGTACCTCTAGACCTAGTAGTCTGGGGGCTCCATAACACATAAAGCCCCCACGGGTATGAAACCACAAATAACATCTTCTAAAAAAGATGTCAGGTGCAAGGGCCAAGCCTTATTGGCCCACCACTCTAACGGTTGTCTTCGGATCACCAAAAAATGCCGCGCCAAAGAATAATTCTTCGGCACCTTCCCCTCATACGGTAATTTACCATATGCTCACGGGATGAACCACGTTCACTAGATTCCACGTGGTAAACCATTAGGCCAACACCGTGTGATATAATCACACCTAGGGGCAAGGTCGAACCCCGCCCTTAGAGCGGAAATCATACAGCTGCCGGAGCAGCGAGTCGTGCATGCCTATCAAAATTTTGATATGACAGCCAACTATCCGGACACCAACTGAGGAGTCCATGCTACTTCATGGTATAATGACTGTGTTAACCAGGGTCCGATCAGGAACCCTCGGGTCAACCACAAGAGGACGTTCAGCTGCCTCCAGGTATTTGCCTTTATAAACTAATTTTGACGCAGAACAGGATTGGCGATGTGGAATCAGCTTGGAGACACAAGGGCAGGAACATGCATGTGCCCCCCCAGAAAGAAGGCAGTCCGGATTTACTTCAGATCCACTCACAGCCCCCTCCAGTCCGGCCATCACAGGTTCTGCCAAAAACACCTCTTTTTATAATCATAAATCGTACTCATATGCATAGACATATCTTCCTACTACAATGCGTAGACTTAAATAGCACTCACCTGTTGTCGTTTCTCATCGACGCCTCGTGTCACGCCCGATTATGCCCGGGGCTTCACAGTACGACAATAAAGTCCGACCACCTTTTCGGTCGCTCGGCACCTCGAAGTTATAGCACTATATGCATCAGCTCTGAATCATGTCTTGGGTCATTGGTTGGGTTTGCCCGGCTCCCATGTTTTGGTACCTTACGTTCCGTCCCATCGGCTAAGGTAGCGCTGGGAGAACTACTGTGATTGTGTCCCGGTTCTGCCGGACGAGCACCTTAGTAGAGAAAGCCGAAAACTGACTGTCATGATACAGCGAGGGCTGGTCAGCTGTTCGAGAGATTGTAAAATCCTTAAAGATTCATTCTGCATAACGCCATTATAAATGCAGAGTGCGATGGATCGGTCTTCCGATCAGGCGCCAATAGAGGCCCTAGTTCGGCCTTCCGAATACTAGGGGCTGCGCCGACCATACTCTAATTCCTATGGCTAAGTGAGAGTGGTAAAGCCCTATAGTCCGATTGCCTGGTTCGTGGTGAGGAACACCTCCTTAAAAGGACCCAGCTATGGGATAAAGAGTGTTCAGGTATGTCCCGAACACCCCCGTATTTCTTTCGTGGGGGCAGAAGCCGACGACTGGCCAACTCTC
Organism: Aegilops bicornis; assembly: GCA_021605145.1. Taxonomy (NCBI): domain Eukaryota; kingdom Viridiplantae; phylum Streptophyta; class Magnoliopsida; order Poales; family Poaceae; genus Aegilops; species Aegilops bicornis. The sequence continues at coordinate 273,998 of CM038671.1, read as the reverse complement.
AGGACTTACATACACTAAACAGCCGCACAGGAAGAACAAATGTTCAAACACAACAGGCAATAGATAATAAAAGTGCCATTATCCCATATTACAAAGAACAGCAAGAATGCCCTCAGGGAAATATAATGTCTTTGGTACACTTATCCGCCACAAGGCGGGCTCATTTTAGTACACCTTCATAGTACAGCTCGGGCTTGCGGTGCTCCTTACCCTCTGGCGGCCCCACGGTCATCAACTTCTCCATGTCAAGCTTCCCCCAATGCACTTTTGCACGGGCGAAGGCCCGGCAGGCACCCTCAATGCAAACGGATCGCTTGATAACCTCAAGCCGCGGACATGCATTCACCATCCACTTGATCAGGCCGAAGTAGCTCGTGGGCAGGGGCTCACCAGGCCACATCCGGACTACGAAGTCTTTCATAGCCACTTCGGCCGCCCTGTGGAGTTCGACCAACTACTTCAGTTGGTCACTTAGAGGCATTGGGTGTTCGGCCCCAAGACATCTTGGGACCGTAACAGCTTCTCCTTGGAGCTCCCCTCCTCGGCACGGTAGAACTCCACGGCGTCTGAGATGCTGAGTGGCAGATCTGCGAATGCCCCTGGAGAGCTCTGAATTCGGGTAAGTAAAAGAAACGCCTCCTCCACATGTTTGCTTTGCATAAAGAATGTCTTACCCGCCGCTATCTTCTTGGCCGCCTGGATTTCCTGTTGTGCCTTGTCGGCTTCGGCCTTGGCGTCTTTCATGCTTGCAAGGGCCTTCGCAAGCTCGGCCTGTTTCATCTTAAGCTCATGCTCCACGGACTCGAACTTCTTGCCGAGCTCATGGAGCTCTTCCTGTACCTCGCCCACTCTGTCATCTTGCTTTTCGCACTCCTTGCATGCCAAGGCCGTCTTGTTTTCGGCCTCGGACAACACTTTCCTCAGAGACGCCACTTCGGTGGTGGCCCCTGTTACATAGTCACGACACTTCGTCGTTAGAATAACCAATTTTATCTATCCTTCATTACATGAGAGCGGGGAATCATTCACCTTTGTTCTCTTCGAGCTGCCTATTCGTGAGGTCGAGCTCCCCCTGCGCTTGCTCCAGGTCCCGCTTTAGTCCGGCGACCTCGGCTATGCGGACAGCAGCGGCAAGCAGCACAGCCTGCTTATTCAAAATACATACTTACTATTAGACTCCTGTGGATTATAATTGACCCTCTTCTCAGCTTTTCCTTCCGAACACCGAACAAAGTATCAGGGGCTACTACCTATCGGGTGGTAATTTTACATATTCCCTACTTACCTCGAAGCCCGTCAGGAGGCTTGTGCAGGCTTCGGTTAGTCAGCTCCTGGCGGACAGAACCTTTTGAATCACCACACTCATAAGAGTACGGTGCTCGTCATCCATGGAAGCACCTCAAAGCGCTTCCACCAGACTATCCGACGCCTCTGGCGTGACGGAAGTCCTCGGCATGGACGGCTCGCCCTCCCTAACGAGGGGCTGCCCGATTGAGCCCGAAACTGTTGGAGGTTCCGGAACAGTGTTCGGCTGAGAGCCCGGCCTACTGCAGCTCTCATCGACACGATCCGCGGGAATCTTGAACCCCGCGTGTCCGACATCTGGAATTCCGCCTTGGGGCGTCTCCAGAGTCACCTCCCCCCGCTCTGGGAGCCTTCGGGACAACACCTCCGTGTCATCCGCGGGCTGAGGAGTAGTGGCCGTCGGGAGCGAGTTCATCACTGACTCGTTCAGGGACCCATCCGACGACGATACCTCGGGATGAGCCCTGGCCGGACTGCATATATGTTTGGCGTTATAAAAAGATTATGAAGTAAAATTACGATAGAGTGCGGATACTTATGATCGCGCTAGGGGCTTCCCCCTGGGCAGCCACCCATCCTCGCTATGGGCGGCCGTGGCGGAGTAGTCCGGAAGGGACACCTTTCCCTTCTTGGACGTCCCAGCCCCCTCCTCCGGGCGGCTTTCCTCTTCTTCTCCTCCCCAGTGTGGGGAGGGAGAACTTCTTCATGTTTCCACCCGCTTCCGCGGGAGGAATCTGTCTCGTTGTGGTCGGACGACGTGGGTATGACGGCCTTGCGCCGGGGGCCTTTCCCGGCCCCCTGGTCTGCCTTCTCAGGCCCCCCATCCTCTCCGGATGGGGCGGCCCCTTCTTCTTCTTCCTCCCCTTCGGGGGAGGAGTTTGCCTCATCGTCTTCGGACGAGGCTTCCGGTACAACCTTACGCCGGAGACCCTTCCTGGTCCCCGGGGCCTTCTTTTCGGCCTGCTTCTCCGGTGCTTTGTAGGGCGTCGGGACCAGCATCTCCGTCAGGAGAGCTTCAGCTGGGCCTTCTGGCAGCGGAGCCGGACAGTCAATCCGCTCCGCTATCTTCACATAATCCCGATTAGATATGCACAATTACTTAAGACTTCCCCACGAATATACTAGGAAGAGCTGAATCCGGTGGTAGTTAGAAAACTCACCGGACTAGGAGGCCGCGCGGCGTGAAGTCCGCGGTCCTCGGATGTGGGAGGAGGTACTTCGGAGGCCTTGAGCAACACCCTCGATGCGCCTTTGTGCGTCATGTCGTAGAGCTTCCGAAGCGTCTGGTGTTCGGCCGGGACGAACTCCCACAGATTGAATGCCCGTCTTTGGCACGGAAGAATCCGGCGAACGAGCATGACCTGGATCACGTTGACAAGCTTGATGTTCTTGTCCTTCATGCTCTTAATGCATTTTTGGAGTCCGGTCAGCTCTGTAGGTTCGCCCCAGGCCAGGCCCTTCTTTTCCCAGGAGGTGAGCCACATGGGGGTTCCGGATCGAAACTCCGGGGGCCGCCGCCCAGTTGGCACCGCGCGGCTCGGTGATGTAGAACCACCCCGATTGCCACCCTTTCACGGTCTCCGCAAAGGAGCCGCCATGCCAGGTGACGTTAGGCATCTTGCCCACCATGGCCCCTCCGCACGCCGCTTGCTGGCCGCTCACGATCTTCGGCTTCACGCAGAAGATTTGTAGCCACAAGCCAAAGTGAGGCTTGATGCGGAGGAAGGCCTCGCATACGACGATGAACGCCGAGATGTTGAGGACGAAATTTGGGGCTAGATCATGGAAATCTAGCCCGTAGTAGAACATGAGCCCGCGGACGAAGGGATGAAGTGGAAATCCCAGTCCACGGACGAAGTGGGTGACATACACGACCCTCTCGTGGGGTAGCGGAGTTGGAATGACCTGCCCGTTGTCTGGTAGCCAGTGCGCTATGTCTGCGGCCAAGTATCCGTCCGCCCGAATATTCGCGATATGCTTCTCCTTCACAGTGGAAGCCACCCACTTGCCTCCTGCTCCGGACATGTTTAGCTGTGCGGAGAAAACTTGGGCTAGGGCATTGGAGCTCGAGGGGGCAGGGGTGAGCAAGGGAGGAAGAAGGTGTGGGTAAAATGGGGAACTCTTATCCCTTTATAGAGGTGACGAAAGCGGTGCGCCTCCCCACTTACCTGTTGAGGATCGCTTGCTTCCCAAGCGCCACGATTGATGGCGCGGTGGGATTACCCATACCCGTATTGATGAGAATCCCGTGATAAGGGGACACGATCTCTGCTTTGACAAGACGTGTCAAGGAAACCGCCTCGCAATATGCTCTGTGGCCGGTTGTGGGAAAACGGTTCGAATAATGACCCGGCCGTAATGACATGTCACGTTGTCTAAAAAGTTGTCAGTAGATTGCATTTGTGAAATATCATTCTCTCTACAGTGGTATGTGAAGATCATTTCGCAGATCCGGACACAGTTTAAGTGTTCGATAATTACTATCGAGTATTCGGAGAAGGAACCCGCCTTGCAATGCCGAAGACAAGACTGCGCGCCGGACTCATCATCATTGAAGCCTGGTTCAGGGGCTACTGAGGGAGTCCTGGATTAGGGGGTATCCGGACAGCCGGACTGTATACATCGTCCGGACTATTGAAGCGTGAAGATACAAGACTCAAGACTCCGTCACGTGTCCAAATGGGAGTCTCCTTGGCGTGGAAGGCAAGCTTGGCGATCCAGATATTATATTCCCTTTCTTGTAACCGACTCCATGTAAACCCTAGCCCTCTCCGGTGTCTATATAAACCGGAGAGGTTGGTCTTTAGAAGGCCGATCACAATTACAATCATACCATCATAGGCTAGCTCTTAGGGTTTAGCCTCTACGATCTCGTGGTAGATCTACTCTTGTACTACTCATATCTTCAATATTAATCAAGCAGGAAGTAGGATTTTACCTCCATCGAGAGGGCCCGAACCTGGGTAAACATTGTGTCCCTTGCTTCCTGTTACCATCAACCTAAGACGCACAGATCGGGACCCCCTACCCGAGATCCGCCGGTTTTGACACCGACACTGACCACAACCCACCAGGGCGCGCTTGGGGGGCTGGCGGCATACAGTGTCTTGTGGTCACCAGTGCCCCCCCGTAGTTAGATGATCTAGTATTTTTCATATATTCCAAAATAATTCTCCATAAATTTTCAGCTTATTTGGAGATTTGAAGAGTAGGTATCTCTAACGTAGCTTTTTCAGGTCCAGAATTCCAGCTGCCGACATTCTCCCTATTTGTGTAAACCTTGCATATTATGAGAGAAAAGGCATTAGAATTACTCCATAAAGCATTATTATATATAAAAACATTATAAATAACAGTAGGAAAACATGATGCAAAATGGACGTATCAGCCTTCAAGGATGATGGCCTTCTCTACCAGCTCCTGGTAGTTATTGAAGCTAGCCACCATCAGCTACATACCTAGTTCATCATTGAGTCCTTCGAGAAACTTCTCTTGGTTTGTGGCATCTGTGGCCACATCATCTGGGGCATAGCGAGCTAACTGACTGAACTCGTCCACGTAATGCCCCACAGTACGATGCCCTTGCTGTAGGTTGCGGAACTCACGCTTCTTCAAACTCATGGCATTAGCTGAGATATGAGCGGTGCGGAAGGCCTCCTGAAACTGATCCCATGTAACTGTGGCGATGGGATAGGTGGCAGTGTAATTCTCCGACCAAGAGGTTGCGGGTCCATCAAGCTGATGTGTGTAAAAGCGCACCTTCTCCGCATCCGTGCGTCCCGCAGCTACTAGCTCCCTTCCGATCTTGCGGAGCCAATCATGAGCAACAATCGGCTTGGTGCTGCTAGAGAACACCAGCAGATTCAACCTTAAGAAATGGGTCAGGTTTTCGACAGGGGGTGGTGGCGGTGGGTTGTTGTTGTTGCCTTGGTTCTGGATGGGCATCTGCATCAAGGCATTCTACTGCTAGATCAGCTGGGTGAGCTCCAGCGGGAAATTGAATTCGGGGTCACGTCTCGGAGGCATCTGATGTTTGGAGTTGATGAGAAATTATAATAGAATAAGGGTCTAAAGAGAAAATGACACTACCCATATGCATGCAACAATTATTATCACACCAATCATTCATTTATTCAACTCAACCATATTTCAAACTCGGGATACAAGTCTTACGACGAAACTAAATCACCGGCCTAATCGATCAATGATAAAATAAAAAATAACATCGCGGTCATGACTAAGGGTTCTCCTAAGATATCCTTGCTTCCTCCAGCAGTGCGTCTTCCGGTGGTGCATCCTCCGGTGGTGCGTCTCCTCTTGGTGCGTGATGACCCACAAGTATAGGGGATCAATTGTAGCTCTTTTCGATAAGTAACAGTGTCGAACCCAATGAGGAACAGAAGGAAATGACAAGTGGTTTTTAGCAAGGTAATGTCTGCAAGTCCTGAAATTGTAAGTAACAGAGTAGTTTGATAGCAAGATAATTTGTAACGAGCAAGTAAAAATAGTACTAACAATAGTGCAGCAAGGTAGCCCAATCCTTTTGAGGCAAAGGACAGGCCAAAACGGTCTCTGATGATAAGCAAAGCGTTCTTGAGGGTACACGGGAATTTCATCTAGTCACTTAGGTGATGTTCGATACTTTCATAATTTGATGGGTGGACCGGTGCTTAGGTGATGTTCTTACTTGAACAAACCTCCTACTTATGATTAACCCTCCCACAAGCATCCACAAATACGAGAAAAGTATTAAGAATAAATTCTAACCATAGCATTAAACTTTTGGATCCAATCGGTCCCTTACGGAATAGCGCATAAACTGGCGTTTAAGCTTCTGTCACTCTCGCAACCCATCATCTAATTGCTACACCACAACGCATTCCCTTAGGCCCAAATATGGTGAAGTGTCATGTAGTCGACGTTCACATGACACCACTAAGGGAATCACAACTTACATATCGTCAAAATATCGAACACGTATCAACTTCACATGATTACTTGCAACATGATTTCTCCCGTGACCTCAAGAACAAAAGTAACTACTCACAAATGATAATCATGCTCAAGATCAGAGGGGTATTAAATGGCATATTGGATCTGAACATATAATCATCCACCAAATAAACCATATAGTAATCAACTACAATATGTAATTGATGTCTAATATGCAACCTTCTTCTTGTAGATGTTGTTGGACCTCCAAGTGCAGAGGTTTGTAGGACAGTAGCAAATTCCCGTCGAGTGGTTGACTTAAGGTTTATCAATCCGTGGAGGCATAGGATGAAGATGGTCTCTCTCAAACAAACCTGCAACCAAATAATAAAGAGTCTCTTGTGTCCCCAACACACCCACTACAATGGTAAATTGTATAGGTGCACTAGTTCGGCGAAGAGATGGTGATACAAGTGCAATATGGATGGTAGATATAGGTTTTTGTAATCTGAAAATATAAAAACAGCAAGGTAACTAGTCATAAAAGTGAGCGTAAACGGTATTGAAATTCTAGGAAACAAGGCCTAGTGTAACGCCCCCGATGCGGCTATATCTCCCACGTGTCGAGGCACGACTTAGAGGCATAACCGCATTGAAAGCAATGTCGCAAGTGAGGTAATCTTCACACAACCCATGTAATAAATAAGGGAAAGAGATACATAGTTGGCTTACGATGCCACTTCACACAGTACATAAATAAACATCCATCATTGAGTACACTCAAGGTCCGACTACGGAACCAAAATAAAGAAGATACCCCAAATGCTAACACAGATCCCCGATCGTCCCAACTGAGCACCACTACCGATCATCTGGAAAAGACACATAGTAACGACCACGTTCCTCGTCGAACTCCCACTTGAGCTCGGTTGAATCACACCTGCCGCATCGTCGGAACACCGCAACTGTTTTGGAAGTATCACGTGAGTCACGGGACTCAGCAATCTCACATCCGCGAGATCAAGACTATTTAAGCTTATAGGAAGGACAGAGTCGTATAGTGGAGCTGCAACAAGCGACTAGCATATATGGTGGCTACTTAGCAAAAGAGAGCGAGAAGAGAAGCAAAGCACGGACGTGAAGCTAGTAGCGATCAAGAAGTGATCCTGAACTTCTTCGTCGGACATAACTCCAACACCGTGTTCACTTCCCGGACTCCGCCGAGAAGAGACCATCACGGTTACACCTTGATTGATGTGTATTTTACTTGAGGTCAACTTGGGTTTTCTACAACCGACATTAACAAATTCCCATCTGCCTCATAACATGGGCACGGCTTTGAAAGATATTACCCTGCAGGGTGTCCCAACTTAGCCCATTATAAGCTCTCACGGTCAACGAAGGATATTCCTTCTACCGAAGACCCGATCAATCTCGGAATCCCGGACTACAAGACATTTCGACAACAATAAAACAAGACCAGCAAAGCCGCCCGATTGTGCCGACAAATCCCGATAGGAGCTGCACATATCTCGTTCTCGGGAGCACACCGGATGAGCCAGACGTCGGGTTGGCATAAACCCTGGATTGCCAGGCGCCGGACATCGCTCAAGTTGGACCGGCAATCGAAGGAGAACTGGCCGGGGTTAAAATAAAGATGACCCTCGGGCTCGCGAAAACCCGGGGAAAAAGGCTTAGGTGGCAAATGGTAAAACCAATGTTGGGCCTTCTTTGGACTAGTCTTATTCAAAGCGAACTGTCAAGGGGTCCCATAAATCACCCAACCGTGTAAGGAACGCGAAATCAAGGAACATAACACCGGTATGACGGAAACTAGGGTGGCAAGAGTGGAACAAAACACCGGGCATAAGGCCGAGCCTTCCACCCTTTACCAAGTATATAGATGTATTAATTATAGCAGATATATATTGTGATATCCCCAACAAGTAAACATGTTCCAACAAGGAACAACATCTCCATGTTCCAACAAGGAACAAACTTCATCTTCACCAGCAACTAACAACGCTATAAGAGGGGCTGAGCAAAGCGGTAACATAGCCAATCAACGGTTTGCTAGGAAAGGATGGTTAGGGGCTGACATGGCAATATGGGTGGCAAGATATAGCAAGTGGTAGGCATCGCAGCATGGGCATAGCAAAAGAGCGAGCATCTAGCATAGCAAAGATAGAAGTGATTTCGAGGGTATGGTCATCTTGCTCGCAATGTTCTCCGAGTTGTCGAAAGCTTGATCCTCGTAAGCGTTCTCAACAGGTTCCTCGTTCACGTACTCGTCTCCCGGCTCTACCCAAAGCAACAACACAAACAAAGGAACCACAATAAATCACGGTGCAATGCACAATCAACATGATGCAAAACATGACATGATATGCATGATGGGATATGCAATGCTTATGTGCGCTCCGGAGGGTAAATGAAAAACTAGGCATCATCTTGGCAAACCAAGCATGCCATCGGAAAGATGAGATGATTTCGGTAGAAATCGATATAGAGATCACCGGAAACGGATGCACGGGTTGGATATGGCGAGCAAAACAAGAATGGTGAGAAGCCTACAATAACAGCATGATGGACAAAGCCATGCACGTGTGCAAACTACCTCATAGCATAAATCAAATAAATATGCCCATGAAAGACAACACATAAACATGATGCAAAAAGACATGATCACAAACTTGCCCAAATGCAAAAACTAATGCCACCACTGAGTTGGTGGGATTTTTCTACCCCAAAAACATATATAATATGTTAGGGTTACCGTAGAGAAATCATCACAAAAACACTAAGTCAAAACCTGCCTAAAATGGAAGTTAACAGAAATGGCAAATTCCAGATTTGGAAATGTCCAGAAATAGACTTGCCTAAAACAGAAAAGGAAACAATGCTGGAAATGGAAACGCGGGGTAAAGGAAAAAAAATATGAGTGGAGGAGGCGCTAAGAGGCTGACATGGTGGCCCTACTGTCATAGGGACAGTGGTATAGCAGGTTTAAAAAGGGGGGAAGAAAACCAGCCTCGGGTGGAATCGAACCTGTCTCCCGTTGGAACTCTGCCCTGCTACCACCGAGCTAGGCAGCGGCCATCGACAGAGAAGGGGCCTCGGGCCCTTAACTACTTCTCTTGCTGCAGAATCTGAACCGAAGAACAGAAGAAACCAGAAATTAAAAAGGGGGGAGGCGCGCCTGGGATTCGAACCCAGGTCGCCGCAGTGAGAGAGCGGGGGTCAAACCAGCTCGGCTAGGCTGGGGTTCGGGTAGAACAGAGAGGCTGCCTACTTGACCAAACTAACAAGGTCTGATCTAAGAACGAGAAGAAAAGCAGCGACTCCCGTGAGGCAGCGGAGGCTACGGCTGGCTCTGCGCCCTCGTCCAAACTGGAGTGCGCGGGAGGACACCACGGGAACATGAAGGACAAGCCCGAGCGGGGATCGCGGCATCCACGCACGCCAAACTACTCTGAACCCAAAAACTACAAACACGCCGGAGCACTACGGGCGCGACAAGGACACGGACCAGAACGAGACCTGCGGGTGCCAAAATGCCAAAGGGAAGGATGGGAGAGGGAGGAGCGTTACCCAGCTCACCCTAGGACGCGACGGATTCGACGGAGACGGGCCGACGGCGAGGCCACGGAGCTCTGAACCGCCGAGAAGCTGACCGAGAAGAAGATGAAGCGAGGCGTCGGCCGAACTTGACGATCCGGGCACCCGTAGTCGACGTCGTGGGACGAAGTCGACGACGAGGAAGAAAGATGGACACGGGCCGCAGGGTTGGGGTGGCGGAGAGCACGCCGGCGGCAGGCGCTCTCGGATCTTTCGGGACGGAGCGGGGCGGAGAATCTGGTGGTTCTCTTACAGCGGGCGGCGAGAGGGAGAGGGAAACCCTAGGGTCGGTTGGACACGGAGAGGGATAAGTAGGGGGCTAGGCGACGGTCGAGCTCACGCTCCTCGGCTCGGGGTCCCCATGGCGGCGGGCGAGAGGAGAAGGAAAGGTGGGTGTGGGGAGCGGGGCAGCCGCTGCCAGCGGGACAGTGCGTCCACGTGGGCCAGGAGCTAAGCGGGGTAAGCGGCTGCTTGAGTGCTTGGCAGGAGGAGAGAAGCGAGCGGCTGGCGCGCTCTCTCTGGGCTGCTTGAGGCTGAGGGAGGCTGGGCGGCTTGGGAGGCCGGAGCCAGTGAGGAGGACTCATTTGGGCTGCCACTTCTTTGCTGCCTTCTTTCTTTCTCCTTTTAAAATCAAAAGGAAAAGAAAAGAAAGAAATCAGAAAAGAAATGAAAAGAGTTGGAGTGAAAGGAAAATATCCCCAAACTCCTGGAATTCTCCACAATTTTAATAAATTGTAATGGGCATTTTAGAGGTAGAAAAATAAGACAAGTTTGGAAATATTTCAAACTTGTGTCATTTGAACCTGACCAAAACAACTTCAAATGAGGAGATTATTTGGCGAGAGAGGTTTAGTGCAAAGGGCAAAATTTGCAGGGAGAAGATGAACATTAATTGAGAAAGGAAAATATAGCACTTGCTAAGGAAAGGAGTAGAGGGAAAGAGGAGATGGTAATGCAAATAAGAGTGTCACATGCAACCACATGACAAGTGAGAGATCACCACAAACACATGATGAGAATGGAATGCAAGATGACAAGAGGCACAAATGCAATATGGTAAAAGGAGCAAAACAAGAAAAGAGAAAAACCCACATAACCAAACCACATGAGGCCAAGCATGACAAAACCCACAAGAAATAGGATGAGGTCAAGATGATATATTGCCCACAAGGGGAAGTTTACATCCAGGGTGTTACAACACTCCACCACTACAAGAGGATCTCGTCCCGAGATCTAGGACTGAAAGAACTCAGGATATTCAGAGCGGAGGTGATCCTCGCGCTCCCGGTAGCTTCTCGGTCGGAATGGTGTGACCACTTCACTTTCAGGAATTTGATTGACTTGTTGCGAGTCTTGCGCTCGGTTTCTTCAAGAATAGCAACGGGTGCTCATGATAAGAGAGATCTTCTTGAAGGTCAATCTCTTCGAAGTTGATAGTGCGTTCAGGAGTCTTGAAGCACTTGCGAAGCTGTGACACGTGAAACACATCGTGCACGTTTGCAAAGTTGGATGGAAGCTCAAGTTGATAGGTGAGATCGCCTCTTTTTCCAATGATCTTGAAAGGACCCACGTATCTAGGGGCAAGCTTCCCTTTGATACCGGCGGCGAGTGCCTTTCATTGGAGAGACGCGGAGGTAGACATGGTCTCCGATTTCAAAAGCCACATCACGGTGCTTGTCATCATAATAGCTCTTGGCGCGATTGCGGCGGCTTTGAGATTCTCACGAATGACCTTGCACATTTCTTACATACGTGATCAAGTCATTGCCAAGAAGTTGGCGTTCACTGTCTCGGACCAATTGAGAGGAGTACGGCACTTTACGCCATAGAGAATTTCGAATGGGGCCTTGCCCGAACTTCGCTTGGAATCTGTTGTTGTAAGAGAACTTCGGCATATGGAAGACAATCTTCCCACTTCATACCGAAAGAAATGACACAAGCCACGAGCATATCTTCAAGGATTTGATTAACTCGCTCGACTTGGCCACTTGTTTGAGGGTGGAAAGCTGTCTTTGAAAGCAGATGTTGGTGCCCATGGCCTTCTGAAAGAATCCCAAAACTTGGAGGTAAAGATGCTGCCACGGTCCGAAGAGATCAATTGTGGAATGCCGTGCAAGGAGACAATCACGGAGGTGTATAGCTCGCCAACCGAGCTGCTGTGATGGATTCTTTGATAGGAAGAAAATGAGCCACTTTAGTAAGCTTGTCAATGACAACGAAGATAGCATCATTTCCACGCTTGGACTTAGGAAAACCAGTCACGAAGTCCATTTCAATATGATCAAACTTCCATTACGGAATAGCAAGAGGTTGGAGGAGACCAACTGGTCTTTGGTGTTCTGCTTTCACTCTTCTGCAGACATCACACTCACTCACGAATTGAGCAATTTCTCGCTTCATTCGAGTCCACCAATATGACTGCTTGAGATCATGGTACATCTTCGCATTACTTCGGGATGAATGGATAGAAGCGAATTGTGAGCCTCGTTCATAATGACTTTTCGTAGATCACCCTTAGGAACCACAATCCGGTCCTCAAAGAACATAGTATCTTTGTCATCAACGTGGAAGCACTTGTACTTGGAAATGCCCTTGTCGATACCACGTTTCACTTTCTTCACCATGGTATCCAAAAGTTGAGCCTCACGAATCTGATCTTCCAAAGTAGGAGATACTATGAGGTTGGCAAGAAAGCCTTGAGGAACAACTTGAAGATTCAGCTTCTTGAAAGCTTCACGGAGATCCGGTGAAAGGGCTTGAGGATTAGACTGCTGCGATAAGCTTTCCTGCTCAAAGCATCTGCAATGACATTGGCCTTGCCGGAGTATATTCAATACTTGGGTTGTACTCTTGAATCATTTCGACCCATCGAGTCTGCCTGAGGTTGAGGTTGCGTTGAGTGAAGATGTACTTGAGACTCTTGTGATCGGTGAAAATGTCCACTTTCCTTCCCAACAACAGATGTCTCCAAGTAATCAAAGCATGGACAACTGCCGCCAACTCAAGATCGTGAGTGGGGTAGTTCTTCTCGTTGGGCTTCAACTGGCGAGAGGTATAAGCCACAACTCTCTTCTCTTGCATTAACACAGCACCGAGACCTTGAAGAGAAGCATCACAGAAAACTTCGAATGGCTTGGATTCATCAGGAGGAGTCAAGGCAGGAGCTATGACGAGTTTCTCTTTGAGGGTATTGAAAGCAACATCACACTCAGGAGACCAGACATACTTCACATGCTTCTGGAGAAGGTTGGAAAGAGGCTTTGCAATCTTGGAGAAGTTCTCAACGAATCTTGACAATAGCTTGCAAGACCAAGAAAGCAGCGAGCTGCTTGACATTCGAGGAGGTTCCCAATTCACAATTGCGGACACCTTCTCGGGATTAACAGCGATGCCCTTGGCGGAGATGATATGACCAAGATAAAGCACTTCATCAAGCCAAAATTCACATTTGGAGAACTTAGCATAGAATTGATACTCTACGAGCTTGTCTAGCACCAATCGCAAATGTTTGGCATGATCCTTCTTATTCTTGGAGAAGACCAAAATATCATCAAGATAGACCAAGGCGAATTCATTAGTGTAGGGATTGAAGATGAAATTCATCATCCGAGAGAATGTTGGAGGAGCATTGTGAGGCGAAAGACATGACAGTATATTCATAAGAACCAAAGCTTGTTACGAATGCCGTCTTGGGAATATCTTGTTCACGAATGCGAATCGATGATAACCCATACGAAGGTCAAGCTTGGAGAACAACAGTAGCACCTTTGAGTTGCTCGAAAAGCTCATTGATGTTGGGAAGTGGATACTTGTTCTTGATTGTCTTCTTATTCAATGGGACGGTAATCGACGCAAAAGTCGGTCCGTGCCATCCTTCTTCTGGACAAAAGAACACCACAACCCCAAGGAGATGAACTCGGTGCGATCAAACCCAGGCAGCTCTTGTTCATCGAGCTGCTTCTTCAATTCCTTCAGCTCATCAGGTCCAAGCTTGTATGGACGCTTGCAAGCGGGTTCGATGCAGGGCTCAAGATCAATAACGAACTCAAGCGGCCGATGAGGAGGCATACCGGAAGCTCTTACGGAAAGACATCTTGGTACTCACAAACGACCGGAATCGAGAAATGGCATTCAGTTCGCCCTTCTCATTGAGAGAAAACAACCGAATGGTTTCATCACGAAGCGGCATAGATGATCACATCATTAGAAGAGTGAGTCAATTGAATTTCCTGGCAGCACAATCAAGCTGAGCTTTGTGCTTTGAAAGCCGATCCATCCCGAGAATAAGATCAATATCCGAGTCACCAAGAACAATTGGTTTAGCCAGAAATCTATAATCGCCCATCTTGATAGAAACATCCGGAACCATGGAGCTTGCATGCATGAATTTACCGGAGAGACAACCGATAGTGGTTTAGGCAAATCTTGAAAAACCCACTCATGCTTAGATGCAAAAGGTCTTGAAATGAAAGAATGCGATGCACCAGTATCAAATAAGACTTTTGCAGGAATATCATTAACTGGAAGATTACCCATTATCACATCAGAAGATTCCTCTGCTTGAGCTGCATTCATCATATTCACCTTTGCAGACTTTGGATTATGCTTGACCACTGCATTGCTGGAAGATTTCACAGGAGGAGGAGGCGGAAGGCGCCTCTGGTTGAAGCACTTGTTTGCATAGTGACCCTTCTGCTGACACTTGTTGCAAGTGACCTCAGAGAGCGGACGGTGGTAAGGAGCACTTGACCTTGGAGCTTGAGAATTAGACTTGTTCGATAGCTTGGGTTGGGTGGGTGGGAAGATCCACGGCCACACGAGTTCTTCTGGCGTAAGGTGGCCGAGCGGAGGAGGGGGCAGGTAAAACTTCTGCTGCTTAGCTGCCACTTGAGAGGACGAAGAGGACTGAACTGCATCCCTGATTCTCTTCTTAGAAGCCTCACATTTGAGCTGGGCAGCTTCTTGCTTGAGTGCCATGTTGTAGAAATCATCATACTTATCTGGCTCAAACAGCACAAGAGGTAATTGCAGATCTTCTCTCAGACCACCTCTGAATTGATAGATCATACTCTTTTCATCAGTGCACGTCTAGCTTAGCAAAAGCAGGCGAGCTTACGGAACTGGATATTGTATTGATAGACGGACATGTTGCCTTGCTTGAGATTGCGGAACTCCTCACGCTTGCTCTCAACAACACTTTTCGGAATGTGATGAGCTCAAATCACGGCGGAACTCATCCTGTAATGACACGACCTCCTCTGGAATCTTTGTATTCTTTGGTACCATTCAAAGCTTGATCCTTGAGTTGAAATGATGCAAACTTGACAAAGTCCTCAGGTCTGACATTGCTACAGTCAAAGTGCTTGCAGATATCCACTAACCAATCGTCAGCGTCTGTGGCCTCGACACAGAAACTGAAAGACTTCGGCTGATTAGCGAGGAACTGACTGAGAGTAGCAAAGTGTGGCTGATGGTTGCCTTGACCTTGATTGCCTTGATTTCCTTGCCCCTGAGTACGTTCTTGCAAGAGCTGCAAAATCATCTGAGCATTGGCATTGGTGGCTGCCATGATAGCTTGCCGGGCCTCTCAAGGCGGAGGTGGAGGTGGAGGTGGAGGGTTCGACCGATCCCCATCATTGCGATCCGGATTCGTAGCCGTTGGCGGAGCCATCCTGAAGAGGGTGACATCCGTTAGTCCTTTGATAGACAAATTGATAAGTAGAATCAACGGATAGAAATTGCAACATATAGTCTTCACAATTAACGTTCGAACAAGAATGAACGAATGAATTCCAAAGTTAATCATCACACGTCCATTAAGGTGAGAAGCCACTTAGATAAGGATATGGAAACAACAACTGTCTTAGAAACAATTCGAATATCACAACTGAAAACAAAAGGTTGGCTTCTAGAATGAGCAGGAACAAACACATGACGAGATTTACGCCCAAAGTGTTCGTGGTGGGGCCCACACGGCACGACGTATAGCGGCCGTCACGAATGACTAACAAGACGTCCCGAATCAGCATAGCCAAGGATTCTTTAAGGCGTCTCGCGACCAATCGTAAATCGACCGTGAATGGGCGGACCACTAGACGTTGGACCCCAATCTCAAATCATACATCTGCCGGAAAGATATCCTGTAAGCTACTAGAATTCCCACCTATAAACTCCCGAAACTTTCTGGTTATGCAATCTGGTGTTGGGGATACAGGGACACAAAATATATCACCCAAACTAACAATACCTAGATCCAACAGATCCATCCGTCAACACATAACCAAGAAATCCTCGGAAATCGTGTACCTCGACCTTGAAAAACATCCGTTATGCAAGTCATGGCAATACTCCCTTTTCGCCACAGATCTTGGGTTATCAAGGTTATCTCAGCAACAACTGCACAAAAGAGATTTCGATGTCGGCAAAACTCAGGTATTCCAGAACTGCAACGATAAAATTGTGACGACAACACCTCGGAGCTCAACTCCCCGGGACACTGCCACAACCCCTAAATGTCAGGCACCAAGAACAATGTTCTCGTCACAAAACCATCGAACGATTCCAAGATACCCACGTGATCCTAAAAATTTTTTAGTGAAATTTGAGAAGAGAAGAGTCAAAACTCTCGTCCGATACCTCACCAGAGCGGCAGAAGGACCGAGGAGTAAAAAAATCCTACTCTCCGATATATATAATCCTAAGACTCAAAACATTTTCCATTCTAGACTCAACAACGTCAAGAACAATCAAGTAGGGGCTCCTAAGTCGGGAAAGCTCGATTACCAACTTGTAACGCCCGATGTGGCTATATCTCCCACGTGTCGAGGCACGACTTAGAGGCATAACCGCATTGAAAGCAATGTCGCAAGTGAGGTAATCTTCACACAACCCATGTAATAAATAAGGAAAGAGATACATAGTTGGCTTACAAATGCCACTTCACACAAGACATAAATAAACATCCATCATTCAGAGTACACTCAAGGTCCGACTACGGAACCAAAATAAAGAAGATACCCCAAATGCTAACACAGATCCCCGATCGTCCCAACTGAGCACCACTCTTGATCATCTGGAAAAGACACATAGTAACGACCACGTTCCTCGTCGAACTCCCACTTGAGCTCGGTTGAATCACACCTGACCGCATCGTCGGAACACTGCAACTGTTTTGGAAGTATCTGTGAGTCACGGGACTCGCAATCTCACACCCGCGAGATCAAGACTATTTAAGCTTATAGGAAGGAGACAGTCGTATAGTGGAGCTGCAGCAAGCGACTAGCATATATGGTGGCTACTTACATAAAGAGAGCGAGAAGAGAAGCAAAGCACGGACGTGAAGCTAGTAGCGATCAAGAAGTGATCCTGAACTTCTTACGTCAGACATAACTCCAACACCGTGTTCACTTCCCGGACTCCGCCGAGAAGAGACCATCACGGTTACACACGCGGTTGATGTGTATTTTACTTGAGGTCAACTTCGGGTTTTCTACAACCGACATTAACAAATTCCCATCTGCCTCATAACGCGGGCACGGCTTTGAAAAGATATTACCCTGCAGGGTGTCCCAACTTAGCCCATTATAAGCTCTCACGGTCAACGAAGGATATTCCTTCTACCGGAAGACCCGATCAATCTCGGAATCCCGGACTACAAGACATTTCGACAAAGAATAAAACAAGACCAGCAAAGCCGCCCGATTGTGCCGACAAATCCCGATAGGAGCTGCACATATCTCGTTCTCAGGGCACACCGGGTGAGCCAGACGTCGGGTTGGCATAAACCCTGGATTGCCCAGGGGGCGCCGGACATCGCTCAAGTTGGACCAGCAATCGAAGGAGAACTGGCCCGGGTTAAAATAAAGATGACCCTCGGGCTCGCGAAAACCCGGGGAAAAAGGCTTAGGTGGCAAATGGTAAAACCAATGTTGGGCCTTCTGGACTAGTCTTATTCAAAGCGAACTGTCAAGGGGGTCCCATAAATCACCCAACCGTAAGGAACGCGAAATCAAGGAACATAACAACGGTATGACGGAAACTAGGGTGGCAAGAGTGGAACAAAACACCAGGCATAAGGCCGAGCCTTCCACCCTTTACCAAGTATATAGATGTATTAATTATAGCAGATATATATTGTGATATCCCCAACAAGTAAACATGTTCCAACAAGGAACAACATCTCCATGTTCCAACAAGGAACAAACTTCATCTTCACCGCAACTAACAACGCTTATAAGAGGGGCTGAGCAAAGCGGTAACATAGCCAATCAACGGTTTGCTAGGAAAGGATGGTTAGGGCTGACATGGCAATATGGGTGGCAAGATATAGCAAGTGGTAGGCATCGCAGCATGGGCATAGCAAAAGAGCGAGCATCTAGCATAGCAAAGATAGAAGTGATTTCGAGGGTATGGTCATCTTGCCTGCAATGTTCTCAGAGTTGTCGAAAGCTTGATCCTCGTAAGCGTTCTCAACAGGTTCCTCGTTCACGTACTGGTCTCCCGGCTCTACCCAAAGCAACAACACAAACAAAGGAACCACAATAAATCACGGTGCAATGCACAATCAACATGATGCAAAACATGACATGATATGCATGATGGGATATGCAATGCTTATGTGCGCTCCGGAGGGTAAATGAAAAACTAGGCATCATCTTGGCAAACCAAGCATGCCATCGGAAAGATGAGATGATTTCGGTAGAAATCGATATAGAGATCACCGGAAACGGATGCACGGGTTGGATATGGCGAGCAAAACAAGAATGGTGAGAAGCCTACAATAACAGCATGATGGACAAAGCCATGCACGTGTGCAAACTACCTCATAGCATAAATCAAATAAATATGCCCATGAAAGACAACACATAAACATGATGCAAAAAGACATGATCACAAACTTGCCCAAATGCAAAAACTAATGCCACCACTGAGTTGGTGGGATTTTCTACCCCAAAAACATATATAATATGTTAGGGTTACCGTAGAGAAATCATCACAAAACACTAAGTCAAAACCTGCCTAAAATGGAAGTTAACAGAAATGGCAAATTCCAGATTTGGAAATGTCCAGAAATAGACTTGCCTAAAACAGAAAAGGAAACAATGCTGGAAATGGAAACGCGGGGTAAAGGAAAAAAAAATATGAGTGGAGGAGGCGCTAAGAGGCTGACATGGTGGCCCTACTGTCATAGGGACAGTGGTATAGCAGGTTTAAAAAGGGGGGAAGAAAACCAGCCTCGGGTGGAATCGAACCCGGGTCTCCCCGTTGGAACTCTGCCCCTGCTACCACTGAGCTAGGCAGCGACGACTGACAGAGAACGGGCCTCGGGCCCTTAACTACTTCTACTGCTGCAGATACGAACCGAAGAACAGAAGAAACCAGAAATTAAAAAGGGGGGAGGCGCGCCTGGGATTCGAACCCAGGTCGCCGCAGTGAGAGAGCGGGGGTCAAACCAGCTCGGCTAGGCTGGGGTTCGGTTAGAACAGAGATGCTGCATACTTGACCAAACTAACAAGGTCTGATCTAAGAACAGAGAAGAAAAACGACGACTCCGGCGAGGCAACGGAGGCTACGGCGGCTCTGCGCCCTCGTCCAAACTGGGTGCGCGCGGGAGGACACCACGGGAACATGAAGGGACAAGCCCGAGCGGGGATCGCGGCATCCACGCACGCCAAACTACTCTGAACCCAAAAACTACAAACACGCCGGAGCACTACGGGCGCGACAAGGACACGGACCAGAACGAGACCTGCGGGTGCCAAAATGCCAAAGGGAAGGATGGGAGAGGGAGGCGTTACCCAGCTCACCCTAGGGGCGACGGATTCGACGGAGGCAGGCTGGCCGAGGCCACGGAGCTCTGAACAGCCGAGAAGCTGACCGAGAAGAAGACAAGCGAGGCGTCGACGAACTTGACGATCCGGGCACCGTAATCGACGTCGTGGACGAAGTCGACGACGAGGAAGAAGATGGACACGGGCCGCAGGGTTGGGGTGGCCGGAGAGCACGCCGGCGACGAGGCGCGCTCTCAGATGCGCTCGGGACGGAGCGGGGGCGGCGAATCTGGTGGTTCTCTTACCTGGCGGCGGCGGCGAGAGGGAGAGGGAAACCCTAGGGGTCGGTTGGACACGAAGAGGGGATAAGTAGGGGGCTAGGGCGACGGGGTCGAGCTCACGCTCCCTCGGCTCGGGGTCCCCATGGCGACGGCGAGAGGAGAAGGAAAGGTGGGTGTGGGGAGCAGGGCAGCCGCTGCCAAGCGGGACAGTGCGTCCACGTGGGCCGGGAGCTAAGCGGGGTAAGCGCGGCTCTTGGTGCGCTGGCAGAGGAGGAGAGAAGCGGCCGGGCTGGCGCGCTCTCTCTCTGGGCTGCTTGAAATTTGAGGGAGCTGGGCCGGCTTGGGAGGCCGGAGCCAGTGAGGAGGACTCATTTGGGCTGCCACTTCTTCTGCTGCCTTCTTTCTTTCTCCTTTTAAAATCAAAAGGAAAAGAAAAGAAAGTACAGAAAGAAATGAAAAGAGTTGGAGTGAAAGGAAAATATCCCCAAACTCCTGGAATTCTCCACAATTTTAATAAATTGTAATGGGCATTTTAGAGGTAGAAAAATAAGACAAGTTTGGAAATATTTCAAACTTGTGTCATTTTGAACCTGACCAAAACAACTTCAAATGAGGAGATTATTTGGCAGAGAGGTTTAGTGCAAAGGGCAAAATTTGCAGGGAGAAGATGAACATTAATTGAGAAAGGAAAATATAGCACTTGCTAAGGAAAGGAGTAGAGGGAAAGAGGAGATGGTAATGCAAATAAGAGTGTCACATGCAACCACATGACAAGTGAGAGATCACCACAAACACATGATGAGAATGGAATGCAAGATGACAAGAGGCACAAATGCAATATGGTAAAAGGAGCAAAACAAGAAAAGAGAAAAACCCACATAACCAAACCACATGAGGCCAAGCATGACAAAACCCACAAGAAATAGGATGAGGTCAAGATGATATATTGCCCACAAGGGGAAGTTTACATCCAGGGTGTTACAGGTTCATACTTTCACTAGTGCAAGTTCTCTCAACAATGATAACATAATTGGATCATATAACTATCCCTCAACATGCAACAAAGAGTCACTCCAAAGTTACTAATAGCAGAGAACAAACGAAGAGATTGTGGTAGGGTATGAAACCACCTCAAAGTTATCCTTTCTGATCGATCTATTCAAGAGTCCGTAGTAAAATAACATGAAGCCATTCTTTCCGTTCGATCTATCAGAGAGTTCGTACTAGAATAACACCTTAAGACACAAATCAACCAAAACCCTAATGTCACCTAGATACTCCAATGTCACCTCAAGTATCCGTGGGTATGATTATACGATATGCATCACACAATCTTAGATTCATCCATTCAACCAACACAAAGTACTTCAAAGAGTGCCCCAAATTTTCTATCGGAGAGTCAAGAACGTGTGCCAACCCCTATGCATAGGTTCATGGGCGGAACCCGCAAGTTGGTCACCAAAACATACATCAAGAGGCACATGATATCCCATTGTCACCACAGATAAGCACGGCAAGACATACATCAAGTGTCCTCATAAAAGACTCAATGCGATAAGATAACTTCATAGGGGAAACTCAATTCATCACAAGAGAGTAGAGGGGGAGAAACATCATAAGATCCAACTACAATAGCAAAGCTCGGGATACATCAAGATCATGCCGTAGATGGAACACGAGAGAGAACACGAGAAAGAGAGAGAGAGAGAGAGATCAAACACATAGCTACTGGTACATACCCTCAGCCCGAGGGTGAACTACTCCCTCCTCGTCATGGAGAGTGCCGGTATGATGAAGATGGCCACCGGTGATGGGTTCCCCCTCTGGCAGGGTGCCGGAACAGGCTCCCGAGAGGTTTTTGGTGGCTACAGAGGCTTGCGGCGGTGGAACTCCCGATCTATCTTCTGTTATGGAAGTTTTAGGGTACGTAGGTATATATGGGTGAAAGGAGTACGTCGGTGGACGAAGGCGGGGGCCACGAGGCGGCGCGCCCCCACCCTCGTGAGCACCTCCCTTCTTTCCTGACGTGCACTCCAAGTCCATCGGGTGGCTTTCCTTCCAAAAATAACATCTACAGTTGATTTCGTTCCGTTTTGACTCCGTCTGATATTCCTTTTCCTCGAAACACTGAAATAGGCATAAAACAACAAATCTGGGCTGGGCCTCCAATTAATAGGTTAGTCCCCAAAATAATATAAAAGTGTAAAATAAAGCCCAATATTGCCTAAAATAGTAGATGATATAGCATCGAGCAATCAAAATTATAGATACGTTGGAGACGTATCAAGCATCCCCAAGCTTAATTCCTGCTCGTCCTCGAGTAGGTAAATGATAAAAAAGATAATTTTTGATGTGGAATGCTAGTTGGCATAATTTCAATGTAATTCTTCTTACTTGTGATATGAATATTCAGATCCGAAAGATTCAAGACAAAAGTTCATATTGTTAAAGGAAATAGTAACACTTCAAGCATACTAATCAAAGTAATCATGTCTTCTCAAAATAGCATGGCAAAAGAAAGTTCATCCCTACAAAATCATATAGTTAGGCTATGCTTCATTTTCGTCACACAAAGATGTTCCCAACTTATATACCCCCGATGACAAGCCAAGAAATTGTTTCATACTTAAATAATCTCAAACCTTTTCAACCTTCACGCAATAAAT
The DNA here is from genome assembly GCA_021605145.1 of Aegilops bicornis. NCBI lineage: Eukaryota > Viridiplantae > Streptophyta > Magnoliopsida > Poales > Poaceae > Aegilops > Aegilops bicornis. Next base: position 251,426 of record CM038671.1, on the reverse strand, counting down.
GAGCGTGAGCCATGGATATAGCACTATGGGTGGAATAGAATATGATGATGGGGATTGTGTGGAGAAGACAAAAAGGAGAAAGTCTCACATTGACGAGGATAATCAACGGCTATGGAGATGCCCATCAATTGATGTCAACATGAGGAGTAGGGATTGCCATGCAACGGATGCACTAGAGCTATGAATGCTCAACAAAAGAAAACTAGTGGGTGTGCATCCAACTTGCTTGCTCATGAAGACCTAGGGCATTTGAGGAAGCCCAACGTAGGAATATACAAGCCAAGTTCTATAATGAAAAAATCGCACTAGTATGAAAAATACAACTTATGAGACTCACTATATGAAAAGCATGGTGCTACTTTGAAGCACAATATAAGAGACTCACTACATGAAGGACAAGGTGCTACTTTGAAGCACAAGTGTGGAAAAAGAGATAGTAGCATTGCCCTTTTTTTTATTTATTTCCTTTTTTGGGCCTTATTTTTTTATTTTTGGCCTTTCTCTTTTTTTGGGCAATGCTCTAATAATGATGATCATCACACTTCTATTGATTACAACATAAGGATTACAACTCGAAACTAGAACATAGTATGACTCTATATGAATGCCTTCGGCTGTGTACCGAGATGGTGCAATGAATCAAGAGTGACATGTATGAAAATTATGCATGGTGGCTTTGCCACAAATACGATGTCAACTACATGATCATGTAATGGAAATATGACAAAAGTAAAGTATGTCATGATGATGGTGAACGGAACGGTGGAAAGTTGCATGGCAATATATCTCGGAATGGCTATGGAAATGCCATAATAGGTAGGTATGGTGGCTGTTTTGAGGAAGATATAAGGAGGTTTATGTGTGATAGAGCGTATCATATCACGGGGTTTGGATGCACCGTGAAGTTTGCACCAACTCTCATGGTGAGAAAGGGCAATGCACGGCATCAAGAGGCTAGCAAAGGCGGAAAGGTAAAAGTGCGTATAATCCATGGACTCAACATTAGTCAAAAGAACTCATATACTTATTGCAAAAATTTAGAAGTCATCAAAAACCAAGTACTACACGCATGCTCCTAGGGGGATAGATTGATAGGAAAAGACCATCGCTCGTCCCCGACCGCCACTCATAAGGATGCACAAAGCCATGTACACTTCATGTTTCAAATTTTTTACACAACTTTAACCATACGTGCATGCTACGAGATTTGCTAACTTCGACACAAGCATTCTTTAAATTCATAATCACCCAACTAGCATGACTTCAATATCACTACCTCCATATCTCAAAACAATTATCAAGTCTCAAACTTTTCTTAGTATTCAACACACTCATAAGAATCCTTACAAATCTTGTATGCTTAGCATATTAGGATTTTAAGCAAATTACCATGCTATTTAAGACTCTCAAATTAATCTAAGTGAAGCATGAGAGATCATCTATTTATTCAAAATAAAACTACCACCATGCTCTAAAAGATATAAGTGAAGCACTAGAGCAAACAACAAACTACTCCGAATGATATGAGTGAAGATCAATGAGTAGTCGAATAATTATACAACTATGTGAAGACTCTCCCATTTAATAATTTCTGATCTTGATACTTTATTCAAACAGCAAGCAAAGATAAAGAAAACTACATTGCAAGGATAGCACAACTCATGTGAAGAAGCAAAACTTAGGATCAACCGATACTAACCGATAGTTGTTGAAGAAGAAAGGTGGGATGCCTACCGGGGCATCCCCAAGCTTAGATGCTTGAGACTTCTTGAACTAATATCTTGGGGTGCCTTGGGCATCCCCAAGCTTAGATGCTTGAGACTTCTTGAACTAATATCTTGGGGTGCCTTGGGCATCCCCAAGCTTGAAATTTTGTGTCTCCTTAATTCCTCTCATATCATGGTTTCTATTTTATCAAAAGCTTCATTCACAACAAACTCAACAAGAACTCGTGAGATAGGTTAGTATAAACCAATGAAAAACCTTATCATTTTCTACTGTAACAAATGACTAACATTGAATACCAAATGTCTCTGCATATTTAATACTCCTATCCTTAAATAGAATCATCAAACAAGCAAACATATGCAAACAATGCAAACATAACAGCAATCTGCCAAAACAGTACAGTCTGTAAATAATGCAAGAGTATCAATACTTCCCTGACTCCAAAAATTATGAACTAAAATTCCCACTGTAAAAAATTTATCAGAGCTCAATATGAAAAAAGATTAAACATTATACCACTCTCTGACTTTTCTAGGGAATTTTTGCAACAGCGGTAAACTTTCTGTTTTCAAACAGCAACATGTATACTAGCGAAATAAGCATGGCAAAGGCTATCCTTGACTTTTTTATTGAAACTAAAGATGCAAAACATTATTCTAGATAACAGCAAGAAAAGCTAAAGAAAATGACATGACGCTCCAAGCAAAACACATATCATGTGGTGAATAAAAATATAGCTCCAAGTAGAGTTACCGATGAACGAAGACGAAAGAGGGGATGCCATCCTCCGCATCCCCAAGCTTAGGCTCTTGGTTGTCCTTGAATATTACCTTGGGGTGCCTTAGGAATCCCCAAACTTAGGCTCTTGACAGTCCTTATTCCATAGTCCATCGAATCTTTACCCAAAACTTGAAAACTTCACAACACAAAACTCAACAGAAAACTCGTAAGCTCCGTTAGCGAAAGAAAACAAAACACCACTTCCAGGTACTGTAATGAACTCATTCTTTATTTGTATTGGTGTTAAACCTACTGTATTCCAACTTCTCTATGGTTTATAAACTTTTTTACTAGCCATAGATGCATCAAAATAAGCAAACAACACAATGAAAACAGAATCTGTCAAAAACAGAACAGTCTGTAGTAATCTGTAACTAACGCAAACTTCTGTACTCGAAAAATTCTAAAATAAATTTGTGGACCTGAGGAATTTATCTAGTAATCATCTGCAAAAAATAATGAACTAAATAGCACTCTCCAGGAAAAATTTATAGCTAATATCGTGAGCGCTAAAGTTTCTGTTTTTTACAGCATGATCATAAAGACTTCACCCAAGTCTTCCCAAAGGTTCTACTTGGCACAAACACTAATTAAAACATGAAAACACATCTAAACAGAAGCTAGATGGGTTATTTATTCCTAAACAGAACCAAAAATCAAGAAACTAAAATAAAATTGGGTTTCCTCCCAACAAGCGCTATCGTTTAACGCCCCTAGCTTGGCATGATGATTTCAATGATGCTCACATAAGAGATAAGAATTGAAACATAAAGAGAGCATCATGAAGAATATGACTAGCACATTTAAGTCTAACCCACTTCCTATGCATAGGGATTTTGTGAGCAAACAACTTATGGGAACAATAATCAACTAGCATAGGAGGGTAACACAAGCATAGCTTCAAGATTTCCAACACATAGAGAGGAAACTTGACATTATTGCAATTCCTACAAGCATATATTCGTCCCTCATAATAATTTTCAGTAGCATCATGAATGAATTCAACAATATAACCAGCACCTAAAGCATTCTTTTCATGATCTACTAGCATAGAATTTTTACTACTCTCCACATAAGCAAATTTCTTCTCAACAATAGTAGTGGGAGCAAACTCAACAAAATAACCATCATGTGATTGAAAATTAAGATCAAGATGACAAGTTTCATGATTATCATTATTATTTAAAGCATACGTGTCATCATAATAATCATCATAGATAGGAGGCATGCTTTCATCATAGTAAATTTGCTCATCAAAGCTTGGGGGACAAAAAATATCATCTTCATCATACATAGCTTCCCCAAGCTTGTGGCTTTGCATATCATTAGCATCATGGGTATTCGAGGAATTCATACTAACAACATTGCAATCATGCTCATCATTCAAAGATTTAGTGCCAAACAATTTAATGCATTCTTCTTCTAACACTTTGGCACAATTTTCCTTTCCATCATACTCACGAAAGATATTAAAAAGATGAAGCGTATGAGACAAACTCAATTCCATTTTTCTAGTTTTCTTTTATAAACTAGACTAGTGCTAAAACAAGAAACAAAAAGATTCGATTGCAAGATCTAAATATATACCTTCACTTACCTAGACTCCCCGGCAACGGCGCCCGAAAAGAGCTTGATGTCTACTACACAACCTTCTTCTTGTAGACGTTGTTGGGCCTGCAAGTGCACAGGTTTGTAGGACAGTATCAAATTTCCCTCAAGTGGATGACCTAAGGTTTATCAATCCGTGGGAGGCGTAGGATGAAGATGTTCTCTCTCAAGCAACCCTGCAACCAAATAACAAAGAGTCTCTTGTGTCCCCAACACACCCAATACAATGGTAAATTGTATAGGTGCACTAGTTCTAAGCAAAGAGATGGTGATACAAGTGCAATATGGATGGTAGATATAGGTTTTGTAATCTGAAATAATAAAAACAGCAAGGTAACTAATGATAAAAGTGAGCGTAAGCGGTATTGCAATGATAGGAAACAAGGCCTAGGGTTCATACTTTCACTAGTGCAAGTTCTCTCAACAATAATAACATAGATAGATCATATAACAATCCCTCAACATGCAACAAAGAGTCACTCCAAAGCCACTAATAGCGGAGAACAAACGTAGAGATTATGGTAGGGTACGAAACCACCTCAAAGTTATTCTTTCGGATCGATCTATAAAAGAGTTCGTACTAGAATAACACCTTAAGACACAAATCAACCAAAACCCTAATGTCACCTAGATACTCCATTGTCACCTCAAGTATCCGTGGGCATGATTATACGATATGCATCACACAATCTCAGATTAATCCAACCAACACAAAGTACTTCAAAGAGTGCCCCAAAGTTTCTACCGAGAGTCAAGAACGTGTGCCAACCCCTATGCATAGGTTCATGTGCGGAACCCATAAGTTGGTCACCAAAACATACATCAAGAGGCACATGATATCCCATTGTCACCACAGATAAGCACGGCAAGACATACATCAAGTGTTCTCATAAAAGACTCAATCCGATAAGATAACTTCAAAGGGGAAACTCAATTCATCACAAGAGAGTAGAGGGGGAGAAACATCATAAGATCCAACTACAATAGCAAAGCTCGGGATACATCAAGATCATGCCGTAGAGGGAACATGAGAGAGAACATGAGAGAGAGAGAGAGATCAAACACATAGCTACTGGTACATACCCTCAGCCCCGAGGGTGAACTACTCCCTCCTCGTCATGGAGAGCGCCGGGATGATGAAGATGGCCACCGGTGATGGGTTCCCCTCCCGTGAGGTGCCTAACAGGCTCCGAGAGGTTTTTGGTGGCTACTGAGGAGGCTTGCGGCTGCGGAACTCCCGATCTATCTTTCCATTAGGAAGTTTTATGGTACGTAGGTATAAATGGGTGAAAGAAGAACGTCGGTGGACTGAAGATGGGGCCACGAGGCAGGGGGCGCGCCCCAGGGGGGTGGGCGCGCCCCCACCCTCGTGAGCACCTCCCTTCTTTCCTGACATGCACTCCAAGTCCATTGGGTGGCTTTCCTTCCAAAAATAACTTCTACAGTTGATTTCGTTCCGTTTTGACTCCGTCTGATATTCCTTTTCCTCGAAACACTGAAATAGGCATAAAACAACAAATCTGGGATGGGCCTCCGGTTAATAGGTTAGTCCCAAAAATAATATAAAAGTGGAAAATAAAGCCCAATATTGCCTAAAGTAGTAGATGATATAGCATGGAGCAATCAAAAATTATAGATACATTGGAGACGTATCAGTGCTGCTGCCGTGGAGGCCCTAAGGGTAGAACTTGTCCAAGCCAAGGAACAAGCTCGGGTTAGCAATGCGGCTGCCCTAAAGGCGGCCGAAGAATTGAGAGCCAAACAGGCTGCTCATCGCCGAAGCGAGGAAAAGATAGCCGAAATGGCTGTGGAGTTAAAAAATGCCGCTGACCGGTATGAGCTCCTTGAAAAGGAGCATAAGGATAGTTTGGCCGAGCTGGACAAGGCGCGTAATGCCACCAAGGAAATACGTACCGTGCTCAGGGGTGCGCGGGAGGAACTTCAACAGGCCGGTAAAATCGCGACTGGAGGCTCCTACTTGCTACGGGGAAGTTTTTCGTTCAATCGCTCCCCTGGATGGGCGTTGGAGTCCTGCGGACACGTATGCGGATTTGGCGAAGAGTACAGCTGACGCTGCCAAGTTCTTCGAGGATCATGTTGATAAGGAAGTGGAGAAGCTTTTCTGGTTGCAATTCAATGCTCCCACTCGCCCGCTGCCTTTAAGTGACAAGATGGCTGCTGTAGCTGAGCTTCACAGGCTGTCCGGTCTTGCAATGCGGTTTGTGATAGACCATCTTTGGCCGAAAGGGCCTAAGCCGGACAGTTACTTTGACTTGGTGCAGAAATTCCTTGGGGCCGTGCCTCGGATCGACGCCATGAGGAGGTCGGCGTGCATAGAGGGTGCACGAATGGCTCTTGCCCGCGTTAAAGCCTATTGGACGGATATGGAGGCCACCTCTATAGCGACCCGAGATCCGGCGAGGGGACAATATCCAGCCGAGCACTACTTGGCGCAGGTCACAGAAGGTGCCCGCCTAATAGAGGCGCAGTGCTCGAAGAATGTCTTATTCGAGTGATGAATCGAATCATTGTAAGAACAATGTTATTTTGGTTATAAGGCTATATTTTTTGCCCAAAAGTATTATTGTGTCCCCTGTGCGGCCGTTTACATATATATGAATGCGTAATCCGAAAGATAGCAGTCGTCGGCTTCAGCCACCACGCAAACAATGCGGGGGTGTTCGCAAAAAATATGCTTAATCACAATTGATCCAACGTCTTGGTCCATGAAGGAGGTGATCGCACGTCCAACTAGGCAACCGGACTATATAGCTGTAACACTTTCTCTTAGCCATGGGAATCTAATGTTGGGGATACTATGTAGCCCCTGGTACATTCGCGTGCATTCGAATACGGGTGCGTGTGTACATGACCGGGAAACGGTCCTTCGTTAATGCGGAGGGATCCTAAAGATTCCGATAAGTCTTCGAGTGGTTGAACAGTCTCTCGTTGTATCATGACAGTCAGTTTTCGGCTTTCTCTACTGAGGTGCTCGTCCGGAATAACCAGGGCACAATCGCAGTAGTTCTCCTTTCGCCACCTTAGCCAATAATAACGGAACGTAAGGCGGCAAACCCAGGAGCCGGGCAAACCCAACATTTGACCAAAAACATGATTCGGAGCTGCTGCATATAAGGCCAAACTCGTGACGCCGAACACTCCCGAAGGTGTTCGGGCTTTATAATAGATTATGGGCTCAAGAATGCCCATTCATTGTAAACCCTGTGTTTCCAGGTACGTGCGTTAATCTGTCGTGGCAAAATGCCAAAAACGGCAGTATCCTCTGTGGGTATGGGACCCATGGGATGGTTAAACAACAAGAGGCAATAGAAAAGGTTTACACAGGGGCTTAATCTAAAAAGAAACCTGTTGAACGGGGCCCTGCTGCACGTCTGCGCCTTTGTCTCCGTTGTGCCGTATCCTGGAAGGGTATCGCGCGAAAGTTGTATCCGTAAAAAGAAAACTCATAGGAGGTTGCAACATTAGTACGCGATGGATAAAAGTGTAAGCCATTGGCCTGCCAATAAGGTTGAACCAAGTGTGGGGTTGTATTAGGTAGTTATAGCCCCAGGTATCCGCTATAGGATTACATATACGGTGCCCTGGTTCGATCTGGGCTACCGGACTCATCTAACCGTGTCCCTGGTCTTAACGACCGGTCATATTTTCGGATGTTGGAGGTCGCCTATAGTCCGGCCGCAAGGGCAGTCACGTGTTCCTCTGCGCGTGACGAGCGCTCTGTTATTCCGCTAACGGTGATGACGCCATGTGGACCAGGCATCTTGAGTGTAAGGTGGCCATAGTGCGGCAATGCATTGAAGTGAGCGAAAGCCGTTCTTCCAAGTAATGCATGATAGTTGCTTTGGAAGGGTGCGATGATGAAGAGTAGCTCTTGGGGTCTGGCGTTGCCTGGAGAGCCGAATGGTACCTCCGGTCGTGGAGCCTCTGCTATGGGCTTCAACGCCTGGTATCACCCCTTCAAAGGTGGTGTTGCTTTGTTTAATTCTGGATGGGTCTATCCCCATCCTGCGGAGAGTGTCCTCATATATTAAATTGAGACTGCTGCAGCCGTCCATAAGGACGCGGGTGAGGCGGTATCCGTCGATTATTGGGTCAAGCACCAAGGCCTTTGATTCTCCGCGCCGAATATTGGTCTGGTCGTCCAAGTTATCGAAAGTGATCGGATAAGGCATCAAGTGGTTAGGTATGAGTACGATGGGCTCGATGTCGAGCGTGGCTCTATGCACGCGTTCGTGCCTCCTCATGGATGTGTGAGTCGCGTGGATCATGTTCACTGTTTTAACCTCTGGCGGGAATTTTTTCTGTCCTTAAGTGTTCGGCTGGCGAGGTTCATCCTCATCTTCACTTGGTGTTTCCCTTCCCTTGTGTTCGACATTTAGTTTGCCGGCCTGCTTGAAGACCCAGCACTCTCTGTGCGTGTGGTTTGCAGGTCTGTCAGGGGTGCCATGAATTTGGCATAGTCCGTCTAGGACTCTATTCAGACCGGACGGTCCCTCTTTGCTGCCTTTAGATGGCTTATTTTGCCGATTAGGTCGAGAGCCCCTGAATCCGGCATTAACCATCGTGTTATCCGGGCTCTCTTCCTTGTTTTGGCGTTTGTTTTTATGACGCCGTGGCTTCCCGTTGCCATCCCTTATTTCGAATGTGCTGGGGTCGCTGGTGCCTTTACGGGCTAGCCAGCTATCTTCTCCTGCGCAAAAGCGGGTCATAAGGCTTGTCAGGGCTGCCATTGTCCTTGGCTTTTCTTGGCGAGGTGTTGCAGCGAGCCACTCGTCACGGATGTTGTGTTTGAATGCTGCTAAGGCTTCGGCATCCAGACAGTCAACAATTTGATTCTTCTTAGTGAGGAATCTGTTCCAAAACTTGCGGGTGGATTCTCCGGGCTATTGGACTATGTGACTTAAGTCGTCAACATCCGTAGGCCGGACATAGGTCCCTTGAAAATTGGCCCTGAAAGCGTCCTCGAGTTCCTCCCAGCTCCCAATTGAATTTTCGGGGAGGCTTTTCAACCAGTGCCGAGCTGGTCCCTTTAGTTTGAGGGGGAGGTATTTGATGGCATGAAGGTCATCCCCACGAGCCATATGTATGTGCAGGATAAAGCCCTCGATCCAGACCCCTGGGTCTGTCGTTCCGTCGTATGCCTCTATGTTCACAGGTTTAAATCCCTGTGGAAATTCATGGTAGTCGATGCTTCATCGGTAAAGCAAGGGGTGAGCAGCCCCTCGTATTTGGACGTCTTGTGGCATGCCTTGCTATTGTTGTGTCGGTGTTTATTCCGGACTAGTATTTGATTGGCGTGTCGTTTTGGTGACCATAGTCCCTCGCCGAGTGCGTCCTTTGGATCCATAAATGGACCTGGCCGCGCCGGCTTTCTTATTCAGGTGTTCACGTGGATCGTGCACGGCGTCGGTAGCCGCTTTGTTGCGGTTATGAAGTGGTGCAGCTTCGTTGTCGAATTCTGTCAGTAGCTTGCGTTTTGGATAGCTCTTTGTATGGCAATCATCGCCGTATCTTTCTTCAGTGTCTAGCACTTTATTCCATCTGCGGTTGAGCGTTTCCTGCGTGGCTTTGAGCCGTTGCTTCTACTTCTTTAGACTTCTTGCGGTGGCCATAAGCTTTCTGTGCAGGTTATCTCGTTCCACGTATTTTTATGGGATTGCATCATTATCCGGACTGTTTTCCTGTGCTGGTTCGTTTTGATGACCTCGTCCGTCGGGATCATTGTCCTTGGGCGTCTGCTCCGGACTATGTTCAGGGTGACCTGGTTCGTCCTACTCCATCGCTAGGTCCGTATGGTCGTTGTTGCCTCTGGCGCTCTTGTCACTATTTTTACTGTTGCTGGACTTAGAACGGCGTCTGCACCGTCGCTTTGGCTTTTGTCCGGGGGTTTTATCGTCCGGATTGTCGCCTTTGTCCTCTTTGGGCGTATCCACCATGTATATGTCGTGTGATGAGGGGGAAGTCCGGCGCCCCATAGATTCCGAATCTTCTCCGGCATCGTCGTCCATACCGTCGATGTCTTCGGAGTCAAAGTCAGGCACGTCGGTTAAATCATCAACCGTGGCTATGAAGTGGGTGGTGGGTGGGCAACGAATTTCTTAAATAGTGCTTCCCACTCGAACCGGACATAGTTTGGCCCAGAAATTTCTGTCAAGAGAGAGTTTTCAACGAGTTCAGCATGTTGCCAAAGGGCGAGTCTTTGAAAGATGTCATGGCGATGAATTCCATCACCGGAGCCCAACCTGGCTCGACCGGCTTGGGAGTGCGCGGACCGGACTCAACATCCGGATACGAATCCGGGGGTTCGGAGTCATAGGCTACCGCAAAGGTAAGGCCCGTGTTCGGCTCCACCGCCGATAAGTGTGTGGTCTGCAGGGCGGGGTCCAGCCCTCCATCCCCAGGCAATGCTGCCTGCTCCGGATTTAGGTCCGAGGCTACTGCGGGGGTGATACCCCGAGCTTTGTCCGACAGCAGGCCTAAGCCGTGCTCGTCGTGACTGTCCGGTGCTCCTGGCATAGGCACGAATTTGTCGGTGATCCAGTCTCTGCGGATATCCGCCGTGCAATTCAGTTTCTGATACTGATCTGGTGGCCAGGGGCGTAGCTATCGATCTGCTCCAGATGGCTGGGAATTGGCCGCGCAGGAAACCGCCCGAACACGAGGATCTGCCCGGGAGAAAGGTCTCACCCGGGACCGTATTATTGACGATGGTTGAAGGAGCCATCGAGCCCCGTAGCGACGGCACAGAGGAACTCTCAATGAAAGCACCAATGTCGGTGTCAAAACCGGCGGATCTCGGGTAGGGGGTCCCAATCTGTGCGTCAAGGCTGATGGTAACAGGAAGCAAGAGACACAGATGTTTACCCAGGTTCGGGCCCTCTCGATGGTGGTAAAACCCTACTTCCTGCTTGATTAATATTGATGATATGGGTAGTACAAGAGTAGATCTACCACGAGAATGTAGAGGCTAAACCCTAAGAGCTAGCCTATGATGGTATGATTGTAATTGTGATCGGCCTTCTAAGGACCAACCTCTCCGGTTTATATAGACACGGAGAGGGCTAGGGAATTACATGGAGTCGGTTACAAGGAAGGAAATATAATATCCGGATCGCCAAGCTTGCCTTCCACGTCAAGGAAAGTCCCATCCGGACACGGGCCGAAGTCTTGAGTCTTGTATCTTCATGCTTCAATAGTCCGGACGTTGTACACAGTCCGGCTGTCCGGATACCCCCTAATCCAGGACTCCCTCAGTCACCACAGATAAGCACATGCCAGACATACATCAAGTGTTCTCAAATCCTTAAAGACTCAATCCGATAAGATAACTTCAAAGGGAAAACTCAATCCATTACAAGAGAGTAGAGGGGGAGAAACATCATAAGATCCAACTATAATAGCAAAGCTCGCGATACATCAAGATCGTAACACCTCAAGAACACGAGAGAGAGAGAGAGAGAGAGAGAGAGAGAGAGAGAGATCAAACACATAGCTATTGGTACATACCCTCAGCCCCGAGGATGAACTACTCCCTCCTCGTCATGGAGAGCGCCGGGATGATGAAGATGGCCACCGGAGAGGGATTCCCCCCTCCGGCAGGGTGCCGGAACGGGTATAGATTGGTTTTCGGTGGCTACAGAGGCTTGTAGCGGCAGAACTCTCGATCTAGGTTATGTTCTGGGGGTTTCCATATATATAAGAGGTTTTGGCGTCAGGAATAAGTCAGAGGGGTCTTCGAGGCGACCACGAGGTAGGGGCACGCCCATGGGGGTAGGGCGGGCCCCCACCCTCGTGGGTGCCTCGGGACTCCTCTGGCCCATGTCTGGTGCTCCCTGGGCTTCTTCTTGTCCAAAAATAATCTCCGTCAATTTTTAGGTCAATTGGACTCCGTTTGGTTTTCCTTTTCTCCCAAACTCAAAAACAAGGAAAAAGCAGAAACTGGCACTGGGCTCTAGGTTAATAGGTTAGTCTAGAAAATCATATAAAATAGCATATAAATGCATATAAAACATCCTAGATGGATAATACAATAGCATGGAACAATCAAAAATTATAGATACGTTGGAGATGTATCAGTAATCAACACTACTAGTCACCCACAAGCACCAATCTATAGTTCCGGTAACAAGATTGAACACAATAGATGAACTAGGGTTTGAGAGGAGATGGTGCTCTTGAAGATGTTTATGGAGATTGCCCTCCCCAAGATGGGAGAGTTGTTTGTGATCAGGATGACGATGATTTCCCCCTCCCGGAGGGAAGTTCCTCCAGCGGAATCGCTCCGCCTGGCAAAAGTGCTCCTGCCCAGGTTCCGCCTCGAGACGGCGGCGCTCCATCCCGAAAGTATTCTCCTTATTTTTTCTAGGTCAAAATGACCTATATACTAGAAGATGGGCACCAGAGGTTTGCCTGGGTGAGCATAACCCACCAGGGCGCGCCTGGGCTCCCTGGCGCGCCCAGGTGGGTTGTGTCCACCTGGTGGGCCCCCTCTGGTAGTTATTTGCTCCAATATTCCTCATATATTTGATAAAAAATGTCCATGAAGTTTCAGCTTGTTTGGAGTTGTGCAGAATTGGTGGCCTGACGTAGCTTTTCCAAGTCCAGATTTCCAGCTGCCGGAATTCTCCCTCTTTGTGTATACCTTGCATATTATGAGTGAAAAGGCATTAGAATTACTCCAAAAAGCATTATTATGGATAAAACATTATAAATAACAGTAAGAAAACATGATGCAAAATGGATGTATCAACTCCCCCAAGCTTAGACCTCGCTTGTCCTCAAGCGAAAACCAAAATCGAAAACATGTCCACATGCTTAGAGAGAGAGGTGTCTAAAAACAAAATATGAACATTGAAGCATCATGTAGATTATTATAACAACAACAAAATTAAGCATAAGACTTTTATCATAGAACTTTTGTCATATACTTCTCATGAATAAGTAACAGTTCATCACACAATCGAAGTATAAAGCAAAAACTCTATTAAAAACCAACAAACTATGTTCTCAGTCAACTTTGCAACTACAATTCATCATCTTTTCAGGAAGGGTCACGTATCAAAGCCTTTAGGCAAGTCCACATACTCAACCATCATATAGTCTTCTATGATTGCTAACACTCACTGCATACACATGAGCAAAACGTTTCAACTAGACACATGGAAAGATAGGGGCTTATAGTTCGCCTCCCAACGTATTCACCTCAAGGGTGATGTCAACAGTAATAACTTATGCCACCCATATTCAACTGGACATATGTGCCTAGATCCTTCCTCACCACATGATGCTTACCAAAAGAGAAAATAAAAAGGAATAGAGAGAAGAAACTTTGACTCTTTGCATAAAAGTAAATACATAAAAGTAAAAGATAGGCCCTTCGCAGAGGGAAGCAGAGGTTGCCATGCACTTATTTGTTTGTATGCTCAACCTCTTAATGCAAAAGAACGTCACGTTGCATTGCCCCTTGTGAGAGCGACCTTTATTATGTAGTCTGTGGCTTTTATTCTACACCATCACAAGTTTGTGCAACGCTCAATTTTCTCTTACACTTAATGATCTCAAACATTTAGAAGCCATTTTTATTGCCTTTCTGCACCGATGACAACTTACTTGAGGGATCTTGCTCAATCCCTAGGTAGGTATGGTGGACTCTTGAAAATAAGGTTTGGGTTTAAGGGTTTTTGGATGCACAAGTAGTATCTCTACTTAGTGCGGAATTTTTGGCTAGCAAGATAGGGGGCAAGAACCACATGTTAAAGGATCTATGACAATATGACTTCTATGTGAATATGAACAAACATAAACCATTAAGTTGTCTTCCTTGTCCAACGTCAACAATTTTGGCATATAATATTTTTATGGGGGCTCACAATCACAAAAGATTTATAGGATAGTATATTTATATGTGAATCTTTTCTTCCCTTATTAATTCTTTCATGAGTTGCATCATTGACTAATGCTATGTTTGTCAGTCTCTAATAAAATTTTCTACTTATACTTTTCCTTATGTGGTGCCATCACCTACCATAAGATTATTATATGATCTTCTTGATTTATTTCCTTTCTTTTTATTTATATCCTTTCCTTTCATTTATTTCCTTTCTTTTAATTGCAACAAGAAAGTAAAGAAAGCAAAAACTCACACTAAACTTTATTATATATCTTGCACACGATTACAAGGATAGATCACTAAGCAAACTCTCAAAGAAGAAAGGATTGAACTAAACTTTTATTCAGCTAAAGCAAAAGATCAAACTAAAATAAGTAAAGGCAAAAGATAGCAAGGATGATACGATATCGGGGCACCTCCCCCAAGCTTGGCGAAAGCCAAAGGGAGTGCCCATACCCAATACTCAATTCTCTTTTGGTGATGAAGAAGAAGTTGGTGGTGATGAATAAGGGATCTTGTCCTTGGGTTTCCGTGGCAGTGGTCCACCATCATAAGAGTAGGAGTGAGTCTCACGGGTCCTGCAACTAGCAGCTCAACTCATACCTTTAAACCTTGCCTCATATTCAAAGACTTGATTTTGGAGGTCGTAGATCTGGCTTTGGAGAAAGTTGATTTGCTCGTTGAGGGTGAAGACGATGTCCTTCATGGCCTTGACATCCACCTTGAGATCACGGGATAGTTCTGTGATCGTGAGATGATTGGCATTGAGTCCACGCTCCACCATCCCCTTGCACTGGAAGACATCTTGTTCCATAGCTTCAAACCTAGCTTCCACGGCTCCCATCCCCTTGGGACATGGCACATCGCGAAGGTGAAGCATCCCCTCATGCATCTTGGTGACTTGAGGGTGCTCCACCACCTCCCGCAGATATGGGTTGATGACGTTCTTGAAGAACTTGTCCTTGGAGGAGGTTGAAGCAGCCATGGTCGATGGGATCAGACAGAAAACAGCAAGGAAACGAAAAAAAAGATTTCTCCGTGATACGGTGGTTAATAGGTTCGGGGGTATATAAAGATTTTTTATCTTGGGGTACAAGCAAACTGTAGAAAAGCGGAGTCCGGAAGGTGTCCCAGGGGGCACCACCCACCTAGACATGCTTGGCAAGCCAGGCGCCTCCTGGTGTCTTGTGCCCACCAGGGTACAATTCCTGGAAGTTTATTATTTTCCTATCTTTCTAAATATTCCAAAACTGACAAAAAATATTTTTGCGGATTTTTTGGATTGCTTTTACTTACCGTATCACGTACCTCCTTATTTTCACGATTCTGGAGTGTTCGGGAAGGACTCTTTTATGTGTTGTTTCGGTGTCAAAGTTTGGACAATATTGCTTTCAACATTAATAGGCATACCTAAGATAAAATGTTTTATTCGTTTCCCATTGACAACCTTCGGGTTAGTACCTTCGGCATTATTTATTTTGATCGCTCCAGACAGATAAACCTCCTCGAGAACATATGGGCCTTCCCATTTTGACAGGAGTTTTCCTGCAAAGAATCTGAACCGAGAGTTGTACAAAAGAACATATTCTCCAACTTTAAACTCACGCTTTTGGATTCTTTTGGCATGCCATCTTTTAACTTTTTCTTTGAATAATTTTGAATTTTCATAAGCTTGGGTTCTCCATTCATCTAATGAACTAATATCAAATAAATTCTTTTCACAGACAAGTTTGAAATCATAATTGAGTTCTTTGATTGCGCAATATGCTTTATGTTCTATCTCTAGAGGCAAATGACAAGCTTTTTCCATAAACCATTTTATAAGGAGACATATCCATAGGATTTTTATATGTTGTTCTATAAGCCCAAAGTGCATGTAACATCCCAAATTTTCAATTTGGAATGTTATACATTAGGTCATCATGCATATCATATTTTTCTCGCATTTTTCCGATCCTAGAAATTTCACGCAACTCAAGGACCCTCGGAGAGAGTTGGAAGTTTCATTATTTTCATATTTGGGATTTTCCAAATTTTGAAAATAGGATCATTTAGTTTATTTAATTATCTTCATAAAGTTTTCCTAAAAAATATTTGAGAGGGAATAATATGACTTTCCCACACAAATAGGAAAAATGAAGATATTATAAATAAACCAAATTTGGTTTTGGAAGATTTATTTTGCTTAGGCAAAAATGAGCATTTTAAAATTTTATGCATGTATATTGTTTTTAAAGTTCATTTTGTTCGACTCATTTTTAGGAGTCGGGAAAATTTGTTTTAATTAATTTGGAGTTCATTTGATATTTATTTTATTTGTTTTGTTTTAATTTTATTTTAAAAAACAGCCCCCCTGGACGAGGCCCAGCCCGGCCCAGCCAGGCCCAGGCCCGGGCCAGCGCCCGACCCACCTCCGCCTCCCCCTCGCCTTGGCCGCCCGCCCGCCGGTGTCCCGCGCCGCCGCCATCCCGCCGCCCGAGTCCCGCCGGACCCGGCTCCCCCTTGCCCCTCCCAAGCCACCGCCGCCCCCTCCCTTTATAACTCCGCCCCCCCCTCTCTCTCTCCCCAACCCAGCCCTTGAGCCGCCCGCTCCGCACCAAGAACCCCCGCGCCCGCCGTGGGCCTTGCCCGCCAGCCGCCCGACCCCGCCGCCCCTCGCCTCCCGAACCCCGCCGCCCTCTCCCCGAGCCCCGGAGCGCCCGCCGGCGATCGCCGGAGGTAGCCACCGCCGCCCCTCGCCGATTCGGTTTATCCCCTCGAACCGATCCGGTTTATTTAAAAAAAAATGTTCGGTTTTTTTTTAAACCTAGATTGGTTTTATTTTTTTCGGTTTTCTTATTTAACGAACGTCCACCGAACCGTTCGTTTCGATGAACGCGTTCGTTAGATTCGTTACATTAATCTAACGCTCACTTTTTAACTCGTTAAATCGTTTTCTTTTTAATCGGATTTAATCCGTTATTTTCGATTTGATTTCAGATCTGATTTTCAAAACTGTTTTATTTCTCGCTCGTTTATCGGAATCAGGTGATTCAAGCGCTGGAGTTTAAATATGAAACCGCCGTTCGATTACCCTACTTTCACAGAGTTTTGCTACTGTGAAATTTTGACCTAATTTCAGTTCGCTAAACCGAGACGTTCTCTCTCGAGTTTTGACTTTCGATGCTTTATTTGATTCGATTCTTTTGCAACCAGGATTCTTAAGTTGAACTCTCTGGTTAGATCTTTTATCCGAGATTTCCCTGTGCATTAGATGAGTACTTATTGTATGCTTGTTGTTTGTCTGCGTTAGATCACCCGGAGTGCGCCGCTTGTTACTTGAATCTCTAGGACTCGCGGATCATCGACAAGGCAAGTAACACTTGATCATACCTTTTCTACTACCGGTTTTATTGCATTAGATCAAACCCTCAAACACTTGCATGATTAGGATCTAATTAAATTGTGGGATGGGAAGTAGATTGAGGTAGTACCTATTACTGTTTACTTATGAAACCTTGGGAGTTACTTCTACGTTTGCTTATTATGCCATGCTATGCTAGTAGGCGTGGATTGGGTGAGTGAATATCCATGAGATGTGAGATTGTTAATTAATGGTTTATCTAAGGTGGCAACCTAAACACACATCTGGGTGGATTGAGGCACTGGTTTCTATCGGGACTTACTGTATTTCTTCGGACCGCCACCCAGGCTCTAAGGGATCATAAGATTATTCAAAGCTGGAAACTTCCGTGTGCAGCCACAAGCCAATTATGGGCTCTGGCGTAGTTGACTAAGTCGTCACGAACTCTTACGGGTAGGCTAGCTGATGTAGGGGATGTAGGTTGGTACGGTCTACCCACATGTAAGGTGCTAAGCGCTTACGAAAGACTATGTCTCGGTCATCCGTTTCTCAAACACCATGCGGTCACGAGAACCAAGCGGAGGCGATCGAGTCTTAATGGGGAAAAGTCAAACCTCTGCAGAGTGTATAAACTAATCATGATTAGCCGTGTCCCGGTTATGGACAATTTGAGTATCCGGTACTTGATTATCATGTGAATCTCAACATGTTACTTCTAAATAAATGTATTGGGTTTTAATGAGTACTTTTTAATTGGGATTGAGGATCTTTGTCAACCATCTTCAATGTTTAACAACCACCATGATAGTTAAATAAAATTATTCCTTTGATGTAGGGAAAAATCAGCTCTATGCAAATGTAACCGTAGAGCCTTACCACCAGCCATATATGCATGTAGTATAGGCTTATTCATTCATTGCTCTTTCGTGTTACATTGCCAAGCATATTCCATGTCTTGACCCGTTTTGGCTGCAACTTTTCACGTTGCAGACTCTTGAACGACGAGTAAGGTGTTAGGTCGTGGTTCTATACTCGATGATGCCGTTGGAGTTGATGGACTCGCTTATCTTCCAAGCCTTCCATTGTTATTATTAGATGGCCTTAAGCCATATTATTGTATTCAGTTCCCTTGTGGACAACGATGTACTAAGTGTGTGATTGCTACTCTGTTATAAATCCTTGAAATCTTGTGTGGTGTCGACATTCTTGATCCAGGATGACCTTGAGCACGAGGCGCTAGATCCATTCGGTGCAGTCGCTCTGAGAGAATGGTATCGAGCACACGACCGTTGGGACACGACCACTAAGTTAAAGCCATAGATCACTACTCTCTTCTCATTTTCTAACTCCTCATCTTTTCTACTCTCTCTAGGATGACGGACGCGAAGATCAAGTACACCCAACCAGATGAAGGCACACCTTTTGGATTTCACTTTAAGGAAGTTACTAAGTACTGAACATTGGATTACCAAGCTTCACCGGACTTTCAACGCCACTCTGCTGAAGAGGAGCGCTGGAAGATTCATGCTCACGTTCGGGAAGGACATTCGCCCCAATCACCAAGCCTATAGATAGTGTTTTCGGTGCACCCACTTGGAGTGCAGGAAAGAGCATGGCAGCTCACATCACCATGGGACGCATTGGAGAAGTTTATCAAGAAGACCTCAAGGACACCATCTACCAGATTTATGACGCCGAGATGACAAGCTGGGGCGTCGTCAATACCAAGAAGGATAGATCCATTGCAGCTTTCATCCAGGAGTTAAATCAGCACATTCGCCGCCGGGAGAATCAAATGTGCAATGACATGTTGGAGTTGCAGAAGACGAAGGAAAGGATCATCGAACTGGAAGAAGAACTAAAGACTACACGCAAAGACTACATGGACGAGATCGTAGCTCTGGCAAGACACAATAACGATCTTAAGTACGAGATCGGAGAACTCAAGAAGAAGTTGGCGCTCAGGAATGAAGACCAGTATGTCGAACACCCAATCGACTACATCAACATCGACGACGCAGATTCGGATCCAAGTGAACCCTATTTTGAAGGCGAAGGCTGGAGCAGACATCATGGAGTCTTCCACCGTTCAAATTAGTAGAAGTCCCCACATATTAGTAGTATTCCCTCCATGTAAACATTATAGTACACGCACTTTTGCGATAGTTAGATCGTTGTAAGCCCTTGTTTGATTGAATGAAGTGATTTTGTGTGCATTTGCTCATGTGCATTTGGGTAGTGATTCCCCTTAGACCTCATTCCATTCTACTTTCTCTTCTTTTCTAAACCCTTCAGATGCCTCCGAGACGCGACCCCGGATTCGTTTTCCCGCCAGAGATCACCCAATTGATCCAGCAGCAGAATACCCTGATTCAAACATTGGTGCGTAACAACAACAACAACAACAACCCACCGCCACCACCACCACTGCGGATCATCGACTCGTTTCCTTAGATGAACCCGCTTGGTGTATTCCGGTAACACCGAGCCGATTATAGCAGATGGTGGCTCCGCAAGATAGGAAGGGAGTTGACCATCTGCAGGATGCACAGATGGTGAAAGAGTGAAGTTTGCGGCGCATCGGCTTGAAGGACCCGCAGAAGATGGTGGGAGAATTTCACAGCCACTTACCCGGTGAACAACATCACATGGGATCGGGCCAGCAAGCTTTCGCACAGCCCATGTTTCACAGGAGCCATGGCCATGAAGAAGCGTGAGTTTTGCAACTTACGCCAAGGAGGAAGGACTGTTGGCCGGTCGTGGATGACTTTAGCAAATTAGCACGTTATGCCCCGGATGGCGTTACTGAGATGCAGCTAAGCAGGAGAAGTTTCTAGAAGGACTGAATGATGAGTTCACATGCCGTTGATGGTAGCAAATTTCAATAACTACCAGGAGTTGGTAGACCGAGCTCTCATGATTGAAGGAAAGCGTGACAAATTGAGAACATGCAAGCGGAAGTATGGACAAGGGAAGTATAACTCTGGATCCCAGCCAAGCCTCGTTATACCCTAAATCAGAATTCGGTTTGACATACCCATGGAGGAGGTAATTAGCATAACCATAATGGCACCAAGAATGGGAGCAGGGAATGGAGGAAGCAACAGACGTAACCGCACCAACCCGTCTACACCATCCAAGGTAGACACTGAGTCACATTACTTGCTTTAAGTGCCGCAAGACTGGGCACTATGCAAATGACTGCCCGTAAGGCGTAATGGAAATGGCAATGGAAGCTACGAAAGAAGCCCAACCCTTTCAACAGGGGATGTGTGAACCACATTGATGTGGAGGAGGTTGAAGATCAGCCCGATGCACGATGTCGGTAAGTTTTTGGTTAAGTCATTTACTGCGGTTGTTCTTTTCGATCTTGGTGCATCGCATTCATACATATCAAGGGGATTTGTGGATAAGTACAAGTTACCAACCCAAGCCCTTAGGTCACCCATGCTAGTAACCTCACGGAGGCAAGAGTACATGGCTAGTAAATGGTGTGATCGATTGCCACTAAGGATTGGACACTATGTTTTCCCCTCGGACATAATAGTTACGGAATCCCAAGGATTGGATGTGATATTAGGAATGGATTGGTTATCAAAGTATGGAGGAAACATAGATTGTACCACAAAGTCAATTTTGCTCACCACACACGAAGGAAGAAGGATTAAGTATGTATCACGCACGAGCCGAGGAGAGCACAAGTTAATTGCTTGTCGAGTGGTACAGGAAGAAGTACCGATGGTGAAGGATTATCTGATGTATTTAGGAAGAGTTGCCGTGAATGCCGCGGATAGAGACATTGAGTTTACGATCGAAATTGCGAGAACAGGCCCGATATCGGGCGACCGTGCAGGATGCCCGCAAAGGATTTGGCAGAAATTAAGAAAGCAGATTAAGGAACTATTGGATAAAGGTTTTATTCGCCCAAGTTCTTCACCTTGGGGATCACCCGTTTATTGGTGGAGAAGAAGGATGGATCTTTGAGAATGGTTGTTGATTACCGTGGATTAAATGAAGTAACAATCAAGAACAAGTACCCACTACCTATGATAAATGATCTGTTTGATCGCTTGCAAGGAGCCAAAGTGTTTTCCAAGATCGATCTGCGATCAGGGTACCATCGATTGAAGATTCGGGAGCAGGATATACCCAAGACAGCGTTTACCACGAGATATGGATCTGTAGTATACCGTTATGTCATTTGGACTGACTAACGCACCAGCCTATTTCATGAACCTGATGAACAAAGTGTTTATGGAATTTTTGGATAAGTTAAATGCGTGGTGTTCATTGATGACATTTTGATTTTCTCGAAGAATGAAGAGGAACACAAGGAACATTTGCGATTGGTTTTGGAGAAACCGAGGAACACCAGTTGTATGCCAAGTTCAGCAAATGTGAGTTTTAACTAAAGGAAGTTGGATTTCTTGGACATGTTATTTCCGGAGAAGGGATAGCGGTTGACCCCACAAAGGTTGAGACCGTAACCAAATGGGAAGCACCAACGACAGTTGCAGAGATTCGGAGTTTCCTTGGACTCGCAGGATACTACCGAAGATTCATTGAGAATTTCTCAAGGATTGCAAAGCCTATGACTGAATTGTTGAAGAAGGAAAACAAATTCATATGGACTGAGGACTGTGAGGCAAGTTTTCGTGAGTTGAAGACAAGATTGGTTACCTCACCAGTTTTGATCTTTGCGAGATCAAACTAAGGATTATGAGGTGTATTATGCGGCGCTTCACGTCGAGGACTTGGAGCAGTGCTTATGCAGGAAGGAAGAGTTGTTTCAGATGCTTCCGACAACTTAAGCCCCATGAGTTGAACTATGCCACTCATGATTTGGAGTTAGCAACCGTTGTGCATGCCTTGAAGACGTGGAGACATTTTCTCATTGGAAATCATTGTGAAGTATATACGGATCACAAGAGTTTGAAGTACATCTTCACCACGTAGGAATTGAATCTCAGACAGAGGAGATGGTTAGAACTTATCAAGGATTATGATATGAGATTGCATTATCACCCCGGAAAGGCTAATGTCGTAGCAGACGCATTGAGCCGTAAGAGACACGTCAATTCCCTAAGGATGGAAGGAATACCCAATGAGTTAGCCGAGGACCTTTGAGAGCTATGTTTGGAAATAGTTCGAGAGGCTATGTAGCAGCATTGGAGATTCAATGACAATCGATGGACAAAATCGTAGAAGCCCAAAAGGCGGATAAGGAAGTTACCACTATAAAGGAGAAAATGAGCAAAGGAAAAGCTAAAGGAT
This sequence comes from Aegilops bicornis, assembly GCA_021605145.1. Classification (NCBI taxonomy): domain Eukaryota; kingdom Viridiplantae; phylum Streptophyta; class Magnoliopsida; order Poales; family Poaceae; genus Aegilops; species Aegilops bicornis. The sequence continues at coordinate 228,783 of CM038671.1, read as the reverse complement.
TTCGTGAGGATGAACCACGATACCTTATGGTTTGAAGACCGTGTTTACGTGCCTAATGACCCGTAGATCGAGGAAGTTGATTTTACAAGAAGCCCATGATTCACCCTATTCGATTCACCCAGGAAATACCAAGATGTATTTGGATTTGAAGAATACTTTACGGTGGACCGGAATGAAGAAGGATATTGCGGAGTATGTAGCAATTTACGGCGTATGTCGAAGGTAAAGGCGAGAACATCGAAGCCAGCAGGATTGTTACAACCATTGCCGATACCGAATGGAAGTGGGATAAATTAGGCATGGATTTCATCACAGGTTTGCCAAAGACCCGTTCGAGGATATGACTCGATTTGGGTCATAGTCGACCGTTTGACCAAGGTAGCTCCTTTCATTCCAGTCAAGACTACCTATAGCAGTGCTAAGTTGGCAAAGATATACATGACCAGAATTGTGTGCTTACACGGAGTTCCGAGGAGCATTGTATCAGACAGAGGAACCCAGTTTACTTGAAATTTTGGAACCGGTTGCACGAAACATTGGGAACTAGATTGGAATTCGATCTGACTTTCCACCCACGGACGATGGATGACCGAGAGAGTCAATCAGATTTTGGAGGACATCTTTGAGAGCTTGTGCCCTAGATTATGGATCTAGCTGGGATGATAATTTGTCAGATGCAGAATTTTCCTACAACAACAGTTACCAAACCAGCTTGAAGACGGCACCTTCGAGGCTTTGTATGGAAGAAGGTGCAGGACACCGTTGTCATGGGACGAAACCGGAGATCGTCGATTGTTTGGACCAGATTTGATTAAGGAGTCCACAGAAAGTTAAGTTGATTCGAGGCGAGCTCAAGGTAGCCCAGTCGAACGGAAGAGCTATGCCGATTCAAAGCGCCAGCGAGTATGAGGTTGGAGAGCAGTATATCTCGAGTATCCCGCTTGAGGAGTTAAGCGCTATGGAGTTAAATGAAAGTTAGCACCCTGATTTGTTTGACAATATAAGATTGTGCAACGCATGGGAGAAGTTGCTTATAAGATGGAATTGCCAGAAGGACTGTCAGTAGTTCATGATGTATTCCATGTTTCTCAACTGAAGAAATGTCACCCCGAGATAGCGAGAGGTACGTTAAGAGACCGGTGCCCTTTGGAAGCAATTCAGTTGAAGGATGACTTGACATATGAGGAAAAACCTGTTAAAATTCTCGATTATGCCAGCAGAGTTACCCGCAGCAAGGTTATCAAGTTTTGCAAAGTTCAAGGAGCCACCACATGAGGATGAAGCCACACAGGAAAGAGAGGAAGTTTTGCTCAAGGACCACCCTCACCTATTTTCTAGCCAACCCGAATCTCGAGGCGAGATTCATCTTAAGAGGTAGGTTTGTAACATCCCAAATTTTCAATTTGGAATGTTATACATTAGGTCATCATGCATATCATATTTTTCTCGCATTTTTCCGATCCTAGAAATTTCACGCAACTCAAGGACCCTCGGAGAGAGTTGGAAGTTTCATTATTTTCATATTTGGGATTTTCCAAATTTTGAAAATAGGATCATTTGGATTTATTTAATTATCTTCATAAAGTTTTCCTATAAAAATATTTCGAGAGGGAATAATATGACTTTCCCACACAAATAGGAAAAAATGAAGATATTATAAATAAACCAAATTTGGTTTTGGAAGATTTATTTTGCTTAGGCAAAAATGAGCATTTTAAAATTTTATGTATGTATATTGTTTTTAAAGTTCATTTTGTTCGACTCATTTTTAGGAGTCGGGTAAAATTTGTTTTAATTAATTTGGAGTTCATTTGATATTTATTTTATTTGTTTTGTTTTAATTTTATTTAAAAAAAAAACAGCGCCCCCCCCCCTGGACCGAGGCCCAGCCGGCCCAGCCAGCCAGGCCCCAGGCCCAGCGCCCCGGCCCACCTCCGCCTCCTCCCTCGCCTTGCCGCCGCCCGCCCGGTGTTCCGCCACGCCGCCATCCCCGCCGCCGCCCAAGTCCCGCCTGGGACCCGGCTCCCCTTGCCCCCTCCCAAGCCACCGCCGCCCCCTCCCTTTATAACCCCGCCTCTCTCTCCCCAACCCAGCCCATGGAGCCGCCCGCTCCACTTTTGACCGAACCCCACCCGCCGTGGGCCTTGCCGCCCGGCCAGCCCCCGCCGCCTCGCCTCCCGAACCCCGCGGCCCTCTCCCCGAGCCCCGGAGCGCCCTCCGGCGATCGCCGGAGGTAGCCACCGCCGCCCCTCGCCGATTCGGTTTATCCCCTCGAACCGATCCGGTTTATTTAAAAAAAAAAGATGTTTGGTTTTTTTTAAAAACCTAGATTGGTTTTATTGTTTCGGTTTTCTTATTTAACGAACGTCCACCGAACCGTTCGTTTTCGATGAAACGCGTTCGTTAGATTCGTTCGTTAACGAACGCTCACTTTTTAACTCGTTAAATGCTTTTTTATTTTTAATAGAATTTAATCAGTTATTTTATGATTTTATTTCAGATCAGATTTTCAAAACTGTTTTATTTCTCGCTCGTTTATCGGAATCGGTGATTCAAGCGCTGGAGTTTCGTGAATTTAAACCGCCCGTTCGATTACCCTACTTTCACAGAGTTTTGCTACTGTGAAATTTTGACCTAATTTCAGTTAAGCTAAGCGAGGCGTTCTCTCTCGAGTTCCGACTTTCGATGCTTTATTTGATTCGATTCTTTTGCAACCAGGATTCTTAAGTTGAACTCTCTGGTTAGATCTTTTATCCGAGATTTCCCTGTGCATTAGATGAGTACTTATTGTATGCTTGTTGTTTATGCGTTAGATCACCGGAGTCGCCGCTTGTTACTTGAATCTCTAGGACTCGCGGATCATCGACAAGGCAAGTAACACTTGATCATACCTTTTCTACTACCCAGTTTTATTGCATTAGATCAAACCCTCAAACACTTGCATGATTAGGATCTAATTAAATTGTGGGATGGGAAGTAGATTGAGGTAGTACCTATTACTGTTTTACTTATGAAACCTTGGGAGTTACTTCTACGTTTGCTTATTATGCCATGCTATGCTAGTAGGCGTGGATTGGGTGAGTGAATATCCATGACAGATGTGAGATTGTTAATTAATGGTTTATCTAAGGTGGCAACCTAAACACACATCCGGGTGGATTGAGGCACTGGTTTCTATCGAGGACTTGCCGTATTTCTTGGACCGCCACCCGTGCTCTAAGGGATCATAAGATTATTCAAACTGGAAACTTCCGTGTGCAGCCACAAGCCAATTATGGGCTCTGGCGTAGTTGACTAAGTCGTCAAGAACTCTTACAGGTAGGCTAGCTGATGTAGGGGATGTAGGTTGGTACGGTCTACCCACATGTAAGGTGCTAAGCGCTTACGAAAGACTATGTCTCAGTCATCCGCTTCTCAAACACCATGCGGTCACGAGAACCAAGCGGAGGCGATCGAGTCTTAATGGGGAAAAGTGCGCAAACCTCTGCAGAGTGTATAAACTAATCATGATTAGCCGTGTCCCGGTTATGGACAATTTGAGTATCCGTGCTTGATTATCATGTGAATCTCAACATGTTACTTCTAAATAAATGTATTGGGTTTTTAATGAGTACTTTTTAATTGGGATTGAGGATCTTGTCAACCATCTTCAATGTTTAACAACCACCATGATAGTTAAATAAAATTATTCCTTTGATGTAGGGAAAAATCAGCTTTATGCAAATGTAACCGTAGAGCCTTACCACCAGCCATATATGCATGTAGTATAGGCTTATTCATTCATTGCTCTTTACGTGTTACATTGCCAGCATATTCCATGTGCTGACCCGTTTTCGGGCTGCAACTTTTCACGCTATGCACTCTTGAATGACGAGTAAGGTGTTAGGTCGTGGTTCTATACTCAGTGATGCCGTTGGAGTTGATGGACTCGCTTATCTTCCAAGCCTTCCGCTGTTATTATTAGATGGCCTTAAGCCATATTATTGTATTCAGTTCCCTTGTGGACAACGATGTAATAAGTGTGTGATTGCTACTCATTATAAATCCTTGAAATCTTTGTGTGGTGTCGGCATTATCGATCCAGGGGATGACACCGAGCACGGCGCTAGATCCATTCAGGTGCAGTCGCTCTGATTGCATCATCCAATTTCTTAGACCAATTCTTCCTGGACCTATTGACAGTCTTTTGCAAAATCAATTTTATTTCTCTATTGCTAAGTTCAACTTGACCATTAGACTGAGGATGATAAGGTGATGCAATTCTATGGTTAACATCATACTTGGCAAGCATTTTATGGAAAGCACCATGAATAAAGTATGAACCACCATCAGTCATTAAGCATCTAGGCACTCCAAACCTTGGGAAAATAACTTCCTTAAGCATTTTAGTAGAGGTGTTGTGATCAGCACTACTGTATGGAATAGCTTCTACCCATTTACTAACATAATCAACAGCAACCAAAATATGTGTATACCCATTAGAGGAAGGAAAAGGTCCCATGTAATCAAATCCCGAAACATCAAATGGTTCAACAGCAAGTGAATAATTCATAGGCATTTCTTGACGCTTACTGATATTACCTATTCTTTGGCATTCATCACAAGATAAGACGAACTTACGGGCATCCTTGAAGAGAGTAGGATAATAAAATCTAGATTGCAATACCTTGTGAGCAGTTCTATCTCCAGTATGATGCCCTCCGTAAGCTTCAGAGTGACATTTCCGTAGTATTTGTCCCTGTTCATGCTCAGGTACATGATGGTAGTTGCAACTACGTCGGTATTTCCCTGGAGAGGGAGGGATGATGTAGCACAGCGACGGTAGGTATTTCCCTCAGTTATGAAACCAAGGTATCGAACCAGTAGGAGAACCAAGAAACACAATGTAAACAACACTTGCACACAAACAACAACACCTCGCAACCTGACGTGTTAAAGGGGTTGTCAATCCCTTCCGTGGTACGACGCCTCAAGATAGGCAAGCTGACGTGAGGTAAATTGTAGTAGATTGATAGATCGAACGCCAAAAAAAAGATAAAATGCAGCAAGGTATTTTTGTATTTTTTGGTTTAATAGATCTGAATAAAAATGTAAAGGAAAAGTAGATCACAAGGCAAATACATAAGAAAGAAGACCCGGGGGCCATAGGTTTCACTAGTGGTTTCTCTCGAAAAAAATAGCAAATGGTGGGTAAACAAATTATAGTTGGGCAATTGATAGAACTTGAAATAATTATAACGATATCCAGGCAATGATAATTAAATAGGCATCACGTCCAAGTTAGTAGACCGACTCCTACCTGCATCTACTACTATTACTCCACACATCGACCGCTATCCAGCATGCATCTAGTGTATCAAGTTCATGGAAAAACGGAGTAATGCAATAAGGACGATGACATGATGTAGACAAGATCCGTTTATCTATATGGCGGTAGATATAGATCTCATATTTTTATCCTTAGTAGGAACGATACATACATGTCGGTTCCCTTTCTGTCACTGGGATCAAGCACCGTAAGATCGAACCCACTACCTGGCACCTCTCCCCATTGCAAGATAAATAGATTAAGTTGGCCAAACAAAACCCAAATATCGGAGAATAAATACGAGGCTATAAGAGATCATGCATATAAGAGATCAAAGAAACTCAAATAAATTTCATGGATATAAAAAGATATAACTGATCATAAACTCGAAGTTCATCAGATCCCAACAAACACACCGCAAAAGAGGTACATCATATGGATCTCCAAGAGACCATTGTATTGAGAATTCAGCGAGAGAGAGAAATCCATCTAGCTACTAACTACGGACCCGAAGGTCTACAAAGAACTACTCATGCATCATAGGAGAAGCACCAATGGAAGAGGTGAACCCCTCTGTGATGGTGTCTATTGAATCTGGTGGTTCTGGACTCTGCGGCATGGGATGAATATTTAAATCGACTCCCTAGGGTTCTGGTATTTTTGGGGTATTTATAGACCAAAGAGGCGGTCCGGGGGGCACACGAGGTGGGCACAACCCACCAGGGCGCGCCTGGGCCTCATGGCGCGCCCTGGTGGGTTGTGCTCCCCTCAAGGCACCCCCAGGTGCAACCAGGGACCATTGCCTTCCTTCTGGTTCATAAAAAATCATCGTGGAGTTTCGTAGCATTTGGACTCCATTTGATATTGATTTCCTGCGATGTAAAAAACATGGAAAAACAACAATTGGCACTTGGCACTATGTGAATAGGTTAGTACCAAAAAATGATATAAAATGACTATAAAATGATTATAAAACATCCGAGATTGATAATAAAACCGCATGGAACAATAAAAAATTATAGATACGTTGGAGACATATCAGCATCCCCAAGCTTAACTCCTGCTCGTCCTCGAGTAGGTAAGTGAGAAAAACAGTATTTTTGATGTGGAGTGTTGTTCATCAAGTCATATCACATTCTTTTCTTTATAGCATGGACATTTGTACTTTTATGTGATTCAAGGCAATAGTCTAGTTTTGACATAATAATTTAGATACTCAAGCATATCAACAAGCAACCATGTCTTTCAAAGTATCAATGCTAAAACAAGTTATCCCTAGCCCATCATGCTCAAACATTGATCAATTCATGAAACACACTCGAATATTAACTACACCCAATACTTGAGCACGATCATATTTCCTCCTAATTGGTGCTTTTATGAGAGAAGATGGAGACTTAAATTTCAAAATAAAAATTGCATAAAGTAAAAGAAAGGCCCTTCCCAGAGGGAAGTAGGGATTTGTAGAGGTGCCAGAGCTCAAAGAGAAAAAATAGAGATAAAAACATTTTGGGAGGAGTATCCATCCCACCAACGAAAACGACTTAGAGTTCCCAACACTTTCCATGCTAGATATGCCATAGGCAGTTCCCAAACAGAAAATAAAGTTTATTCCTATTTCCACCATTCTTTCACTTTCCATGGCTAGCCGTATCCATCGGTGCCCTCCATACCAACACTTTCCAAGGAATTTATTATTTGACAACATAAAGTAATATTTTTTGCATTTCGGGACTGGGCATCCCTAAAACCTTTGCCTTACTCTCGTGCAATTGCAAGTGAATAAACACTCATCTTGAGAACAACACATCTAGCATGGAATGTATTAGCCACCCGTTACCGTTCCGCGAGCGAAACAAACACACAAAAGAGAAGTTTATTTTGAAAATTAGAGATGGCACATGCAAATTTGCTCCGAACAGCAAAAGAATACCACATATAGGTAGATATAGTGGACTCATGTGGCAAAACTGGTTTAAAGGATTTTGGATGCACAAGTAGAGGTCATACTTAGTGCAAAATGAAGGCTAGCAAAAGATTGGGAAGCGACCAACCAAGAAACAAATAATCTCATAAGCAAGCATTAAGCATATTAACACCGAATAATGCACCATAAGTAGCATATAATTTTCATTGCATGATTATTGACTATTGTGCGTGCATAGGGAATCACAAACCTTAACACCAATATTCTTAATAGAGCACAATTACTCATCAACATAACTCACATATCACATCATCATACCTCAAAACTATTACTAAGAATCAAGTTTATTTTGTCCAATGATCTTCATGACATTTTCTTATACTTTATCCTTCTTGGATATCTATCACTTTGGGACTAACTTTTATGTGTTGATTTTCATAAGCTCAAACAAATATAAGAAAGATCATGAGCATAACAAATTTTCTTTCTCTCAGAATAATTTAAGTGAAGCAAGAGAGAATTTCTTAAAAATTTTACTAACTCTCAAATAAATCTAAGTGAAGCAAGAGAGCATTTCTTCAAAAATAACAAAGCACACCGTGGTCAAAAATATATAAGTGAAGCACTAGAGCAAGTCCTAGCTCATAAAAGATTTAAGTGAAGCATAGAGAGCAATTCTAACAAGTCATGATATAATTTTGGCTCTCTCAAAAATGTGTGTCCAGCAAGGATTGATGACTTAAAACAAAAAATAAAACAAGCAAAGACACATATCATACAAGACGCTCCAACAAAACACATATCATGTGACGAATAAAAATATAGCCTCGAGTAAAATACCGATAGTTGTTGGAAGAAAGCGGGGATGCCACTCGAGGGCATCCCCAAGCTTAGTTGGTTGCTCATTCTTGGATAATAGCTTGGAATGCCGGGGCATCCCCAAGCTTAGGCTCTTCTATCCTTCTTTCATCCATCGTAAGATAACCCAAAACTCGAAAACTTCAATCACACAAAACTCAATAAAACCCTTGTGAGATCTGTTAGTGTAAGAAAAATAAACCACTACTATAAGTGATGTATCAAACCAATTCTTATTTTGTTTTTGTATTATATCTACTGTATTCCAACTTTTCTATGGCAAAAAATCATCAAAGAAAACCATAGAGCCATCAACATAAGTACACAAAACAAAGAAAACAGAATCTGTCAAAACAGAACAGTCTGTAGCAATCTGATTTTGTTCAAATACTTCTGGAACTCCAAAAATTCTGAAAAACTAGGAAAACCTGGATAATTTGTATATTGATCTTCTGCAAAAAATAATTAGCATTTTATCACGTTCTGGTGAATTTTTAACAATTATTTTCATGAGCACAAAGTTTCTGTCTTTTTCAGCAAGATCAAAACAAATACCAAAGTTTCTCGACGTCGGCCTGATTCAGGACCAGCTCCCGCTTGCGCTCAGCCAGCTCATCCTGGACAGCCTTCAGTTCGTCTCGGGCCTCGCCAAACCAGGCTTGCGTTTGAGTGACGCTCTCCTCAAGATCTGCCTCCGCCTTCTCCAACGCCGCCATCCTGGATTTCACCTTGTCCACGCGGGCACGGTGGAGTGCCTGGAGTTTCTGAAAGTTGGCGCCCATGGCCCGGAGAAGTTGCAACTCTTGGGAACCGCCATCGCCGGGGCTCGGTTCATCGACAACCTAGAGCCCGGCGGTGGCGAGTGCCTCGTCGTCAAACACCTCCCCCTCGGCCGGCGCCTGGGTGCCCACCGTCCCTCGGAGGTGGACGAACAGGCCGTCGCCCACCTTCAAGTACCTGCCCAGGGCGGGGGCCGGAGGGGAGGAAGGTTGGTCGTTGGCCACCTCCTCCTCGGTGGCAGCCTTAACGGCCTCCCCTACAGCAGCCTCGCCGGCCCCTTCAGCAGTATCCTTGCCGCCTCCACGGCAGGCCCCTTGGCGGCCTCCTCAGCGGCGGTCTTGGCAGCCTCCTCGGTAGGAATCTTGTCGGCCTCGGCCTCGGCGTCCTTGGAGACCTCCTCGATGACGGTGTTGACGTCCTCCGGGTTCGTCGAGGGAAGGTCTGGAAGCTAGAAGAGAAGATAAAGCAAGGCCAAGGCCAAGGTTCAGAACAAAAGCAAAAATCACACTGAGCGATAAGAAATTGGAAACAGACAAGTCACCCATGCCAAGCTGGGAAGCATTTCCCTCCCCGCCAACGTCCGTTGCTGGGACGAAGCCACCAGTGCCCATGCCGGCCCCTCTCCCTCCATGTGTGTGGGCCTGGTGGTGGGCGTCCTCGCTGGAGACGCCCCTCTGGGCGGCGTGGTCGATGGGGGTAGCGTGTTGGGTGTGGCCCTCAGTGGCTCCTCCTACTGCCACTCTCCTCCTACGATCCCGGCAAGATCAGTATCAACAATTCACACCCCAGTGCCAGTCGACAAGGAGATGAGTAGTGGACTCATGCTGGGGGCTGAAGCGGGGGCTGCGCCGGGGGCTATTGTCCGGGCTGATCACCACTAACTCCGGCATGCGCGAAGTGCTCGCCGGGGGCTTGCCGGCCGTCGACATCTTGGCCCTCTTCGCCACCCTCTGAGCTAGCTTATCCACGTCCCTACAAGCACAAGATCACATTAAAAATGATAACACCAGCAGAGGGTCAAAAATGATGAAAGGCAAGGTGCTTACTCGTCCTCCGCCTCTTGCCTCCTCTTCGTCTTTGGGTTGAAGGACCCAAAGTCGTACTCGACCTCCAAGGTGTTGTCTGAAGGAGGAGGAGAAGGGGATGGGGTCCGGTGCCGCTTGGACGAGGAGGACGCAGTCACTGTATTCTTCGCCACCGCGGCCTTCACCGTCTTCTTCACTGCTGCGGCCTTCATCGCCCTCGTTTGGTGCACAAGCTGCTCCTGAGCCGGTTGCCGTTGCGCGGTCCTACTGGGCTGGACCGGCTGACCTGAGCTGGCCCTCCGTAGGACGGTTTGTTCCCCGCGGCCGGGGGGTTGGGGTCGTCCGCCTCGGCCTCAGCCTCCTCTTCGCACGACTCGTCGCCCACGTCTTCAATGAGCGGGGCCCCGACTCCGGCACGCTGGCCTCCCCGACAGACTCCGCCCACTAGGCGAGCTCCTTCTCCTCCGCAGCCACGTTGGCCTCGTCCTCCACGGCACCGACGCTTCCGGCCTCCTTGGCAAGCGCCGCCTCTGCCGTCCTGGCGGCGATGTAGTCCAGCTCCTCCTTGGTGGTGTCGCGGATGAGCAGCAGTTCGTCATGGACATAGTTCTCTGACAAGTTGTTGAAAAACTCCTCCACCTTCTCTTCTGGCGGCTCGCCCCAGGCCGGGTTGAGGCCATGCACGTTGAAGTCCAGCATCATGGCGATGATAGTGGAATGGCGAAAGTTGTTGCTCGACGGGACCACTCCTGCCGACAACCCAAACAGAGGCCCGATGACGGCCTTGCCGGTCCTCTCAGCCATGTCGTCGCCGTCCACATTGAGCTGAAAGAGCCTCTGGAAAAAATGGGCATGCCCCAACACCGTGAAGTTGTGCTTTAGGCCAGGGAGGAGCCTCATGATATTGGCCGCATTCCTGAAGTCCCAGGCCGGCCTCCCCTTGTTGTGCAGTGGGGTGATTCAGCGACGGATGAAATCGGCCCCAATCACCTCAAGGGGTGAGCCCGGCCATGGTGAGGCGATGGATCCTGGTGGTGGCGACCGTGAACTTTTGTCGTTGGCATCGAGGTCGCTCCTGTCCTTTCGGTGGATCGGCGGGCTCGGACGAACTCGGCAGAACTCCTACGGATCCTTCTCCCTGATCCAGAGCCACCGGCCCTGCCACTCGTCCCACCTCTCCTTCTGGGCACCCTCCGGGTACGTGCCCTTGGGTCCTCGGGATCCAGGTGATGCACCCAGAAATGGCGTCCCCTGGCTGGATGCGAGGATAGAAGTAGTGGCGGAAGAGCGCCATGCTGGGGAGCACTCTGGCAAAGCCCCTCGCGGAGATGGGCAAAGAAGGCCATGCACGCCACGGCATTCGGCCTAAAGTCGAGGAGGTGAAAGCCGTAGGTGTGCATGATGTCGTTGAAGAAATCATAGAAAGGGGGCAGAGCCCGCAAGAAAAGTAGTCGACGAAGAAAGGGTACCGATCTGGACCGGCCTCGGCGAAGTCGGCAGGGATGGTGTGCGTAGCAAGGTGCCACATTGTCTTCCTCCCCCACAGGGGCCTGAACCAGTCCCTGAGGGTGACCGCATCAACCGTCGGGGGGAAGAGGGCGCGCTGCGTACGGAGCGCCACCAGCTTACTCTCCGGGCGCCTCCTTCCCTCCGGCATCTTTGGCCGCTCCCTTGCCCTTGCTTGTCTTGGGCGTCATGGTGATAGGGAGATGGCAAAGAATCAAGAGCAATGGGGCCACGATAGCGGCGAGCAGGGGCAAGAACTTCGACTAGATCTTGAGGAAGAAGAGGAGGGAATGGCGGTTCCGAGATTGGAGAGGGCGTAGAGGGTAAATGAGCAGTGCCCTTGCGTTTTTCCCTTTTTATGGGGAAAATGCGGGCCACCTCTTTACCATTTACCGCGACGTGACGCGAGCACACTCCGGCTGCCCCACGCATGACCCCCACATCACGGACGACCCCCACGTCACACATCCAATGCGGGTCGTGGGGAAGCGCAACGAGCAAGGGAGTTACTGCAGTAAAAACTCTACCTCGCGTGCCCGCGCACCGTTCTGGGCCTGGCCCAACAACGCTCTACGCTTATGTGTGGCCAGGCCCGGGGGCTCTTGTCGGTGTACAAAAGTAGGGGTCCTTTACTTGTGTGCGAGCAGTTGCAGCCACACCTACGACCACGCTTGGTGGGGTAGACGAGGCAAGGACGCAAGACTACCAGAGCAGCACCCACAGCCCGAAGCATGAGGAGTGAAGGGGAAAAGTGAACTCCCCTGGCAAGATCCTTGCCGGGGGAGCCTTCACGGCCCCTGCAAGAGCCTTGCCGGGGCAACCTGCCCAACACCAATGAGGCCGCCACCCTTGAGCCTGAGAGTTCTGACACCATCGACACATTGGAACCAAGGCTCAGGAGGCGCCTCCATGGTGGCATGCAGATATTTGTGAAGGCCAAGAGCATACAAGATTAGATTAGAACCAGGAGACGAAGACCTCCGGCAAGATCCTTGCCGGAGACGCCCACAAGACACACGGCAAGACCCTTGCCGGGGACGCCTGCAAGACCCCGGCAAGATCCTTGTCGGGGCCCCAGCAAGGATCTTGCCGAGGACATCTACGAGGCCGCAGCCAGGCCCACGCCAAGGCTCCACCACCGTTCCCACACAGCTACCAGCCCGCCAACTAGGCATGCACCTGCGTGGCGGCATGCAGCTCCCAGGTCAATTCAGCAAGCACCTGCGTGGTGGCATGCAGATCTTCGTGAAGACTCTACCACCATGCCAACTCAGCAGCAAGCCAGCCAGCCAGCCAGCATGGCACTGCACGCCTCGTCAGCCTGGACGCATGTCGAAGCAAGGCGAGGCGGCAACAGGTGGGATGAGAGCTTCCTTGTCGTCCCCGATAAAGCAAGAAGGGCACGTCAGCAGCGCATTAAATGCATTTTGTCCTACGGTACCAGGGATAAACTCGACTACTGTACAACTTTCCACCTCCGGTGTGCCACTGTGGCAGCCCCTTTCACTATAAAAGGAGGCCCGCGGTGTACTGAGAAAGGATACAAACTTTTTGGACCCTGCATGCTGTGTAGCAAGTCCAAGAACATGAGATAAGCATACACCAGCAGGAGTAGGGTATTACGCATCACTTGCGGCCCGAACCTAGATAAACTCCCTCGCGTTGATCTTCTAATGCCGCTCTTCCCACAGCCCCGCGCCCTGTCAACCGTAGAAGGGATTCTTTGTGATCCCATAGGTGTCGTTTCCCCAACACCAAGGGTCCATGGTCACCATTTGGATAAAGGTCTTCTCCCAAGTCCATCTTCTCTTCCATCATGGCAATATAAGTCTTCAGGTTCTGGATCCTCTCAGTCCTTGACTTCTTCTTCATGCTCGTCATGGTCCTCACATGCTTTATCTTCCAATTCCAGTTCACTATTCAGCAACTTCCTGAAGATCTTCGAGCTTCTCCGCATCTGAACCTCCAGAGTTCTGATGTGAGTCTCCAAGTCTTGGACATATGAGAGAATGGAGTTGTCATCCACGGTGCGCACGATCTCTCCATTTGCAGTTCTGGGGGCGATCATGGCGAGGTCTGATCCGTCGAGCTCGAACCTGTACTCCCCTAGAGGTGTCCAAGTGCATGATGAATAGCCATGTCCCTCCCGAGGATCCAAGTAGGGACGGTAAACTAAAACTCAATGGGCTCTGATAAGCTTCAAAAAGGCCTCCCTGGAATGTGCACCATAATCCTATAGCGAGTGTCCACCAGAAGTGCATTGGTAGGTGTCTCGGTGATGGAGGGCAGAGCAATCTTCAACTTTTTCATGATCTGGAGCAGCTGCTTGCCGAAAGACATCGTCTCATCCGACTTGCAAAACTCCGGCAGCGGGACTGGGATGAACTCAGCATCCATCTAGAAGGTTGAAATTGGAGGGAAGTTAGAAATGAACATGGGAAAATACGGAAAAATAAAGACATAAAATAAAATAATTTCTTCCTATGGATTTCTGTTCCTGGGGGTTACGTCCTATGGTCAGCGTGTGCTCTGAATACACTACTGCAGGATGTTGCTAACGTGACACTATGATCAGAGGCCCATTGACGAAACTGTGTGCGATGCATTAATCACAAATGGTGTTGTAACAAAACCGTCAAAAAAGAAGCAAAACGTCTGCTATGAATGATACATCAAACTCTTTAAGTTGCGTGTGTGATGCTGGGCATACGGTTGATCCATACGAACCATTTGCGATGAGACAGAGCAATAGAAATGGGCAGCCAGATCAAGGTGTGTGCGGTATACGGCATACAGTTTGCTCCGATGAACCGTTTGCGATGATTGAGGTGACACTACTGCAGGATGCTGCTAACACGACACTACGATCAGAGACCCTTCGACTAAACTGTGTGCGATGCCATAATCACAAACGGTGGTGTAAAAAACCGTCAAAAAAGGTGCAAAACGTTTGAGATGGCGGAACCATCAAACACGGTTCAGATTTTAGTTGCGTGTGCGATGCAGGGCATACGATTCAGTTCAATTAACTGTTTGCGATGAGGAGGACCAAAAGAAACGGGGCAGCCAGATGGAGGTGTGTGCGATATACAACATACGGTTTACTCGGATGAATTGTTTTTTATTAGGCAACACAAAAGAAACGGTCAGCCAGATTAAGGTGTGTGCGATATATGGCATGCGGATCACTCAGATGAACTGTTTGCGTTGAGACATGAGAACAGAAACGGTTCAACTTAACAAGATGTGTGTGATACGCGGCAAATAGGTCTGTAATCAGAAATATGTGTGAAGAACGATAATAACATAGACAGCTGCTGCTAATACGACGTGTGTGTTGTGCGATGGGATTGCATACAGAACAACAACATATATACACACACTTTTATAAGGACATGCTTGCATAACCAAATTAAACATCCACTTACATAGGTGGCTACTACAACCGTCGCATTTGCACACACCAAAGTAAACTATTACATGCATAACATAGGTGACTACTACACACATGACATTTCCACACACCAATAAAGTAAACTATATATTACATGCATGATTAACTAGCATAAATGATCATCTAATCATCACCTACTTCTTGTGACGCTTGCTCTGCTTGTGGATCGATCCGGGCTCGTCGATTTGGGTAACGAGGCACTTCCTCATGTCAACGATCCGCCTGTGCATCTCATAGCATGTGTACACGCTCTTGGCCGTGAACCTAAGGTGAGGTTCATCCAGTTGCCGCATCCAGGCCCTGTGCCAGGATAGGGGGCTTGTTCTCTGGGCATCCTGCTTCATCTTTTCATAGTAGGGGTCGATGATGGCCGAGGCAAGTTCGACCAGGGAGTCCTTCTTCGTGCTACCCCAGACCCTGTAGTGGTCACGGATTTCGACAAGGTTCTTGCAGGCCAAGCCCGTAACACTGAGCACATTTACATCGTCGTTGGTTTCCAGTGGCGAACTTGTAGTCTGTGCTGTTGACAAACCTGTTGAAACAGTCGCAAGGCTCTGTGGCCATGCAGTAGTGGTAGATGAGGACATGATGGTGCACACACAACTGGGCGACGGCAACCTTCTGATCTATGTTGGGACGACCGACGGTGTACTGGAGGTCGATGCTGACCACCTTGTACTTGTCTCGAGCAAGCAACTGCTCAACGCTGTTGATGTAGTCGTCCATCACAGCCGGGTCATGGTGTACACCACTGAGAGATCCATCTCCCTCGCGTGGGTCTCCACTCTATGTGCGCCGAACTCCATTCGAGCGCCGCTGGACATCCCCTCTCTATGTGTCGTCGTGGGTGTGCTTGTTGTGTTGTGGGGCACGATCGAAAGGTTGAAGAGACTAAGGTTATAATGGCCGCTGGAATTAAAGAGGAAGCTGGACGGCCAGCAATATAGGCAGGCCCTGATGGCGGTTCTAATTTGTAGTGCGTAACTCCATCGTGCCGCACGTAACTGCATCACGTGGCAACACCCGCAGCGCAATCGCATGCATATGGGGCCCCCGACGTGATCGTGCACACGCCCAACCGCTGGCAGAGCGCGCGCAGAGGGACACGACCAGAGCGCTCCGCGGTTGAGGGAGTCTTGGACTAAGGGGTCCTCAGCCGTCCGGCCTGTTAACCATGGGCCGGACTGATGGGCTGTGAAGATACGAAGACCGAAGACAGCACCCATGTCCGGATGGGACTCTCCTTGGCATGGAAGGCAAGCTTGGCGATGGAATATGTAGATTCCTTTCTTTTTAACCGACCTTGTGTAACCCTAGATCCTCCCGGTGTCTATATAAACCGGAGGACATAGTCCGGAGGGAGAGATACTCATTACCATAGTAATACATGCTAGGCTTTTAGGGTTTAGCCATCTCGATCTCGTGGTAGATTAACTCTTGTAATACGCATATTCATCAAGATCAATCAAGCAGGAAGTAGGGTATTACCTCCATAGAGAGGGCTCGAACCTAGGTAAACATCGTGTCCCCCGTCTCCTGTTTCCATCGACCTTAGACGCACAGTTCGGGACCCCCTACCCGAGATCCGCCGGTTTTGACACCGACATCGGTGCTTTCATTGAGAGTTCCACTATCCCGTGCCCAAAAGGTTCGATGGCCCCTTCAATCATCGACAATGACATTGTCCAAGGAGAAACTTTCCTCCCCGGACAGATATTCGTGTCCGGCGGCTTCGCGCTGCGGGCCAACTCGTTTGGCC
This sequence comes from Aegilops bicornis, assembly GCA_021605145.1. Classification (NCBI taxonomy): domain Eukaryota; kingdom Viridiplantae; phylum Streptophyta; class Magnoliopsida; order Poales; family Poaceae; genus Aegilops; species Aegilops bicornis. The sequence continues at coordinate 212,166 of CM038671.1, read as the reverse complement.
ACCTGGAGCAGATCGATAGCTACGTCCCTGGCCATCAGGTCAGATTTGGGAGCTTGAATTACGTTGCAGACATTCGTGGAGATTTGATCTTCGCCGGATTCGAGACCGCGGTGACCGCTCCTGGTCACCTTTACGAACATGACCTAAACCTGTCGTCAGACCGCATCCAGGAGAGAGCTCCTGTAACCACTCTGGCCTTAGATCCAGAGCACACTGCAGCATCCAAGAATTGGAGGCTCAACCCCACCACGGAGGCCAAAGATTCCCCGACGTTGGAGCCGCACATGGACTTAACCTCACACAATACTCATGTCACCGGAACTCCGGACTCTTCTCCGGGTATAAGTTCCGAACTGATGCTGAACTTGATCACTTATTGATCTTCGAGTTCAGCACCGCAGACATCTTCCAGCACTCGCCCTTGGGCGATGTGCTGAACTCATTAAAGAACTTCTCCTTGGCGTGGGACTCACAGTTGAACTATGTTCGGTACGAACTAGAGGTTGAAAATGGAGAATTTTGCTTCCCACCCGCCACCGACTTCATAGCCACGGTTGAGGATTTAACCGACATGCTTGATTACGGCTCTGAAGACATTGACGGTATGGACGACGATGCTGATGAAGAGCAAGACCAAAATCCGCCATATACTGGATGCTGGACGGCCACTTCTTCGTATGATGTGTACATGGTGGATACACCCAAAACAACCAATGACAATGACAAAGAAAATCCAGTCGAGAATAAACCTCCTGAGACACAGCAAAAACGCCGGCGTCCTCGGCGCCGCTCTAAGTCACATCGTTCAAAAGACAGCAATGTTGGCACCGGCGAAAATAATACTCCGGACGATGCTGAAAATAATGAATACCTTGCTGAGGTAACATCCAAACAGGAGGAGCAAGAAAACGGGCAAGCTAGCCCGGCATTTAACAAAGGCCAGGCCCAACGACTCGGAGGACGGTAGTTACTGTCCGCTCTCCGAGGACGAGGAAAGCCTCGGCAACAAAGATTTCATCGTGACTGAGGAACCTCTCGAGAAGGAGCGCTTCAAGCGCCAGCTAATAGCCACTGCAAGGAGCCTGAAAAAGAAACATCAGCAACTTCAAGTTGACCAAGATCTGCTCGTCGACAGATGGACTGATGTCCTGGCAGCCGAAGAATACGGCCTCAGACACCCAGCCAAGAGTTACCCGAAGCGAAGGCAGCTACCCTAGTTCGATGAAGAGGCGTCGGAGCCCATACCTCCCTCGCGTAATGCGGCAGATCGACCACTACGCGGTCGGGACAGTGCGGCGGACCGACCACCATGTGGTCGGGTTAGAGCGACAACTCAGGCCGAACAGCAGCCTGCCCCACCGCCTCGTAAAACTAGAGAAGAAATAGCTCGGGGTCATACATACGACCTCCGGCAGACCCTGAATAGTAGAGCAGGACATACCCGATCGATTTATGGATCGCGAGGACGTCCCTCAACACGTGATGATGGCTACCTATTCGGACGTGACAAACCTAGTCACACCCGAGCCGATAACCGTAGATGAACTCCATCGGAGCTATGGCGCAATGCGGCCAGGTACAGAGGCGCCGCACACCCTCTTTTCTTCACTGATGAAGTAATGGATCACGAATTCCCCGAAGGGTTCAAACCCGTGAATATTGAATCATACAACGGGACAACTGATCCTACGGTATGGATCGAGGATTTTATCCTCCACAGCCACATGGCCCGGGGAGATGACCACCATGCTATCAAGTACCTCCCGCTAAAGCTTAAAGGACCAGCTCGGCACTGGTTAAACAGCCTGCCTGAAAATTCTATTGGCATTGGGAGGACTTGGAAGAGGCCTTCCTCGACAACTTCCAAGGTACATATATCCGGCCACCAGACGCCGATGACTTAAGACACATAGTTCAACAGCCCGGGGAGTCAGCCATGAAGTTCTAGACTAGGTTCCTAACTAAAAAGAACCAGATCATTGACTGTCCGGATGCAGAAGCCCTAGCGGCCTTTAAACATAGCATCCGTGACGAATGGCTCACCCGCCACCTCGGCCAAGAAAACCCAAAATCTATGGCAGCCCTCACGGCACTCATGACCCGCTTTTGCACATGTGAGGATAGCTGGTTGGCTCGTAGCAAAAACACAGCCAACAAGGCAGGCCCCTCTGAGGTTAAGAACAGCAACGGCAAGCTCCGACGTAACAGACACAAACACCGAAGCAATGTTGACAATACCGACGACACTACAAATCAACGCCGGATTCAAGGCTCCAAGCCCAGCCAAAGGAAGAAACCGTATAGGAGAAACAATCAGGGACCATCCAGCCTGGACCGCATACTCGACCGCCCATGCCAGATACATGGCACCCCAGACAAACCGGCCAATCATACCAACAGAGATTGTTGGGTTTTTAAACAGGCCAGCAAATTAAACGCTGAGAACAGGGAAAAGTAACCATAGAGCAAGGACGATGACGAGGAGGCCCGACAACCGAACACAAGGGGACAGAAGAAGTTCCCCCCAAGTCAAAACAGTAAACATGATATATGCTACACACATCCCTAAAAAGGAACGCAAACGCACACTAAGGGACGTCTACGCGATATAGCCAGTCGCCCCAAAATTCAATCCATGGTCATCATCCCCGATCACCTTTGATCGTCGGGATCATTCGACCAGCATCCGTCATGGCAGTTCGGCCGCGCTAGTCCTCGATCCAATCATCGATGGATTTCACCTGATGCACGTCCTTATGGACGGAGGTAGCAGCCTCAATCTGCTCTATCAGGATACAGTGCGGAAAATGGGTATCAATCCATCACGGGTCAAGCCCACAAAAACTACCTTTAAGGGAGTCATACTAGGTGTGGAGGCCCGGTGTATGGGCTCAATCACGCTAGAGGTTGTCTTCGGGTCTCCGGAAAATTTCCGAAGAGGAGTTAATCTTCGACATCGTCCCCTTTCGCAGCGGCTATCACGGCACTACTCGGACGAACCGCATTTGCTTGATTCAATGTTGTGCCACACTATGCTTATCTCAAGCTCAAGATGCCCGGTCCACGCGGCGTCATCACGGTCAACAGAAATACGGAACGCTCCCTCCGTACAGAAGAGCACACAACTGCCTTAGCAGCCGAAGTACAGAGTGGCCTTCTCAAGCAGAACCCTAATTCGGTTGCCGAGCCCATGGACACCATTAAGAGGGTCCAAACTACCCCGTAGAAGGACAGCTCGGCTCGTCAGGAGCTTGATTAGCAATCCGGCCTCCGTCTCAGTCCCTATCAAGTGGTGGCAATCGTGTCGTGTGTACATAACTACGCACTCGAAATCCCATGGGCATCGACGGAGGCATAGCTAACTTGTGATCCACAGGGCAGCTCGACCGCCCCGGACACTCATACTTTCACTATTTACCTTTCTTCTTTTATTTTTTCTTTTTTCAGGCCTTTCCTGGCGGCCTGATCATCGGTCCTCTTGAAAGACAAAAACACCAAGACAACAGGAAGCATGGACGTACTGGAAAACTCTTAGGTGGTGTCTTTAACGATCCCTTTACCTATCTTCAGGACCCATACACAGCTCTCTCTTGGTAAAAGCATAGTAAATAGCCATTCAGCTTATCGCACCACTTGTATAAATGTGCTTTAACGCACCAATGAAATTATAGTAGAAACAGTTTGCGGCCCAAGTTTCCACGGCTTTCGCTTACCACTGCTTCTTCCTTTTTCTTCCTTTCTGGTAATTCTATCAGATAACACATGTACACTCAGTGCATTCCAACTTGCCAGGGGCTTCATAGCACCCCACAAAATGGCAACAAAAGTCTGAACACTTTTACAGTATAGTTCGGCACCCCAAATTTAGCATTATATGCATTGGCTCCGAATCATGTCTTTGGTCAATAGTTGGGTTGCCCAGCTCCTGTGCTTGCTACCTTACGTTCCGCTATATTGGCTAAGGTAGTGAAGGGAGAACTACTGCGATTGTGCCCTGGTTTATCCTAAGGAGCACCTCAGTAGAGAAAGCTGAAAACTGACTACGGCGAGAGCCGGTCAGCTGTTCGGAGGTTGCAAATCATTGGAGATTTCTCCCGCATTATGCGAAGGATCGGCACTTCTCGATCAGACGCTCATATCACTCTGGTTCGAATACTATGGGTTGTGTACATGTTTTATTGTAAAACTCCTATGGTTAAGTGAGGGCGTTCAAGCCGCATAGTCTGATTTCCTGGTTCGTTGCGCTAAACAACTCCTTCAAGGACTATATAATTGGATCAAGATTGTTTAGATTCCATCCCAAACACCTCCATACTACCTACGTGGGGGCAAAAGCCGATGACTGGCCAACCCTCAGATTTCATACAACACGGCCGCACAGGAGGAAAAACTTTAAAACATAACAAGCATTGTAAACCGACTTCATTTCATCATTCCAGGCAAAGACAACATGAACATATTCATTCAAAAATAATGTCCTGCCCACACTGTGTTGCTGCAATGCGAGACCCCTCTAGGACATCCGCAAAATAGCGCTCGGGTGTGCGGTGCTCCTTGCCCACTGGCGGCCCCCTGGTCAGCTCGACGGCGTCCATCTTCGCCCACCACATCTTGCAACAGGCGAAGGCCATGCGTGCACCTAATACAGGCCGATTGCTTGACGATGTCCATCCGAGGACAGAAGTTCACCAGCCGCTTCACGAGTCCGAAGTAGCTGCCGGGCATAGCTTCGGCTGGCCACAACCGGATTATCAAATCCTTCATGGCTAGTTCGGCCACACTATGCAGCTCCACCAGCTGTTTTAGCTGATCGACGAAGGGCACGGGATGCTCTGGCGCAAGATACTGCGACCAGAACAATTTCTCCGTGGAGCTCCCTTCTTCGGCTCGAAAGAACTCCGCGGCGTCGGACACATTGTGCGGCAGATCGACAAAGGCTCCTGGAGAACTCCGAATCCGGGTTAGTAAAAAATACATCTTCTTCATATACTTGCTTTGCATACTCAATGCCTTACCCGCCACGATCTACTTGGCCTCCTGGATCTCTTGGAGGGTGCCCTGGGCCTCATCCCGGGCCGTCTCCGCGCCCTGACGAGCCTTGGCGAGTTCGGTCTCTCCAACCGACGCATCGCGCTCCAAGGTCTCGCTCTTCCTCATCAAGGCCTCGAGCTCTGTTGGACCTCGTTGACCCGGGCCTTGAGCTTCTTACGGGCAGCCTGCTCCTTGACAGCCTTCCCCTCGGCTTCGGTCAGGGCCTTCTTCAGGGCCTCGACCTCAATCGTTGATCCTATACATATCATGAAACTTCGGTCAATATACATAATCTTACTCTTTTCGAGTATTTTCCAGGTTATTACATACCTTGATTCTCCTGGAGCTGCCTCTTCACCTGGCCAAGCTCCTCCCCGGCCTGCTCCAGCCTCCGCTTTAGTTCGGAGACTTCGGCAGCATGTGAGGCCGCGGCCAGCAGCGACGCCTGCATATTCATTCCCGAAAAATTTAGTTAGTTTCCTACAATAAAGGATTGCTCCTCTGTCCGGTTTTTTCTTTCTGAATCACCGGACAGTATCTCAGGGGCTACCGTCTATATTGGTATTTTCTCTTTTCGTCGCTTACCTCAAAACATGTCAGCAGGCTACTGCAGGCTTCGGTTAGTCAGCTCTTGGCGGACTGAACCCTTTCAATCACCGTGCCCATAAGAACACGGTGCTCATCCACAATGGAAGCGCCTCGCAGCGCTTCCATCAGATTATCTGGTGCCCCTGGTTGGACAGGGGTCACCGAGGGAATAGGCATACCCCCTTCTTTCGAAGGACATTGCGTGCCAGATTCCGGAGCCGTATCGGTCTCCGGAATCAAGTCCGAGTGAGGGCCGAACTGAGTACGACCCTCCTCCCAGTCTCTAGGGGGATTGGTTCCCCCTGGTGTTCGGCGACGGGGGCTACGCCTTCGGGCACCTCTTGAGCCTCCCCCAGGCCTGGGAAGGTCCGTTGGGAGAGCATCTCGTCGTCTCCTTTGGCCTTGGGAGAGTAGGCGGCCGGCGGTGTCTCGCTGGCCATCTCCTTTGAGTCGAACGAACCTCTTGATGAGGATCTCTGGGAGCTGTCGTGGGCCGGACTGCGATAGCATAATTAACCATGTAAAAACATTGAAGAGGAGAGGCTGAACATATGGGTATGCGGGAGTCATAGCACTTACAATGCAGCTGGAGGCTTAGTGCGGGGGTATCGCTCCGGACTGCTGCCGGCGTCCCACGCAGAGTTATCCGCGAAGGAGCCCTTCCCTTTCTTGGATGTCCCCGCCTCCAGGTTCGTGGAGGCCGCCCTCTTCTTCCTTCCCTCATCAGGGGGAGGGTTGTCCTCCTCCTCCTCCTCCTCATCATCATCATCTCATCTTCGGCGGTGGAGGAGCGGGTCTTGTCTTCGGATGTCGCGTCCGAAGCGCCCCTGTGACGGGGGCCACTCCGGACCCCCTTGGCCTTCCCCTTGGCCTTCTTCGCTGGCGCGGTATAGGGCGCCGGCACCAGCATCTTCACTAAACGCGGAATGACTGGTTCTTCTGGTAGCGGAGCCGGACACTGGATCCGCTTCGCCCTCTCCATCCATTCCTGAAGAAGCAATGACAGTAAATGTTCAGATATCCTCCTTGAAGCAAACAAGTAAAGGATGCGTTGAAAACTCACCTTGCCAGTGGGGTGGTTAATGTCGTGCCCACACTCTGAATCCGTGGCTGGCGGAATCTTGTTGCCCTTGAAGAGCAATTTCCAGGCGTCTTTGTGAGTGGTCTCGAAGAGCCTCTTCAAGGTATGGTGCTTCTTCGGATTGAACTTCCATAGCGGGAGGCTTCGGCTTTGGCACGGGAGAATCCGTTGAACTAGCATCACCTGGATTATATCGACAAGTTTGACATCCTTGTCCACCATGCTTTGAATGCACGTCTCGAGCGCTATCAGCTCGTCTGGTGAACACCAGTTCGGGCTCTTCTCGACCCAGGAGGTGAGCCGCATTGGAGGACCGGGGTTGAATTCGGCAGCTGCGGCCCAGTTGGCGCCGCGGGGTTCTATAAGTAGAACCATTGTTTCTGCCATTCCTTGACAGTCTCCACGAAAGTGCCTTTCGGCCACGAGACATTGGACAACTTACTCACCATGGCTCCTCCGCACTCCGCGTGCTGGCCATCCACCACCTTCGGCTTCACGTTGAAGATTTAGAGCCATAGCCCGAAGTGGGGTTGGATACGGAGGAAGGCCTCACACATGACGATGAACGTCGAAATGTTGAGGAAGGAGTTTGGGGACAGATCATGGAAGTCTATACTGTAATAGTACATCAGCCCATGGACAAAAGGGTGGAGTGGAAACCCTAGCCCGCGAAAGAAATGAGGGATGAATACCACCCTCTCGTTGGTCTTCAGCATGGGGACGACTTGTCCCTGGGCCGACAGACAATGGGCGATTTCCTTCGCCAAGTACCCGGCCGCCCGAAGCTCAGTAATGTCCTTCTCCTTGACGGAGGAGACCATCCACTTGCCTTGACCTCCGGATCTGGACATGGTTGAGTGCTAGCTTGAGTGGGAAGAAGATGAGAGCTTGGGCGCTGGAGCTCAAGATTGGAAGGGCGGAGGAAGAGAGAAGGCGTGGGAGAAGAAGGGGAAACACTTATCCCCTTATAAAAGCAGTGAATATTGAACGCCTCCCCACTCGCCTCAAAACTCGCCTATTCCCAAGGACTGTGTAAATGGTACGGTTGGGTTACCCACGCCCGTATTGATGAGAATCCCGCAATAAGGGGACACGATCTCTGCTTTGAGAAGACGTGCCAATGGCAACCGCGTCTCGAAAGGTGGAGCGGCAGACGAAAAACGGTTTGAAATTATGACCGGACAGATGTGATGTCATGTTACAGAAAGTTGTCAGCAGATTGGACTCATGTAAAATTATATTCTCTCTGCGGTTGTGTGTCGTGTGTATGTTGCAGGTCCGAATACGTCAAATACGTCCGAAGGCTATCTTGGAGTTTGGAAGGAGGAACCCGCCTTGCAATGCTGAAGACAGACCTACGCGTCGGATACCTTGTCATTGAAGCCAGGTTCGGGAGCTACTGAGGGAGTCCTGAACTAAGGGGTCCTCGGGTGTCCGGCCTGTTAGCCATGGGCCAGACTGATGGGCTATGAAGATACGAAGACCGAAGACTGCACCCTGTCCGGATGGGACTCTCCTTTGCGTGGAAGGCAAGCTTGGCGACGGAATATGTAGATTCCTTTCTTTGTAACCGACCTTGTGTAACCCTAGATCCTCCCGGTGTCTATATAAACCGGAAGACTTAGTACAGAGGGAGAGATACTCATTACCATAGTCATACAGGCTAGGCTTTTAGGGTTTAGCCATCTTGATCTCGTGGTAGATCAACTCTTGTAATACTCATATTCATCAAGATCAACCAAGCATGAAGTAGGGTATTACCTCCATAGAGAGGGCCCGGACCTGGGTAAACATCGTGTCCCCCATATCCTGTTACCATCGACCATAGACGCACAGTTCAGGACCCCCTACCCAAGATCCGCCGGTTTTGACACCGACAGCGGTCGCCTCAACGGCGAGCAACCATATATATATATATATATATATATATATATATATATATATATATATATATATATATATATATATATATATATATATATATATATATATATAAATGTAGCAGTTGAACGCGCAAGGAAAAGCTGTCAAAAAGCCGAGCGCACCGACGGATGCGAGCAGAGCGTGCCAACGGACGCGAGCAGACCTTGCAGAGGGACACAATCAGAGGCCAGCATAGTGATACGTGGCAAATAAGACGAACTGTGCGAGCGATGTCGGAGACATCAAGCACGAATCAGATTAGAGTTGCGTATGCGATACGTGGCATACAGTTGATCCATCCGAGCTGTTTGTGATGGAATGAGCCGTGTGTGTTGCGGGTAAACGCTTGCTGGTATATAACCTTAAATTTAATCAAAAAGTGTTAATGCATGTTACAAAAATTGTATAGCTGGAAACTATGTTCAAATATGGCTCCAACGATATAATCTTTGGCGACATGCATTCTTATTTTATTAGTTAAATCCTACTTAAAAACCAGGACATGGGTATAGCATGTAATTAAATCGCATACATTTTTCTATTAACTGTATGTGCATGTGTCCTTTCGTCCTCCTCTCGCACATCTTGTCACCCCGTTGCCGCAGACGGTTTACAGCGCAAGCTTGCGCAGCGCGCGGGGGCGTTCTTTTGGCCAAACGGTGGCGCCAATGAATTGTCGATGAGCCTGTTCTCGCGCAACCTCGTAGGTTCCAGCGCAAGCTTCCCGCCCGACTCAGTGAAATCCCCCAAAATCCGAATGCTTACTGGCCTGCTATAGAAACCCTCACAGCCGGCGAGTCCTGGGTCGCATTTTCCCTCCCTCCCTGTAGCTTATCTCGTCTGCTTCTCCCACAATCGCCAATGGCACCAGTCTGTCATCGTCGCTCAGCCACTCCGCCGTCATCAGAGGACAGCTCCAGCCGGGAGGCTACACCGCGGCAGCGGCGCAGTCCCCGGCGTAGTGTAGTGCGTGTGGCGTCCCTGTTGGGTATGCGCGGAACACCCATCACACGCTCCGTCGCTGCTGCCCGTCGGCAGCTTTTGTCGTCCGCCGTTGCCGCCACACCACCGTCGAAGGACAGGGCCATCTCCCGCTCCGCCGCCGTGACCCGAAGGCGGGAGGTGGCCGTCGTGGCCGCCACCCCACTGCCGGCCACCGTGGCCATCACCCGCTCCGCCACCGCGGCCCGAAGGCGAGAGGTGGTGATCGTGGCCGCCACCCCGTCGTCGGCCGCCGTGGCCGCCAGCCCACCGTCGACCGCCAGGATTATCACCCGCTCCGCCTCCGCGGCCCAAAGGCGGGAGGTGGAGGTGGAGGCCCGCACGTGCGTTAGCGACCTTGCGTGCTACATCGAGTTCCTGCGGGAGGAGGAGGAGCACCTCGCCGAGCATGCAAAGAGCCTTACCGCAGCCGTGGCCGCGGCACACGCCGACGCAGAGGTGAGGAATCAGGGGATCTACAAGCAGTCTGGCCGCTTCACGAGGGATCATCAGGAGCGGCAGTGGGCATTCGAGCTGGCGAGCGTCTTGAACGTGCAGCAGCGGCATGCACCGTATTTCATTTGTCCAGCTTGTCGGTAGGCTCCTCCTCCTCCTCTGCCTCTTATTGAGTGCGCTCGGCAGAGGAGAGGCTGCCAGAAGTAGCACAAAGCCCCTCCGTGCTAGTAGTAGTATTTAGGGGCTATTTTGTTCAGTTCATCTGACTATAGATGTGTGGTCGAACTGTACAACATACTTAAAATTAGCTAGTATATATAGTTGAACTAGCTATTTCAGTACGTGGTTGGCAACAATTGGGGAGAAGTTTGGTCGGTTCAGCTGTCGAGTTGAACTGTTTGTATAAATTAAGAACGACTACTTAATCTATGAATGAGGTCTTTGCTTGATTACTGAATTTTAGTTGCAAAAATTAGATAGTGCTAGTGATTTCTAGCTGCATATTTTGAAAAATCGCAGTGTTACAAGGATTGACAAATGGCAACGCTACTAGATCAACAAATGTAAACCTTTCCAGTTTGACAAATGGCAACTTACCCAATATGACAGATGCAAATCTTACCAAATTGTTTGTACGTGGTTGCACACGGGTCATCCAAAACAACCGTTTGGGTTGAAGGGATGCACAAATCCTACGCTGCGGATTTTCCATTGACTTAAGGGGGAAGAGCATAGATCTCACTTTGCATACGGGTGTTCTACCTAAAACGTTTGCGATCAAGAGCTGCACAAATCCTGCTCGCCACATTTTCCCTTGGCTTCCTGGGAAAGCTGTCGGTTTGCATACGGGTGTTCTAACTAAAACGTTTGCGATGAGTGTTTTATATTTAAAAACCAAATTAAACCGGGGAAACCGAATTAAACCTAGGGAAGCTGACAAAAATTTTACCACGACGTGTTGAAGCCTCTTCATGATAGCATGCCAAGTTTCATGAATGTCAGACGAGTTTTGGATTTACTAGAATTTAAAAACCAGGTATCTCAATGTTTGCGGCCGAGTGACGGTGGCAGGGTGTTTGAAATTCATTCCCATTTCTTGCATGGGACCTAAGTATGCAACCAAGGATACATATTTGATTTTTCAACCAGTTTATTTGCACTGGAGAATGTGCATGTAGTTCAAATTTGAATTATGCACATAAAATGCCTGGAAAACCCAGTTAATGTATAAAAATGTCCAAACGAACCCCAAAAATTCCAAAATTGAACACAACACTCCTGTTGTTCTATGTTGACACTCGAAAAAAATTTGAAAGCAATAAGAGGCAACGTATATCGTTTCGTCCCCAAAGGTGGCACGTTCCCTGCCGAAACCATCACGCTTGTTGTGAGAAGCTCTGGTTTGTGAGAAGCTTATACCCAAACCTGCCCCAAATGGGACAACATTTTTACCACGACATGTTGATGCCGCTCCATGATAGCATGCCAAGTTTCATGAATTTCAAATGAGTTTTGGATTTACTAGAATTTAAAAACCAAGTATCTCAATGTTTGCGGTCGAGTGACGGTGGCAGGGTCTGTGACATTCATTCTCATTTTTTGCATGGGACCTAAGCATGCAACCAAGGACACATATTTGATTTTTCATTCCGTTTATATGCACTGGAGCATGTGAATGTAGTTGAAATTAGAATTATGCACCTGAAATGCCTTCAAATCCAAGTTAATGTATTAAAACGTCCAAACGAACCCTGAATAATTCCAATTTTTTTGACGACACACCTATAGTTGCATGTTTACTACAGATAAAAGTTCTAACAATTCAAACACCATCCTTTGTAGCTGTGAACCCATTACGTAAATCAAATCAAGACGATAAAACAAGTAGATCGCACACAGTTTATTATCACAAACCGTGTGAGATGCAGCACAAAATATCTTGGAGCACCATCAGTGTATAGAACGCCTATGGCTTATGCGAGAAGGTGCGTCGGCTACAGTACACAGCCGGTGTGTCAAGCACACTAGCTCACTCCCCAAATATCATTTCACTGTTGATTCGTCGTTGGTGAAAGATGGGGACGTGGACCCACGTCGTGAGGGCAACTTTGGCGGCCCACTTTGGCCAGAGCGCGGCCAAAGCCGCCTGGCACGTTCTAACAAGCTTCGTGAGGGCAACCGCAGTCTGCGTCCGGGCGGCCAAGGCAGCCCAAACGGCCGTTGTTGCTTCTGAGGCGGCGGCGGCAGCATCTGCCTCGAGGATAGCAACTGGCGAGAGCGGCACAACAGTTTTCCGTTCCACAGCGGTGGCCTTAGCCCTGATGGAGGCCGCCCACTACCATGTCGAGGTCATCGACGCCCAGCTTGTGGTAGTCACCACATAAATCGAACGAAGCTTCTCAGACAACGGTCGGCAACCCATGGCTGAAGAGCTGGCAATCTCCGAGAGAGTTCGAGCAGCCATCCGTTCCTGCGCGGCATACCTTGCCACGACGGAGCCCGCCAGAGCCCAGATCACGGCCACCCATGCCCAGCTCGTGGCGGCCTATGCAAAAGATATGGCGGACGCGAATGGCGAGATGCTTCCCGAGTATGGTGCAATTGATGCCATGGAGCCCCTTCCCCAGGAGATTGTCAGGCGTGAGCTGGACATGGAGGCGGCGGCGGAGATCGACGAGCACCAGCCATAGTAGTACTCTTTGTTTTGTTTAATTAAGAGTGCCAATCTTTAATTTGTTAGAGTAATGTTTAGGTCAGCTAGCTATGTTTAATTGCTGAACCTGCTCGATTAAGAAGTTAGTCTCCTTTGTGTACCCAAATTATGCAATGACGTGGATGACCACTGTAACCAGGGAAATTCGAACCAAAACTTTTGACGTTCAAACTCAACACACACGGGTTAAGCTATCTGAATTGTTTGTGATGTTCACATATCGTACACAGTTCTGAATAAGGGACCGTGTCTGATGACACTTTGCGTGCCAGTTTTTTCGCTGAAGCGTTTTTTCAAATTTTCGGCTTCCGCAGAAATATTTACCTCCCCGCCCCCTTACCAAAAACTACATTTCCCCTGTTCCCGCCTTCCTTTCCAAGTTGAAACCTTCACTCCTTGCTTGCAGCGCTGCCACCTCACCGGCGACCCTCCTTCACGCTGCTCGGCCTCACCTATCCAGGCAGGTAATCCACACCCGACCCCCATCCTCCTCCTTCCACATCCTACATACCCCGACCACCGGCGCGAGCGTGACACCTTCCACCCAAATCACCGACCCCTCCACCAAATAAGCGCCGCCCTAAGCCATGGTGCATGTAGTATAGCCAGGATCTCAAGGAGCATTTGGCAGCGGAGAAGCAAATCGCGTCAAGACGCGTGCGGATGAGGTCGCGATGGCTGCCATTCGTGCCGACCCCCAGATCTTAGAGGAGCACCTCGCCGTCGAGGCCACCGTTGACGCCTCGCGCGCCGACGCCGCGACGCGGTTGGCTGCTTTAAACAACAGTTCGTGGCGTTTTCTCGAGGCCATCGTTTGCTAGCTACTACCTTTCCTTAACAAATTCTAGTGAATTGTGCTATCTACTTTTACCATGCAATCTTCTGCTATAGTGTATATGTTCTATATGTCTTGCAATGTGGTGTTCATTTAACTGCTTGGTTCAATTCTGCAAATGTGATGCTCAATTCTTCAGGGTGCAATATTTCTAAGTTATTAAGCATGCTTGGTTTGGTTAACTGTCTGATCTTCTATTACGAGTATGTTATATTATGCAATGTCATGCTCAGTTAGCGTTTGGTTCATTTGTTGTGGCGATTAGTTAACTGCTTGGATCAATTCTACGATGCGATGTTCAATTATTGTGGCTGCATTCTGTTATTGTATACCATGTCTTTACCTAATATGGAAGGACACAAGCTTTCATGGTTCTCCATAGGTTAATCACAGGTTTTTTTTAAGGGAATAATCACAGGTTACTGTGTCCTTACATAGCAGCGTGGTCACGACCTTGTTTTTTTTTTTTTTGGCCGTATTGGGCTCGGCCCACACTGCCTACTCCACCACACGCGGACGTGTTCCCCCTCGCTTAGATTTGTTTTGGCCCACACTGCCTCCTCCACACGCGCATGTCTTCCCCTCGCTTCGTTGATTTTTTTCCTTAGAATAAGAAAGTCCGATCCCTCTACAACTCAGAGCAGAGCAATCAAGGGAGAACCCAGCCGCGAGCCATCGATGCCGCAACCTCGGTATTGGGCTTGCAATCAATTAAAGTTTGTCTCCAATACATCTTGAGGCAGAGGCAGATCACATCTTGCTTCACGGCGACGGCGGCGGCAGCAGCGAGCCATCCTTCGTTGCACTACTTTCAAGCGTCGCGGTCGCTCCGTACCCGACGCCCGTCGCAACCTAGATTTGGAGGAGTCGCCTCCCGTTCCGTCCCATGCGCCGGCTAGAGGAGGAGTCGCCTCCCGTTCCATCCCGTGCACCGGCCGTGTGGAAGACAGAGAGAGAGATGAGCGAAGGAGGGAAAGCATGGAGGAGTAGCCTCCCGTTCCGTCCCGTGCGCCGGCCGTGTGGAAGACAGAGAGAGAGGAGCGAAGGAGGGAAAGCATGGAGGAGTCGCCTCCTGTTCCATCCCGTGCGCCGGCCGTGTGGAAGACATAGAGAGAGGAGCGAAGGAGGGAAAGCATGGAGGATTCCGTTGGTGGTGCTGCTCTGAACGTTCTGGATGAGGCTACTTTGGTTCTGACCTGCAGCCCTCGGTGTGGCAGGAGATGGAGTTGGCTACTGAAGCAATGAAACAGGGATTATTGAAGGTACATGTAATACATAAGTTTGGGTGATCTGTCTTCAGTCCAAAAGGGTGCTAATATGTGAATTTTGTAGGAACAATTAGGTTACGTGGATTGCTTCACCAAGTATCAATGATCCAACTGAGGAAAGTGTTCTTTTCAAGAGACTTGCATCTTTCCTGTATGTTGGATTCATTATAACTCAGACTGTTTGTTATTTGCGAGGAACATGGCAGTCACAAATTTACTCCTCCAACTACCCTGTTTAGCTAACTAGGATGAATTTCAAGCTATCCGCATTCAGATCTTTGGCAATTCAAAATTTGGGCTGAACCTACAAGAAAGCGCGTTCCTCTTATAAGATGAATTTCTGATGTTGTCTTCCAAAACCATTAGCGTCCAGCGTGGCATCATTGATCTTGCTATTGGCAGTATGTGCTGGCTGTTTGTGCTGCTGGCTCTCGAGCCTGACAGACAGTTGTAGGCCCTCGACCCATCTCTATCGAAAGTGTCAAAGGTAGGAATGATATGGCTGGAATTTTATACTACTAAAATTTTATTTCTCACTGACAGGTGGTTCTTTCTCTAGCTATTTCATAGGGGCTAGGTAAAGGCAGACACGCTTCAAGTTCTGGAATTTGACACACATGATGGATATTTAATGGATAAAGTCCATGCCTAATTATCTACTTTAGGAAAATCACAAAATAGTGGGCTAAATATAGGCCCGTTGGGAAGATGAAACATCTACACATATTTCATGGTCCGCCTCCTAGCTGCAGCCGGTGTGCTCGACAGGGCAGTACTTGCATTTGAGGCTCGTTGACATCTCGCGAGTATGGTAACTGTAGGCAGTTTGTTATTGATCCTCTACAAGCACAAAATAATGTTACTCTGACATACTCTGATATAGACATGAGTATTTAATAGTTTAATTTTATGTAATTTGTTCTGACAATTTTTTCATTACAATTAGAATGAGGACCTGAAACATAATTGATGTTTGACAAGAGAATCGAAGTGATCTCTTATGTGTAATTTGATGTCTTAATTTCTTAAACATGACATTGCAGATCGACAAAGCTTTAGCGGATATGCGTTAAGGTGATAATCTGGTAAATGGCTTTACCATTGTATGCTTCTCAATGTCAGACACTCAGACCACAAGAAGTTCGTTGATCCTCTTGCCTAATATGACGAATTATACATTCTGAAAAAAGTTTCAACTCGAGGGTCTGAAATTAGGTAACTCTTCCATATCTTCTGCTAAGCTTTGTTGATTTTTCAGTTCTTACTCCTATTTCTCAGCATCTCAATTTTGGATACATAGAATGGTGCTACAAAACATAGCAAGCCATCTGGCATCCGTGTCTCATATCTTATTTTCATATTTATATTCACCATACTATTCTGAATTCTTTAACTCTTTTAAATTAGGAAGGGATAACTTATTCTTACATTTGATATGGGTGCAACTTCATATGTTTTTAGCATTGTGTCACGTCCTGATTTCTAGGTGGTTCAGTTTTTTTGTTTAAAGCCTTTAGATAAAAAAGATTGAACCCCGCAAAATATGGATGTTGCACATAGCAAAGCTTTATTTTTTAAATTTCTCCCGTCACTCCTCCCTTTCTCTTCCTTCCTGCATAGCCGGCTAATTTGAAAGAAAATAGTGAAGCACTGAGTTGATACGTTTGCTGTTGTGGCATTCTTTAGTTCGAGGGGCTTCGTGCAGGAATTGCTCCAAAATCAGCTGGAATCCGCCATGTTTCCCTGTCCCTCTGACTAACTTGTGAGTTGACTTGGTCAAAAAGAAGACCCTGGGGCGTAGAACCTCTGAGATTTTTTTACAAGAAGCACTTTTGATGGTTCAGAAAGTTTTATAGCAACTACGTGTACTCTACTAAGAGTTTTAGCCCAGCCCATCGGTGAATAATTCCCTTTCAATCCAACTGATTATTGTGTTCCTAACATACAAAGCTAGCTAACTAGCACAAGCAGCTTGATTGATTGTACGTACAAAGCTAGCTAGCTACTACAAGCAACTTGATTGATTGTTCACGGAATGGTTGGGTACTACTACTCCCTTAGATGGATCACCGGCCACTTGCTGAATATACTACCATTAGATGGTTCGCCGTCTGCACATGCATGGAATGTCTCGTGCTGCCATTACTACGAGTCGGTAACCACCAATGATCCAAATTGCCAAAGGAAGGAAGAAGCAAGATATGTTCGATTACAATGTAATTTCGTGTGGTTCACATCTGTTTTCACGCATATTTTGCTTTCACTTTGAATGTTGCCCCTGTCGGTGTCAAAACCGGCGGATATCGGGTAGGGAGTCCCGAACTGTGCGTCTAGGATCGATGGTAACAGGAAACGGGGGACATGATGTTTACCCAGGTTCGGGTCCTCTCTATGGAGTTAATAACATACTTCCTGCTTGATTGATCTTGATGAATATGAGTATTACAAGAGTTGATCTACCACGAAATCGTAATGGCTAAACCCTAGAAGTCTAGCCTATATGACTATGGTAATGTGTGTGTGTCCTTTCCGGACTAACCCCTCCGGTCTATATAGACACCGGGGGATCTAGGGTTTACATAGGTTCACTTACATAAGAAGGAATCTTCGGTCGCCAAACTTGCCTTCCACGCCAAGTAGAGTCCAATCCGGACACGGGTACAGTCTTCGGCCTTCATGTCTTTAAAGCCCATCAGTCTGGCCCGTGGATAACAGGCCGGACGCCCGAGGACCCCTTAGTACAGGACTCCCTCAGCCCCCCTCCTTGATTGTTTGTCACGCTCCGCCACTGCTTGCAGGGCAGCGAGTACGTGGTACTACCTGACACCAAGGTGGAATCCTGGTCCGGTCACCGAGGTTTGTGTTCAGTAACATGGATGCTATATTTAGGTTGATGGTGCCTATGTTTCTCTGATGTTTATGGCCCATCCCGTGAGAAACAATACTACTACCATTTGACAGATTATTACTATGTGAATTGCTACACATTATCACTTCCACTTCTCTTTGTATGTTTTTCCAAGACAATTTAACTTGTTCTCCTAACTACTATTCTATTGGTGCAGATTGGGTTAAGTTATTTTCCAAATTTATTTCCATAAATTTTGAATTTCATTGTCATCTATACTAGGTACTTATGAATAACAGTGTCTTCATTTGATAGAATTGCATTCTTCATGGTTTATTTTTATTTTTTTAGTACACAAATTTATATCAATATCATGATCTATGATACAAAAGGCTACATTAAACCATTTCTTTTTACCAATTTTAACATAGCAAATGCACCATTGTGCTTGTAATAATCCTTGGGTTATGATTACATTAACATTCAACATATAGCCATCTTGCTCTGCATCCACATACCTTCAACTACTTGAAGTTGCATATGGTTTCTATAGTGGAGAATTGTAAGTTCCTTCTCCTAGGGACAATGAGGATAGCAGGAGCAGCAAGCCTCCGAAGCCCTTGGACTGACGGGACGTGAATCCTGAAGGATTTCAGTACAACGGCAAAGAAGAAGGTTTTTTTTATTCTAACTTTCAGTTGCTACTTGCTCTACTCTGCTTCGCACTAAAATTTTAGTATACACATTTTTTTCTCCCAGTGCAACGCACGAGCATATGGGCTTGTGAGGAATAAATCGAATTTGGCTGTACTAAATACATGAGAAACAAATACAATTGCTATATTTCCAAGTTGTTAAGCATGCTAGGTTTGGTTAACTGTCTGATCTTCTATTAGGAGTATGTTATATTATGCAATATGGTGCTTAGTTAATGTTTGGTTCATTTGTTGTGGTGTTTAGCTAACTGCTTGGTTCAATTCTACACTGTGATGTCCAATTGTTGTGGGTATAATTTCATATTGTTGTGCATGTGAGGAATAAATCAAATTTGGCTGCACTTAATACATGAGAAACATTTACAAGTGCTATGTTTCCTAGTTCTTAATCATGCTTGGTTTGGATAAATGGGTTTTCCATATGGCTTGAATTAATCTGATGAATCTGCAATGTGCTTATTTTTCATCAACATATTTTACTGATAGCATGCGAACCCTTACTTAACCTGATGACTAACTACCTTATATGTGTTGCAGGGAAACAATGGGAAGCACTGAGGTTTACAATCGAGGTTAACACGTGCATGGTCCGTTGTCTAATAGCACATTATTGTGCAATTGCAGGAACCATTCTAATATTTAGGTTTTTAACAATTTGGTCTTGCACATGTAGGTCCTGCTGTCAGAGGTTTTGACCCACTGTTCGATCCTTTTTGCATATGGGGAAATGAGTTGTCCATGAATATCAGTCAAGTCAAGAAACTCAGAAAGATTGTTAGGATAAAGAAATTAGCGACAAAAAACAACAAGATCTTTGTCTGCACAATTAAGAAGACATCAGTTCACTACAGGATGGTACGAACTATTATACCTTGCCTTTTTTATTCCTTTGCCCCATTTCCAATATAGAGAAGATATTTATGCACATCCTTGTTTTCAGGCCTTTCCAAAACAGTTCACTGATGATTACCTATCAAACTACCAGTAGTATGGTCAGGAGGCGAGGAAGGTATTCATACAACACCCACGGTTCAATATTGAAGTGTTCCTGAAGAGGACGAAGGATGGGCGGTCAATCATCCACAGGCACTAGCCTAAAGTTACAAAGACCTTCAACATTAATGAAGGCTTCATATTCGCCTTCTGCTTCAGCAGTTTTCCAGATGAGATGCATCTGTCTATATACCGTCTATGATGCTAATTTCGAAAGGTTCTACATGTTGCATGTGAAACTTGGTGCTGGTGCAGTTGTGTAATGGGGTAGCTGAGTGCTGAAGCTATATCATGTTGTACTCTGATGTATTTCAATTATGAAATTCTGCTTCCTTAATATGGAAACGAAATATATTATGTGCCTAATATGAATGTCAATTAGATTAATAAATTGATTATTAATAATATGGCAATTAGCCTGCTAATTGGGTTTTGCTATTGCAAACGGTTGTTGAAAAAATACCGTGGGCGAGGACCTCAGGCAACGCACAAAGTTTCTAGGAATAAACCGTGTTGGATCAATGAACAATCACACACGAATTTCTCTTGTAAACTGTTTGCATTAGGCCACCTTGCGCAAACGTTTACCACATACAAACTGTGTGTGATGGACAGCCTTTGCCACACAGTTTCTTCTACGGATCGTGTGTGATACATTCAATAACGCAAACGATTTAACGGAAAAAATTATGTGTGATGTACCTGTGAACGAAAACGTTTTCCTTGGAGCAACTGTGTGGGATGTACATACGAACGGAAACGTCTAGCGGGGACTGCCTGTGTGGGATGTACTTGCGACCGAAAACATTTTCACCGTTTAGCTCTACTATACGTATTTCCATATTTGAGCGCTCGCCGGTCGCACACGACCTCATTTTGAACCGTTTAGCTCTACTATACATATTTCCATATCCCCGGCGATTTCTGGGCCATGTGGGAAGGAACCCCCTATCGCCCACACTCACTTGGCGACGGTTCCATATGCCTTCGCAGAAAGGGGTTAAAAACCATTTTTTAGCACCAACACGTACCAGTGTGAACACAAACGATTCGGCATAACAAGTTGTGTGTGTTACCCGGCAAACAGGTAGGTAATCAGAATTGTGTGCGATCATTATAGACAGCCCATACGGTCTTTTTTTGTGAATTGTGTGCTCGTCAGGGCACACAGTTCAACAAACCAACCTGTAGGCGATAATGTACAAGATATCTGTCGAATATGTATTACTAACCGTCTGCGATGAGATTGACAGGATAAACAGAGATAACAAATTAATATGAGCGAACGGAAACAGAGATATATACATAGTCTGCTTAATTTAGTCCTTCTTCTTGTTGTTGTTGTTGGATGGCCCCGCGACATCGTCTTGACGAGGACGCTTCTTGCCGCTGACCGTTGGATTTTCATCATCGTCGCCGTCGTCATCAACATTGCTGTCGTCCTCCTCCTCCTCCTCGTTCGACCATTTCTCCTCCTCATCATCGTCGTCCTCTTCTTTGTCCTCCGACGGCTCCTTGTCCGTCTGGTTGTCGTCTGACGACTCCGGAGGCGGTGTCCCTTCCATGATCCAGATATAGTCTAGGTCTGGGCTCGATGCCGGACTCGTGGAAGACGAGCGGGATGATTCTGATGTTGACCTATCATCGGGCGCCAGATTGCTGGCCGTACTGTCGTCCTCGCTGTCGCTCGACATGGCTGTAGAGTGTGTGCCAGTGTACAGCGCGGCCTGCTGGGGACAATGAAGATGGTGGACACTTAAGCGGGGTATGCAGAGAAGAGGAAATGCCAATTGAAGCGGGGGTTGACGTATTACCTAACCGCTGATACAATCGACCGCAATTATTTGTACCCAGTCACTCCAAATTCTCGGGGTTGCGCAGGACTCCTATTGGCTATTTGGTTGGTTTCTTTTTTCACGACAAAAACAAGGAACGAATTTTGGGATTATGCACTCGTACCGGTATGCAAAGAGTAGGACATTTGGCAAGCAATACATTGAGCTCTTCTTATTGATAAAGCCAGTAATAATCAAACTACAAAGGAAAAGAAAAAAATACAAAGGAAAATATCTGCACGAATCTTCGCGTAACATCAATGGCATAGGACCTAGATGTGCATTACTTAGAGCACATCTAGATGTGCTTTAGCAATACTGTCAAACAAAACCCCTAATCATCATTGCAAACAGCGCATAAAACATGGCTAATGCGACAACCACAACTACACATGCTAGTTCCTTCTTGTCTCTTGCTTTCATCGGTTGCCTATGATTGATTATTTCTTGCTTCACCATACTAATTATACAGTCCAGATCAACCAGTTTCTTCTTCAGCTTTATGTTATCTTCTTGTCGGTGTACAAAAAGAGGGGTACACTTTTTGTACCCCTATAACTGTGCACGGGAAGCCTGAGCCGCGGGCACCACCGCACTGAGCAAGGCAAGGTAGGTGAGCCAAGGTAAGGACGAAGCTCGAAAGGAGCAGAACGACGCCAAGACCAAGACCACAAAGAGCAAAGGACGAAAGCGGACTCCCCCGGCAAGATCCTTGCCGGGGGGCGGTTTTAGCAAACCCGGCAAGACCCTTGTCGTGGCAGCTCGTCCCACACCTATGGAGCGAGTCACCCTTGAGTCCACTGCCCCCATGGGGCAAGGATTCGGGAGACATCCCCGTGGTGGGATGCAGATCTTTGTGAAGACATTCAAGATCAGATACACATTATAGAAGATGACGACCCATGGCGGGGTCCCAGCCAAGGAGGACCACAAGGCCCCCGGCAAGAGCCTTGCCGGGATGACAAGAAAGCGCCACAAAGAAGACCCTTGCCGGGGCTCCGGCAAGACCCTTGCCGGGGCTACGACGAGGCCCTCGCGAAGAACACCCGTAGGGCCACCATCAGTCCCATGCCAATCAAACCTTCACTGCCGTTCGCATGCAGCTGCCGACCCAACCAGTTGGGCAGGCACCTGCATGGCGGCAAGCGGATCTTCGTGGAGACCCACCGCTGCGCCACCTCAGCTGCCTGCCTGCCTACATGGCACCACGCGCACCATCGCCGTATGCGTGTCAACACGAAAGGGAGCGGCGACGGACGAGACTGGGCTCTCCCCCGTCCCCGATAAAGCATGGACACCTAAGCAAGACGCATTAAATGCGCCTTGTCATATAATGCGAGGGATAAACTCGCATCGCTGTACCCTTTCCACCTCCTGTGTGCCACTATGGCGACCCCTTTCCCTATAAAAGGAGGCACGAGGCGACTGTGAGGAGGATTCGCTTTTGGAGCTCACACGCCCCATAGCTAGCTCAAGAACACAGATAAACAAACCACCAAAGCAGGAGTAGGGTTTTACGCATCCTCGTGGCCCGAACCTGGATAAAGAGACCGTGTGCTATCTGTTTGATCCGCTCTTCTCACGACCCCGCGCCCCGCAACCATAGTAGGGATTCTTGTGATCCCATAGGTGTCGTCCCCGCACCGACATCTTTGGCGCGCCAGGTAGGGGGCGCAGTTGTGAGAATTGGCTCTAGAAGTTAGCCCGACACTCCTTCATCTTCGTGACCCTTGAAGAAGGAAGGAGACCAGAAGATCAACGCTCGAGCGATCGCCAACAGAAGATAAGTTGCACTGAACCTTTATTTGTGCTACTCTTCTTATTTGAGGTTATTCCCCCCGGAGATGTCACGCCTTTGTATGAGAAACCTGCATGCCAGGGGGCTCTCCCACGATCGGCAACGCCCTTGCCCTGTTTCGAGTCCGCTCAACAACTCAAGCGGCTGCGTCGAGAATGGTAGAGTAACCTTCCATGATCGACAACGCCCTCGATTCTGACTCGTGTCAAGCTCGACAGTTCGAGCGGCCGTGTTCGGAACGGAAAGGTGGCTCGTCCGGCAGACGCTGCATTCGGCAGGCCACAGGGATCCGTCCCCAAAACCCCGCTTAGGGGCTTCCGCCGGCAAGCCTACCCGATCGACGAGGGGCACACATACAAAGAGGAATTGAACGGGGAAATAACATGCATGAAAATTAAGAGTACTTCAAAGTTATATTACATCACGTCATAGCTGCGGTTCTAACTAAAGATAAAATTTGTCTTGGTCGGGAACCCGCAGCGGCGAAGAGGAACGGGATGCTCAATCCCGGCGCTGGCCTTCCACCCTCTTGATTTCGTCGATGCCGTTGGTGATGGGCTTGATGTGCTCCTTGAGCACCGTGAGGTCAACACCGTCCGACAAGCTCTTCATCGAGGCTGCAAAGTCAAGGTCGGAATTCCAGTGCGCCACCTTGGTGAGGACCTTGGTCACGACCCTCCGGCAAAGTCGCCGGGCCTCCTCGGCCGGCGTGGCCGTCCTGGTGGAGTGAAGATAGGCCAAGGCTCTGAGGACGCCCTCGAAGAACTGGGTCAGCTTGGCGTTGACGGTCCCGCTGCGCTCGGGGGCATACCTCACGTTTGGCAACCCCATGGTGGCCAATTGCGAGGTGACCCTGCCGGCGACGACCTCCAGATGGCTGATCCACCTGTTCTCGCCCACCACATATTCTTGGTGGGAGGCGGCCTCGTTTGCCCGCAGTTGCTTCTCCTCCTCGAGGCTCCTGGTCGAGGTCTCCTCCCGAGCCCTGCTCTCCGACAGCATCTTCTCGAGACCCTCCAGCTTCAGCTTGAGGTCTCTGATGGAGTTCTGCGCGTCGGAGAGCTCCCCAGTCCTGCTGATGACCGCTCCTTGTGCCTCTACCAAGGCGCGGTTGAGCGTGTTCTTCTCGCCGGACAGCTTGAGGGCCTGCTCCTTCAGCTCGTCCCGCTCCGTTTCCAGCTCCTTCACCTTGCCGGCATAGGCGGAGCACAGGCATCGAGTGCCTCTTTGTGCCTCTGCTCCAGCTCGCGGGTCCGTCATGACAAGGGCCTCGAGCTCCTCATCCTTGCTGAGCGCTGGCGCTTAAGCTTCGCTTCACGCGCGGAGAGGTCCTCTTCCTGAGAGTCCAAGGCGGCTTGATGCTGGTTCCGGGCCTGCTTCGGCTGCGGCGGCCAAGTTCGCCGCCTCTTCCTGGGCCTTCTCAACGTCGGCCATTTTCATGGTGAGCTCCACATCGCGCTTGGCCAATTCCTCCTGAAAGGCCCTCTGCTCCTCGCGAGTCTGGTGGAACCAAGTCTGCGTCTCGGCAACGCGCGCCTTGAAGTCCACCTCCGCGTTGTCCACCGCTGTCATCCTGGACTTGATCTTGTCCAGGCGGGCACGGTAGAGCACTTGGAGCTTCCTAAGTCGGCCCCATGGCGCGGAAAAGCTGCTCTTCCGAGAACCGCCGCCGCCAACGCCTCGCTCATCAACCACCTCAAGCCCGGTGGCGGCAAGCACCTCGCCGTCAAAGGCTTCCCCTTCGGCGGCGCCGCTTGACGCCCCTGGAAGATGGACGAAAAGATCGCTGCCCACCTTCAGATATCTGCCGGGGCCCGAGGTTGGGGAGGAGGGGGGCTGGTCACCCGCCACCTCTTCCTCGGCGGAGGCCTTGCCGGCCTCACCGGAAGGTCCACCGCTGGTGCCCTCGGCAGAAGCCTCGCCAGACGCCTTGGCAGCTCCCGTAGCGGCGTCCTCGGCAGCACACTTGGCGGCTTCGTCAGCAGCGGCCTCATCAGCATCTTTGGCGGCCTCCTTGGCGGCAATCCTGCTGGCCTCCACCGCGGCCTCCTCAGCAATGTCTCCCATAACAAAGGTCCACGTCCTCCATGTCATTGAAGGAGGGCACAGGCAGCAATGGGGGCGATAAAGCCAAGAAAAGAATAAGGGAAAAACAGAGACGAAGGACAGGCGACTCACCAGTACCAGGCTGTGAAGCAGAAGTCCCCTCTCCGCCAGCATTTGGCGCCGCGGCAGAGTCACCAGCACCCAAGTTCCCCTATTCCTCCATGGGTGTAGGCTCCGTGCCTGGTGCCCTTGCCGGGGCGCCCCATGGCGGCGTGGTCGATGGGGGTGGTGTGTTAGGAGCAGCCCTGTGGCTCCTCCCGCTGCCGCCCCTCCCTGCAAACCCGGCAAGGTCAAGATCATAGCATCGAGCGCCTACCACATGTCGAGTAAGAAGACGGTGACGAACTTACGCTGGGCTGCGCCGGGCTGCTGTCCGGGCTGCTCAAGACCACCAAGTGGTGTCTCTGAAGCCCTCACTGGGACTGACCGCCGCCAAGGTCCTCGCCCTCTTCGCCCCTTTGGGCCAACGTCTCATCTCCTGCAAAAGCAAAAATGGATCAAGACAAGCGACCCGATTTGGGGAAGTGGAAATGACAAGAAGGAACAGTACTTACTCGTCATCCGCCTCCTCCTCTTCCACAGTTTCCTTTTCCTCTCCGGCTGAGAGACCCGAGATCAAAAGGAGCTCCACATCATCATCCGAGTCGACACCGCCGGAGGAGGCGAAGAAGGCGGCGGGGTTTGTGCGCTGGATGAGGAAGGGGCCGCCGCTTCTTCTTCTCGCCGCTCGCCAGCCTTCGCTGCCGTGGCCCTCGTGTGGCGCCCGGACCCCTCCAGGGTCAATTGAGGCCGCGTAGCCCTGCCGGGCTGGACCGGCTCGCCGAAGCCAGCTCCCCGCAGGACTCGCCCTCTTCCCCTGATTGGCGTCGAGCCCGCCGCCACGTCCTCCTTCTCCGACGACTCGTCGGCCGCGTCCTCGACAAGCGGAGCTCCAGCATCGACGCTGCTGACCTCCCCGGTGGCCGCCGCCCACAGGGTGAACTGCTCCTCCTCCGCAGCCGTCGCGGCCTTGTCCTCCACACCCCCGGCGCTGCCGGCCTCCGTGGCAAGCTGTGCCTCCCTCGCCCTCGTGGCGATGTAGTCCAGCTCCGCCTGGGTGGTGTCCATGACAAGCCACCGCTCGACGTCAGCATTGACATAAACCTCGGTCAAGGAGTCGAAGAATTGCTGCACATCTGCATCCGTCGGCTCTTGCCAGCTCGGGACAGGGCCATGTGCGTTGTAGTCCGGCATCATAGCAATGATCTCGGACCGGCGTGAGTTATTGCACAACGAGACCACCCCCGCTGGCAACTGGAAGAACGACCCCTTGACGGCCTTGCCGACCTTTGCGGCAGCCCTCGCGGCCTTGCCGGTCCGTTCAACCTCGCCGTCGCAACCCACACCAAGCTGGAAAAGCCGCTGACAGAAGTGGGCATGCCCCATCACCGTGAAGTTGTGGTCGAGGCCAGGGCAGAGCCGCATAATGTCAGCCGGGTTCGTAAAAAGCCAGGCTAGCCTCCCCTTGTTATGTAACGGGGCGATCCGGCGGCGAATGAAGTCCACCCCGATCATCTCCAGGGTAAGCCCAGCACCACCGCCGAAGGATCCTGGTGGTGGCGACAGTAAGCCTCCCGTCAGCAGCATCAACATCACCCCAGTCGCTGCCGCGGACCGCGGCGTTCGACGGACCTTGCAGAATTCCGGCGGGTCTTTGTCTTTGATCCAGCACCACCGGCCACGCCATTCATCCCACCTCTCCTTCATGGCACCGTCTGGGTACGCCCCCTTGGATCTTGAGATCCAGGAAACACATCCGGAGACGGCGCCTCCGGGCTGGATTCGAGGGGAGAAATAATGGCGAAAGAGTGCCGTGTTGGGCTGCACTCCGGCAAAGCCTTCACAAATATGCGCGAAGAGAGCCAAGCACGCCACCGCATTCGGAGTGAAATCCAAGAGGCGAAAGCCCAAGGTGTGCATGATGTCGCAGAAGAAATCGGAAAAAGGGGGGCATAACCCGCAAGAAAGGTAATCGACAAAAAAGGGATACCGATTTGGGGCAGGATCGGCGCAGGCGGCAGGAATGATACACGTCGCCGGGTGCCCCGAATTCTCTCCCCCCGTCTTCACTCCCCATAAGGGCTTTAAGGAGGCCAGGAGGTCATGAACACCAATCGTCGAGGGGATGAAGAAGGCAGACTTCGTCCGGTCCCCCGACAGAGCGCTCTCCGGCGGTTCCACGGTCCCCGAGCTCTTAGCCACCCCCGTGCCCTTGGAGGATTTGGGCGCCATGGCGGCCAAGAGGTCTAGAGGATTGAGGAAGAGGGGTGACGAAGCAGCGACGGCGGGCGATGGCGAAATCTTAGGAGGGAAGGAAGAGAGGAAACGACGGCTCTGAGATTTGAAAAGGTACGAGAGAGGAGGAGAAAGTGAGCAGCTCATCCACGGTTATTCCTTCTTATGGGGGAAAATGCGGGCCGCCTCCTTTCACATTAACTGCGATGTGACGCATCCGTGCAGAGCCCAGCCCCACGCATGCCGCCCACGTCACGCACGCCTCACCACGCCGAGCCACGCGCGGGAGGCATGGGAAGCGCAGCGCGCGAAGAGACTTATCATGTAAAACCACCCCGCCTGCTCACAAGACCATTTTTGGGCCTAGCCCAACGACGTGATTGCGCTTACGTGTGGCCCAGGCCCGGGGGCTCCTGTCGGTGTACAAAAAGAGGGGTACACTTTTTGTACCCCTATAACTGTGCACGGGCAGCCTGAGCCGCGGGCACCACCGCACTGAGCAAGGCAAGGGAGGTGAGCTAAGGTAAGGCCAAAGCTCGAAAGGAGCAGAACAACGCCAAGACCAAGACCACAAAGAGCAAAGGGGACGAAGCGGACTCCCCCGACAAGATACTTGCCGGGGGCGGTTTTAGCAAACCCGGCAAGACCCTTGCCGTGGCAGCTCGTCCCACACCTACGGAGCGAGTCACCCTTGAGTTCACTGCCCCCATGGGGCAAGGATTCGGGAGACATCCCCGTGGTGGCATGCAGATCTTTGTGAAGACATTCAAGATCAGATACACACTATAGAAGATGACGACCCATGGCGGGGTCCCAGCCAAGGAGGACCACAAGGCCCCCGGCAAGAGCCTTACCGGGGATGATAGCAGGCGCCACGGCAAGACCCTTGTCGGGGCTACGACGAGGCCCTCGCGAAGAACACCCGTAGGGCCACCATCAGGCCCACGCCAATCAAACCTTCACCGCCGTTCGCATGCAGTAGCCGACCCAACCAGTTGGGCAGGCACCTGCGTGGCAAGCGGATCTTCGTGGAGACCCAACGCCGCGCCACCTCACCGCCTCGCCTGCCTACATGGCACCACAGGCACCGCTGGCCAGGGCGTGTGTCAACACGAAAGGGAGCGGCGACGGACGAGACTGGGCTCTCCCCCGTCCCCGATAAAGCAAGGACACCTAAGCAAGACGCATTAAATGCACCTTGTCATATAATGCGAGGGATAAACTCGCATCACTGTACCCTTTCCACCTCATGTGTGCCACTGTGGCGACCCGTTTTCCTATAAAAGGAGGCCCGAGGCGACCAGGAGGAGGATTCGGCTTTTTGGAGCTCCTCACGCCCCATAGCTAGTTCAAGAACACAGATCAACAAACCACCAAAGCAGGAGTAGGGTTTTACGCATCCTCGCGACCCGAACCTGGATAAAGAGACCGTGTGCTATCTTTTTGATCCGCTCTTCTCACGACCCCGTGCCCCGCAACCGTAGTAGGGATTCTTGTGATCCCATAGGTGCCGTCCCTGCACCGACACTTCTGCAAGCTTGGTGATAACACTCCGAGCCCTGGCATGCAATTCTTCATCCAGCCAGTTAACAAAGGCACAAGCGTCATATCCCTGCCAATGTTAAATAGTATTCAGGATGAGCGGTGGCATTAACTCAAGTAAAATGATGAACTTAGCACTAACCTCTAAGGGGCAACTGAGAAACTGCCTGCCAATGTCTAATCCCTCCATGCATACACATCGAGCGGGCGTGTGGCCGTGCACACAGCTCAAATTTTGGTATTTCTTAGTGGCGCGAAACTTGGAGTCGAACTCGTGTTGCGGGGGTCTAGAGTCATGCTCCAGATCCGGCTGCAGATCACTTTCCTGGGGTGAGTTCATTCAGGACGGATTCAGCAAGGAGCTACTTTGGACTTGCTAAAAAAGATCGGGATAGATTGGAACCCGGCAGGATGATTCGGATCCATAGTACACCTACCTTCTGATGACCTTAGGCAAGTGCCCGGCGGCGACCGCCGTTGTGGTGGCGATACGAGCAGGAGATCCGCACCAAAACCATCAGAACCACTCGTCTGCATTCCCCCAATTTCAGTGCCACGCGAGGGAATTTGGTGGCTATGTAGGGATTTGGGGGAAATGGGGAACTGTGGGGATAAGCTAACGGTCGGGAACTACTTATATCACTATCTGTTGTATACAACACACTGTTTATACATGTCGTTTGTGTTAGGTATTACGAGGTCACACACGATTTCCGTACCAAACCGTGTGAGAAGACAACGTAGGTGAGACACGGTTGCTGTTACATAACTGTATGTGATGTACTACATGTACATATAATTGAGTTACAGTGATATCATGTAAACAGCTGCTATGCGGATATCCGTAAAATAACAGCCGCTCTGCAAATAGAGATGGCGGCGGCGGCCTAGGCAGCGGCTACTAGAGAAGAGGTCAATCCTCGGTCAGTGGGTGGTGGCGGCGTCATAGGAGGTCAATCCTTGGTCTGTGGCGGGAGATAGGAGGAGCTCAACCATCGAGGTCGGCGGTGGCGTGATTCGAGCACATCCATCACGGTCGATGGCGGGATAGTGGAGGTTGAACTTCAGGCGGCAGTCGCACTAAGATTTGGTCCTCGACACTGCTGTCTCGGCGTGCCGCCGTATCGCGCTTCTCTATCTGCTGGGTGGAGGTCGCCGCGCGGCTAATTAATTAAGGTATTCTTTTCATGAGTGGCTTAATTAAGTTATTCAATTCCTAAGGCTAGTGTTGTATGAGTACTCTGCATGTAAATTGACTGGCCATTAATTTTTTTCATTGCATGTCTGGATAACAATATGAAGCGCCTTAGTAATTATGAAAATAAAACCTTGTGATTCATGCACACATCTTTGGGCAACAGTTAATCCATGTATTAATTTTTTTTGTTTTTTTAATTACCATTCGTGTGGTGGAGATGGAACGATCTCGATGGATGAAGAATCGGAAAACCGCAGAATTTATCAGTGGCGTGATAGAGTTCATGAATTTGGCTGAAAGTACAAAGAGGAGAAATGGTGATGCGGATTACATCCTGTGTCCATGTACTGATTGTGCCAATACAGAGTCACATGAAGTTGGAGGTGTCCAGTGGCACTTAGTCTCTCGGGGATTCATGGATGGATATACACGTTGGACGAGACACGGAGAAGAGGAGGTCATGGATGGAGATACCCAGGGCTGCAACATGCCAAACCTCGATCAGTGTCACATGGATGTTGAATCTAACATCAGGGCAGAGGCGTCAAGCTACCAATGGAACACCGGAAAGCCGAAACGCCCACTAGAAAACCAAGATGTCGACGCAGATGACGACGATCTTGATATGACAGATTTTGTTGCTATGATTGCAGATTTAGAGGGCCCAAAAAAGCATATGATTGGGTACAAGGATCTGCCAACCATTGACGCAAACTCCATGAAAGAATTGAATCCATGTTGCAAAAAGAAATATTCCAGGTTGAGTGCCACCTGGCGCTTCTCGGATTTAAAGTAGCGAACGGTCTATCAAACAAGGGCTTCACAGAGATGTTAGGTCTTTTCAAAGAAATTCTTCCAGAAGATAATGTGCTCCCCAGAAGCACAAATGACGCAAAGAAATTTGTTTGCCCATTGGAACTTGAAGTACAAAAGATACATGCTTGTGTGAATGATTGTATATTGTATCGTGCTGAGTACAAAGAATTGTGTGGATGTCCCACATGCAAGCACGCACGATACAAGCGCAGGAGAGCAAATGACAAGTACAAATTGGATGAGGAGATCAAGACAGAAATCCGATTCCGGGTTGTTTGGTACTTTCCTTTAATTCCAAGGTTGAGGCCTTTGTTTGCAAACCCTACAGAGGCAATGTGATTGCGATGGCATCATGATGAGCGAATTGCGGATAAGTATATGACGCGCCCGAAAGATGGGGCTCATTGGGAATTAATTGACAACACGTTTGTAGACTTTTCCAAGGATCCTAGAAGTATAAGGCTCGGGGAGTGTACTAACGGGATGAATCCTTTTGGCGATATGAGCACCAATCACAGCACATGGCCGGTGCTTCTGTGCAAATATAACCTAGCTCCTTGGTTGTGTATGAAGAAAAAAATACATTATGATGTCAATGATTATCCAAGGACCGAAGCAACATGGAAACGACATCGACATTTACTTTCAGCTACTGGTAGAAGAACTGCTGACAATGTGGATAGATGTGTCTGCTGTGAAATGTTATGATGCTTACAAAAAGGAGATTTTCGATCTACATGCGATGCTGGTGCACACCATTCCAGATAGGCCGGCATTAGGCAACACATCGGGGCAGAAAACAAAGGGAGATGTAGGGTGTGTCACATGCATGGATATGATAGCTAGCAGATTTCCTCCCAACTCACGCAAAACCGTGTATTTGCGTAATCGTTGGTTCTTATGGAAAAATCACCCATACCGAAAGATGAAAGCTGAATTTGATGGTACGGTAGAGGTAGGTGTGGGCCCAAGATCCTATGATGGGGAGGTGGTCCACAACATGGCTAAACAATTTAATGTTGTGCTTGGCAAGAAGCACCCTTTGACGGTGAAACAAATACCCAAGGTTCAAGCGTTTAAGAGGAAATCGGTGTTCTGGAAATTAACTTAGTGGGAGATTCTACATGTACGTCACTGCATCGACGTCATGCACGTAGAGAAGAACGTATGTGAAAGCATCCTTGGTACTCTGCTCAAGATTAAATGTAAGATAAAGGATGGTGATGGTTCACAGCTCGATATGCTTGCTGATCAATCAAAACACAAGACTGAAGCAGAACATGATGACAAATTCATCAAGGCTCACTAGAGTTACAATTTCAATACAAAAGAAGCAACATAGTTCTTCACCTATTTGTTGTCAGTTAAGACACCCTCTTCCTACTCCGCAAACATCATAATTCTCGTGGATGTGAGCTCGGGTAAAATGAAGTTGGGACACATGAATTCACATGATTGCCACGTAATGTTGACACAAATCCTCCCGGTGTCCATCAGGAATCTGATGGACAAAGATATAAGAAACACACTCATTGAGCTCTGTGATTTCTTCAACCAACTATGGCAGAAAGTTGTAGATCCTGAAGAGTTGGATCATATGCAAGATGATATTGCAAGAATATTGTCCACCCTAGAGATATTTTTCCCACCGTCATTCTTTGATGTCATGGTCCATCTCACTATGCACCTTGTCGACGAGATAAAGTATTGTGGTCCTGTGTTTCTTCGCAACATGTATCCCTTCGAGCGGTTCATGGGAATATCAAGCGCTTTTAGCCGAACCGAAACCTTCCAGAGGCAAGCATCCTACAAGGTTATACCGCGGAGGAGGTGGTTGAGTTTTGCACCGAATACATGAAACAAAGACCTATAGGTTTGGCCCCTCTCTCGCCACGAGGGAAGGCTGAAAGGTAAGCCGGTCCTTGCTGCCATGCAAATGGCTGCACCCAGATAATTCGCAGGTAAAGCCCATTTGACGGTACTGCTTAACAGCCCTGTTCTCAGCGCTTATGCCGAAGAACACTTGGTGGAGATACGCCAAAGCTTCTTACCAATGGTGCCTTCATCAGATGTGGAGATGAAGAAGCACACTAAGAACTACACCGAATGGCTGAAGAATCGTTTGGCACAAGGATCCATCGATGACATTGCTACGTGGTTGGCACAAAAGCCATCACCTACGGTGTTGACGTACCAAGCATATGACATAAATGGATACACGTTCTACACTGAGGAACATGATTAGAAGACCTCATATTAGAACAACGTTGTTCGAATAGAATGCATGACTGTAGATGAAGCTGATAAAAGGGTATACTATGGAACCATCAAATAGATTTGATAGCTTGACTATGTGAAAGTTAAGGTGGCATTATTCAGGTGCGCATGGATCCCTCTTGGTCACGTAAAGGATGATGATTACAGGAAGCTTAAGACCTGTGTTAACAGGACAACGATGGCATATCACGCAGACCCGTTCATTCTTGCCAGCGATGCTACCCAGATTTTCTTTGGGGAAGACCCCTTGCATAAGAACTGCCATGTAGTGATGCATGGGAAGAGGAGGGTACTGGGTGTCGAGGATGTTGCCGATGAGGACGAGTACAATGAATTTGCTAAGTTGCCAGCCAAGGGATCGCACCCGTGTAACAGAGCGGCGTAAAATCATCAGAAAACCCAAGTTCATTCAGGGTCAATGTAATGATCCCAGTTCCCCCATGTACATGGGAATTAAGGCGTCAGACTAGTCTTTATGCCTACCCTGCAACTTATTTCGTTCAATTTAGAACTGTCGCGTGTACTGAATTTGTGAGTTATGCCCGGTTTTCTGTTGATGTAAGAACCGTTAATATGTTCACCTTGATATGCTATCAGCTCAGGCAATGAATATCAACTGTTTTTTGTTATTATTATTATTATTATATGATATAGGTAGCACACTCAATTGATCTCACTACAGTATGTGCGAACAAAATATGCAATCTGGTTTGCGAATAGCACATGGTTCGTTCATGAAACTCATGTGCCGACCATACCCCGCCGATGATCTGAGTCGTGCTTTCTGATTGGCCAGAACCCAAACCCCGCGGATCGTACGTCTGCACCGTTGGATGCTCCCAGATCGAATGGTGATCCTCATCCCTTTCGACAAAGACATGCGATTCGGTTGTAATTATATATTTATGCACAAAATGCACGTTAAACTCAAAAAATGTCTTAAATATAGCTAACGATACCTGAAATGCGCCCGAAAATCAAACCCGTGATATAATGGTGATTGCATACCATGGAAATTTTGATGTGGCCAAACGATGAAGTCACCGGCCACTGGAGTTTGAATTGACACGTCTCCTTGTGGAAACCATGATCCTTCATGTCAGATGCTCCGGTTTGGAAGGAGCGGTCATCAAAACTTGTTCCAAACTTTACCATTTTTTCCACGGGGTCGTGAGAGCACGCCTGATGTCGCTTCAAGCTACGTCGGTATTTCCCCAAAGAGGAAGGGATGATGCAGCATAGCAGCGGTAGGTATTTCCCTCAGATATGAAACCAAGGTTATCGAACCAGTAGGAGAACAAAGCAACACAACGTAAACAACCCCTGCACACAGATAACAAATCCTCGCAACCCGACGTGTTAAAGGGGTTGTCAATCCCTTCCGGGGTACGGCGCCTCAAGATAGGCAAACGGACGTGAGATAATTTTGTAGTAAATTTATAGATCGAATGCCAAATAAAATAAATAAGAAAAAATTGCAGAAAAGTATTTTTGTATTTCTGGTTTAATGGATCTAAAAATAAATGCAAGAGAAAAGTAGATCGCAAAGGCAAATATATGAGAAAGAAGACCCGGGGACCGTAGGTTTCACTAGTAGCTTTTCTCGAGAAAAATAGCAGACGGTGGGTAAACAAATTACTGTTGGGCAATTGATAGAACTTCAAATAATTATGACGATATCCAGGAAATGATCATTATATAGGCATCACGTCCAGGATTAGTAGATCGACTCCTGCCTGCATCTACTACTATTACTCCACACATCGACCGCTATCCAGTATGCATCTAGTGTATTAAGTTCATGGAGAAATGGAGTAATGCAATAAGAACGATGACATGATGTAGACAAGATCTGTCTATGTAGACATAGACCCCATTGTTTTATCCTTAGTAGCAACGATACATACATGTCGTTTCCCTTTTTGTCACTGGGATCAAGCACCGTAAGATCGAACCCACTACAAAGCACCTCTTCCCATTGCAAGATAAATAGATCAAGTTGGCCAAACAAAACCAAAATATCGGAGAAGAAATACGAGGCTATAAGCAACCATGCATATAAGAGATCAAAGAAACTCAAATAACTTGCATGGATATAGAAAGATATAACTGATCACAAACACAAAGTTCATCAGATCCCAACAAACACACCGCAAAAAGAGTTACATCATATGGATCTCCAAGAGACCATTGTATTGAGAATCCAGCAAGAGAGAGAAAGCCATCTAGCTACTAACTACGGACCCGAAGGTCTACAAAGAACTACTCACCCATCATCGGAGAGGCTCCAATGGAGGTAATGAACCCCATCCGAGATGGTGTCTAGATTGGATCTGGTGGTTCTGGACTCTGCGGCGGCTACATGAATATTTCGTCGAATCCCCTAGGGTTTCTGGAATATTAGGGTATTTATAGAGCAAAGAGGTGGTCTGGGGGCACCCCAGGTGGGCAAAACCCACCAGGGTGTGCCCTGGTGGGTTGTGCCACCCTCGGGGCACTCCCCAGGCACAGGCAGGGCCCGTTGTGTTCCTTCTGGCCCATCAAAATTCTCCGTAAAGTTTCGGGGGATTTGGACTCCGTCTTATATTGATTTTCTGTGATGTAAAAAACATGGAAAAACAGCAACTGACACTTGGCACTATATCAATAGGTTAGTACCAAAAATGATATAAAATGACTATAAATGATTGTAAAACATCCAATATTGATAATATAACAGCATGGAACAACCAAAAATTATAGATACGTTGGAGACGGATCAGCATCCCCAAGCTTAACTCCTACTCGTCCTCGAGTAGGTAAGTGAAAAAACAGAATTTTTGATGTGGAATGCTGCCTAACATGTCATATCATATTTCTTTTCTTTATAGCATGGACATTTGGACTTTTAGTTGTTCAAAGCAATAGTCTAGTCTTGACATGATAATTTAGATACTCAAGCATATCAACAAGCAACCATGTCTTTCAAAATATCAACGCTAAAATAAGTTACCCCTAGCCCATCATGCTCAACCATTGATCCATTCATGAAACACAATAGAATATTAGCTACACCTAATACTTAAGTACGATCATATTACCTCCTAGTTGGTGCTTTTATAAGAGAAGATGGAGACTCAAAAAATAAAAATTGCATAAAGTAAAAGAAAGGCCCTTCGCAGAGGGAAGTAGGGATTTGTAGAGGTGCCAGAGCTCCAAGCAAAAAATTTAGAGATAAAATCATTTTGGGAGGTGTATCCATCCCACCAACGTAAATGACTTAGAGTTCCCAACAATTTCCATGCTAGATATATCATAGGAGGTTGATACGTCTCCGTCGTATCTATAATATTTGATTGTTCCATGCCAATATTATTCAACTTTCATATACTTTTGGCAACTTATTATATTATTTTTGGGACTACCATATTGATCCAGTGCCCAGTGCTAGTTCCTGTTTGTTGCATGTTTTATGTTTCGCAGAAACCCCATATCAAACAGAATCCAAACGGGATAAAAACGGATGAAGAATATTTTTGGAATATTTGGAGAATTCTGGAAGAAGAATCAAGGCGAGACGGTGCCCGAGGGGGGCACGAGGCAGGGGGCGTGCCCCACCCCCCTGGGCGCGCCCTTGACCCTCGTGTGCCCCCCGTAAGGCGGTTCCTGCTCTACTTTGGACGCAAGAAAACTAATTTTCGGACAAAAATCTGGGCGAAGGTTTCAATCCAATCGGAGTTACGGATCTCCATATATACACGAAACGGTGAAAGGGCAGCAGAACAGAACGCAGAAACAGAGAGAAACAGAGAGACAGATCCAATCTCGGAGGGGCTCTCGTCCCTCCCACTCCATCGAGGCCAAGGACCAGAGGGGAAACCCTTCTCCCATCTAGGGAGGAGGTCAAGGAAGAAGAAGACGAAGGGGCCCCCTCTCCCCTTCTCTTCCGGTGGCGCCGGAACGCCGTCGTGGCCATCATCATCACCGCAAACTTCACCAACAACTTCACCGCCATCATCACCAACTCCTCCCCCCTCTATGCGGCGGTGTAACCTCTCTCTTACCCGCTGTAATCTCTACTTAAACATGGTGATCAATGCTATATATTATTTCCCAATGATGTAAGGCTATCCTATGATGTTTGAGTAGATCCGTTTTGTCCTATGGGTTAATTGATGATCGTGATTGGTTTGAGTTGCATGTTTTATTATTGGTGCTGTCCTATGGTGCTCTTCATGTCGCGCAAGCGTGAAGGATCCCCGTTGTAGGGTGTTGCAATACGTTCATGATTCGCTTATAGTGGGTTGCGTGAGTGACTAAAACACAAACCCGAGTAAGCGGGTTGTTGTGTATGGGATAAAGAGGACTTGATGATTTAATGCTATGGTTGGGTTTTACCTTAATGATCTTTAGTAGTTGCGGATACTTGCTAGAGTTACAATCATAAGTGCATATGATCCAAGTAGATAAAGTATGTTAGCTTATGCCTCTCCCTCAAATAAAATTGCAATAATGATTACCGGTCTAGTTATCGATTGCCTAGGGACAAATAACGTTCTCGTGAAAAAAAGCACTCTACTAAAACTAACTTAGTTGTGTCTTCATCTAAACAACCCCTACTTTTTATTTACGCACTCTTTATTATCTTGCAAACCTATCCAACAACACCTACAAAGTACTTCTAGTTTCATACTTGTTCTAGGTAAAGCGAACGTTAAGCATGCGTAGAGTTGTGTCGGTGGTCGATAGAACTTGAGGGAATATTTGTTCTACCTTTAGCTCCTCGTTGGATTTGACACTCTTACTTATCGAAAGAGGCTACAATTGATCCCCTATACTTGTGGTTTATCAAGACCTTTTTCTGGCGCCATTGCCGGAGAGTCATAGCGTGGGGTGAACATTCTCGTGTGTGCTTGTTTGCTTTATCACTAAGTAATTTTTATTTGTTGTTCTTAGTTGTTCTTTATCTTTAGTTATGGATATGGAACACGAAATACCAAAAAAATTAGGTGTACTTGCTACTCATGGAGATGGGGAACCTCCTAAAACCCTCGATGATCATTATGTGAAAAATATTATGTACCACTTTGATAATCCTGAGAAAACCTCATTCAATTATGTAATGGGAGACACGTTGGACCAACGTGAATACTTTAGGCATTATCGCTTGACTCAAAAAGGGAAACTATTATGGGATAAATTTATATGTTGAAGTGGTATGCTTGGCAAGTATGCTTGAGATATGATTATACTTGTTGCTCTAGGATGAAGGCTCCACACCTTCCCTTTTCATGAAAATTTAATGATAATAAAACCTTAGCTTCTTATGCTAATGGTATATATGATTACTATGATGTGGAACAAATAGAAGAATTTTTTGCTTTTATGGGTGCTTATGAAATTGAATCTATGTTCAAAGAGTTTGAAAATCTTTATGATGTTGTTTATAGACCTAAAAGTTTAGTTATCCTTTAATATTGCTATGTCAATTATGAATTCAATTCCGATATTGATGCATTTATTGAGAAAGTCACCGCTGTCCAAGAAGAGACTGATGTTTTGCAGGAGTCTATGGAAGAAGAAATTGATGAAACTATGAGCTCATTGGATGAAAAATATGATGAGGAGAGCGAAGAACAAAAGGAGGAAGAGCGACTTAGCTACCCATGCCCACCTTCTAATTAATGATAGTAACTCTTCAACTCATAGATTGTTTAATTTCCCTTCGTGCTTACCGAAGGATGATTGCTATGATGATTGTTATGATCTTGTTGATTCTGTTGAAATATCACTTTTTGATGATGCTTGCTATGGTTGTGGCCAAGATGCCAATATGAATTATGCTTATGGAGATAAACTTGCTATAGTTCCTTATGTTAAACATGAAATTGTTTCTATTGCACCCACGCATTATAGTCCTATTATCTTTTTGAATTCTCACGACTACACTATATTGGAGAAGTTTGCTTTTATTAAGGATTACCACTACAAGAAATATGTCAACTTGTGACCTTGACTATTGGTCACCGAAAGGTCATTGTTTTTCATTTGTGATCTTTTTGTGACCAAAAACAGAAGGTCAAAAGCTGGCGGATGTTTATGACTAAAATTAACGACCTTCTCTGTGAGAAAGTCGTAGACGTTTATGACCAAAATATGCCTACTGTTTTGTTTTGGTCACTAGTTGTCTGCCTAGGCCACGTCGGATCCAACGTGGCAATCTAATGTGGCAAAATTGTGACCAATTCAAAAGGTCAAAATTAAAATCGGCCCGGTCCAATTGGGTGTTTATATGGGCCGATCCCATTAATTCAGCCTTTTTTATATATTTTTTCGTATTAGTTTTGATCAGTTATATGGGCCAGGCCCAACTATTCAGCGTTTTTAATTTCTGGGCCATGGCCTTTTTAGTCCATTGATTTTCTAGTTTCGGACATTATATATTGGAGTTGGTCCCACCGGGTCACCAAGCCCCACATGTCATAATATCATACATTGGTCACACACATCGATATTTCAACATTGCTAAAATTGTTTTCAGACGTGAATCCCACTAGTCAGGTTTCTATTTCACACATTTTTAAATCACTATTTCAAATAAAACAGAATAAATATAATTTATCAAATAATAGTAAATCTGTTACAATGTCACAGTCTCTACAGTCTATTATAGTCAAACAGAACAAACAATTCTTTGGCAAGTAAGGCATCATCAAGGCTTTGCACTTGGCTTCATGGCTTCGCACTTCAAATTTGTCCCGACGCTCCTGTAAAAGAGTGAACACAAAGGCTACCAGCATTAGTGTACTGCTATTCAGGCCAGAACCAAACAAATGCAATGGCAACACTAATGTAAGAAGCAAGCAGAACAAACAATGTACGTTCCAGCTTCAGCTTTCCCGTTATAAAATACTAGAGAGGGCTAAAACTGATCTTATAGTTGCATAGTGAAATGTTTGCTTTTACAGATCTTATATAATATTATGTTTATGCCAGGAATGCATCAGTTTGTAAAAATACTAGAAAGGGAAAATAAAACACGTTAACCTGTTATTGTTCTACACTTCCACTACAACACTCAAGCTCATGTTAGGCACTAACAATACTAACCTACAGGCACCAGCATGGTATATTGGTACAAGTGCAGGTCATGCAATGAATGTCACTATAACAAATTCACCCAAAGAAAGTACAATAGACCATCCATTCAGGACAGCATCTGACAATACTAGTAAGCCCACAAAGTCGTGCCAGTTTATGCCAGATTACACAA
Organism: Aegilops bicornis; assembly: GCA_021605145.1. Lineage (NCBI taxonomy): Eukaryota > Viridiplantae > Streptophyta > Magnoliopsida > Poales > Poaceae > Aegilops > Aegilops bicornis. The sequence goes on along the minus strand of CM038671.1, from coordinate 171,635 downwards.
GTCAACAACTGAATCCCCAACTGTATTTTCATATACTGTAGCAAACTAGATTGATAATATTTTTTATTTTTGGTTGAGGTTGTGATTCCGTTAGGCATCCATGGGTGGCAGGAATGCGAAGTGCAGGTAGCAGCAATGTACAACTAGCTAGAGTAGGAGTAGGAGGAGCAAAACCAAACATTTTTCTGCTGGATTTTGAGGCGTTGGAGGTGCATCTCAGATTCTCCTGTAGAATAGCAGTGAGGACGCTTCACCAATAGAGCAAAACCAAGGACAGAACTTCCTTCTCCAGATTGCCATTGGCCTTCATCAAATGCATAAGCATCAGGATTTCTTAATCAAATTTGTTCATATCAAGTTAATGAAACTCAAGAACGACTCAGTTAACAGTAAAGTTTCATATAAAACTCAAGAAGGTATTTCTTCACCATTATAGAAATATATCATCGTTAATGTAAATGATCTGGAATACATATACAGATATTACCACAAACACCTATCAGGCAAAATCACATCGCAAGGTAACTCCGATTTTAGTCAAATTTTACTGCAGCCCGGCTCAAAATTTGAGCACCTAATTATTCAGAAGTTGAGACGATGCTTTCACTAGTAGGAATGCTTTAAAAAATTTACGGGATTACATGGTTCTGCAATTTGTACTAATTCTTTTGACCAGTCCAGATCACACACCACACACGCCAGATATTCAGAAGTAGAATAATCTGAATTTTGTAGTACTGCAAGGGCAAGTTTTTTCGTTAGTATGTGAGTTTCAAATAGTAGTAATCTGGTGAAAGAACACTAACTAACACTACAACTTGTTTAGGGAGCAGTAGCAAATGCTCCAGAGGTTCCTAGCTAGACCTCATATATGGTGTACATGCATAATAGATTGGTACCTTCACCGAAAGTGGAAAAGGAGGCTCTGAATCTTATAGCCACTTATCTAGTTGAGATGTTGAAACGTGGGGTGTGCATGTCAGGTTACTAATTACTTGAGAAAATGGGATCAGTTGGTCTTCTTGGTCTAGAGAGAGTCATAGAAGGCTAATAAGACCATTTATAATGGGTGAAGTTTACAAGCACAATTAATTAATTGAACTGAAACTGAAAAGTTATACTAGTTACATTTAATATATGAATGGAATTACTGTCACACAGGAAAGGTAAATGTAAACACAGGGAGCTTCTCCATTTACGCTATGTTTGTTTTCTGGAAAAAAAACAGGCAATTAAGCCAGAAAAGCACCACGTTTACTACACAGGGTTCTGCATGATATATCAGGAACACTTTGAACAATCAACATACGTAACCAGTTGTCAGCCACAACAATCGAAACTAAGCAGTAGTGTGTAAAGATGCACTAATATGTTGTTTCTTAAGCAAGAGGAAGCATGTCTTAAGCAGGAAGAAAGAAAACAAAACAGAAGAGATACCACATGGTTACCTGCTCACTCCATCGACCTCATCCGTTTATCTTTCATTTCAATGATGAAAGTAGACTTGGGGTTATATGGTTTGAAACTCTGAATCAAGTGGCCAACAAGTGGCTGCTAGGTGAGTATCAATGACTCGGCCACGATTACTGACTGGCTCACCATAGATGTATACTACATAAAATGCGTAGCACATGTCCATCCCAGTGGATGAAGACGCGTAGTATGAGGGAGTGTGGGCGCCAGATGGAGACGGTCAAGTATATACTAACTTAACAATTCAGTCAAAGTCATGTGGATTATCAGTCTATATATGAAACCGTCAGCATTAACAGGATGCATACACTATACCAGTGATGTGCTGTGTTGCAGGGTTCAGACCTGGGATGGTCAAGACTCAAAGTTTGGGTTGGGTTGGGTTGAGAGGGGACCTGAGTTGAGTGAATGCAAAATGAAAGCTAAATCCTTACTCCTAATTTTATGATATTAATGAACACGAACACATGTTAAATAACTTATTACTGGACCTTACTTGAGTTACTATCGCCACTATCAAGCAAGAACTGCTGCAAGCGACAAAGACAATAGCAGCATGTTCTACCAGCCGCAATTGCTTGCAAGACCATGGCTTCATTCAAAAGAGAAATGCTTGCACAAGACCATGGCTCATCTGATGTCTGACGGTATTGATAAGGAATAAAGTTACATGCACAACAACCCGACCTTAATCTACATCCCAACATTGGCAGGTGGCAACTAATAACTCATTTCCAACAGAAAAACTACATGAATTATTTGCTTATTTTTAAGAAAAAATGCTACAAGTTAAGCCTTTGTTTAACAATAGGTCTAATAAGGAAATAAAATGTGAATATGGTGATAATTTAGCAACAGATTAACAACATATTGTTCAGCATCACACAGATAGTAGAACAATGGTACAGGCAGCTATTGGCATAAAGTAGAAATTTTACATGAATAAATCAAATAAGTAACTATAAAAGAGAAAGAAAACATAGAAGTGGCAGCGAGGCATGAATGGTGTCCTGAGTTATTGCTGCATCGGCCGTAACAGAGGCCGAGGAAGTCACCGTGATGGGTTGCAGCATCTGTGCTGATGCAGTCTCAGCCACAGGCTCCTCCTCACACCTGAAGTGAAACACACAGGCTGGTCAGCAGAACTACAGCAGTTTAGCTCTGGAGATGACGAATAACTCAAATTACCCTTGTAATCTGTTTCAAAAAAATTAACCTTCTAGTATGGCCATGCTAATAGATAAAATTAACCTTTTCCCTTTTACTTTCAATGAAAAAGGTAAGAGGCCAGAATTCTACATGCAGCTTCTGTAGACATAAATCCAAGAGAAATACATCTCTATACGAGAACCACCCCAAATATGAACAGAACAATTCGATCTAAATTAAGGACTGAAACAATCACAAAGGTGTTTTTTCTTTCTGTCGTTGTTGCTCTGCTACTAGATGTGTTGAGATGTGTGTTACACATGTCTCAGCTGGACTGAGAAACAACCATCCACAGCAATGAAACAAAGGAAAGAGCAGAGAGGAGGTCACCATGGCATGGCAGAGAGGCCATGTCGAGGTTGGTCGGTTCTCCACCTCCTGGTCCAGTACGCACGTCGGTCGTCCCTTGCCATTACGATTCCGCCGACACAAGGAAGGAAGGATGGGGGGTCGGATCTGCAGCACGCAAACCATATATGAGAGGAAATGGAAGACATGGCAAGGACGATGTCTTAGAGAAATAAATATAGCATGCCTGAACATTGCTCTCCTCCATCAAGATCTCCTTGGCCTTCTCGCACAGTGCTCTAACCTCTACGGCAAGTATTCAAGGGTCAGAGAAAAATCAGTGGTAAACGATATGTGGGGAGATCAACCAAACGCATTATGCGCATGATGGTAGTTTGCTAGAGTTGGTAATGTGAAGACTGCACCAACTGAATCATAAACTCATCCTTGTGGGGCAATAGCTCCTGGCAACCTCTCATTCTAAATATATATGCTGACTTCAAAGGTCCGGTCTAAGGAGGCGCTTAGTGATCGGAGTAAAATTAGGTGAATTAATCATGTTCTTCACAGGAAATGTGTACAAAACTTCCAAATTTCTCAAAGCAAGATAGTTTGAAGATTAGACACAGCACCGGTATCCAAAAATTTTTTTATCAGTAATCAAGGACAGAAATTAAGCAAGCGAAAGTAACAAGACGAGCAGTAACAAACACAGGTCTTAGCGAAATATTATCAAGCAACAAGCGCTCGAGGTTCTGAAGCTATGGATTCAGGCAGTTACACAGATTACAGGAAGCAGCCGTGATTTTCGGAGGGAAGAACAGTTCAGAACTCATTGAAGGCTTGAATCAGCGAATAGAAGGGGCCTTCTAAGGAGACCTGAGGGATGGAGAGAGTTAGGGACAAACCCACTTCAGATCTCAATGACGCCCATCGTCCACTTTTCTCTCGTTCTGCCTCCTCTCCCTAGCCGCCGTCCAACTCCCTTTGTCTTTCTCCTCCTTACACACGACAACGCTACACGGCCAGGACGGAATGGGGCGCTCGCGGAATGGGGAGGGGAGTTGCGTGTACCTATCCGAAGGTCGCCGGAGTGGAGGTCGGCGCATACACTGGGGAGCGCGTCGAGCAGCGCCCGCGGCACGGCCCCGCGATGGTGGGTGAAGGCCACGTCGACGTCGATGCCGTTGCCCCCGCACCTGGCGGCGAGCGCGGCGAGGAGGTGCTGGCCGAGAAGGCCTCGCCCACAGCCAAGACTCGCTGTTTCCATCTCCGCTTAACGCCCGGTGCTCCGACACCCCTCCTCTCTGGCAGAGCGAGCAAGCTAGAGTAGGTCGGATGCGGGTGCAGGGTGGATCTGAGGGGCGGGATCGGAGACGACGGGTTTGGGCGCGCGGAGCAGGTGGAGGACGGGGCTGGGGTCGGGAGGAGGAAGCGGCGGGGAGGGGGGCTCCGGTGGATCTGGTGGCGGTGGTGGGTGGGGATGGCGGCGGTGGGAGACGAGGGAGACGAAGGCGGAGAGGAGACGAGGGAGAGGAGGGTGGGGATGGATCGGATCTGGAGAAAGGGTGGGTGGGTAGGTGGGTTAGGGTTTTGGTTTTTCAGAGAAGATCAACCGTTGGATGGGCGCGTGATGGATGGCTCGGATCGTGTCCAACTTGGTGATCCGCGTGGAGGTGGTTCCTCGCTTCTCATTGGCTGGCTGGCTCACGCTTGAAAATCCAAATTTTGGACCCAAATCTCTGATTTTTTTTAAATGCCTACAAATATGTGTTGCAATATTGGACCATACCATTTTTCAAAAGGCGGTTGTTAGGTGCTGGTCAATCGACCTAAATTTGGGTCGGTCGCCTCGTGACTCTACGATGTTTTCGTGTGTAACCATTTGATTCACCCCCCACATTATACTTTCTTCCCCATCTTGCTCGTTCTCCATCAGATAGAACACATAGTTGACCCTCCCGCCGTTGCGCCGTCGTGCACAACCGTAGTCTGTCGCCTCAACATTGGCATCACCCCAACGTGCTCTAGTTGTAGCATTCGCCGGATCTAGCACCTTCCCGAGGCTGCTCACCGCCGGGGATGAAGCATCCTCAATCAACAGTTCCAGCAACCCATCTTGCCGGTTCCAGCAAATTACTTTACCACTTCTAGCACCTCCACCGCAAATTGCTCATTGCTAAGGATGCAGCATGCCAAATTCATTTTCCATATTCCAAGTGCCAAAAATGAGTTATTTTAAATAACCTAGCAAATAATTGTCAAAAAATTGGACCAAATAATTTTTCTAAAATACTAGGTCATATTTAATGCACAATTGACCAAATGGTTGGGTGTAAAAAGTTTTGATCCACCTCTGGTGAAAAAGACAAATTCATGCCGATTCAGCTGGAAGCGGGTCAAATTTGAACTGCGGCTGCCTCATAGTTTGCTCTTTATTTTTTACAAAAATCATTTCTAGGTACATAAGTATCTATTTAATCAGAGAAACATCAAAAATTCCAAGATTCAACCACTAGCTAGGAACGGTCAAGCGTGTCATTTTGACCGCATTTTGAAACGGGCATAAAAAATTGAAAAAAAAATCAAAAAATTGGAAAACCTTCGCATTGTGTCATTATATGTGACCAAGTTTCCAGGAAAAAAATAAACTTGTAATACGGAAATTATTTTTAAAAAGTGTTCTCAGAAATGAGCTTCATGCGTGAAGATTCATGGCTTTCAAGCCAAATGATCAATCTTATGGCCACATTCATGGCATAGTTTGTTCAAATGATCTCATATTGTGCACAAGGGTGTATCTTGGAATTCCAAACAATGTTGTCTAAGGGAGTTTTCACTTTCATTGCACAAAAGAGCCATTTTCCATTTTTCGAGTGCCCCAAATGAGGTTTTTTTGTGAAGGACCTACCAAATAATTATTGCAAAATTGGACCAAATCATTTTTCTAAATACTAGGCCATATTTAATGCACAATTGACCAAATGGTTGTGTGTAAAAAGTTTTGATCCACCTCTGATGATAAAGACAAATTCACCGATTCAAATTTGAAGCGGGTCAAATTTGAACTGCAGCTGCCTCATAGTTTGCTCTTTATTTTTCCCAAAAATAATTTCTAGGTACATAAGTATCTATTTAATCAGAGAAACATCAAAAAATTTCCAAGATTCAACCACTAGCTAGGAACGGTCAAGCCCGCCGTTTTGACCGCATTTTGAAACGGGCATAAAAAATTCAAAAAAAATCAAAAAATTGGAAAACCTTCGCATTGTGTCATTATATGTGACCAAGTTTCCAAGAAAAATAATAAACTTGTAATACGGAAATTATTTTAAAAAGTGTTCTCAGAAATGAGCTATCATGCGTGAAGATTCATGGCTTTCAAGCCAAATGATCAATCTTATGGCCACATTCATGGCATAGTTTGTTCAAATGATCTCATATTGTGCACAAGGGTGCATCTTGGAATTCCAAACACTGATGCCTAAGTGAGTTTTCACTTTCATTGCACAAAAGAGCCATTTTCCATTTTTCGAGTGCCCCAAATGAGGTTTTTTTGTGAAGGACCTACCAAATAATTATTGCAAAATTGGACCAAATCATTTTTATAAAATACTAGGCCATATTTAATGCACAATTGACCAAATGGTTGGGTGTAAAAAGTTTTGATCCACCTCTGGTGAAAAAGACAAATTCCCGCCGATTCAGCTGGAAGCGGGTCAAATTTGAACTGCAGCTGCCTCATAGTTTGCTCTTTATTTTTTCCAAAAATCATTTCTAGGTACATAAGTATCTATTTAATCAGAGAAACATCAAAAATTCCAAGATTCAACCACTAGCTAGGAACGGTCATTCCCGCCGTTTTGACCGCATTTTGAAACGGGCATAAAAAAATAAAAAAAATAAAAAAATTGGAAAACCTTCGCATTGCGTCATTATATGTGACCAAGTTTCCAGGAAAAATAATAAACTTGTAATACAGAAATTATTTTAAAAAAGTGTTCTGAGGAATGAGCTATCATGCGTGAAGATTCATGGCTTTCAAGCCAAATGATCAATCTTATGGCCACATTCATGGCATAGTTTGTTCAAATGATCTCATATTGTGCACAAGGGTGCATCTTGGAATGGCAAACAATGTGGCCTAAGGAAGTTTTCAATTTCTTTGCACAAAAAATTCATTTTCCATTTTTCGAGTGCCTGAAATGAGTTTTTTTTATGAAGGACCTACCATATATTTGTTGCAAAATTGGACCAAATCAATTTTATAAAATACTAGGCCATATTTAATGCACAGTTGACAAAAAGGTTGGGTGTCAAAAGTTTTGATCCACCTCTGGTGAAAAAGACAAATTCCCTCCGATTCAGCTGGAAGCGGGTCAAATTTGAACTGCAGCTGCCTCATTGTTTGCTATTTATTTTTTCCAAAAATCATTTCTGGTTACATAAGTACCTATTTGATCATAAATACATGGTTTGGTGGCGATACGTCGAGGTTTGGACGGTGGCCGAGGGCCCCAACACTAGAGCGCGTAAAATCGCATGCTCGCCGCGTGGTCACCGCGTGACCGTGGCGTTACCATGTGTTCTAGGCTGCCTAGGAATGTCTAGTGGGTTGGGCACTGCCCAGATAGGTGCTAGGAAGAAAATCACAACATAAGATTCTCACGAGGAGACCGATCGATGCTCAAACATGAATAAGCAGCCAAGTGTTTGATTAGCGGTACAGGAAATGCACATGGCTAATGGGTGTGAGTTTTGGCTGAGGATGATCAATTACTAAGAAGACTGTCTTCAAAAATTTTCAGCTCAAAAGGAGGAGCCTAGGTGGTACTTGCTCTGCAAAGTACCACACTGGACATAAATACGAATGTTGAAGCCGGGCTCAAAATAATGAATGGATTGAGCTGGCATTTGGTGGAGGATGGTTATTTCGGTAGAGGAAAGCACTGTAGAAAATGGATATCATTTGGACATGCCAAAGTGGTACTTCCTTCACAAAGTGTTTTTCTGAACATAATAGGAAAATGAATATTTTTGAATTACTTTTGAACTACGCAAGGAAGGTTTTTTTACATATTTGACGAACATATGACCCAAATAATTTATGAGATTATTTTGGGAATTTTGGGAATGATAGAAATATAGGTTGCTTCACAACCTAGGGCAAAAACTGCCACATGGACATGACACATAGGCAAAACTGATGAGGTGGCGCCTAGTCATAGCAACCCACCACAATTTACAAGGTTATGACCATCTATATTGGTCATGATCAGCTAGAAATAAGGCAGTGGACCTGTGCTATTTGCTTTCTGACCATTTCGTGTAAGGAAATTGCGACCTTTCTGAGCAAAATGGTCGTTATTGTTTAGGGTTTGGAGCCCCCCGAACAGCTTTTGACCAATTGGTCTGAAATGGTCATAGATCTATGACCAATTCTTTCAGGGTCACTGACAGAACGTCACTAGTTGACATATTTCTTGTAGTGTATATTGATGGGTTGCCTTTTACCGTTGCACATGATGATTTTGGTAGATATAATATGCATGTGCTTGCTGCTCCTACTTGCAATTATTATGAGAGAGGAACTATATCTCCACCTATCTATGTTTCCAATATGATGAAATTGCAAAAACTGTTTATACTATGCATTGGCCTTTACTATGTGTGCATGAATTGTTCTTTTATGACATGCCGATGCATAGGAAGAGAGTTAGACTTCGTTGTTGCATGATATATGTTGCCTTGTGCTCACTACTAAATGCCAAATCATTGCTAATTAAAATTGGCTTTGATATACCTTGGGATCCGGGTGGATTCACTACTTGAGCACTATATGCCTAGCTTAATGGCTTTAAAGAAAGCACTGCCAGGGAGACAACCCGGAAGTTTTAGAGAGTCATTTATTTCTTTTGAGTGCTTTTATATTGCTTAAAAACAAAAAAATAAAGAGGGTAACCCAATACTTTTCAAAAAGAAAAGTGAAATTGAGATAGACGAGCATTGTGAAAGTGGGGGACGTCCTTGAACTTTGTTCATGCCCATGGAAACTTTGTGAATCTTAATTACAGAAACTTTTCAACAAAAATAATTATCCCCATGTACAATTCCATTGTATTACGAAAATAATGTGCCAAGGTTTGCCTTTAGGATGTTTGCAATGCTTGTTGGTTTGTGCGGTGCAGGACATAAACTTTGGCTGTAGTGCGCGATTTTACGTTTTTTACTGGAACGTCAAATGGTTATGATCCTTTTGCAATGTCTTTCTATACAAATTTTTTATTTTTCCTAATTTTGGTAGAATTATTGAAGTATCAGAAGTATGGTGAATGTTCAGATTATTACAGGTTGTTCTGTTTTAGACAGATTCTGTTTTTGATGCATAGTTTGCTTGTTTTGATGAAATTATCAATTTATATCAGTGGATTAATCCATGAAAAGTTATATTACAGTAGCTAAAATGCAAAAACAAAATATGAATTGGTTTGCAATAGTACTTAAAGTAGTGATTTGCTTTATTATACTAACGGATCTTACCGAGATTTCTGTTGAAGTTTTGTGTGGATGAAGTGTTCGATGATTGAGAAGGTCTCGATATGGGAAAAGGAGGAGAGGCAAGAGCTCAAACTTGGGGATGCCCAAGACACCATAAGTAAATATTCAAGGAGACTCAAGCGTCTAAGCTTGGGGATGCCCCGAAAGGCATCCCCTCTTTCTTCAACTAGTATCGGTATGTTTTCGGATTCGTTTCGTTCATGCGATATGTGCAAATCTTGGAGCGTCTTTTGCATTAGTTTTTCACTTTTATTTTATGCACCATGCTGGTATGAGATAGTCCTTGGTTCATTTATAGAATGCTCTTTGCACTTCACTTATATCTTTTGAGTATGGCTTTATAGAATGCTTCATGTGCTTCACTTATACCATTTGAAGTTTGGATTGCCTGTTTCTGTTTACATAGAAAACCGCCATTTGTAGAATGCTCTTTTGCTTCACTTATATTTGTTAGAGCGTGGGAATATCTTTTGTAGAAAGAATTAAACTCTCTTGCTTCACTTATATCTATTTAGAGAGTTGATAGGAACTGGTCATTCACATGGTTAGTCATAAAATCCTACATAAAAACTTGTAGATCACTGAATATGATATGTTTGATTCCTTGCAATACTTTTGTGATATAAAGATGGTGATATTAGAGTCATGCTAGTGGGTAGTTGTGGATTAGTAGAAATACATGTGTTGAGGTTTGTGATTCCCGTAGCATGAACGTATGGTGAGCCGCTATGTGATGAAGTCGGAGCATGATTTATTTATTGATTGCCTTCCTTATGAGTGGCGGTCGGGGACGAGCGATGGTCTTTTCCTACCAATCTATCCCCCTAGGAGCATGCACGTAGTACTTTGTTTCGACGACTAATAGATTTTTGCAATAAGTATGTGAGTTCTTTATGACTAATGTTGAGTCCATGGATTATACGCACTCTCACCCTTCCATCATTGTTGGCCTCTTCGGTACCGTGCATTGCCCTTTCTCACCTCGAGAGTTGGTGCAAACTTCGCCGGTGCATCCAAACCCCGTGATATGATACGCAGTATCACACATAAACCTCCTTTTATCTTCCTAAAAACAGCCACCATACCTACCTATCATGGCATTTCCATAGCCATTTCGAGATATATTGCCATGCAACTTCCATCAACATCATATACATGACTTGAGCATTCATTGTCATATTCTTTGCATGATCGTAAGATAGCTAGCATGATGTTTTCATGGCTTGTCCATTTTTTTATGTCATTGCTACGCTAGATCATTGCACATCCCGGTACACCACCGGAGGCATCCATATAGAGTCATACTTTGTTCTAGACATTGAGTTGTAATATTGAGTTGTAAGTAAATAAAAGTGTGTTGATCATCATTATTAGAACATTGTCCCATGTGAGGTTGTCAAAATAAAAGAGGCCAATGAAGACCAAATAAAAAAACAGGCCAAAGAAGCCCACCAAAAAAAGAGAAAAAATATAAAAATATATAAAAAAATGAGAGAAAATACAGAGGGACAATGTTACTATCCTTTTACCACACTTGTGCTTCAGAGTAGCACCATGTTCTTCATATAGAGAGTCTCTTGAGTTATCACTTTCATATACTAGTGGGAATTTTCATTATAGAACTTGGCTTGTATATTCCGATGATGGGCTTCCTCAAATGCCCGAGGTCTTCATGAGCAAGCAAGTTGGATGCACACCCACTTAGTTTTCAGTTTGAGCTTTCATACACTTATAGCTCTAGTGCATCCGCTGCATGGCAATCCCTACTCCTCACATTGACATCGATTGATGGGCATCTCCATAGCCCGTTGATTAGCCGCATCGATGTGAGACTTTCTCCTTTTTGTCTTCTCCACACAACCTCCACCATCATATTCTATTCCACCTATAGTGTTATGTCCATGGCTCATGCTCATGTATTGCGTGGAAGTTGAAAAGGTTTGAGAACGTCAAAAGTATGAAACAATTGCTTGGCTTGTCATCGGAGTTGTGCATGATTTGAATATTTTGTGTGGTGAAGATGGAACATAGCCAGACTATATGATTTTGTAGGGATAACTTTCTTTGGCCATGTTATTTTGAAAAGACATGATTGCTTTATTAGTATGCTTGAAGTATTATTGTCTTAATGTCAAATGATAGACTATTGCTTTGAATCACTCGTGTCTTATTATTCATGACATGATTAGATACATAATCAAGATTATGCTAGGTAGCATTCCACATCAAAAATTATCTTTTTTATCATTTACCTACTCGAGGACGAGCAGGAATTAAGCTTCGGGATACTGATACGTCTCCGTCGTATCTATAATTTTTGATTGTTCCATGCCAATATTATTCAACTTTCATATACTTTTGGCAACTTTTTATATTATTTTTGGGACTAACATATTGATCCAGTGCCCAGTGCCAGTTCCTATTTGTTGCATGTTTTATGTTTCGCAGAAACCCCATATCAAACGGAATCCAAACGGGATAAAAACGGACGGAGAATATTTTTGGAATATTTGAAGAATTTCGGAAGAAGAATTAACGCGAGACGGTGCCCGAGGGGGGCACGAGGCAGGGGGCGCGCCCCACCCCCTGGAACGCCGCCGTGGCCATCATCATTACCGCAATCTTCACCAACAACTTCACCGCCATCATCACCAACTCCTCCCCCCTCTATGCAGCAGTGTAACCTCTCTCCTACCCACTGTAATCTCTACTTAAACATGGTGCTCAACGCTATATATTATTTCCCAATTATGTATGGCTATCCTATGATGTTTAAGTAGATCTGTTTTTTCCTATGGTTTAATTGATGATCGTGATTGGTTTGAGTTGCATGTTTTATTATTGGTGCTGTCCTATGGTGCTCTCCGTGTCGCGCAGGCATGAGGGATCCCCGCTGTAGGGTGTTGCAACACGCTCATGATTCGCTTATAGTGGGTTGCGTGAGTGATCAAACACAAACCCGAGTAAGGGGTTGTTGCGTATGGGATAAAGAGGACTTGATGCTTTAATGCTATGGTTGGGTTTTACCTTAATAATCTTTAGTAGTTGCGGATGCTTGCTAGAGTTCCAATCATAAGTGCATATGATCCAAGTAGATAAAGTATGTTAGCTTATGCCTCTCCCTCAAATAAAATTGCAATAATGATTACCGGTCTAGTTATCGATTGCCTAGGGACAAATAACGTTCTCGTGAAAAAAAGCACTCTACTAAAACTAACTTAGTTGTGTCTTCATCTAAACAGCCCCTACTTTTTATTTACACGCTCTTTATTATCTTACAAACCTATCCAACAACACCTATAAAGTACTTCTAGTTTCATACTTGTTCTAGGTAAAGCGAACGTTAAGTGTGCGTAGAGTTGTATTGGTGGTCCATAGAACTTGAGGGAATATTTGTTCTACCTTTAGCTCCTCGTTGGGTTCGACACTCTTTCTTATCGAAAGAGGCTACTATTGATCGCCTATACTTGTGGGTTATCAGAGGTTCCCAAAGAGAAAATAAAATTTATTCCTTTTTTCACCATACTTTCACTTTCCATGGCTAACCGTATCCACGGGTGCCCTCCATACCAACACTTTTCATGGAATTTATTATTTGACAACATAAAGTAAATTCAATTATTTTTGCATTTCGGGACGGGGCATCCCTAATACCTTTGTCTTACTTTCGTGCAATGACAAGTGAATAAACACTCATCTTGAGAATAACACATCTAGCATGGAAAATATTAGCCACCCCTCACCGCTCCACGAGCGAAAAAACACACAAAAGATAAGTTTATTTTGAAAATTGGAGATGGCACATACAAATTTGCTTAGAACGGCAAAAGAATATCGGATATGGGTAGATATAGTGGACTCATGTGGCAAAATTGGTTTAAGGGTTTTGGATGCACAAGTAGAGATCATACTTAGTGCAAAATGAAGGCTAGCAAAAGATTGAGAAGCGACCAACCAAGAAACAGATAATCTCATAAGAAAGAATTAAGCATAAATAACACCGAATAATGCACCACAAGTAGGATATAATTTCATTGCATAACTATTGACTTTCATACTTGCATAGGGAATCACAAACTTTAACACCAATGTTCTTAGTAAAGCATAATTACTCACCAACATAACTCACATATCACATCATCATATCTCAAAACTATTACTAAGAATCAAGTTTATTTTGTCCAATGATCTTCATGAAAGTTTTGATTATATCCTTCTTGGATATCTATCACTTTGGGACTAATTTTCATGTGTTGCTTTTGACAAGCTCAAACAAATATAAGTGAAGATCATGAGCATAAATTTTTTCTTTCTCCCAAATTAATTTAAGTGAAGCAAGAGAGAATTTCTTGAAAGTTTTACTAACTCTCAAATAAATCTAAGTGAAGCAAGAGAGCATTTCATCAAAAATACTAAAGCACACAGTGCTCAAAAATATATAAGTGAAACACTAGAGCAAGTCCATTGCTCATAAAAATTTAAGTGAAGCATTGAGAGCAATTCTAACAAGTCATGATATAATTTTGGCTCTCTCAAATAGGTGTGTCCAGCAAGGATTGATGCCTTAAAACACAAAATAAAAAAAGCAAAGACTCATATCATACAAGACGCTCCAAGCAAAACATATATCATGTGACGAATAAAAATATAGTTTCGAGTAAAATACTGATGGTCGTTAGAAGAAAGAGGGGATGACACTCGGGGCATCCCCAAGCTTAGTTAGTTACTCATTTTGGGATAATAGCTTGGGATGTCGGGGCATCCCCAAGCTTAGGCTCTTCTATCCTTTATTCCTTCATCCATCATAAGATAACCCAAAACTTGAAAACTTCAATCACACAAAACTCAACAAAACCTCCGTGAGATCTGTTAGTGTAAGAAAGCAAACCACTACTATAAGTACTTTATCAAACCAATTCATATTTTGTTATTTTATTATACCTACTGTATTCCAACTTTTCTATGGCAAAAACTCATGTAAGAAAACCATAGAGCCATCAAAATAAGCACACAACACAAAGAAAACAGAATCTGTCAAAACAGAACAGTCTGTAGCAATCTGACTTAGACGAAAACTTCTGGAACTCCAAAAATTCTGAAAAAATGGGAAGGCCCGAGAAATTAGTATATTAATCTTCTGCTAAAAAATCAGGGCAAAAGCACTTTCTGATAAAAAAATGAGAATTATTTTCGTGAGCAAAGTTTATGTCTTTTTCAGCAAGATCAAACAACTATCACCCAAGAAGATCCTATCGGTTCTACTTGGAACAAACACTAATTAAGACACAAAAAACACAATCATAACAGTAGCATAATTGTGTAAACACTCAAGAACAGAAAGCAAAAACAAAAAATAAAATTTATTCATTGGGTTGCCTCCGAACAAGCGCTATAGTTTTACGCCCTTAGCTAGGCATAAAGCAAGGATCTAAGTATTGTCATCTTTGGTTCGAGATCCATAAGATGCCCTCATGATTGATTCATAAGGTGGCTTAATTATAGTTCTAGGGAAGTGTTCCATACCCTTCCTCAAAGGAAATTGGAACTTAATATTGCCTTTTTTCATATCAATCACGGCACCGATAGTGCGTAAAAACGGTCTACCAAAAATAATTGGACAAGACGGATTGCAATCAATATCAAGAACAATAAAATCTATGGGCACATAATTCCTATTTGCAAGAATAAGAACATCATTAATTCTTCCCATAGGCTTTTTAATAGTAGAATCCGCCAAGTGCAAATTCAAAGAACATTCTTCAAGATTAGTAAGACCAAGCACATCACATAAAGATTTCGAAATTGTAGAAACACTAGCACCCAAGTCACACAAAGAAAAACACTCATAATTTTTAATCTTGACTTTGATAGTAGGTTCCCATTCATCATGCAATTTTCTAGGAATTGAATCTTCTAATTCCAATTTTTCTTCAAGAGCTTTATCATAGCATCAACAATATGTTTAGTAAAAGCTTTATTTTGTTCATAAGCATGGGGTGAATTTATCATGGATTACAACAAATAAATACAATCAATCAAAGAGCAACTATCATAATTACAGTCTTTGTAATCCAAAAGAGTGGGCACATCACTAGTTAAAGTTTTGACCTCTCCAAACCCACTTTCATCAATTTTCTCAACAACATTTTCACCCTCCGAAATATTGGGACGCCTACTACCTAAAGTTGACTCTTCTCCAGTCCCTTTTTCATCAATCTTAACTTTACTAAACAAGGAATCAATAGAAGAAACACCAATCATTTTAAGATCTTCATCACTTTTGCGAAAGAAAACACTAGAAAAGGCTTTTTCTAAAAATACTCTTTTAGCTCTAAGCATTGGGGTTCTTTTCTTACTTTAATCCATAGAAACATAAAGAGATTTAATTGATTCATCTACCTTAGGCACAAAAAATTTCATCTTGAAATTTTCCACATCATGAGCAATTCTATCAACACCTGTAGACAAATCATCAATCTTACTCAACTTTTCTTCTATGGAAGTGTTGAAATTTTTTTGAGTGTTGATAATTTTTTTAATATTATTCTCAAGATCAGAGGTGTTCCTATTATTATTATAAGATTGATTAACATAGGAATTACCATAATTATTGGAGGAATTACTAGGAAAAGGCCTAGGATTAAAATTACCTCTATAAGCATTGTTATTGAAATTATTACGAGAGATAAAGTTCACATCTATGGCATCACTCTTTTGCTCAATCAAAGTAGACAATGGCATATCATTAAAATCAATAGGAGCACTTTTACTAGCAACCAATTTCTTAAAAGCATCAACTTTTTCACTCAAAGAAGAAATTTTTTCCACCGAATTAACTTTTTTACGAGTAGGAGCCCTTTCGGTATGCCATTGTGAATAATTTGCCATAATATTATCAAGCAATTTGGTGTATTCACCCAAAGTAATTTCCATAGAAGTCCCGCACGCGGCGGAATCTAAAAGATTACGAGAAACTAAATTCAATCCCGCATAAAAGTTTTGTATGATCATCCAAAGGTTCAACCCATGAGTTGGGCAATTCCTTAGCATCATTTTCATCCTTTCCCAAGATTGTGCAACATGCTCATGTTCAAGTTGCTTGAAATTCATGATCTAGGGTCTAAGGGAAATAATTTTTTGTGGGAGGAAAATACTTAGTGATAAAAGCAACTTCGCACTTATTCCAAGAATCGATACTACTGCAAGGCAAAGAAGAGAACCAAATTTTTGCGGAATCACGCAAAGAAAACGGGAATAATTTCATCTTCACCACATCATTGTCCACATATTTTTTCTTTTGCATATCGCATAATTCCACGAAGGTATTAAGATGGGACACGACATCCTCATTAGGAGTACCAGAAAATTGATCTTTCATAACAAGATTCAGCAAAGCAGTATTAATATCACAAGACTCCACACTAGCGGCGGGAGGAGCAATCGGAGTGCTAATAAAATCATTGTTGTTGGTATTTGTGAAATCACATAACTTGGTGTTGTCTTGAGTCATGATGACTACACGACAAGATTGCACTAAAAAATAGATCCGGCAAGAAAACGGCTAACGGAAAAGAGAGGCGAATAAACAGGCAAATTTTTGTGAAGTGGGGGAGAGGAAAACGAGAGGCAAATGGCAAATAATGTAAATTGCGAGCAGATGAGATTTGTGATTAGGAACCTGACATATGTTGAAGATCCTCCCCGGAAACGACGCCAGAAATTCCTTTTGATGTCGCTTGAAGCTACGTCGGTATTTCCCCAAAGAGGAAGGGATGATGCAGCATAGTGGCGGTACGTATTTCCCTCAGATATGAAACCAAGGTTATCGAACCAGTAGGAGAACCAAGCAACACAACGTACACAACCCCTGCACACAGATAACAAATCCTCGCAACCGGACGAGTTAAAGGGGTTGTCAATCCCTTCCGGGGTACGGCTCCTCAAGATAGGCAAATGGACGTGAGATAATTTTGTAGTAAATTGATAGATCGAACGCCAAATAAAATAAATAAGGAAAATTGCAGAAAGGTATTTTTGTATTTTTGGTTTATAGATCTGAAAATAAATGCAAGAGAAAAGTAGATCGCAAAGGTAAATATATGAGAAAGAAGACCCAGGGCCGTAGGTTTCACTAGTGGCTTCTCTCGAGAAAAATAGCAAACGGTGGGTAAACAAATTACTGTTGGGCAATTGATAGAACTTCAAATAATTATGATGATATCCAGGCAGTGATCATTATATAGGCATTACGTCCAAGATTAGTAGACCGACCCCTGCCTGCATCCACTACTATTACTCCACACATCGACCGCTATCTAGCATGCATCTAGTGTATTAAGTTCAAGGAGAAACAGAGTAATGCTATTAGAATGATGACATGATGTAGACAAGATCTATCTATGTAGAGATAGACCCCATATTTTTATCCTTAGTAGCAACAATACATACGTGTCATTTCCCTTTTACATCGGATCAAGCAATCGTAAGATCGAACCCACTACAAAGCACCTCTTCCCATTGCAAGATAAATAGATCAAGTTGGCCAAACAAAAACCAAATATCGGAGAAGAAATACGATGCTATAAGAAATCATTCATATAAGAGATCAAATAAACTCAAATAACTTTCATGGATATAAAAAGATATAACTGATCATAAACTTAAAGTTCATCAGATCCCAACAAACACACCGCAAAAAGAGTTACAACATATGGATCTCCAAGAGACCATTGTATTGAGAATCCAGCGAGAGAGAGAGAGAAAGCCATCTAGCTACTAAGTACGGACCCGAAGATCTACAAAGAACTACTCGCGCATCATCTTAGAGGCACCAATGGAGGTGGTGAACCCCATCTGAGATGGTGTCTAGATTGGATCTGGTGGTTCTGGACTCTGCGGCGGCTGGATGAATATTTCGTTGACTCCCCTATGGTTTCTGGAATATTGGGGTATTTATAGAGGAAAGAGGCGGTCCGGGGGCATCCGAGGTGGGCACAACCCACCAGGGCGCGCCTGGGCCTCCTGGCGCGCCGAGGTGGGATGTGCCCCCCTCGGGGCACCCCCCAGGCGCAGCCAGGGCCCGTTGGATTCCTTCTGGCCCATAAAAATTCTCCGTAAAGTTTCGGGGCATTTGGACTCCATCTGATATTGATTTTCTGCGATGTAAGAAACATGGAAAAGAACAGCAACTGGCACTTGGCACTATGTCAATAGGTTAGTACCAAAAAATGATATAAAATGACTATAAATGATTGTAAAACATCCAAGATTGATAATATAACAGCATGGAACAATAAAAAATTATACATACGTTCGAGACGTATCAACGCCACGGGCACATCGGTTTTGATGATGTCCGGACTCCATCTAAATTCCATGTGATTAAAACACCAACTAGGCCTACGCCAGTGGCAACACCTCGCAGCCAGAATGTTTGAAACTTCTCCCCTCTTCTCGAAGAAATGGATGAAAACTCACAAAGCAACGCACAAATGATTTGTACACCTTTTTTGCTAGGCTGATCGTAATGGGAGTATCATAGCTGGTATTATGCATGCCAACTAGGCAATTTTGATGAGCTATCATAGAGTTAAGGGATAATTAGTTTGGTGCCCTTAGTTGTGTCCCACTCGGCAGGTTTACCCCTAGTTTCCGAAAACACTTGTTCCTGCCCAAACCACTTTGCCCCTCTTATGCTTTTGCCCTTTGACCATTTGACCATCACTTTGAAAACTTCGTAAAAAATTCATACTAACTCACAAAAATTCAAATAAGATATCAAAATGTCTAGAAAAGTATCACCTATATGTGCATGTCATTTGCATTCATGAAAAAAGTGTTGGATACTCCCCATCTAAGTTTTAGCTCATATGATCTTAGCATGAACAGTAAAATCTTCTAAAAATTCTAAAAAAATTGGTGGAGAACTTTCACCAATGTTTTGAGTGCTTGCCAAGTTTCATAAGGGAATGGCATTCGTGGAAGTCGTGTGTAAAAAAAGAAATTTTGGCCCATTGATTTTTGCTTTTTTGCCATGACTTCCACGAATGTTATTCCCATATGAAACTTGGCAAGCACTCAAAACATTGTTCAAAGTTTGCCACCAAATTATTTTTAGAATTTTTTTAGATTTTACAATTCATGCTAAGATCATATGAGCTAAAACTATGATGGGGACTGGCCAACACTTTTTTCATGAATGTAAATGACATGCACATATAGGTGATGCTTTTCTCAACATTTTGATATCTTATTTGATTTTTTCTGAGTTAGTATGAATTTTTTATGAAGTTTTCAAAGTGATGGTCAAACAGTCAAAGGGCAAAAGCATAAGAGGAGCAAAGTGGTTTGAGCAAGAACAAGTGTTTTTGGAAACTAGGGGTAAACCTGCCGAGTGTGACCCAACTAGGGGCATAAAATCAATTATCCCTAGAATTAAATGAAGAAAGAGAGGGTTAAGTATCATATCATGATACCGTATCATAATAAATGCTATGCTACTATGTGTCATCCATGACAATAAATAAAATACTAAATGATAGTAACTTATGATACTATGCGCGCATTACGAAGGTAGTATCATATGCATGATACTAGTATATGATACTCCCCATTAGGCTGCTTCCAATGCATTGGTGCTTACATGAGGTGCTAAGCATATTAAATACTTTAGCAAGTAGAGACCCCATGCATAGGTGCTTAACTTGTTGGTGCTAATTATCCTTCATTTAATGATTTTGCAACTAAAGTTCTTCATGCATTTGTTGGATATTCTTCCATTTGTGGGATATGTGTGTGTGTGCGCGCGTGTGTGTGTGCATGATACTAGTATATAACACTATCCACTATGAGTAGCGTAAGTATAGCCTAACTAAAACACCCACATGTAGTTGTAGTAGGGTTTTTGACTTTATATGCACTAAAATGGAAGGTAAGTGCAAAGAATGACTTAAACATAGCAGACGAGACCTGAAATGGGCCGGAAAATCAAAGCAAGGGTATATCCGTTATTGTTTGCCATGATTTATTTTCGAGGCGGAATGATGTAGTAAATGACGATTTGGAGTCCGAAGTGTCGTGTATCCTTTTAGAAACTATGATCCTTCTTGTGAGACGCTCCGGTATGGAAGGTGCAAGCACCAAAACTTGTGCCAAACTTTACCAAATGTTTTCCATGCGATCGTGAGAGCACGCCACAGCGAAACAATGATTTTCATTATTTTCCGGATTCTATATGCATTTCCTGAAATTAAAATACCAACAAGGCTACGCCTCTGGCCGCGCCGTGCGGCCGAACTGTTTGAAGTTTTTCCCCATTTATCGGACAATGAATGAAAACTCACAAAGTGACACACAAATAATCTTGCTAACACCCACGTGTAGTTGCGACTATATATATAGGGCTGGACTATTCTGTTACCCGTAACAGAATATTATTCTGTTACCCCTCGGCCGTACTAAACCAGATACAAAACAGAGAACAAAGTTTAAATAATGGCCAGCGATGCAAGTTCAACTTGTAAATTGCCTTCAGTGCATGACATGTTACCCATAGCATGTATACGAGAAAAATGCAGAAAAGATTAATCCCAAAACTGTTGAATATCATTGCAGAAGCATGCAAGGCGGCAAACGCAGCGTGAGTTTGATGAGCCAAGCAGATATGGGGCGCCGCCTGGTTGGGTTACACCAGAAATAGCACCTGGATACTTCAACAATACATGCAGATTTCAAGATACACCGGAATCATCAGAAGCACGGACAGGTTCTTCTATGCAGCAAACATCGGTATCTGGGAATACAAGCTTTGCCACTGTTGGGTTGCAACAAGGCCAACAATTTCCCCAACAACAAATGTTTTCCTCCCCTAGCGCATGCAGAAAGGCAAGGACACACAGGCTTCCACTAGTCGCTCCGTCAACATCAATCATCTGTGCTGCAAAAGCGGTTGTGACGGGAAGACTAGGCCAAAGAGACAGAAATTTTTGCCAGTCTAACAGGGTCCAAAGTACAAGATATGAGCCATATAGTGACGGTGTACAAAAAGAGGGGTACACTTTTTGTATCCCTATAACTGTGCACGGGCAGTCTGAGCCACGGACACCGCCGCACTGAGCAAGGCGAGGGAGGTGAGCCAAGGTAAGGCCGAAGCCCGAAAGGAGCAGAACGACGCCAAGACCAAGGCCACAAAGAGCAAAGGGGACGAAGCGGACTCCCACGGCAAGATCCTTGCCGGGGGCGGTTTTAGCAAACCCGGCAAGACCCTTGTCGTGGCAGTTCGTCCCACACCTACGGAGCAAGTCACCCTTGAGTCCACTGCCCCCATAGGGCAAGGATTCGGGAGACATCCCCGTGGTGGTATGCAGATCTTTGTGAAGACATTCAAGATCAGATATACACTATAGAAGACGACGACCCTTGGCGGGATCCTAGCCAAGGAGGACCACAAGGCCCCCGGCAAGAGCCTTGCCGGGGATGATAGCAGGCGCCACGGCAAGACTCTTGCCGGGGCCCCGACAAGGCCCTTGCCGGGGCTACGACGAGGCCCTTGCCGAGGACACCCGTAGGGACACCATCAGACCCACGCCAATCAAACCTTCACCGCCGTTCGCATGCAGCTGCCGACCCAACCAGTTGGGCAGGCACCTGCGTGGCGGCAAGTGGATCTTCCTGGAGACCCACCATTGCTCCACCTCAGCTGCCTGCCTTCCTACATGGCACCACGGGCACCGCTGGCCAGGGCGCGTGTCGACACGAGAGGGAGCGGCGTTGGACGAGACAGTGCTCTCCCCCGTCCCCGATAAGGCAAGGACACCTAAGCAAGACGCATTAAATGTGCCTTGTCATGTAATGCGAGGGATAGACTCGCATCATCAGCATTCTTTCCAGCTCATGTGTGCCAACGTGGCAACCCCTTTCCCTATAAAAGGAGGCCCAAGGCGACCACGAGGAGGATTCGGCTTTTTGGAGCTCCTCACGCCCCATTGCTAGTTCAAGAACACCAGATAAACAAACCACCAAAGCAGGAGTAGGGTTTTACGCATCCTCGCGGTCCAAACCTGGATAAAGAGACCGTGTGCTATCTGTTTAATCCGCTCTTCTCACGAACCCGCGCCCCACAACCGTAGTAGGGATTCTTGTGATCCCATAGGTGTCGTCCCCGCACCGACATCTTTGGCGCGCCAGGTAGGGGGCGCAGTTGTGAGAATCGGCTTTAGCAGTTAGCCCGGCACTCCTTCATCTTCGTGACCCTTGAAGAAGAAAGGAGGCCAGAAGATCGACACTCGAGCGATCGCAAATAGAAGCTAAGTTGCACTGAAGCCTTATTTGTGCTACCCTTCTTATTTGAGGTTATTCCCCCCGGAGATGTCTCGTCTTTGTATGAGAAACCTGCACGCCAGGGGGATCTCCCGTGATCGGCAACGCCCTTGCCCTGTTTCGAGTCCGCTCAACAGCTCAAGCGGCTGCGTCGAGAATACAGAGTAACCTTCTGCTATCGACAACACCCTCGATTCTGACTCGAGTCAAGCTCCACAGTTCGAGCGGCCGCGTTCGGAACGGAAAGGTGGCTCGTCCGGCAAGACGCTGCATTCGGCAGGCCTGGGGATCCGTCCCCAAAACGCCGCTAGGGGCTTTCGCGCCGGCAAGCCTACCCAATCGACGAGGGGCACACATACAAAGAGGAATTGATCGGGGAAATAACATGCATGAAAATTAAGAGTACTTCAAAGTTATATTACATCACGTCATAGCTGCGGTTCTAACTAAAGATAAATTTGTCTTGGTCGGGAACCCGCAGCGGTGAAGAAGAACGGGATGCCTAATCCCGCTACCGCCATCCACCCTCTTGATTTCGTCGATGCCGTTGGTGATGGGCTTGATGCGCTCCTTGAGCACCGTGACGTCAACACCGTCCGGCAAGCTCTTCATCGAGGCTGCGAAGTCACGGTCGGGATTCCAGTGCGCCACCTTGGTGAGGACCTTGGTCACGACCTTCCGGCAAAGTCGCCGGGCCTCTTCGGCCAGTGTGGCCGTCCTGGTGGAGTGGAGATAGGCCAAGGCTCCGAGGACGCCCTCGAAGAACTGGGTCAGCTTGGCGTTGACGGTCCCGCTGCTCTCGGGGGAATACCTCACGTTTGGCAACCCCATGGTGGCCAATTGCAAGGTGACCCTGCCGGCGACGACCTCCAGATGGCTGATCCACTTGTTCTCACCCACCACATAATCCTGGTGGGAGGCGGCCTCGTTTGCCCGCAGCTGCTTCTCCTCCTCGAGGCTCCTATTCAAGGACTCCTCCCGAGCCCTGCTCTCTGACAGCATCTTCTCGAGACCCTCCAGCTTCAGCTTGAGGTCTCTGATGGAGTTCTGCGCGTCGGAGAGCTCCCCTGTCCTGCTGATGACTGCTCCTTGCGCCTCTACCAAGGCGCGGTTGAGCGTGTTCTTCTCGCCGGATAGCTTGAGGGCCTACTCCTTCAGCTCATCCCGCTCCGCTTCCAGCTCCTTCACCTTGCCGGCATGGGCCAGAGCCTGGGCATCGAGTGCCTCTTTGTGCCTCTGCTCCAGCTCGCGGGTCCGTCGCACGACAAGGGCCTCGAGCTCCTCATCCTTGCCGCGGAGCGTTGCGCTAAGCTTCGCTTCACGCGAGGAGAGGTCCTCTTCCTGAGATTCCAAGGCGGCTTGATGCTGGTTCCGGGCGGCTTCGGCCGCGGCGGCCAAGTTCGCCGCCTCTTCTTGGGCCTTCTCGACGTCGGCCATTTTCATGGTGAGCTCCACATCGCGCTTGGCCAATTCCTCCCGAAGGCCCTCTGCTTCCTCGCGAGTCCGGTGGAACCAAGTCTGCGTCTCAGCGACGCGCGCCTTGAAGTCCACCTCCGCGTTGTCCACCAATGCCATCCTGGACTTGACCTTGTCCAGGCGGGCACGGTAGAGCGATTGGAGCTTCCGGAACTCGGCCCCCATAGCGCGGAAAAGCTGCTCTTTTGGAGAATCATCGCCACCAACGCCTGGCTCATCAACCACCTCAAGCCCGATGGCGGCAAGCACCTCGCCGTCAAAGGCTTCCCCTTCGGCGGGCGCTCGGCTTGACGAAGATGGACGAAAAGATCGTCACCCACCTTCAGATATCTTCCGGGGCCCGAGGTTGAGGAGGAGGGGGGCTGGTCACCCGCCACCTCTTCCTCGGCGGAGCCCTTGCCGGCCTCACCGGCAGGTCCACCGCTGGTGCCCTCGGCAGAAGCCTCACGGCCGCCTTTGGCGGCCCTCAAGAAGCGCGCCCTCGTGGCACCCTTGGCGGCTTCGTCAGCGGTGGCCTCATCAGCATCTTTGGCGGCCTCCTCGGCGACAATCCTGCTGGCCTCCGCTGCGGCCTCCTTAGCAATGTCTCCCACAACAGTGTCCACGTCCTCCATGTCTGTTGAAGGAGGGCCTGGGCAGCAATGGGGGCGATGAAGCCAAGAAAAGAATAAGGGAAAAACAGAGACGAAGGACAGGCGACCCACCAGTGCCAGGCTGTGAAGCAGAAGTCCCCTCTCCGCCAGCATTGGGGCCGCGGCAGAGTCACCAGCACCCAAGTTCCCCTCTTCCATCATGGGTGTAGGCTCCATGCCTGATGCCCTTGCCGGGGAGGCCCCCCGCGGCGGCATAGTCGATGGGGGTGGTGTGTTACGAGCAGCCCTCTATGGCTCCTCCTGCTGCCGCTCCCCTCCTGCAAACCCGGCAAGGTGAGCATCATAGCATCGAGCGCCTACCACATGTCGAGTAAGAAGAGGGTGACGAACTTACGTTGGGGGCTGCTGGGCTGCTGTCCGGGCTGCTCAAGACCAACAAGTGGTGTCTCCGAAGCCCCGCCGGGATTGACCGCCGCCAAGGTCCTTGCCCTCTTCGCCTCGGGCCAACGTCTCCGCCTCCCTGCAAAAGCAAAATGGATCAAGACAAGCGACCCGATTCGGGAAGTGGAAATGACAAGAAGGAACGGAGTACTTACTGTCAGTCCGCCTCCTCCTCTTCCACCAGTTTCCTTTTCATCTCCGGGCTGAGAGACCCGAGATCAAAAGGGAGCTCCACATCATCATCCGAATCAACGCCTGCCGGAGGAGGTGAAGAAGGCGGCGGGGTTTGTGCGCGCCTGGATGAGAAAAGGGTTGTCGCCTTCTTCTTCTCAGCGGCCTTCGTCAGCCCCTTCGCCGCCATGGCCCTTGTGTGGCGTCCGGACCCCTCCAGGGTCAATTGAAGCCGCGTGGCCTGCTGGCCGGACTGCTCGGGCGGAGCCAGCCCACCGCAGACTCGCCCTCTTCCCCGACATTGGCGCCGAGCCCGCCGCCACGCCTCCTCCTCCGACGACTCATCGATCAAGGTTCGCGACAAGCGGAGCTCCAGCATCGACGCTGCTGACCTCCCCGGTGGCCGCCGCCCACAGGTGAACTGCTCCTCCTCCGCAGCCGTCGCGGCCTTGTCCTCCACACCCCCGGCGCTGCCGGCCTCCATGGCAAGTCAGGCTCCCTCGCCCGGTGGCGATGTAGTCCAGCTCCGCCGGTGGTGTCCATGATAAGCCACCGCCGACGTCGGCATTGACGATACCTCGATCAAGGAGTCAAGAATTGCTGCACATTTGCATCCATCGGCTCCTGCCAGCTCGGGACAGACCGTGCGGCGTTGCGATCGGCATCATAGCAATGATCTCGGACCGGCGTGAGTTATTGCACAACGGGACTACCCCCGCTGGCAACTTGAAGAACGACCCCTTGACGGCCTTGCCGACTTTTGCGGCAGTCCTCGCGGCCTTGCCGGTCCGATCAATCTTGCCATCGTGACCCACATCAAGCTGGAAGAGCCGCTGATAGAAATGGGCATGTGCCATCACCGTGAAGTTGTGGTCGAGGCCAGGGCGGAGCCGCATAATGTCAGCCGGGTTCGTAAAGCCAGACTGGCCTCCCCTTGTTATGTAACGGGGTGATCCGGCGGCGAATGAAGTCCGCCCCTATCAACTCCAGGGTGAGCCCAGCCCGGGTCAGCCGCAGGATCCTGGTGGTGGCGACAGTAAGCCTTTCGTCAGCAGCATCGACATCACCCTAGTCGCTGCCGCGGACCGGCGGTGTTCGACGGACCTTGCAGAATTCCGACGGGTCTTCGTCTTCAATCCAGCACCACCGGCCACGCCAGTCATCCCGCCTCTCCTTCATGGCACCTTCCAGATACGCCCCCTTGGATCTTGAGATCCAGGCGACGCATCCGGAGACGGCGCCTCCGGGCTGGATTCGAGGGGAGAAATAATGGCGAAAGAGTGCCGTGTTGGGCTGCACTCCGGCAAAGCCTTCGCAAAGATGCGCGAAGAGAACCAAGCACGCCACCGCATTCGGAGTGAAATCCAAGAGGCGAAAGTCTAAGGTGTGCATGATGTCGCAGAAGAAATTGGAAAAAGGGGGGCATAACCCGCAAGAAAGATAATCGACAAAAAAGGGATACCGATTTGGGGCAGGATCGGCGCAGGCGGCAGGAATGATGCGCGTCGCCGGGTGCCCCGAATTCTTCCCCCGCCTTTCACTCCCCATAAGGGCTTGAAGGAGGCCAGGAGGTCATGAACACTAATCGACGAGGGGAAGAAGAAGGCGGACTTCGTCCGGTCCCCCGACAGAGTGCTCTCCGGCGGCTCCACGGTCCCAGAGCTCTTAGCCACCCCCTTGCCCTTGGCGGATTTGGGCGCCATGGCGGCCAAGAGGTCTAGGGGATTGAGGAAGAGGGGTGACGAAGCAGCGACGGCGGACGACGGCGAAAGCTTAGGAGGGAAGGAAGAGAGGAAACGGCGGCTCTGAGA
This sequence comes from Aegilops bicornis, assembly GCA_021605145.1. Taxonomy (NCBI): domain Eukaryota; kingdom Viridiplantae; phylum Streptophyta; class Magnoliopsida; order Poales; family Poaceae; genus Aegilops; species Aegilops bicornis. The sequence continues at coordinate 144,298 of CM038671.1, read as the reverse complement.
CTGGAAAAGGTACGAGAGAGGAGGAGAAAGTGAGCAACGCACCCACGGTTATTCCTTCTTATGGGGGAAAACGCGGGCCGCCTCCTTTCACATTAACTGCGACGTGACGCATGCGCGCAGCGCTCAGCCCCGCGCATGCCACCCACGTCACGCACGCCTCCCCATGCTGAGCCACGGGCGGGAGGCATGGGAAGCGCAGCGCGCGAAGAGACTTACCGCGGTAAAAACCACCATGCCTGCCCGCGCACCGTTTTTGGGCCTAGCCCAATGATGCGATTGCGCTTACGTGTGGCCCAGGCCCGGGGGCTCCTGTCGGTGTACAAAAAGAGGGGTAGACTGAGCAAGGCGAGGGAGGTGAGCCAAGGTAAGGCCGAAGCTCGAAAGGAGCAGAACGACGCCAAGACCAAGGCCACAAAGAGCAAAGGGGATGAAGCGGACTCCCGGCAAGATCCTTGCCGGGTTTAGCAAACCCGGCAAGACCCTTGCCGTGGCAGTTCATCCCACACCTACGGAGCGAGTCACCCTTGAGTCCACTGCCCCCATAGGGCAAGGATTCGGGAGACATCCCCGTGGTGGTATGCAGATCTTTGTGAAGACATTCAAGATCAGATACACACTATAGAAGACGCATTTACCCTTGGTGGGATCCCAGCCAAGGAGGACCACAAGGCCCCGCAAGAGCCTTGCCGGGATGACAAGCAGCGCCACGGCAAGAAGATTCTTGCCGGGGCCCCAAAGAAGACCCGTGCCGGGGCTACGACGAGGCCCTTGCCGAGGACACCCGTAGGGCCACCATCAGGCCCACTCCAATCAAACCTTCACCGCCGTTCGCATGCAGCTGCCGACCCAACCAGTTGGGCAGGCACCTGCGTGGCGGCAAGCGGATCTTCGTGGAGATCCACCATTGCGCCACCTCAGCTGCCTGCCTGCCTACATGGCACCAGGGGCACCGCTGGCCAGGGCGCGTGTCGACACGAGAGGGAGCAGCGACGGACGAGACAGGGCTCTCCCCCGTCCCCGATAAAGCAAGGACACCTAAGCAAGACGCATTAAATGCGCCTTGTCATGTAATGCGAGGGATAGACTCAAGATCATCAGAGCCTTTCCACCTCCTGTGTGCCACTGTGGCAACCCCTTTCCCTATAAAAGGAGGCCCAAGGCGACCAGGAGGGGGATTCGGCCTTTTGGAGCTCCTCACGCCCCATTGCTAGTTCAAGAACACCTGATAAACAAACCACCAAAGCAGGAGTGGGGTTTTACGCATCCTCGCTGCCCGAACCTGGATAAGGAGACCGTGTGCTATCTTTTTGATCCGCTCTTCTCATGACCCCGCGCCCCGCAACCGTATTAGGGATTCTTGTGATCCCATAGGTGTCGTCCCCGCACCGACATATAGATAGGAGCAACCTCACAACGAATCTGAGGGGAGATGGTCATACAATGAGAGACGGAGAGCTTCGTCAACATTGCTCCCTCCAAGAGATGCCACTACAAAAAAATACACTTCCGTGATGATACGTGTTTGTCACAGTAGGTTATTTTTCCGTCATGCATGTACATCCATGACATTTTTATGACAGAATCAAGATAGTCATACCTGTGCTGTCCTAGAAGTGTTCCATGACATTACCAAAATTATCATCACGGAAGTGTCCACTTCCATGATGATAAATCGCGCGTCACAGAAGTGCTTTCGTCAAGGGTGACCGACATGTGGCATCCACCGTAATGGAACGCTGTTAAGCTATCGGGGCCGGTTTTGGATCTGATAACCCGTTAACATCCCCGACCAATGGGGATTTTCCATGTGTAAAATCATCATTGTCTGGAGGAAACATGTGTCGGCTCACCGTTGGGACAGATGTCATCCAGTCATTGGACCCAAAGCGCCTATGGTACGTCGACACGTGGCACGGCCCAACAATGGCCCATAAAGTTTAAATGGGGCGGCCCAACTAAAGGCCCACAAGATTTTGCGGCCCATAATGGGACGGCCCAGCTAAAGGCCCACAAGATTTTGCGGGCCATAATGGGCTGGCCCAGGTAAAGGCCCGCAAGATTTTTGCACGCCATAATGGGCCGGCCCAGGTGAAGGCCCACAAGATTTTTGTGGACCATAATGGGCCGGCCCAGCTAAAGGCCCATGCGATTTCACTGACATTAATGGGACGGCCCAGCTGTAGGCCCACAAGATTTTGAGGACCCTAGTAGGCCGACCCATTAACTGGCTGCCATGTTTTGGGCCAAATGCTGGCCCATATTTGATCCGGTTCATTAATGGTCTGCCACGTTCCGGGCCTAATAATGGCCCATATGAGATCCAGCTCGTTAAAAGCCTACCACGTTACCAAATTACGCCCGGATCAGGTCCGCCCTTTAAGAGGCTTTGGGCTAAATTATGGCCCATATTAGATTCGCCCGTTAACCGGACGCCACGCCAGGGCCCATTTGCTAAAGGCCCATTTAGTTGGCCTGATATTAGTTTCGGCATGTTAAGGGCCCGTTTAACATTTCAGCCCTATAATAATTTCGGCCTGTTAAAAGCCCGTCATATAGTTGGGCCTCACTACGGCCCGGTTTGCATCCGGCCTGCTCGCAGCCGATAAACTGATTGGGCCAAACAAGGACCGAGACAATTTTGGCATGTTATAAGCCCATGATTTGATTGGCACATTCATGGGTCGGGGTCTATTTCGACTGCCGCCGGCCCGAGAGCTGTTCGCACGCTTTGCCCAACCTACTTTTCAGCCTCCTAAAGGCCCATTGAATTTTCTTGGGAAAATAGGGTCATGGTTTACTCGGCCTATTAAAGGCCCGAATCTACTAGTGGGCCAGTTTACATTTAGGCCTGTTAACGGACCAAGATGACGGGGCCCATGATGCGGATCATACATGGTGATTTGCATGACGGCCTGATTATGTACTGTAATTTTACGGTTTGGCCGGTTTACTGCGGAGACAGGATATATATACAGTAAAATAATTGCAGCATCGTGAATAAGAAAAAAACCTGGACTATAAAATAAAGAAATTACGGCATATTACGTCCACTAGGCATCAAAGTTCGCCACTATGATAATAAAGCACAAGCAGACAGCAGATTACATATACTGGGCATCAAAGATCACCACCAGTGCAACTAAACACACCGACAAAATAATATACAAAACCGACAATACTTCAATAGAGTTCAACAAAGGTTAGCCCTCGCTGAGTCAGTAGCCAAGCAGTACCGAAAGCAAGTCAGGTGAGATCGCACTTGTTTGACACTTATATCCTCCTCACTCTGAAAGATAAACAAGCAAACAGATGGCAGGTTTTGCACATATAAGTATCAGTACTGACAATTCATCACATTTCTTACTGACGAATAAAGTGACACAGTTTAAAATAGCATTAACACAATATGGTATTGGTCAGGTCAAGACATGGCAGGAAATGACATTGTGAAGGAATTGGCAGCTTTACGACACCACTGGATTACAGATCCAGAACTCATAAGTATTAATGGTTAGTGTGCTGTCAATTTATCCCATTTCAGATTGGCAAAATAAGATCACTTGCTCTGTATAGTTTAATTTACATGGCATGAAGAAGGAACTTGGTTGTACAACAGAAAATTTAAATTGAGAAGCACAAACTTTTGTTTATGAACTGGAGTACATAATAAACTTTGAACATGCAATTTGATGCAAACACCAAAAATAAACAGCTGTTGCAGTCATGCCTAAAAAAATATACACAACAAAGTTTGAAGGCTTGAGAAGGACAAACATACATTATTGGTGAAGGCAGGCTCTATAAAGCCCCTGCCCATGCTGATGGGGGGGGGGCAATTCAAGAAGTTTACCACAGAATCTTCTTCATAAGCATTGCCTTTATTCGACATTTTGTTAAGAGTAAATATAGATGTGACAATATAAGAAAAAATGGAGAATATTTAAGATAAGATGAAGAGTGATGCTACATAACCAAGTAGCTATAAATGTAAGTACAGCGACACAGGCAAAAGGTACAGCCAAGAGCAATGCAGAGCTAAACTTCTTCACGACCATCGGTGTTATCCAACCTTATGGTAAGAGTAAATATAGATCTGATGCATAGAAAATGGAGGGCAAAGGAAAATAAGCTGTAGAGTGATGGTACATGAACAACTACCTGTCAATATAAGTACATTGATAAAGGACAGCAGGTACTTACAAGAACAATGATGAGCTACAAATTTTCATTGGCATTGGATATATTCTACACTAATGTAACCATTCATACAGATCAGATAATTTGGAGCAAACAATTGATAAGCAAGCTATCATGCATACTGCTGTGACATAATGAACCAGGTATGTATCCAAATACAGTGATACAGGAAAACAGGTACTAAGAAGAGCAAAGCAGCGGGCAACATATTTGCGATATCCTGTCGTTCTTTTCAAACCGGTATTCTTTTTCGAGCAGATTTCCTGCAAAAAAGATCCGTAAGGCACATGCGGAAAAGTAGAAGTTCACATTGTCATGCGAAATCATAGATGTGACCTCATCCTCTAACGAGACCAAAGGCATAACAAGGTTTTTCCATTCAATGTCTTCTAAATTTAGCACAGGAGACTTCACCAGAAATTCGTTTATAGACTTGCCATCAAACTGTGATTTCCTCAGTTAACACCGATACTGCTGCAATGCTTCCTTGGAAAGTGCAAGCAAGATTTGCTCGTCATAACTATCCAGATTGACCCTCGCCTACTTACAACAATGTAATGTAAATCATTGATGTGTTCAATCAGCAGAAAACAGGAAAATAATCACCATGAATAATAGCACTTACACGTAAGTGGGGACAGAAGATGTGAAAATGGTGTTTGTCTTCACTATAATCTTCCCATGATGGGAATATATGCACGTAGTCCCTAACAACATTGAAAGCATTGTCTTTTAAATCGAATAACTGGAATGGGGTTCCAATCTGTAGGAATTGGTCGTCTCTGCAGTTGGGATAGGTCTTCGGCCGGTGGACTTGCTGTACTTTTTGCTAGAGTGGGATTTTTCTGTGGTAGGGCTGGTGCTATGGCAACTGAAATCGGCATACCTTTTGCTGGAGTGCAGGTCCTGTGTGGTGTGGCTAGTGGTGTGGCCAGTGAAGTATGGGTACAGTCTGCTGGAGTCGGTCCCTACGCTTTTGTGTCACTAGTTGTACAACCAATATAAGTGGGGTGATGTCTGATTTCTTCAGCACAACCATGTTTTTCAAGGACTTTGCTGGTGCTCCATCAGGTTCGGCAATCACCCTCTTCCTTTTTGATGTCTGATGCACAAGAACAGCATCTGAGTGGAAAAACATGGTATGATGACAGATGGAATATGTATTGATAATGGATGGGCATGGCATCTCGACATATATGATGAGTAAACTAAGCAGATGGCGGTGCAACAAAGTAGAATAAATGCAAGACAACATATGCAAGATACGCGCAATCAATAAAACCTTGCCAAATTAGAACAGGCACCTTGATGGGTGAACAGGACAGGCCATCTGCCTTTGACTCCTCGAGGTTAGAATAGTCATTAGGATCATATTCTTAACAAGAATCAACATGTGGTGAGTGTATGAGTTTCATTGCATCCAGAATGGCACTCAATGCCTTGGTGCCAATTTTGTAAGTCATTGTGGTGTTTAGCTTCAAGAGTGGACTGCTGCTCATCAGGACACAAAGCAGCTACACAGATCATAGTGTAGATATAACAGGAAAACCGTAAGCATCAGAGTAAAATCAGCAAAGTGGAACTTGCTGGAATATATGTGCTAGTATTGCCGGTACGGCTAGAAAGGCTTCGGATACCAGCTCTCTTCAACTGAAGGTGCCGTCTATTAATATCAATGTAACTCTCAAGGCGACACAACTCCCCGCATTTCCTTGCTATTCTTATATTTATTCAAGTGGGCAGGCCACTACAAATCCTATTCCCATGTTTACAAAATCCTACGAATCAAAGAGGCCCGACGAGTTCAAAGTGTCCATACCAACCGACCGTATAGACCTCTACACTGCAAATGTCCCTGCTCATATTCACTACAAGGAACATATTGTACTACTATCATACTCCCTCCGTTCCAAAATGTAAGTCTTGGTAGAGATTTCCACTATGGATCACATACAGATGTATCTAGATACATTTTAGAGTGTAGATTCACTCATTTTGCTCCATATGTAGTCCATGGTGGAATCTATACAAAGACTTGTATTTAGGAACGGAGAGAGTACTTATTAAATAAGAACGAAGAGGAACATGGTAAAGAAGAGCAAGCAGATTTTGGATAATAAAATGTTAGATTCTTGCGGTGCCCACACATGATGAACCAGAGCACATTAAGAAAGCAACTTCCTGTTGTCTCTCTATATGTGGTGCACATGCTTTTTTGAAAGTAAAGTAGGAACATTAGCTGACCAATTAAATGTTATCTGTTCTAGTAATATCAGCATCATATCAGATTCGTACTTGAGCAACAAGTTTGGAATTATGAGTGGCACGTTGTTTAGCTTGATGAATTCAGGAGCAGTGCTAAGCAGGTACGATGATGGTACTGAATATAAAGGCGTGTCTGCATTTTGGTCAGTCGACCATTTATGGCGGTTGGATGAAGATCCTACGTTTCCTAACCCTTCTTCTTCCTCGTCTCTGATTCTTCCCATACAAAACACCGCACGGGCCGCCGGCCGGACCATCGGCCCCCACCGCCTGTGTTCCTCTGCCACCCCCACCCCCGCCCCCACCCGTGTCGAGTTTTCTTCGTTCGGCGAGGCCCCACCACCGCCCCCCCAACAACCAAAGTCCCCATCGGAGCCCCTTCGTTCGCACCGGCGAACTCCGGCGAGCTCTGAAAAATCAACTGACCCAATTTTGAAATTTAGTCTACTATGTTTTAACTAGTGTGGAATATAAAAGGGGAAAACCATAAGCATTGGGAGTATAATGTTCAGCGTGCCATGGCGGATTTGAAGGTGCAAAGCGGACAAAGGCAACTTCGCAACCAATGTTTGCTCTCAACTAGCAAGTAAGTGATGGACAAGAAATCAGAGTAAAGAAGTGGCGATCTATTTTCTTGCTGCGATAAATAAATTGAGCAGATATGAAAGAGTACCGCCTCTGCTGAGAATTTGAGGTGTCGTAGTAGTGATGGTTGTCGGCAGCGTGGAAGCAGATCTAGGAGGGTAGATGGTGGCGGCAAGGTGCGGTGGACGAGACGGTCGTAGGAGCGGCGTCGGCAAGGTGGACGGCGACGGGGATGACGCGAGAGGACGGGATGCAAGGAACCCGGTCCAAAGCCGTGGATGAGAGAGGTCGATATCTTGTAATGGACGGTGGCGTCGGGGTATCAGCTCCGGCATGGTGGAGGAGGACGGCGGTGGATGGGGTGGCGGACGGAGGAGGCTGGGGTGGAGAGGGTGTTTTGGCGCCCACGGAGTATGAATGGGGAAATGGAGGTGGAGAGGAAGGGGGAACCATGTCTTCAGGGTGCGCTTGTCTCAAATGCGAGGAAATTTACAAACTTAGCCCCCGTTTAGAATTTCCTACATCACAGCAATATTAGTCGGTTGGGGATAGGACAGTAATCTCGCATACACCGAATATTTGCCGACGGGAGTTTGTTTTTGGTGCCCACAGTGTATGAATCAAGGAGGGAGTCGATTTCGGCCAAGGACACACTGTGTTTTGGCGCCCGCCGTGTATGAACCCGGGTGAGAAGTGGTTATGTCACGTTCTGGTGAAATTACAAACCTACCCCTATCGAAACCTATAGAAATCGAGCAGATCGGCTTTGCCTGGCAGGGATAGGCAGTAGTAATTTCCATCTCGCAGATTTTGGTTTCTTGGACCACACTGCGACTTTCCCCGCTTCGTTCAAATTTTGCAGAGTGCACGCCACTGCCAACTCAATTCGAATCTCGTTTGTATTCTATTTTTTTTGGGCGGGATCCATTTTCGATTGGAATAAAATTCTATATACATCATTATATATATATATATATATATATATATATATATATATACTTTCAAAAGCACAATAAAGAATTCTGCTCCTTTATATGTATAATATGCTTTACAAATACAATGATCTCAAAATCATAAGGTTGAATTCAAAAAATTAAACCAAATTATCTTCTACTAAATTGTATGGATCAGTAATATCTACATATTAAATAACATAGATGCGCGTGAATTCATATGAGTATGCATGTTTGATAGATCAATTTTGGTTCGAGTATGGATTACATGTATCATCATCTCGAATTCAAATATTTGAATCCCTTTGATGTTCACTCCTTTCACGCCCATCTCTCTTGCATGCATGCTCCTTCATGTAGCTATCACTCTCTTTTCTCCAGCTCACCAAGACGCTCACTTCATGTTTCTCCTATCCTCGCAAACATGGTCTCTCGACGTCTCCCTTGAGAAGTGTCACACTCTCCCTATCATTATACATTACACGGTTTTCATAATCTCTCACGTCTCTAGTGTTCTCTCATATCACTAGGTACCTAAGCTTTCTTTTTCACCGCCACACACACAGTCTCCACTCGTCTTTCACTTTGTGTTTCTCTCTATGGTATTCTCTCACACACCCTATATGTCTCTAGACATGAATCATACCACTAAAATTACTCTCTCTCTCTCTCTCTCTCTCTCTCTTGTAGACACAACATTTGTTGCGGTCTCCTTTTTGTCTCCATCCCGACAAACTCCCCCCCCCCCTCTCTCTCTCACACACACACACACAACTCCTGCTTCCACTCCCCTTCCCGACTACCGTCTCTCTCTTTCACACACAAAACTCTCACTTTCGCACCCCCGTCTCGTATTTCTCCCACAAACATTTATCGAATAGCCTCTAGATAGGTTTATACACCCGCACACTCGTTCTTCCACTATCGCATACATGTCTCTCTCCCGCTCCTTGTATCTATGTAGATTTTTCTTCCCTTCTTGAGACACGCCCTCTCGATCGTGCACACACACACACTATCGCCTCATTTTAAGCTGATACCTCTCGCACACACACTCTTTGTGTCTTTGTCACACATGCACTCCGTCCTCCTCATCTCTCCCTCTCTCTCACACACACATGGGCTTTTTGCAACAACTAGCAAGATGCCCATGCGCTGTACCTGAACATGAAGATGCATTTGTATGAGTAGTTTATCTTGTGGGAGAAAAGGATGAACAAGGGAACGACTTATTTGCAAGTGTGGAGAGGGGTGTGGGTATCTTTTTGCAAAATTGCCATAGTTTCCTTCCTATCCGTCAGATATAGATCGGACGGCCTATATTGCAGGATGGCATGCACATGATCATCACCGACTATGCTTTTTATAATAGTAGGGATAAAAAACAGAGTTGGTGATGATGGTGGGCCTGCCATCCTGCAATATAGGCCGTCCGATTTATATCTGACGGATAGGAACGAAACTATGGCAATTTACCCGCACTCCTCTTGGCATTTTCAGATAAGGCCTTCCCCCATTCATCCTTTTCTCCCACAAGATCTTGATGTTCCGTGCAACGCACGGGCATCTTGCTAGTAAGAGTAGAAATTAGACATATACCACTTCTCGAATCTTGAAACCAACAACATTCCTCCCTTATCTCATCAAAACCGCCAAAGGAATATATTTTGAGTGAAACATAACAGTTTTTTAGTGATATACGTATTTCAAAACTAGACTTTGTTTTCTATCAAAACGGTGAATATGTATTAATCTACTCAGATCGTGTGGCAACGCATTGGCACATTGCTAGTAGTTATTATAATTTTGTGGACACCAGACAAACAGTGGAGTACATATACGAAGAGAAGAGGCGCACGCACGCAGTCGGTCTCTCGCTGTCTCGCACACTTGAGTGTTACGTAAAGGCAACGTTAACAAATAACCCTAAAACCCTAGGTGCACGATTGCTGCATTCGCGGGTACCGGGTACGTGGTGGAGCGCATCTTTGTAGGAATAGTCAGCTCGCGTGATAATTTGATCCGTAGGAGTTGATGGTCGGGACCACAGGTGAACGACTTGGAGGCCGTGGCTCGCCAGTTGCCACGCATCAAGTAGCCACGCTTAAAATATCATTTTTAGCGGGGTTAAGAGTTCCGATTTTCAATGGCGCGTTATAAGTACTAAGTAGTTTTAGAACGATTGGTATGGAGCGAAAATGGAATTCATAGTACTACCTAATACGTACCTCCTTGGCGTATGGTTGTATGGGTTTATGTTGCGAGATGTTGAACTTGGTAGTTCTAGGGAAAATACTATGTTTAGATTTAGATGTTGGTTTTTAGTAATGAAAATCGGAAGGGGGAAACCCTTCTTTGATTAGAAAAACAACTACCTCCGTTTTGGTTTACTAGTCCCCATTGTTTTTTGGGTCAAAGTTTGTCCACGAATTTTACTTGTAAAATGTGAATGGAAAATGAGATTTTGTTATACGCAAACATAAAAGGACTGGAGGGAGTGATTGCTCTGACACGGATGCGACCTCTCATAGCGCAGGCATTGAACCGACGCGCCAGCCAAGAAGGCCCCACTCGCTGCAGGCCCGGATGAACACGCCTCCTCGCCGCATGCAACCGGCTTCAGACTGCCCCGCCTGCCTTCATTGAATCCGCGCGTGTGCCGGCAACACATCCTTCCGTGAGCCGGCCGGCATTTTAGAACACAAAAAGTGACCAAAATATAATTCATTATGCATGGTCTTGACTTGTTGTGCTCGCACTGGTAGAAGAACTAGAGGTTTTTCTTTATTCATAACTCTCCTCAATTTTTTTGACTTTGAAGTGAATCATGGTTGTGGACATTATGTATGAATGTGTAGATATCTGTGAACATGAGTTTGATGTGGAAGTTGAACTTGGAATGTCGGGCTTGCGCGTGAACTATACCATGTCCAATGCTTCGTCTGTTATTGTTTGGAAAGTAATTGCTGTTATTACATGACCCAAAAAGAAATATTTTGTGCCACATCGGTAGATGCACGGACATCACAACAGGCATGCTGACTGGATAAACATTTGAACCTAGCTACTATGAAGGAAATTTTGTATGGACAACAGTTTTAGATAGCAGGAGACGCCTAGCCTGCTCTGCCTCTGCTAGCTTATTTCTGGCTTCTTCCATCTCTTCTTTGGCATGGGTGAAGAGAGTATCTGATTGCTCTTTTCGCTTCTTCATGAACTCAGCTACATTCTCAAGGGCTGATGCACACTTTCTTTCAAATTTCTTTACTAGAGCCACGAGGACACGAACAGTGACGACTCCACCCGACTTGTGTGTAATCCAGCATCATCTGGGAATTTGCACCTTGTGTCTAATCCAAAGATCATTAGGGAACTGGCACCTTGTGTGTAATCCAGCCTCATTCTGGAAACATGATCTCGAGGTTGACCATACTTCCCTCCTCGCAGGAACTGCATCCTGACATGAAGTTACTTCTTTTTTAGATAATTACTCAGATAAACCTAGATCCATTTAGTAGAAGCCAGATGAACAGAACTGGGAGAAGTGAATTCAAAAAGGAAAAAATATAAAAACAGACAACAAGGTGAGAACACCCACTTCCTACATCAAGCTAAAACGAAAGCATTAGGATGATTAAGACTCTTCTTATGACACATCGAAGAACACGAGGCTTAAGAGAAACAGAAACTACAACATATACACATCGAAGAACATGAGGCTAAACGAAAGTAATTGAAAGGGTGTTACTTACCAAAGCTCGTTTTACAGGTTCGGTTAAGATCCTCTTTAACTTGCCACGCTCCTTGAAGATGTCCCCAATATCCCGTGTTTGGTCTTCATTGCTCCTCTGCATGTTGATACGTCTCCAACGTATCTATAATTTTTGATTGCTCCATGCTATATTATCTTCTGTTTTGGAAATTATTGGGCTTTATTATTCACTTTTATATTATTTTTGGGACTAACCTATTAACCGGAGGCCCAACCCAGAATTGCTGTTTTTTGCCTATTTCAGAGTTTCGCAGAAAAAGAATATTAAACGGAGTCCAAACGGAATGAAACCTTCGGGGATGTGATTTTCGGAACGAACATGATCCAGGAGACTTGGACCCCACGTCAAGGAAGCTTCCGGGAAGCCACGAGGTAGGGGGGAGCGCCTACCCCCCCCAGGCGCGCCCTCCACCCTCGTGGGCCCCATGTTGCTCCAATCGACGCATTCTTCCTCCTATATATATATATACGCATTCTCAAACGATCGACACGGAGCCAAAAACCTAATTCCACCGCCGCAACCTTCTGCATCTACGAGATCCCATCTTGGGGCCTATTTGAGCTCACTTAAGGGGCATCGATCACGGAGGGATTCTACATCAACACCATAGCCTCTCCGATGAAGTGTGAGTAGTTTACCTTAGACCTTCGGTTCCATATTTATTAGCTAGATAGCTTCTTCTCTCTTTTTGGATCTCAATACAATGTTCTCCCCCTCTCTCGTGGAGATCTATTCGATGTAATCTTCTTTTGCGGTGTGTTTGTTGAGACCGATGAATTGTGGGTTTATGATCAAGTTTATCTATGAACAATATTTGAATCTTCTGAATTCTTTTATGTATGATTGGTTATCTTTGCAAGTCTCTTCGAATTATCAGTTTGGTTTGGCCTACTAGATTGATCTTTCTTGCAATGGGAGAAGTGCTTAGCTTTGGGTTCAATCTTGCGGTGTCTTTTCCCAGTGACAGCAAGGCACATACTGTATTGTTGCCATCGAGGATAACAAGATGGGGTTTTTATCATATTGCATGAATTTATCCCTCTACATCATGTCATCTTGCTTAAGGCGTTACTCTGCTCTTATGAACTTAATACTCTAGATGCATGCTGGATAGCGGTCGATGTTCTGGAGTAATAGTAGTAGATGCAGGCAGGAGTCGGTCTACTTGTCTCGGACGTGATGCCTATATACATGATCATACCTAGATATTCTCATAACTATGCTCAACTCGGTCAATTTCTCAACAGTAATTTGTTCACCCACCGTAAAATACTTATGCTCTTGAGAGAAGCCACTAGTGAAACCTATGGCCCCCGGGTCTATCTTCTATCATATTAATCTTCCAACACTTAGTTATTTCCGTTGCTTTTTATTTTGTTTTTATTTTACTTTGCATCTTTATCATAAAAATACCAAAAATATTATCTTATCATATCTATCAGATCTCACTCTCTTAAGTGACCATGTAGGGATTGACAACCCCTTATCGCGTTGGTTGCGAGGATTTATTTGTTTGTGTAGGTGCGAGGGACTCGCGCGTAGCCTCCTCTTGGATTGATACCTTGGTTCTCAAAAACTGAGGGAAATACTTACGCTACTTTGCTGCATCACCCTTTCCTCTTCAAGGGAAAACCAACGCAGTGCTCAAGAGGTAGCAAGAAGGATTTCTGGCACCGTTGCCGGGGAGGTCTACGCAAAAGTCAACATACCAAGTACCCATCACAAACCCTTATCTCCCGCATTATATTATTTGCCATTTGCGTCTCGTTTTCCTCTCCCCCACTTCACCCTTGCCATTTTATTTGCCCTCTCTTTTTCGTTTGCCTCTTTTTTGCTTGCTTTTTGTTTGTTCGTGTGTTGGATTGCTTGCTTGTCACGATGGCTCAAGATAATACCAAATTATGTGACTTTACCTGTAACACCCCCAGTGTCATGCTTCAGTAATCCCCTATTAATGGTGCCATGTCATCATGTTACTGTTGCTAGTCTTCACTTGATCCAAATCACAATTCATATTCAAATCCAATCTAAAGTCAAAAATTCATATTTGCCAAACCTCAAAACTAAAATGTTCAAAGTGTGGCAAATAATCCCTAGGTATTTGTCATGTTGGAACCAACCTCTTTTGGATTCGAAGTGCTCCTGAAATTATTTAGTGGTCCCAAAGATTTAAAATTGGCCTTTTGAAATTTCTAAAAATAATTAGACAACTCCTCTTGACTCCAAACTTTTTATTCCATCTCAAGGATTGTGTTAGATTTATGTGCCAAGTTTTGTTCAAAATAAAACTAATTTGGTACTAAAAGAAAAAGCAAAACTGAGGCTAAAAATGGTAAACAGAAAAGTTAAAAATGTAACTGTAAAAAAAGGAAACAAACCCCCATCTTTGGGCGAACGCCCGACTAGCCTTCTGCCAAGCCAACCCACCAGGCCCAGCTGGGCCTCCTTATCCCCCCCCACTCCACGAAACCCTAGCCTCCCCCCGACCCACTTCCACCACTCGCTCCTCCCACTCCCCTCGATCTAGATCAGGGATCCACCCAATGAACCGTTCTCCCGATCCCCGACGCCAAGGTTTACCCCAGCGCCGCTTCGCCACCTTGTCGCCGTTCTCCTCGCCCTCCTCCCGAAGCCTCCTCGCCGCGACGCCTCGGATGCCGCCGCCTCGTCCCGATTTGGCGCCGCGCCGCCCCGATGCCGGACTGCCTCGTCCTCGTCTCCCCCATGCCGGCTCCATCGAGCCTCGCCGACGAAAACCGGCAGCGTGGCTGAGAACCCCATCCTCCCCCTGATTCCCTCTATACGTGCGCGCGCCCCTATCACTTTACCGCGCCTCCGGTCGCTCCCGTGCAGCCCGCGCCCTCCCCTACTGTCTGCGGCTGACGCCTCCTCTACGTGCTAGCCGCCGTGGCCGCGCTCGGTCGCCGCCAACACCGTAGCCCGCGCCTCGACGCCCTCCCTGCTCGCCAACGCTAGTGAGGACCCCGGTCGTCCTCCTCTTCCCCATATCTGTTGCCGCTGCACCTGCGCCTCGTGCCTGTTGCCGCGCACCCGCTAACGCCAGCTGCTGCAGCCCATGGTTTGTCGTTGCCGCCTCAAGGCCTCCTGGCGCCGCCTGCCATGACCCTCGCTTTGCTCAGCCTTGCCTCGCACCCAGGGCGGATGTGACCTCCTTCGCTGATGGCCGCTGCACGCCTCTGCGTCTACGCATGCCCAGCCACAGGAGAGGTCGGCCTGTGCCACTTACTAGTGGGGCCGCCCCCTGTTAAAACAAAAAAAATATGTTAATAATCAAATTAATTAATTAGATAATTAATTAACTTAGTTAATCAACCTAATTACACTAATATGCCTATGACATGTGGCCCCCTGGGTTAATTAAACTGTTTAAATTAACTCCAATAGAAACAGAGTCAATGACAGCTGGGACCCACCACACTGTTCACATTTGACCAGTCAACTGTGACTGCTGAGTCAACAGTTGACCTGGCCCACCTGTCAGCCCCTCTGGTACACTTCTGTGTACCAGGTCTGAGTACACCTTGCAATTATGCTTTATTTTGATTTATTAATATTGCAGAATATTGTTTAAACTTTGAAAATTCATAGAAATTAACCGTAGCTCGGATGGAAAAACTTTGTACATGAAAGTTGCTCAGAACGACGAGACGAATCCGGATACGCAGCCCGTTCGTCCGCCACACACCCCTAGCATATCAAACACGCAACTTTCCCCCTCCGGTTCATCTATATGAAAATGCGAAACACCGGGGATACTTTCCCGGATGTTTCCCCCCTTCGCCGGTATCACCTACTACTGCGATTGGGCACCCCTAGCATCACGCTTTGTCATGTCATGCATAGTCATGCATTTGTTTGCATTGTATTTATTGTTTCTTCCCCCTCTTGTCTCGCTAGACACCGAGACCGACGCCGCTGCTACCCAGTACGACTACGGTGTTAACGACCCCTCCTTCTCGGCTGAGCTTCCAGGCAAGCCCCCCTTGATCACCAGATATCGCCTATTCTTCTCTATACTGCTTGCATTAGAGTAGTGTAGCCTGTTACTAGTTTCCGTTTATCCTATCCTGATGCATAGCATGTCCTTGCTACTACTGTTGTTACCTTTACCTGCAATCCGAAATGCTTAGTATAGGATGGTAGTATTCCATCAGTGGCCCTACATTCTTGTCCGTCTGCCATGCTATACTATCGGACCGTGATCACTCGGGAGGTGGTCACGGGTATATACTATATACTTTATACATAATACATGTGGTGACTAAAGTCGGGTCGGCTCGAGGAGCACCGGCGAGTGATTCACGGATTGGGGGCTGAAAGGACCTTTGTCCCAACGGCCCTCTGTGTGGATCTTTGTGGCGGAGCGCGTCGGGGCAGGTTGAGACTACCTGGGTGAGAGGTGGGCACAGCCCTGGTCGGTGTCATGGTTACATCATTAACACGCTTAACGAGATCTTGGTACTTGATCCAGTCCGCCATTTGGTCTATATGCACTAACCAACTACGTGGGAAAGATATGGGCACTCGGCGTCGTGGTATCGCGAAGCCTTCGTGGCGTTAGCGGCGGCGGCCGCGCGCCCGTATTGGACTGGGCAGCACTGCTAGGCTAGGTCTGCCTTCGATCGCGTCACATAGCGTCTTGGTGAGCTAAGGGCGATGGGCCCAGACCCCTGTGCGCTTAAGTTTAGACCGGCGTGCTGACCTCTCTGTTGGCCTAGGTGGGGCTGCGACTTGATGATCTTCCGCGGCCGGGCATGACCCAGAAAAGTGTGTCCGGCCAAATGGGATCGAGCGTGTTGGGTTATGTGGTGCACCCTTGCAAGGAAGGTTATCTATTCGAATAGCCGTGATCTTGATAACGGGGCGACTTGGAGTTGTACCTTGACCTTATGACAACTAGAACCGGATACTTAATAAAACACACCCTTCCAAATGCGGATACAACCCGGTGATCGCTCTCTAACGAGGCGACAAGGAGGATCGCCGGGTAGGATTATGCTATGCGATGCTACTTGGAGGACTTCAGTCTACTCTCTTCTACATGCTGCAAGACGGAGGCTGCCAGAAGTGTAGTCTTCGACAGGATTAGTTATCCCCCTCTTATTCTAGCATTTTGCAGTTCAATCCACTGATATGGCCCTTTACACGTATACCCATGCATATGTAGTGTAGCTCCTTGCTTGCGAGTACTTTGGATGAGTACTCACGGTTGCTTTCTCCCCCCTTTCTCCCCCTTTCCTTTCTTTACGGTTGTCGCAACCAGATCTTTGGAGTCCAGGAGGCAGGCGCCACCGTCGACGGCATTTACTCCTACTACGCTGGAGGTGCCTACTACTACGTGCAGCCCGCTGACGATGACCAAGAGTAGTTTAGGAGGATCCCAGGCAGGAGGCCTGCGCCTCTTTCGATCTGTATCCCAGTTTGTGCTAGCCATCTTATGGCAACTTGTTTAACTTATATCTGTACTCAGATATTGTTGCTTCCGCTGACTCGTCTATGATCGAGCACTTGTATTTGATCCCTCGAGGCCCCTGGCTTGTATTATGATGCTTGTATGACTTATTTATGTTTTAGAGTTGTGTTGTGATATCTTCCCGTGAGTCCCTGATCTTGATCATACACGTTTGCGTGCATGATTAGTGTACGATTGAATCGGTGGCGTCACAAGTTGGTATCAGAGCCGACTGCCTGTAGGTAGTCCCCTTTCCAACTCCTTGGCCGAAGTCGAGTCTAGTCACTACAAAAACTTCTAATAACATGGCAGTTTTTCTTACGGGCCC
Organism: Aegilops bicornis; assembly: GCA_021605145.1. Taxonomy (NCBI): domain Eukaryota; kingdom Viridiplantae; phylum Streptophyta; class Magnoliopsida; order Poales; family Poaceae; genus Aegilops; species Aegilops bicornis. The sequence goes on along the minus strand of CM038671.1, from coordinate 126,724 downwards.
ACATCGCCATTGTGTTGTATTAGGATCTTTTACTCCTCACCTATACTCTGGGACTCTGTTCTCTCTTCTATTCGGGTTAAATGGATTTACTAACTACATTAGGTTCTCGTAACGACTTTCCTCGAAGAGCCCCTTCATTCGGGATGGTTACCTGCTTCACCAGAAGACTTCGAAGATACTCTCCGATCTACTCCCCAGAACTTGTGTTAATTTCTTTTGCAATCCCTTAACACCGTTGAATCCTTATGGATAACTTCATTACCCTACTCGCCGTTCATACTTCCATCCCTAGTTGTTCTTGTTACTACAAGATACCGAAAAGTATTCTCCGACTTTCGAGAATCCTTTTTCGATCGCCTTGCAGCTCTTTTCCTTTGAATAACCCTATGAATAATTCCTCACTCTTATCGGGGATTCGTTCATCCCCAGTTGATCATATGTCTCACGAAATTCTTTGAAATGCTATTCAATCTCCCGAAGATCGTCCGCAACCTATTGCTCCCGAAGGTCTTGTCAGCCTGCTTTATGGATACATCCATATGTATCGCAATATTCCTTAGCATTCCTTGGCATTGTCATTCCGAGTCTATTGATTCAATACGAATAAGAATAATCCCTATCATCCGTCGATTCCTAGAATTCATCTTTTCCGGCTCAGACATCATTCTGGATATGAGCTGGTTCTTGGTAAATCAATCCTTGATTGATTGGCCATCTAATTCTATTCAACATACTCATCTTTTTTTATCAAAACCTCTGCCTCTGATCCCCCGATTTTGGGATCGTAAACCATTCGTATTCAAGCTTCGGCTTATTCAGATGTTTCCATAAACCGATTCCTTTGCATTCCTTCTTCTGGTTGAGTACTAATATTCACATCAGATCCTTTGCGGACCACCTGATCTTTTGGTGGATTACTATCCGGCAGCTCCTTCATATTTTAAATCATTGACGACTTTCGCATGATACAAAATGCCTCTGGCGAATTGTATAATCTACTCCGTATTGCCAGCCCTTTGCTTTCGAGCGTGTACCCGTCGCTCCTGTTATTGTGTTGTATAGCTTCGTAAAAATGTCCCGATGGGTTGAACCTATGCTTTTCCTAATTCGTGTGAACTCGAAAGTTATGCGAGTCATACTCTTCTGGTGCTTCACTAGATAAATCTTCAGCACTACAATTTCTTCGAAAACGAGGAGTGAATGAAAGGTTATGCATTGAAGAAGTGGGAGTCGACCTTGAAATTTGTGTTCATGCCCATGGACCTAATGTGGCACTTATCATGGAAGCTTCTTGTGATAATAATAATGCCCTTGTTATAAGTTCATCTGGTATCTATGTTTGGTCCTTTGCAACCGTGGTTCTAACCATGATTGTTCCCCTTTGATTCCATTTCTCGGACAAGTTCACGCACTTGTCTTCTGCAGATCAATGCAACTCCACAACCTCTATTTTGATCTTCCTTCAAGTATTACCCTCCGGTATCTCGAGAATATCAAAGAACTGTGTTGCTTCCTATGAGTCTTCATCTAGTATTTCTTCTCATCGATTTTAGATTTCCCCCGGGTTATGTGTTATTCGCCACTCGAGAACATCGATAAGTGAATCAATTCCGCACTCCGATTCAATAACTCTAAGTAATTTTCATTACTTATGAGTTTATTAATCCTTCAAGTCATCCCTAGCCTAATCGGCTATATTATTATCGTGCTAAATTTTAACTGTGCTACCTGGTCCATCTTCCCGAAGCATAATTTTCGATGATGAGCTAAGCTTAAATCGATCTTCCTCGTCATATAATTTCACCTTGAACAGCAAGTTCGACTTCGAGTTTGTGTCGTACCCGTGGTTCGAATAACCTTTCACTTCGCCATTTTGTTGACTTGATGTCATCGCCGATCGATTACATCTTCATGAAATCTCTCGACAAATGTGTCGTGATCATCAACATTCTGAGCTCTTCCAGGATATTATTTGAATTCATGATGAGAAATACCATCTTTGCCCCTCAATGATTTGGGTTATCATCGACAACACTTTTTTCCTTCTCCCCAACACAAATTTGTTCATATAAATTATGGAAATACATCCTTTTTGACATGTCGATGGATTTTTGTTGAATCCATCGGCCACCTCCTCATCTTCCCTAATAAGCATGAGGTGTTCAAGTAATTCCCGATGGATCCTTTGTGTTCCCAAGGTCCGGCCTTTACCTGATGACCATGTCAATGCCATCCAAAAATATGATTGTGTTACTCCGAACATCAATAAGAACATTGGAGGCGCAATGCTAAATGTTTCTTCATCAATTATCCAAACACCGATGTATGGGTAAACATCATGATTCTCCTTGCCCCATTAACTAAATGGATAAGTACTTGATGTCCTGTCACATATATCATGCTCTGTTTGTTCTTGGGAAGCATACACTCTAATGCTTTTGTATAAGCACCTTTTCCTTGCCATTGGTCTGGTTAAACTAATAACCACATTTTCCTTTCCATTGTTTTGTTTAACCTTTCTTGTGATCTATATGATCTAAGCAGTAATAGTTCCTTGCTTATGTAAACACCTCGGTGTACAATTTTTCAGCAAGACCCTGTTACTATTGTTGATGACATTTTGGTAACCACCGATGGACGAGAACTTTGCCTATTGGTCCGCCTCGTTTCAACGAGCAGGAAAATGGTTCTCTTCGTCCCTCGCCTTTGGTACCAAACTTTGTTACCAACATAACTGACAGGCTATCCTCTGACCTGCCTTGCTATCATGACCGTTCATGATGTTAGCGCCTTCCTGCTTTTAACCCACATGGTCGGCCCATAACCCATAGTTCCACAAGGTCGAAACCTGACTGTCATGTATACCCTTGTTTCTAAAAGTTTTTCCTCACGCTTGGTATCGTATGTAATTCACGAGCCACCTTCAGAGAGATCACCAATTCTGCTATCAGACAAAATACTTATTCCCGTCGCTCTGAAACCCTTTCAAACTCTGTTTCAGGCAACAAACGATTGCCTACCCAATTGAAGCTTATTATTGCACCTTCTTACCTTGCTCTCGATGGCTTTCTTGAATTTCAACTTGAGAGACGCCTCCTTGCCACGTTCACTGAGATAGTCCCCAGGTAACTATATTGTGTTGAGCTCCGTCCTTCCCGAGTCTTTTCCCCTTACTCCACCCCTTAAATCTCGGGACGAGATTTCTTGTAGTGGAGGAGATTTGTAACACCCCAGTGTCATGCTACAGTAATCCCACATTAATGGTGCCATGTCATCATGTTACTGTTGCTAATCTTCACTTGATCCAAATCACAGTTCAAATTCAAATCCAATCTAAAGTCAAAAATTCATATTTGCCAAACCTCAAAACTAAATTTTCAAAGTGTGGCAAATAATCCCTAGGTATTTTTCATGTTGGAACCGACCTCTTTTGGATTCTGAAAGTGCTCCTGGAAATTATTTAGTGGTCCAGCAGCATTTAAAATTGGCCTTTTGAAATTTCTAAAAATAATTAGACAACTCCTCTTGACTCCATACTTTTTATTCCATCTCAAGGATTGTGTTAGATTTATGTGCCAAGTTTTGTTCAAAACAAAACTAATTTGGTACTAAAAGAAAATGCAAAACTGAGGCTAAAAATGGTAAACAGAAAAGTTAAAAATTTAAATGTAAACAACCCCCCCCCCACTTTGGGCGAACGGCCCATTGGCCGCACCGGCCGCCCACCAGGCCCAGCCGGGCCTCCTTATCCCCCCACTCCACGAAACCCTAGCCTCCCCCCGACCCACTTCCACCACTCGCTCCTCCCACTCCCCTCGATCTAGATCGGGGATCCACCCAGCGAACCGTCCCCGATCCCGGCGCGGCCACCCCCCAAAGATCGCCCGAAACCTCGTCACCGTTCTCCTCGCCCTCCTCCCGAAGCCTCATCGCCGCAATGCCTCGGATGCCGCCGCCTCGTCCCGATTTAGCGCCGTGCCGCCCCGACGCTGCACCGTCGCCCGTCGCCGGACCGCCTCGTCCTCGTCTCCCCCCACGCCGGCTCCATCGAGCCTCGCCGACGAACACCGGCAGCGTGGGTGAGAACCCCATCCTCCCCCTGATTCCCTCTCTACGTGCGCGCGCCCCTGTCACTTTATCGCGCCTCCGGTCACTCCCGTGGAGCCCGCGCCCTCCCCTACTGTCTGTGGCCGACGCCTCCTCTACGTGCTAGCCGCCGTGGCCGCGCTCGGTCGCCGCCAACACCGTAGCCCACGCCTCGACGCCCTCCCTGCTCGCCAACGCCGGTGAGGACCCCGGTCGTCCTCCCCTTCCCCATATCTGCTACCGATGCACCTGCGCCTCGTGCTTGTTGCCGCGCCCGTTGCTGCTTCGTTGTTGCAGCACCGCGAGCTCTTGTTGTTGCCCGCCGCGCGCGTCTCCCTGGCGCCCGCCCTGCCGCGGCCCCCGCTCTGCTTGGCCTTGCCTCACACCCAGGACGGATGTGACCTCCTTCGCTGATGGTCGCTGCACGCCTCTGCGTCTACGCATGCCCAGCCACAGGAGAGGTCGGCATGTGCCACTTACTAGTGGGGCGCCCCGTGTTAAAACAAAAAATTTGTTAATAATCAAATTAATTAATTAGATAATTAATTAACTTAGTTAATCAACCTAATTACACTAATATGCCTATGACATGTGGCCCTCTGGGTTAATTAAACTGTCTAAATTAACTCCAATAGAAACAGAGTCAATGGCAGCTGGGACCCACCACACTGTTCACATTTGACCAGTCAACTGTGGTTGCTGAGTCAACAGTTGACCTGGCCCACCTGTCAGCCCCTCTGGTACACTTCTGTGTACCAGGTCTGAGTACACCTTGCAATTATACTTTATTTTGATTTATTAATATTGTAGAATATTGTTTAAACTTTGAAAATTCATAGAAATTAACCGTAGCTCGGATGGAAAAACTTTGTACATGAAAGTTGCTCAGAACGATGAGACGAATCCGGATACGCAGCCCGTCCGTCCGCCACACACCCCTAGCATATCGAACACGCAATTTTCCCCCTCCGGTTCATCTGTCTGAAAACGCGAAACACCGGGGATACTTTCCCGGATGTTTCCCCCCTTCGCCGGTATCACCTACTACCGCGATTGGGCACCCCTAGCATCACGCTTTGTCATGTCATGCATAGTCATGCATTTGTTTGCATTGTATTTATTGTTTCTTCCCCCTCTTCTCTCGCTAGACACCGAGACCGACGCCGCTGCTACCCAGTACGACTACGGTGTTAACGACCCCTCCTTCTCGGCTGAGCTTCCAGGAGAGCCCCCCCCCTTGATCACCAGATATCGCCTATTCTTCTCTATACTGCTTGCATTAGAGTAGTGTAGCCTGTTACTGCTTTCCATTTATCCTATCCTGATGCATAGCCTGTCCTTGCTACTACTGTTGTTACCTTTACCTGCAATCCTAAATGCTTAGTATAGGATGCTAGTATTCCATCAGTGGCCCTACATTCTTGTCCGTCTGCCATGCTATACTATCGGGCCGTGATCACTCAGGAGGTGGTCACCGGTATATACTATATACTTTATACATGATACATGTGGTGGCTAAAGTCGGGTCGGCTCGTGGAGCACCCGCGATTGATTCACGGATTGGGGGCTGAAAGGGCCTTTGTCCCAACGACCCTCTGTGTGGATCTTTGTGGCGGAGCGTCAGGGCAGGTTGAGACTACCTGGGTGAGAGGTGGGCCTGGCCCTGGTCGGTGTCCGCGGTTACATCATTAACACGCTTAACGAGATCTTGGTATTTGATCTGAGTCTGGCCATTTGGTCTATATGCACTAACCAACTACGTGGGAAAGATATGGGCACTCGGCGTCGTGGTATCAGCCGAAGCCTTCGTGACGTTAGCGACTGAGTGGCGCGCGCCGGATTGGACTGGAACGCCTGCTAGGCTAGGTCTGCTTCCGGCTGCGTACACAACATGCAGGTGTGTTAAGGGCGATGGGCCCAGACCCCTGTGCGCTTAGGTTTAGACCGACGTGCTGACCTCTCTGTTGGCATAGGTGGGGTTGCGACGTGTTGATCTTCCGCGGCCGGGCATGACCCAGAAAAGTGTGTCCTGCCAAATGGGATCGAGCGTGTTGGGTTATGTGGTGCACCCCTGCAGGGAAGTTTATCTATTCGAATAGCCGTGACCTTGATGTGAGGCGACTTGGAGTTGTACCTTGACCTTATGACAACTAGAACCGGACACTTAATAAAACACACCCTTCCAAGTGCCAGATAAAACCCGGTGATCGCTCTCTAACAGGGCGACGAGGAGGGGATCGCCGGGTAGGATTATGCTATGCGATGCTATTTGGAGGACTTCAGTCTACTCTCTTCTACATGCTGCAAGACGGAGGCTGCCAAAAGCGTAGTCTTCGACAGGATTAGTTATCCCCCTCTTATTCTGGCATTCTGCAGTTCAGTCCACTGATATGGCCCTTTACACATATACCCATGCATATGTAGTGTAGCTCCTTGCTTGCGAGTACTTTGGATGAGTACTCACAGTTGCTTTCTCCCCCCTTTTCCCCCTTTCCTTTCTTTCTGGTTTCGCAACCAGATGCTGGAGTCCATGAGCTAGACGCCACCGTCAACGACGACTCCTACTATGCTGGAGGTGCCTACTACTACGCAGCCAGCCCGGCGGCGACCAGGAGTAGTTTAGGAGGATCCCAGGCAGGAGGCTTGCGCCTCTTTCGATCTGTATCCCAGTTTGCGCTAGCCATCTTATAGCAACTTGTTTAACTTATATCTGTACTCAGATATTGTTGCTTCCGCTGGCTCGTCTATGATCGAGCACTTGTATTCGAGCCCTCGAGGCCCCTGGCTTGTATTATGATGCTTGTATGACTTATTTATGTTTTAGAGTTGTGTTGTGATATGTTCCCGTGATTCCCTGATCTTGATCGTACACGTTTGCGTGCATGATTAGTGTACGATTGAATCGGGGGCGTCACATTACCAATACCAACAATAATGATTTCCTTAGCACTCCGATTGCTCCTCTTACCGATACTGAATCTTGTGAAATCAATGCTGCTTTGTTGAATCTTGTCATGAAAGATTAATTCGCCGGCCTTCCTAGTGAAGATGCCGCTACTCATCTAAATAGCTTCGTTGATTTGTGAGATATGCAAAAGAAGAAAGATGTTGACAATGATATTGTTAAATTGAAACTATTTCCCTTTTCGCGTAGAGATCGTGCTAAAGCTTGGTTTTCGTCTTTGCCTAAAAATAGTATTGATTCTTGGAATAAGTGCAAAGATGCTTTTATCCCTAAGTATTTTCCTCCCGTCAAGATTATCTCTCTTAGAAATGGTATTATGAATTTTAAGCAACTTGATCATGAACATGTTGCACAAGCTTGGGAGAGAATGAAATTAATAATACGTAATTGCCCTACACATGGTCTGAATTTGTGGATGATTTTACAAAAAATTTATGCCGGATTGAATTTTGCTTCTAGAAATCTTTTAGATTCGGCCGCGGGAGGCACTTTTATGGAAATCACTTTAGGAGAAGCTACTAAACTCCTAGATAATATTATGGTTAATTATTCTCAATGGCACACTGAAAGCTCTACTAATAAAAAAGTGCATGCGATAGAAGAAATTAATGTTTTGAGTGGAAAGATTTATGAACTTATGAAATTATTTGCTAGTAAGTGTGTTTCTTCTGATCCTAATGATATGCCCTTATCTACTTTGATTGAGAATAATAATGAATCTTTGGATGTGCATTTCGTTGGTAGGAATAATTTTGGTAACAACACGTATAGAGGAAACTTTAATCCTAGGCCTTATCCTAGCAATTCCTCTAATAATTATGGTAATTCCTACAACAATTCTTATGGAAATTTTAATAAGATGCCCTCTGAATTTGAGACTAGTGTTAAAGAGTTTATGAATTCGCAAAAGAATTTCAATGCTTTGCTTGAAGAAAATTGCTTAAAGTTGATGAATTGGCTAGGAACGTTGATAGAATTTCTCTTGATGTTGATATCAATGAATCTCTCAAAGCCATGAGAATTTCCATTGATGAGTGCAAAGAAAGAACTGCTAGGATGCTTGCTAAGAAAGATTGTTTTATGAAAGCGTGTTCTTCAAATTTCTATGAAAATAAAGATGAAGATCTAAAATTTATTGATGTGTCCCCTATTAAATATTTGTTTTGCAATATGAATCTTGATAATGATGGGACTGAATATGATCCACCTTTACCTAGAAGGCGTTCCAAAAATTCAGAGTTTTAGATCTTGATGCTAAAATTGATAAAAGTGGGATTGAAGAAATCAAAACATTAGATGTTAATAAACCCACTATTTTGGATTTCAAGGAATTTAATTATGATAATTGCTCTTTGATAGATTGTATTTCCTTGTTGCAATCTGTGCTAAATTCTCCTCATGCTTATAGTCAAAAGAAAGCCTTTACCAAACATATCGTTGATGCCTTGATGCAATCTTATGAAGAAAAGCTTGAGTTGGAAGTTTCTATCCCTAGAAAACTTTATGATAAGTGGGAACCTACTATTAAAATTAAGATTAAAGATCATGAATGCTATGCTTTGTGTGATTTGGGTGCTAGTGTTTCCATGATTCCAAAAACTTTGTGCGATTTGCTAGGTTTCTGTGATTTTGATTATTGCTCTTTAAACTTGCACCTTGCGGATTCCACCATTAAGAAACCTATGGTAAGTATTAATGATGTTCTTATTGTTGCAAATAGGAACTATGTGCCCGTAGATTTTATTGTTCTTGATATAGATTGCAATCCTTCATGTCCTATTATTCTTGGTATACCTTTCCTTAGAACGATTGGTGCAATTATTGATATGAAGGAAGGGAATATTAGATTCCAATTTCCATTAAAGAAAGGCATGGAACACTTCCCTAGGAAGAAATTACCATATGAATCTATCATGAGAGCCACTTACGGATTGCCTACCAAAGATGGCAATACCTAGATCTATCCGAGAGCGGCATTTTGGCTCCTAGGTGCATATGCACCCATTGTCGAAATACACATTCTGAAAATTTGAAAAATTCGGAACAAAAATCCCACGTGTATATCCGGACATTTTATGTGCGTTCACAAGGTTTCGGTGAAAACGGCGTTCTTTGTGGCTTGTGTAAAAAGATAAATAAATGCCTAGTGAATAGTTAGAATGAAGCATCAGAAATTGTCTTTTTTACACAAGCCACAAAAAACGTCGTTTTTCATTGAAACCTTGTGCACGCACATAAAATGTCCGGATATACACGCGGGATTTTTGTTCCGAATTTTTCAACTTTTCGAAATGTGTATATCGACAATGGGTGCATATGCACCTAGGAGCCAAAGGCAATTACCGGATCTATCCTTGCTTTTATGCCTAGCTAGGGGCGTTAAACGATAGCGCTTGTTGGGAGGCAACCAAATTTTATTTTTTAGTTTTTTTGCTTTTTTCTTGAGTTTAGGAATAAATATTTGTTCTAGGCTCTGGTTAGATGTGTTTTTATGTTTTAATTAGTGTTTGTGACAAGTTAAACCTATAGGATCTTCTTGGATGATAATTATTTGATCTTGCAGAAAATTCCAGAAACTTTCTGTTCACGAAAATAATTGTTGAAAATCACCAGAACATGATAAAATATTGATTCCAATTTTTTCTGATCAATAAACAAATATTCTAGGTCGTCCTATTTTGGCTGATTTTTTGGAGTTCCATAAGTTTGCGTTAGTTATATATTACTACAGACTGTTCTGTTTTTGACAGATTCTGTTTTTCGTGTGTTGTTTGCTTATTTTGATGAATCTATGGCTAATAAAATAGTTTATAAACCATATATAAGTTGGAATAAAGTAGGTTTAACACCAATATAAATAAAGAATGAGTTCATTACAGTACCTTGAAGTGGTATTTTGTCTTCTTTCGCTAAGGGAGCTCACAAGATTTTCTGCTAAGTTTTGTGTTGTGAAGTTTTCAAGTTTTGGGTGAAAGATTTGATGGATTATGGAACAAGGAGTGGCAAGAGCCTAAGCTTGGTTATGCCCATGGCACCCACAAGATAATCTAAGGACACCAAAAAGCCAAAGCTTGGGGATTCCCCGGAAGGCATCCCCTCTTTCGTCTACTTCCATCGGTAACTTTACTTGGAGCTATATTTTTATTCACCACATGATATGTGTTTTGCTTGGAGCGTCTTGTATGATTTGAGTCTTTGCTTTTTAGTTTACCACAATCATCCTTTTTGTACACACCTTTTGAGAGCGCCATCCATGAATTGGAATTTGTTAGAATGCTCTATGTGCTTCGCTTATAACTTTTGAGTTATATAGTTTTGCTCTAGTGCTTCACTTATATCTTTTAGAGCACGGTGGTGGATTTGTTTTATAGAAAGTATTTATCTCTCATGCTTCACTTAGATTATTTTGAGAGTTTTAAATAGCATGGTAATTTTCTTAAATAATCCTAATATGCTAGGTATTCAAGAATAGTAAAAACTTTCTTATGAGTGTGTTTAATACTAAGAGAAGTTTGATGCTTGATGATTGTTTTGAGACATGGAGGTAGTGATATTAAAGTTGTGCTAGTTGAGTAGTTGTGAAATTGAGAAATACTTGTGTTGAAGTTTGCAAGTCTCGTATCTTGCACGTATGGTAAACATTATGTAACAAATTTGAAACATGAGGTGTTCTTTGATTGTCCTCCTTGTGAGTGGCGGTCAGGGACGAGTGATGGTCTTTTCCTACCAATCTATCCCCCTAGGAGCATGCGCGTAGTGATTGGTTTTTGATGACTTGTAGACTTTTGCAATAAGTATGTGAGTTCTTTATGACTAATGTTGAGTCCATGGATTATACACACTCTCACCTTCCCATCATTGCTAGCCTCTTCGTTACCGTGCATTGCCCTTTCTCACATTGAGAGTTGGTGCAAACTTCGCCGGTGCATCCAAACCCCATGATATGATACGCTCTTTCACACATAAACCTCCTTATATCTTCCTCAAAACAGCCACCATACCTACCTATTATGGCATTTCCATAGCCATTCCAAGATATATTGCCATGCAACTTTCCACCGTTCCGCTTATCATGACACATTCATCATTGTCATATTGCTTAGCATGATCATGTAGTTGACATAGTATTTGTGGCAAAGCCACCATTCATAATTCTTTCATACATGTCACTCTTGGTTCATTGCATATCCTAAGACACCGGAGGCATTCATATAGAGTCATACCTTGTTCTAGTATCGAGTTGTAATCATTGAGTTGTAAATAAATAGAAGTGTGATGATCATAATTTAATAGAGCATTGTCCCAAAAAAAGAGAAAGGCCAAATAAAAAATAAGGCCCAAAAAAAGAGAAATAAAATGGGACAATGCTACTATCCTTTTACCACACTTGTGCCTCAAAGTAGCACCATAATCTTCATGATAGAGTCTTTCATTTTGTCACTTTCATATACTAGTGGGAATTTTTCATTATAGAACTTGGCTTGTATATTCCAACAATGGGCCTCCTCAAGTACCCTAGGTCTTCATGAGCAAGCAAGTTGGATGCACACCCACTTAGTTTCTTTTGTTGAGCTTTCATATAGCTCTAGTGCATCTGTTGCATGGCAATCCCTACTCCTTGCATTAACATCAATCAATGGGTATCTCCATAGCTCATTGATTAGCCTCGTTGATGTGAGACTTTCTCTTTTTTTGTCTTCTCCACATAACCCCCATCATTATACTCTATTCCACCCATAGTGCTATATCCATGGCTCACGCTCATGTATTGCGTGAAGGTTTATAAAGTTTGAGATTACTAAAGTATGAAACAATTGCTTGGCTTGTCATCGGGTTTGTGCATGATGAGAGCATTCTTGTGTGACGAAAATGGAGCATGACCAAACTATATGATTTTGTAGGGATGAACTTTCTTTGGCCATGTTATTTTGAGAGGACATAATTGCTTAGTTAGTATGCTTGAAGTATTATTATTTTTATGTCAATATTGAACTTTTATCTTGAATCTTTCGGATCTGAATATTCATACCACAATTAAGAAGAATTACATTGAAATAATTCCAAATAGCATTCCACATCAAAAATTCTGTTTTTATCATTTACCTACTCGAGGACGAGTAGGAATTAAGCTTGGGGATGCTTGATACGTCTCCAACGTATCTATAATTTTTGATTGCTCCATGCTATATTATCTTCTGTTTTGGACATTATTGGGCTTTATTATTCACTTTTATATTATTTTTGGGACTAACCTATTAACCGGAGGCCTAGCCCAGAATTGTTGTTTTTTTCCTATTTCAGAGTTTCGCAGAAAAAGAATATCAAACGGAGTCCAAACGGAATGAAACCTTCGGGAACGTGATTTTTGGAACGACATGATCCAGGAGACATGGACCCTACCTCAAGGAAGCTTCCAGGAAGCCACGAGGTAGGGGGCGCGCCAACCCCCCCCCCCCCCCAGGCGCACCCTCCACCCTCGTGGGCCCCACGTTGCTCCACCGACGTACTCCTTCCTCCTATATATACCTACATACCCCCAAACGATCGAATCTGGAGCCAAAACCTAATTCCACCGCCGCAACCTTCTGTACCCACGAGATCCCATCTTGGGGCCTATTCTGGAGCTTCGCCGGAAGGGGCATCGATCACGGAGGGCTTCTACATCAACACCATAGCATGTCCGATGAAGTGTCAGTAGTTTACCTCAGACCTTCGGGTCCATAGTTATTAGCTAGATGGCTTCTTCTCTCTTTTTGGATCTCAATACAATGTTCTCCCCCTCTTTTGTGGAGATCTATTCGATGTAATCTTCTTTTGCGGTGTGTTTGTTGAGACCGATGAATTGTGGGTTTATGATCAAGTTTATCTTTGAACAATATTTGAATCTTCTGAATTCTTTTATGTATGATTGGTTATCTTTGCAAGTCTCTTCGAATTTTCAGTCTGGTTTGGCCTACTAGATTGATCTTTCTTGCAATGGGAGAAGTGCTTAGCTTTGGGTTCAATCGTGCGGTGTCCTTTCCTAGTGACAGTATGGGCAACAAGGCACGTATTGTATTGTTGCCATCGAGGATAACAAGATGGGGTTTTTATCATATTGCATGAATTTATCCCTCTACACCATGTCATCTTGCTTAAGGTGTTACTCTGTTCTTATGAACTTAATACTCTAGATGCATCTTTGGATAGCGGTCGATGTGAGGAGTAATAGTAGTAGATGCAGGTGAGTCGGTCTACTTGTCTCGGATGTGATGCCTATATACATGATCATACCTAGATATTCTCATAACTATGCTCAATTCTGTCAATTGCTCAACAGTAATTTGTTCACCCATCGTAAAATACTTATGCTCTTGAGAGAAGCCACTAGTGAAACCTATGGCCCCCGGGTCTATCTTCCATCATAGTAATCTTCCAACACTTAGTTATTTCTGTTGCTTTTTATTTTGCTTTTATTTTACTTTGCATCTTTATCATAAAAATACCAAAAATATTATCTTATCATATCTATCAGATCTCACTCTCGTAAGTGACCGTGTAGGGATTGATAACCCCTTATCGAGTTGGATGTGAGGATTTATTTGTTTGTGTAGGTGCGAGGGACTCGCACGTAGCCTCCTACTGGATTGATACCTTGGTTCTCAAAAACTGAGGGAAATACTTACGCTACTTTGCTGCATCACCCTTTCCTCTTCAAGGGAAAACCAACGCATTGCTCAAGAGGTAGCACATGTTCGCACTCGTGGTTTTAAAATCTCAACATGGCAAGAAAAATATACTACTAGTAATACTCGCACATCTTTTGGGCAACATTAAAGCACTCGTCTGCCATGTTAGAGCATCTCCAATAGAACCACAACGCGCGGCGCTTTACAAAAGCATTTACAGTGCTGAGATCGAGAAGTAGAGATAGAGAGTAGATGATAGTTCTCAGCATGGATAGATAAAAAAATAGATTATTCAACTACTCCTCGTCTACCGACTCCTCCTCGGTGATGTCCCCCTCCGACGTCTGACTGTAGGCGTGAAGATACCGATCGTCGTAGGATTCCCAGGGCGACGCTGCTCCTAGCCTCATGTTGAATTCGGCGTCTGCTTTTCGCCTACGCTTGTCCTTGCGATAGGCGGCTCGCTCTGCCCTCCTCTTATCCCTCATCGCCCTCCTTTGCTCGTAGAACTCGCGCTCGTTGACGATGTCCTGCGGGAAGCGTTGGCACCACAGCGCCATGGCTTCCTCGTCAATCTCGGCGATGCCGAGATGGTGCTCCCGCCTCCGGTTGTCATGACGTTCCTCGTCGGTTATAAGCCGCGGCAGAGGCGCGAGCTCCTGTGCCCGCTCCCGGGTCGGCCCGTTGGGGAAGTTCAATGTTCTATGAGGCCACCGGAGGCGCCACGCCGCCGCCTCGTACGCGCGGGCAGCCTCGTTGGCAGTGTCGAAATTTCCGAGGCCAATGCGCATCTCGCGGAACCGGATCTCGGCGGAGAAGCCGCCAAAGGGGCGCGCGCGGACGCCGCGGTATCCCCAAGTTTCTCGTTGACGCGGCGGCATGGTGGCACGGTGGCGGCGAGGCGAGAAAGAGCGGGGAGAAAGCAGTGGCGAGGCACAGAGCGGGGAGAGAGCGGTGGCAAGGCACAGAGCGGTGGGAGGGCGTTGGATTTTATAAAGCGTGCCGGACGCCATGCGCCAAAACTAGCGCCACGCCCGGCCGATTTTTCAGCAGCGCAATCCTTTTCCTACGTCTCTGCTATCTCTACTCTCTTCTCTACTGTTATATTTATTTTATATTTAATATTTATCTCTACTTCTCTACTCTCTATTTTTTTCTCTACTTTTTCCCTACTCTTATAAAAAAACAGAGTTGGTGATGATGGTGTTCCTGCCATCCTGCAATATAGGCCATCCGATTTATATCCAATGGATAGGAAGGAAACTGTGGCAATTTTGCAAAAAGATACCCACAACCCTCTCCGCATTCGCAAATAAGGCATCCCCTCGTTCATCCTTTTCTCCCACAAGATAAAGTACTCATACAAATGCATCTTGATGCGTGCAATGCATGGGCATCTTGCTAGTGCTAAAAAACTATCCATCATTTGCCACACTACTGGCTGCAGATGAAATACCTACCCAAGCACAGCGCGATACATGAGCGACGCACAATTACAAGCTGATATTCTGTTGGACAATGGAGGCTATAACCAAATACTTTTACGGGAATAATAGCACACAGGAAATTTGAAGGGTAGGTATGAACAAAAATGGAACTGCACATGTACTGCTAAGTGATTCAATACACACATTACCAATCAAGGAGGAGAACGATGGTCGGGGCGGCCTCTGTGAGTCATGGTCGGCAACGGGAGTCAGTTCATTGTCCACGACGGTGGTGCTTCTGCGCTTGGCGTCGGCTTCCGGGAAGCAGATCCGAGACCGTGGAAGACGGTGCCGGGGAAGAGCCTCCGTGTACGACGACGACAATGGACCGGCTCCAATGTGGTGTATGAGGTCGTCGATGAGGCAGATGCATTGCGGTGGACGAATGTGCCGATGTAGAAGGGGAGGAGCACAAAGGTTGCGGTGCCGTGGAGAAGTCTATTTTGCGGTGGGTATAGAAAATGGGGAGTATTCAGGTGTACTACTCTGGGTGCCGGGGTGGGGTTGGCTAGGCAGGGTGAACCTGAAGTTACGAAAACAGCCCCTACCAACCGTCATCCGTAGGCCTATTCCGAAGGCTATGATGGTAACTTCCCACTGCTCGAATCAGGGTCGCGGGAGATTTTCCCGCCGACCTCAAAATTTTGTGACATTGAAATCGCCGTGTGGCATGTTGGGTGATTCGGCTAAGCAACTAGCGAGTAGTACTAGTAAACTCTGCATATTAGGATTGACCGAAGTCAAACTTCATAAAGTCTGACCAAGTTTATAGAAAAATATAAACATTTACCATAACAGATATGTATGATGTGAAAGTACATTCAATAATGAATCTAATGGTATTTATTTGTTATTGTATATGTTAATATTTTTTGTTATAAACTTTCTGAGAGTTTACAAAACTTGACTTTGACCAATGCTAATACGCAGACTTAAATAAAAACGGAGGGTGTACACATTTGTTTTCTTAGTATGTACTGAATTAATCATTTGATGAAATTGTGAAATAAATATATTAGGCTCTTGACTTGAATGTAATGGTCTATACAATTCAATAGTTACAATCATTGTCGAATTCCAAGGTGTATCACGAGGTCTATAGTACTTCACAACATGCTCAAACTCGCATAATCCTAGTCAAATGACAATCAAAATGCATTTCATAGTTATTACTTTGTAGGATGCAACAAAACCAACAATAACTCTACATCAGCCATTATAAAGCAACATTTTGAACATATCCCAATGTGTGAATGAAACGTGCAGAGAGAGCTTGCGAAGATGGAGCAGATAGGGAGGGAAAGATTGTATGTATGTGGACGAGAGAGTAGGAGACAAACCTAACGAAATAGAAAGAGGGAGATAGAGAGAGAAAGAGAGACGAAGAAGTTAGGTCTGTGCTACCTCTTGAGCACTGCGTTGGATTTCCTTGAAGAGGAAAGGGTGATGCAGCACAGTAGCGTAAGTATTTCCCTCAGTTTTTGAGAACCAAGGTATCAATCTAGTAGGAGGCTTTGCGTGAGTCCCTCGTACCTACACAAAGCAAATAACTCCTCGCAACCAACGCGATAAGGGGTTGTCAATCCCTTCACGGTCACTTACAAGAGTGAGATCTGATAGAGATGATATGATGATATTTTTGGTATTTTTGTGATAAATATGCAAAGTAAAATAAAAGCAAAGTAAAAAGCAAAGGAAATAACTAAGTATAGGAAGATTGATATGATGAAGATAGACCCGGGGGCCATAGGTTTCACTAGTGGCTTCTCTCAAGAGCATAAGTATTTTACGGTGGGTGAGCAATTCTTTGTTGAGCAATTGACAGAAATTGAGCATAGTTATGAGAGTATCTAGGTATGATCATGTATATAGGCATCACGTCCGAGACAAGTAGACCGACTCACACTGCATCTACTACTATTACTCCACTCATCGACCGCTATCCATGCATCTAGAGTATTAAGTTCATGAAAGCAGAGTAATGCCTTAAGAAAGATGACATGATGTAGAGGGATAAATTCATGCAATATGATAAAAACCCCATCTTGTTATCCTCGATGGAAACAATACAATCGTGCCTTGCTGCCCCCATCACATCGGGAAAGGACACCGCAAGATTGAACCCAAAGCTAAGCACTTCTCTCATTGCAAGAAAGATCAATCTAGTAGGCCAAACCAAACTGATAATTCGAAGAGACTTGCAAAGATAACCAATCATACATAAAAGAATTCAGAGAAGATTCAAATATTGTTCATAGATAATCTTGATCATAAACCCACAATTCATCGGTCTCAACAAACACGCCGCAAAAACAAGATTACATCGAATAGATCTCCACGAGAGAGGGGGAGAACATTGTATTGTGATCCAAAAAGAGAGAAGAGGCCATCTAGCTACTAATGATGGACCCGAAGGTCTGAAGTAAACTACTCACACTTCATCGGAGAGGCTATGGTGTTGATGTAGAAGCCCTCCGTGATGGATGCCCCCTCCGGCGAAGCTCCAGAACAGGCCCCAAGATGGGATCTCGTGGGTACAGAAGGTTGCGGCGGTGGAATTAGGTTTTTTTCCTCCGTATCTGATCGTTTGGGGGTACGTAGGTATATATATAGGAGGAAGGAGTACGTCGGTGGAGCAACAGGGGGACCACGAGGGTGGAGGGCACGCCTGGGGGGGAGGGCGCGCCCCCCTACCTCGTGGCCTCCTGGAAGCTTCCTTGATGTAGGGTCCAAGTCTCCTGGATCATGTTCGGTGAGAAAATCAAGTTCCCGAAGGTTTTATTCCATTTGGACTCCGTTTGATATTCCTTTTTTGCGAAACTCTGAAATAGGCAAAAAAACAGCAATTCTGGGCTAGGCCTCCGGTTAATAGGTTAGTCCCAAAAATAATATAAAAGTGAATAATAAAGCCCATTAATGTCCAAAACAGAAGATAATATAGCATGGAGCAATAAAAAATTATAGATACGTTGGAGACGTATCAAGCATCCCCAAGCTTAATTCCTGCTCGTCCTCGAGTAGGTAAATGATAAAAACAGAATTTTGATGCGGAGTGCTACTTGGCATAATTTCAATGTAATTCTTCCTAAGCGTGGTATGAATATTCAGATCCAAAGATTCAAGACAAAAGTTTAATATTGACATAAAAATAATAATACTTCAAGCATACTAACAAAGCAATCATGTCTTCTCAAAATAACATGGCCAAAGAAAGTTATCCCTACAAAATCATATAGTCTGGCTATGCTCTATCTTCACCACACAAAGTATTTAAATCGGCGAAGTATCCAATGAAAATGGCTTTTCAGTGAAAATCTGAAAATTCCTACGTGAGCCATCAGATCTATAATGAACGCCATAGATTAAAGGTGGGACTCCGAAGCATCCACTTAAATGCAGTTAGCAGACAACCCCCTAACTTATCCGTCATCAAGCAGTAAAAATCCTTTGTGAGTATCCCTTGGATCGCTTCACGTTCCAATCTAGTATGTCACAAATCACAATGGAGAATCATGCTCCGGGCTTCCGGTGGCCATTAGTCCTTGCCCTCCGCTGGCAGCAACAGGCCCTCCGTCGGCATCGTCGGGCCTTCCTCCGGTGGCGACTTGAGCCATGTCGTTCCCTCCGCCGGCAACAACTCGGGCCCTTCCTCGGTGGCGGCTCGAGCCATGCCCTTCCCAACGTCGGCTGTGACTGGCCTCTGTCGGCTGCTGCAATGTCTCAACCTTCAGATTACTCAACGTCAACGCTCATTCTCGTCCGTGCGAACCTTATGTCCCCTGGCCATGTAGTGTAGAGGTTAAACTAACACTAGCTCCAGAGTTTACGACCACCACATTAATCAATTGACATGGCTTGTTGCTTATTTCGAACTACAAGTTCGTGTGTTACATGATTTTCTGAATGGGCATTGTGCCAATATTTTATTAAGCTGAAGTTCTGCAAAACTTTACAAAGATGTTAATTTATGGGTTTTGTGCCAGCATTTTATGAAGCTAAAACTGTGCATGGAATTCGAAGTTGTGTATTCAGATTTTTCAATTTTTTCATCACCACCAAACAGTAATCATCAAAAACTACAGGGGAGTTGCACATCACTAACAGATTAGCAAATATCAATGCACAAGCTTCAGCATTTGCATGTACAATTCTTCATAGAACAGAGGCTGCGCTGAACATTTCATGAGAGAAATTGGATCACTGAGGTACAATTCTTCAGAGAACAGAGGCTGCACTAATATTTCGTCAGAGAAATTGGATCACTGAGGAGAGACAATTCTTCAGAGAACTAAATAGCATGGGGGCAGCCCGCGTCCGCCGTGTTGCCGCTCGAGGTCGACGCATGCGGATGCCACTGTGATGGACGCGGCTACCTGCAGGTCACACCCACCGTCACCGGGGCATCAGCTTGGTGGCCCTAGTAGCATGGGGTTGCTCTACTTCATCCCCACAGCCGGTGCGCCGGCATACGCGTCACCTACGTAGTTCCCCTCCCTCGTCACTCGCTCTGTGTCGTCGGTGAAGCTGCCTGTCCGGACGCCACAGATATCCTCTTCCTCCCCGCGGCAGCTTTCTCGCCTCGGCTCCTCGGGAGTCGTACCGATGATGAGACGAAGCTCTGACGTGGTGCGTCCCCATGTTTCAGTCAGTTATCGTCATCGTGCCTCGGGTCTCGCCGCTGCGAGAACTCTCGGAGCCGCCGTGGCGTTCCCGGCGGCAGCATCCCGTCAACGTGGGAGATTTGGGTAAGGCAATCCTCAAACGATTTTGCCTAATCATTACGAGAATAGGGGTTATTTCTTAATCGCGGTTAAGTCGATGCTCAGGGATCCCACCTTTGATCCATGGCGTCCATTATAGATCTGATGGCTCATGTAGGAATTTTCAGATTTTCATTGAAAAGACATTTTCACTGGATACTTTGCCATTTAAATCATGCACAACCCCGATGACAAGCCAAGCAATTGTTTCATACTTTTGACATTTTCAAACTTTTTCAATCTTCACGCAATACATGAGCGTGAGCCATGGATATAGCACTATATGTGGAATAGAATGGTGGTTGTGGATAAGACAAAAAGGGAGAAGATAGTCTCACATCAACTAGGCGTATCAGCGGGCCATGGAGATGCCCATCAATAGACATCAATGTGAGTGAGTAGGGATTGCCATGCAACGGATGCACTAGAGCTATAAGCATATGAAAGCTCAACGAAAGAAACTAAGTGGGTGTGCATCCAACTCGCTTGCTCCACGAAGACCTAGGGCATTTTGAGGAAGCCCATCATTGGAATATACAAGCCAAGTTCTATAATGAAAAATTCCCACTAGTATATGAAAGTGACAAAATGAGAGACTCTCTATCATGAAGATCATGGTGCTACTTTGAAGCACAAGTGTGGTAAAAGGATAGTAACACTGTCCCTTCTCTCTTTTTCTCTCTTTTTTTGTTTGGGCCTTTTCTCTCTTTTTTATCGCCTCTTTTCTCTCTTTTTTTTCGTCCGGATTCTCATCCCGACTTGTGGGGGAATCATAGTCTCCATCATCCTTTTCCTCACTTGGGACAATGCTCTAAAAATGAAGATCATCACACTTTTATTTTCTTACAACTCAACAATTACAACTCGATACTTAGAACAAAATATGAATCTATATGAATGCCTCCGGCGGTGTACGGGGATATGCAATGAATCAAGAGTGACATGTATGAAAGAATTATGAATGGTGGCTTTGCGAAAAATACGATGTCAACTACATGATCATGCTAAGCAATATGACAATGATGGAGCGTGTCATAATAAATGGAACGGTGCAAAGTTGCATGGCAATATATCTCGGAATGGCTATGGAAATGCCATGATAGGTAGGTATGGTGGCTGTTTTGAGGAAGGTATATGGTGGGTGTATGATACCGTGAAAAGTCTTGGCGGTATTAGAGAGGCTAGCAATGGTGGAAGGAAGAAAAGTGTGTATAATCCATGGACTCAACATTAGTCATAAAGAACTCATATACTTATTGCAAAAATCTACAAGTTATCAAAGCAAAGTATTACGTGCATGCTCCTAGGGGGATAGATTGGTAGGAAAATATCATCGCTCGTCCCCGACCGCCACTCATAAGGAAGAAAATCAATAAATAAATCATGCTCCAACTTCATCACATAACGGTTCACCATACGTGCATGCTACGGGAATCACAAACTTTAACACAAGTATTTAGCAAATTCACAACTACTCAACTATCATGACTCTAATATCACCATCTTCATATCTCAAAACAATTATCAAGCATCAAAGTTCTCATGGTATTCAACACACTCATTAGAATTCTTACAAATCATTTATGCTTAGCATATTAGGATTACTTAAGCAAATTACCATGCTATTTAAGACTCTCAAAATAATCTAAGTGAAGCATTAGAGATCAATAGTTTCTATAAAACAAATCCACCACCGTGCTCTAAAAGATATAAGTGAAGCACTAGAGCAAAACTATATAACTCAAAAGATATAAGCGAAGAACATAGAGTATTCTAACAAATTCCAATTCATGGATGACGCTCTCAAAAGGTGTGTACAAAAAGGATGATTGTGGTAAACTAAAAATCAAAGACTCAAATCATACAAGACGCTCCAAGCAAAACACATATCATGTGGTGAATAAAAATATAGCTCCAAGTAAAGTTACCGATGGAAGTAGACGAAAGAGGGGATGCCTTCCAGGGCATCCCCAAGCTTTAGCTTTTTGGTGTCCTTAGATTATCTTGGGGGTTCCATGGGCATCCCCAATCTTAGGCTCTTGCCACTCCTTGTTCCATAATCCATTAAAAATCTTTCACCCAAAACTTGAAAACTTCACAACACAAAACTCAACAGAAATCTCGTGAGCTCCGTTAGCGAAAAAAAACAAAAGACCACTTCAAGGTACTGTAATAACCTCATTCTTTATTTATATTGGTGTTAAACCTACTGTATTCCAACTTCTCTATGATTTATAAACTATTTTATTATCCATAGATTCATCAAAATAAGCAAACAACACACGAAAAACAGAATCTGTCAAAAACGGAACAGTCTGTAGTAATCTGTAACTAATGCAAACTTCTGTAACTCCAAAAATTCAGACAAAATAGGACGACCTAGGCAAAACATTTATTGATCAGAAGCAATTGGAATCACTATTTTATCACGTTCTGGTGATTTTTAACAATTGTTTTCGTTAACAGAAAGTTTTTGCAAATTTCTGCAAGATCAAATAACTATCATCCAAGAAGATCCTATAGGTTTATCTTGGCACAAACACTAATTAAAACATAAAAACACATCTAACCAGAGGCTAGTACAAATATTTATTCCTAAACCGAAGCAAAAAAAAAACTAAAATAAAATTGGGTTGCCTCCCAACAAGCGCTATCGTTTAACGCCCCTAGCTAGGCATAAAAGCAAGGATAGATCTAGGTATTGCCATCTTTGGTTTAGGGAAAAATAGAGCAAACTTATTATCTATGGAATTAATCTTTCTATTTTGACAAAGTACATGGCCATTAATGGTAGAAGAAAGATTAAGTATATTGCAGAAATTGGCATCTAGGCTAGCCTTTATCTCTTTGATAGATTCGTTTTGGTAGGAAAGCAAAAGAGATGTGATTTCAACCTTCTCGTCAATGGGATGCCCAAATATAGTTTTCATCTTTTCATAGGTATCTATGGGGTCCCCTTAAAGAAAACCTTCTTCAAAAATAGAATCCAAGACTTGTTTGAACGAAGCGGGTAACCCAACATAAAAGCTTTTTAAGTAAACCTCAATTTGGTATTGATGTACATAGCTAGCACGGATCCTCAAGAGCCTATCCCAAGCATCTTTCAAAGATTCATCAAGTAAATAATGAAACATTCCAGAATCTTCTTCATCAAGATTACTAAGGTTTTCATTGATAATCTCAGCAGATTTTTCCATAGTATTTTTATTTATGAGTTTACATAAGACAGTAGGATTGTCTAAAGCGCTAAAACCCGGGAGTGAAACCCCAACTCTTTTTGGTTCTGACATGGCGAGGGAAAAGCTAACGACAAGAGGCAAGCGGAAAAAGAGAGGTCGAACAAAACGGCAAGGGTGAAGTGGGGGAGAGGAAAACGAGAGGCAAATGGCAAATAATAAAATGCGGGAGATAAGGGATTTGTGATGGGTACTTGGTATGTTGACTTTTGCATAGACTCCCCGGCAACGGTGCCAGAAATCTTCTCGGCTACCTCTTGAGCACTGCGTTGGATTTCCTTGAAGAGGAAAGGGCGATGCAGCACAGTAGCGTAAGTATTTCCCTCAATTTTTGAGAACCAAGGTGTCAATCCAGTAGGAGGCTACGCGCGAGTCCCTCGTACCTACACAAAGCAAATAACTCCTCGCAACCAACGCGATAAGGGGTTGTCAATCCCTTCACGCTCACTTACGAGAGTGAGATCTGATAGAGATGATATGATAATATTTTTGGTATTTTTGTGATAAAGATGCAAAGTAAAATAAAAGCAAAGTAAAAACCAAAGGAAATAACTAAGTATTGGAAGATTGATATGATGAAGATAGACCCGGGGGCCATAGGTTTCACTAGTGGCGTCTCTCAAGAGCATAAGTATTTTACGGTGGGTGAACGAATTACTGTTGAGCAATTGACAAAATTGAGCATAGTTATGAGAGTATCTAGGTATGATCATGTACATAGGCATCACGTACGAGACAAGTAGACCGACTCCTACCTGCATCTACTATTATTACTCCACTCATCAACCGCTATCCAGCATGCATCTAGAGTATTAAGTTCATGAAAACAGAGTAACGCCTTAAGCAAGATGACATGATGTAGTGGGATAAATTCATGCAATATGATAAAAATCCCATCTTGTTATCCTCGATGGCAACAATACAATACGTGCCTTGCTGCCCCTCATCCTTTGGGAAAGGACACCGCAAGATTGAACCCAAAGCTAAGCACTTCTCCCATTGCAAGAAAGTTCAATCTAGTAGGCCAAACCAAACTGATAATTCGAAGAGACTAGCAAAGATAACCAATCATACATAAAAGAATTCAGAGAAGATTCAAATATTGTTCATAGATAATCTTGATCATAAATCCACAATTCATCGGTCTCAACAAGCACACCGCAAAAAGAAGATTACATCGAATAGATCTCCACGAGAGAGGGGGACAACATTGTATTGAGATCCAAAGAGAGAGAAGAAGCCATCTAGCTACTAACTATGGACCCGAAGGTGCAAGTAAACTACTCACACTTCATCGGAGAGGCTATGGTGTTGATGTAGAAGCCCTCCATGATGGATGCCCCCTCCGGTGAGCTCCGGAACAGGCCCCAAGATGGGATCTCGTGGGTACAGAAGGTGGCGGCGGTGGAATAAGGTTTTGGCTCCGTATCTGATCGTTTGGGGGTACGTAGGTATATATAGGAGGAAGGAATGCGTCGGTGGAGCAACAGGGGCCCACGAGGGTGGAGGGCGCGCTGGGGAGGTGCGCCCCTACCTCGTGGCCTCCTAGAAGCTTCCTTGACGTAGGGTCCAAGTCTCCTGGATCATGTTCGGTGAGAAAATCACGTTCCCGAAGGTTTCATTCTATTTGGACTCCGTTTGATATTCCTTTTTTGCGAAACTCTGAAATAGGCAAAAAAAACAGCAGTTCTGGGTTGGGCCTCCGGTTAATAGGTTAGTCCCATAAAAATATAAAATTGAATAATAAATCCCATTAATGTCCAAAACAGAAGATAATATAGCATGGAGCAATCAAAAATTATAGATACGTTGGAGACGTATCAGTCTGTGAGAAAGATGGAGACATGTAATATACGTGAGATGCGCGTGCATCCAAATTCTGTACACGTGGAAGGGAAAGAGACAACAGGTTTGATGAGAGAGCTGGGAAAACATGGACGAGAGGGGAAGGATCTCGTGGGTTGAGGGATTGATAAATTTGTGCGGGGGAGAGAGGGATTGGTAATTTTGTGCGAGAGAGAGAGAGGGTGGGGAGGAGTCGGGCCACCGTCGTCACATCATCCTGCTTCCAAATGGCCCTGCATTCTCTAGGCGCGGTGTGGTCGCCGTCTTCGATCTCCTCGATGCCCTCTTTGAAGATTGAGGTGTTGTGCATGCTGGGGTGCGAAGAAGCACAAGCGAGTGTGCTCGGGGGAGGGGGTGTGTGTGTGATGTGTGCTGTGTGTGTGTGTGTGTCAGATATTAAGAGAAAACAAACCTAAGGAGAGAAATGTGTGTGTATGTGACGGAAAGCTACTTGCTAAACAGGGTATTCACAAAGAGATTGTGCGTGCGAGATAGAGAGCGATGTGCGGGCCTTGAGGTGGCCAGGGGCCGGGTGAGGGTGTCAAAATGTGCACGTTGATGCATGTGTTACATGCGATCATGCGAGGGATGGACGAATCGAGGGAGATGGTTGTTGTGTTACGGATGCTCCTCTCTCTCTCTCTCACACGCACACACAAGTAAAATAGAAGACCGTTCTCTCATGTATACACAACGTATCGACATCTGTCTATGTCTCACTCATGCATGATCATTTGCACATTCACACCTCTCTATGTCTCTATCGGACGCACACCGTCTCCACATTGCCCTTCTGCCACAACACACATATGGACACATACACACGTTCTCTCTCAGTCACACACACAGGGGCTGTTTGGTTTGAGACTAAGGGGCTGTTTGGTTTGTGACTATGGTTGCCACATCTTGCCACACCTAAGGTTAGGCAACTTTGACCAATTTAGGAGGGTGTTTGGTTCAAGCCTTACCTTAGGCAATATACTTTTTGCCACACTAGGGCCCCACATGACATACACTCACAAAAGTGTGGCAAGATTCCCTTAGGCTTGCCAACTTGTGGCTCTCGGGGGCTGTTTGGTTCTAGGCCTAGCATTGCCACACTTTGCCACACATTTTTGCCAACCTTGCCTCAGCTTAGTTCACTAAAATGAGAGCCACAAGTTGGCAAGACTAAGGGAATCTTGCCACACTTTTTGTGTGTATGCCATGTGGGGCTCAAGTGTGACTTGCCTAAGGTATGGCTTGAACCAAACACTCACCTAAGTTAGTCAAACTTGCCTAACCTTAGGTGTGGCAACCTTTGGCAAAGTTAGTCACAAACCAAACAGCCCCTCATTTTAAAGAACTAACCTTAGGAAAGTGTGGCAAAAATTGTGTGGCAAAATGTGGCATTCCTAGGCCTAAAACCAAACAGCCCGTAAGTTTGCCTAAGGTTGCCACACCTAAGGTTAGGCAAGTTTGACCAACTTAGGTGGGTGTTTGGTTCAAGCCATACCTTAGGCAAGCCACATTAGGGTCCCACATTACATACACTCAAAAAGTGTGGCAAGATTCCCTTAGGCTTGCCAACTTGTGGCTCT
This sequence comes from Aegilops bicornis, assembly GCA_021605145.1. Classification (NCBI taxonomy): domain Eukaryota; kingdom Viridiplantae; phylum Streptophyta; class Magnoliopsida; order Poales; family Poaceae; genus Aegilops; species Aegilops bicornis. Next base: position 100,097 of record CM038671.1, on the reverse strand, counting down.
AATTTTGAAGAACTAACCTTAGGCAAGTGTGGAAACATTGTCTCTATGACAAGTGGGCCATAGGGGCAATAAAGTGTGGCAAGCCAAAGTGTGGCAAAAACCAAACACATGCCAACTAAAATGTGGCTGCCAAATTTTGGCTTGGCAAACGGTGGCTGGGAACCAAACAACCCAAAAATCAGTATTAAGAAAAACTAGGGCGCACCTAAAATGTCCAAATCCACATAGACACGAACTGGAGCTAAATTCAAATATATGGGAATATTGTAGCGTCAAGAACTTTTCCCGGAAAAAAGAGTTGAGTAATATTCGGGGATTGTTTTCACACACACAAAAAGGTTCGGTGGATGTCCTTCAAGCGCGACACGGTGGCCTTGCCGTTCGATCGACCCATGCAGCCCAGTTCCGCAGCGCTTACAGGATTACATATCGTGGCTGTGGTAACTAATAAAAGCGCCGCCTAAGTCTAATGTTTACGTGTACTAGTACGGTTTTCTTTTAAGTTTGACCAACCCTATATAAAACTAAACTAAGCTCCCATATGCGCACTCATCAATATGCCGCCGCCGCCGTTGCGCATGCCGGTGCCCTCCTCCTCCGGCCAACAATTTCTCGCCCATCACCGCCGTGTCGCCGCCAAGCCGAAGGCCCGCCCGCTCACATTGTCTGCAGTCCCTCCTCGCGATGCCGCCATGCTGCCAAGCACGCGATCAGCTGGTGGAGCCGCGTCTATGCACGCATCGTACGAACAGGAGGACGAGCGCGTGCTCTAGCACGCCAGCGAGGAGGAACTGGCGTGTCATTGTCGTCTCCGCCCGCGCGGAGGAGGCACGCATGGTGGCTGTCGCGGCGGAAGCCGGTCACGCACGCGTCGAGCCCGCAAACCGGGTGCGGACGCGGAATCTAACTTCGAGACCTTGAATGCCACGTGGATCCTGCAATCTGAAGGAGCAATTTGGGTCAGTCGACTCTTGTGAGCCGTTTGATGCAACATGGATGGCTAGAAGGGCTTCTTCAACCTCCGAAATAGATACACGGTTCATCTTCTCAGCCCGCCACACGCCTAACCGCCTGCCGCCGCCGCCGCACCCTCCCCTGAACCGTCTGCCACCGCCATGCTCCCCCCACCCCCGCCATCCGTTTAACCCCGGGCATGATCCATTTTTTCCGGCGAACTGCATTCCACACCCAACACTCATAAGATAGATCATGGGCACCCTGCCGTCTTCTTCCTTCACTCCGTCGAACTTCTTTCACAAATTGACTGACCCAAATTATACTACTAGTACGAACGTATTAACTACAGTAGGAACACAAAGATACGAGCAGTAGTACCAACTGCAAGAAGAACAGTAGTAAGACATACTACTAGTACTACTGTACGTATTAAAGAGTTCAAACAACGAGAAAGAACATAAATATAGTTCTGCTGGGGCCTCAGCACAACACACCCTTGAAAATAAACTAAGCAACTAGTCCACTTGACACTGCACTAGAACCATCATGAGCGACGACATTGCCACCTACTCGGAGTCCGAGTCCACGTCCTCGACTTTGTCCTCGTCCCTCTTCCTCTTCGCCGATGCTTCTTTGCTTGAACCGGACACTGGGCTCTGCTTCTTCATCCAACCCTTGTAGATATTTAAACAAAGGTAGGCATCCATTGCTGCATACAGGATGTGATCTTCATCTAATGTCTTCGACTCCCATGCATGATGAAACTCGTGATGAGGTTTCTTCAGTTTAGCGTACGAACGATCAATCATGGCTGCTGCCAGGGTCAACATTGAAGGCTGAGAGGAGGACACCAGCCCTTCCTTCTGGAGGTCGAAGGGGTCGCCTACAACGAGGCCTATCCGACCCAGGATTTCCTTGCGTTCCTAAAGTCTACAGTAACGAATTCGACTCGGCCGCCCTTGAGGAACTTCTTAAATACCTCGCACTCAACGTCGGCATGGCATATGTGGTAGACCAAGCATAAGTCATGCACACAAACCTGGATCACGGCGGGCTTCTTCTTCTCTGCCTCCTTTAGTTTCTTCTCGCTTCCCAGGACTGTGGTGTACTCAACATCTAGCCCAGCGACCCACTCATCATTTGAGTTTTCGAACATGCGTTTGAAGCGAGCAAGGCATTCTTTCACCGTTGCGGAAGAACGAGTGTAGATGACGTCGGACTCATCGCAGGTGATGGTTCTAACGTTGTACTAACCGCCGATCATGGAGATTTGGGACGCCATGGATTTGGGAGGAGGGTTAGGATTAGTGGAACTGCCGTAATGTGGAAGGACGGGACAACAGGGAGCGAACTGTTGTAAGGTACTGTACTAGCAGAAGACGGGGACGAGTAGGGCGTGCGAACGGCGTGGGGTTGCTGGCTTGCCCGATGGATAAACGGCTGCAAGCCCCCAAAGAGTTCTCGAGAACTATGCGGGACCCACTAGATGTCATGTCTACTAGACCCATATCGTAGGCCTGACGGTATAGCTTCTGCCTGTTCGCACGCCATGTCGGCTTGTGTGTAACTTCAATTAATTTCGTCAACCGTCGCGCCTCCCACGACCTTTGCCTCCCTCGCACAGTCGCGCCCTTTGAGACTTCGACCTGCTATAAATGAGCAACTTTTTTGCATACTCCGCATGCATGATACTCCCTCTGGTCCTTTTTACTTCCGCCAACCGTTTATACTAAAAATATCAATATCTACAATACTGATTATAATGAGTAGTATGAAGCACCTCTTGGGTGGGTTAGATTTTTTTTGGCTTAGTTGAGTTCAAACTAACCCAAACTAACTCTAACACATGGATCCAAACAGGGCCAAGGTTAGCTATTAGAGTACTACTACCTCCCTTCTAGTTTAAAGGGCTCGATTCAAAAATTTGACCTACTCTTAGCAAGATAGAGGCGGTGGAATAGTTTTTGTAGTTCTTCACAAAAAAAATGTGTTTACCAATGCATGCATGAACACTAGTTACTCTAAACCCCCTCTCTTCTTTAATTCTTTGCCACATCAGCATGTTTGCTATTCCCGTGTGCATGATGCCAACTAAGATACCACCATTATGGCTAGCCTTAATCATCGCATGCAATAATTTAGTGCACCTTGAAATATGAACATGTGTGGGGCGTGTATGTTTTTAATGACTTGATACTATACCTAGCCCGGCATGCAAGATGAGATTTATTATGCGTTGTTCCCCATACCTGCAGGAAGCCCATTCGTCTCCAAGTATTTTCCTCTCCATGTGTGGAAACAATATGCCTGCCAGACTCTCCTTCTCCCTCCGGCGGTCCCACCACTCCACCCCATGTGGAAAAAATATGCATGCATGACTCTCCTCCCCCTCTCTCGCCCAATCCGTTGTGACCAGCAATATTTTCGTCCCTTCCCTCCCCTGTAATTTACTCCAACAAACATGCCCACATAGTTGTTACTTAACTGCAGGTGCATTGGGTCACTGACATATGAGCCCAACAGTGCAGCCCACATGTCGATGACGCAATCGACCTGCAGATTAAGCTCGATAACTCGATCCATATCTTACATAGGTGTGCCATTGCTCGCTATAAATATTGCGCCTCCCACGACATCGCTATCTCCTCCCCCTCACGTTCAGGTTCATCGCTATCTCCAGCCCCTCCCTCTCATGTCGACCACCTTGGCATCGCCCCTCCCAAGCCCTAGGCGCCCCTCGCTGCACCGTGCGTACAGGCACGCGTCGCCGTTCCATTCATCGCCGCCACTAGTCGAGGAGGACACGTCGGTGTTCCGCTCCTCGCCGCGACACGACGCATCGCCGTTTCGTTCCTCGCCGCCACTAGTCGAGGAGGACGCATCGGCGTTCCACTCCTCGCCGTGATGCGACGCGTCGCCATTCCATTCCTCGCCGCCACTAGTCGAGGAGGACGCGTCGGTGTTCCGCTCCTCGCCGTGACGCGTCGAGGTGGACGCGTCGGTGTTCCCAATCTCGCCAGCACGTGCGTCGGAGGACGCGTCGGCTCCCCGCTACGAGGAGAATGCCGCACCGCCCGCCGAGCTCCCCAGCCTTGAGGAGCTTTGGAAAGAAATGGATGTCGCCTTGTGGGAGGATTTGCCTCCAGCAGAGCATTCCAAAATAGAGGCGGAGAAGAAGGCCGAGGAAGAGAAGCGCACCATGGAACAAGCTGCCTGGGAGGCCTATGTCGCATCCAAGAGAGTCAGGCAATTGCCTCTTTGGCAGAAGGCTCGTGCGAGGGCCGTGAGGGTGGCGGAGGACGCCCGTGCCGACGCCCTGAGTGCAGTCGGTCCCAAGTGCCTCATCTACGCTCGGCGGTACATGGACCGGGTGCACGCTTCCAGCGAGGAGGAGTACCTGTTGGCGCCGGATCACCACACCGGTGAGATCGCGCTTGCCCGCCGGCAAGCCGCCAATCAGCACCTCACGAGTGGCAAGGCGTTGTGTCGACGCATTGGGAAACGGCCGCGCACCAGGGCACTCGTGGCGCCCCACAAGCGCTCCTGCGAGCACCATGGCTTTCAGGAGGAGTATAATTTTTGTTTCGTAAGGCGATCTCATTAGTTTTGGGACGCAAATGATAAATCCCGAACGTTCAGGAATTTTTAGCGTCCTTAATTAAGTATGTAAAAAGGAAAGTTTGGAAACCTTGTGTATTCGTACGCATTTTGCAAGTACGTGCATATAGCACAAACTTTACTATATACTATCGCACTACACGTCTCTCTATATATGCTTGCGGACTGTGCTACTCCCTCCGTCCAGGTGAATAAGTCATCTTTGGTTGTGCACCGTGACCAAGAAGGAGGGAAGACTTATACACCTAGGCGGAGGGAGTACTACTATTACTTATGTACGTGCAAATGCATGTTTTAACATTACGATGCGGTTTTTGTAAAAGTAGAAAAACAGCACTAGTCAAGCTTGTGAAATGATTCAATGCAAAACAAATGGAAAAATGTTCGTTTGATTGTTTACTTTTAGCTTCCTTCTCTGTGGTTATTTCTCTGTCGTACTTTGTACGGAGTATCTCACTGGTTGGAAAGGCATGCAAGTTCCCAAACCGCTTCCTACACCCTGTATAGATTTTTTGCCTAACAAGTTGTGCCATGCAATTGGAATTCCAACTTGAGTACTACTACTAGTAGGAGTACCAGGGGCCAGTTCTTTTAGGATTCTAGATTAGTAATCCCATAACTACTACCTCCATCCTGGTTCATTGGTCCCCATTGTAATCTGTGTCAAATTTTGATCATAAATTTAACTAATGAAATGTTAGTGCATGTCACATGCACTAACATTTTATCAGTTAAATCTTTGGTCAAAATTTGGCACAAATTACAATGGTGAGGAATAAACCAGGACGGAGGTACTACTAGTAGTAGTTTAGAAGCCCAAATAAATGAGTGAGGCGCCTTAATGTTACTCTCCACTATGACTAGTCTTATGGGAAAAGCTGGGGAAGCCGCCAAAAGAACTGGCCCTAGGAGTAGTAGCTAGGGATACTAGGAGTAGTAGCTAGGGACCGAGTGTGCGAGATGAACCGGAGAAACTAAATGCGGAGAGATGAAATGCAAAAAAGACGGAGGGATGTGATGGTTGCTTGTCCGTTTATTTTACCAAGCCACTTATTACTGGGAGTGGTTGGGTTTTGTGATATGACGGCTTTACTGCCGCGCCACGAGCGGGGTGAGAGGTGAGACTCCCGTGCAGCGCCGCCCTCTACACTAGTACTACTACATCGGTCATGGTTTATCCCCAATTGAATTTGACTGAAGATTTAACTGACAAAATGTTAGTGCATGTCAACAAAAACAATATCGTTGGATTCGTATTTGAACATAGTTTTCAATGATATAATTTTAGGTGACATGCATCATCATTTATCGTACTATATATAATGTTAGTTCAATTTTTGGTTGTATTAATCTATAGTAAGGTGCCCGTGCGTTGCACGGAAGAGTGAAATGCATTGATCGGAGAGTTGTTTATTTTGACAAAGGATGTGGGGGTCATCTCATGTGTAACGGGTATCGATAGGTTTGTTCGGATATTATTTCCTCTCTAGAGCTCACAAATATGCGTATGAAATAGATAAAAAGTATCTTTTGCAAACAAAAGCATTCAACTGTTCAACCTGGATCCAAAACTTGTGAAGAAATAACTCTTATTGTGCTTTGCAGGAAATGATCTTCAAGAATTAGTTTTTGAGTATCCATTGTTATACATGTTGGCTACAGATGACATGACACTTTCTTATAGTCAACAGTTGGCTATACTATTTAAGTATTAACCATGCCCTTATACACCTAGATGGAGGGATTAAATCAGGATGACTTGGAAGGGGCAGATGATATGTAAGAAATGGATCATCATAAGTCTTTCACCAGTACTGTAGTAAAAATTCATACATGCAAGATTCTAGACTAAACCATAAATGGATACACTTTTATTCATGCGTGATACTCCCATAGAGCAAGATCATGCATGGAACTCTCCACATGCTTAGACAGCGGATTACTTGAGTGAAGACTAATGATCAACATTTAACTTGAATATGCAGATGTCCAGGTGAACCTCCTTGGAATCCCCGTGCACATTGTTGGGGGTCAAATAACACTGTGCGTCTTCCATGTCCACATCGGCAGGAAAGTCCCAGCTCGGCAGAGTCCAAGTATGCTTGGTGTAGCCAGTGTCGCCGCCCATGGACCTCCGAGGGGTAGTAATAGTGAGCACGCACCCGTACATCGGCCTCGTGTCAGTGTCAGCGTCAGTGGTGTCGCCCCTGACGCACACTACAGATATGTGGCGGCGGCCTGCGTGGGCCTCGCCAGTGGCCACGATCAAGAGGAAGACACTGCCGTGCTCCTCCGATACTAGGAGGCGGCGTTGATCCTCCAGCGACTCTGGCACGGTGAACGGGTAGCACGTCTCGTACTTGATGTTCTTCGCCAAGGGCCGGTAGTGATTGTCGCACGCCCGCGTCAGGTGATGCATGATGTCCGCTGGCGAGCCCCAAAACGGCACCGGGCACTCATAGCAGTAGACGAAGGGGTTCTTGGAGGCATCGACCAGGCCGTCCATGAAATGGGAGTGGATGTAGGGGACATTCCGCCAGTTGAATATATGAGAAAGTTACTACGAGATTTACTACAAAATAAATCATGACGGCTATAACAGAGATTAAACTAATCATGTGGACTAGCATAGTAGATGAACAGATCGAATCTAGGACACAGGCTAGAAACATGAATTCTACCATGATTTCGAACACGAAGGACGTAAACACATACAAAGGTAATGGAGCAGCACCATTGGCGTTGAGGTTGTCGCCCATGTCGTTGAGGAAGAGGTTCTTGAGGTCGGGAAGAAGTAAATGCGTCGGTGAAGTCGTCGCTGCTAGCGATCGCGAGTGCGCTCCCCAAATTTCAACAACCGCCCGAATGGAGCGCAGGAGGGAGTGGCTGTAGGGGGCATTGCGGCCGCCGAATGGAGCGCGGGAGTAGCCCACGAAGCAGTAGATGGTGCTCCTCCCTAGTCTCTATTCTTATCTCTATCTCTACTACTTTTCTTTGTTTTTTATAATATACTAGTTGTAGTTGTCAAATCGAATAGTACTGCGCCGTTCACTTCACGCCCGGCTGAACACGCCTCCTCGCCTCCATCAAACCCCTCCATTAAACCCGCATGCAAACCGAGAAACTTACTCCGGCCCGCGGGGGGAAATTGTCCGGTTGCCGTTGGAGAATAATAGAGTCATGTCCAATCCATTTGAGTTAATTGCATGCATGATTCTCCCTTTATAAAAAGTTAATTGCATCCTTAATCTTGTATTCTAATTACTCTATGGGTTCCACTGTCAGTACAGTGTACATGACTTGCAGGTTGTCTACAGATTCGTTCAGAAAGAAAAAGAAATAAATCCATGACTTGCAGGATTGGAGTTAGCACCGATGGCGGTTCGTAGTCGTTCCACGCTCGGGCATTGAAGTTTGTAACTATTTTAGATTAGAACATACTACTCCTCCGGTGCTAGTAGTAGAGCAGAGTCCTACTCCACTACTACTTTACTCAAGCAAGTTAGGGCATAGTAGCAGGTACTGTAGGGAGTACCAGTACTGTGATCACTCAAGCAAGTTGTCTGACTTCGATATGAACCTACGCTGCTGGTATGTGTCTCGTAAGTCAAGCGGCGTGTTGTAGTCATCATCACCTGTCCACTTCCCGCAGCACAGATTCGCTTCTCCATCTTTGTCCGCTCTTCCATCCCCGCTAAGGCGCCTCCTCCCTCGTCTGAAACCCAAGCACTAACAATGGCAGTACCGAGCAGCGTCCGCCGAAAGAGTGGCTGGAATTTGCTCCCCACAGAGGTAATCATGCTGGGTTCTATGGTAGGGTGCGTTGACTGCAAATTAAAATTTTCCTACGCGCAGAACAACCAAGAACATGCTACGGGAGATGGATCACAGTTTTTTACCACTAGACGTGGAGTGCCGTGCAGCGGAAGAAGAGTTGGGGCAGCGCGTCCGCGTGGATCGTCTCCTTCTCGTGCGATCTCCCTCAAACAGCCGGTCGTCCGATCCCACGTACAAGTTCGCCAGAGCGGCGTAGGTGCACCACCTCTAACGGTATCCGCGCGTGCAGGAGGAACGTCATGCGACGGACTGCTAGGTCCGATCACACAACTGGCGGCGAGTGAAGGTGTCTATTCGCAACACATGCAAACCCTAGTGACAGTGCCGAGGCGATCAACCGCATGAGCGTGCCGCACCCCACTTTATATAGGCATCCGTCGTGGGCTCAACAGTTGGGCCTCGCACGGACCCTAAAAGCCCATAAGTCTACTTGGCCACAATCCGGATACAGCTCGGATCACATCCGACCAGTGTCCCCGGATCAGACCTCGTAGGTTCCTTCCCTTAAGCGCGCGACCCCTTAGGTTCAAGCCGGCTTGGTCGCAGTTCAGATCACCTCCGAACTACATAGTTGGTAGCGGCCTCTAGCAAGGCATGCCGAACACCAAGCAGACTATGAAGCTGGTTAGGCGAACCTGTACATCACACTTCCATTCCTTTTACCACACGATATATGTTGTCGAGCTCAAGGCGAGTCTGTCATCCTTGTGCTAGCCCGACATCTTTCTCGTTCCAGTGATGCTGACCACTATCCGGATTATCTCATAATCCATGTCGCATGGCCATTCTTATCCTGGTCGGATCACACGAGGGGCCCAGAGTATATCTCTCCTAATCGGAGGGGCAAATCCCATCTTTCTCGACCATGTCTCGCAGCATGGGTCTGGATAAGTATGTAACCTACCTTTGTAACTACCCAGTCATGGAGTAGCGTTTGGTCGGCCCAAAGCAAGTTTGTCACCATCACGAGTACATGTGCCAGCTCAGGTCTTAGGACATAGAACGTATGTTGTACTAGAGACCCACAGATGACATATCGCTGCATCTCATAGTTGGTCTGTCCGACTCGGACCTTATCTCGACTCGGATCCGACTATATCGAATCCGACCAGAACTTTCCAAGCCCATATTATCCGGTCAGCATCCAATGCTCCATGGCTAGTGAGACCAAGCCATCAACCGTGTCATATGCTAGTCTAGTTGGTTGCGCGTCCACACAGCCCTTTTGACTAGGGACCTTTTAGGACAGTTATCATACAATGCATAGTCCCACAAACAAGTCATGTACTTGCTGATACACATCATTGATAATGTCCAAGGACTATCTTTATTCATAAACACATAGGAAATATCATCATACATGATTGCCTCTAGGGCATATCTCCAACAAATCAAGCTCATTGTTTCGCGTGTGGACAATCTCAGTACCATGCCGCTCGCCGCGTGCTCGTCGGGGCTGTACCGTTTACTCAAATCCCTCAGGCCGGAGCTTTTTAAGCCAGCTCCTTGCTTGCTGATGCCCCCTGATCTTCAGAAATGGCGTGTCACACAACATAACAATCGTAGGGTGGCGAGCATCAACCCCTTGACTGCGATCCGATCCCCGTCACCCTCAACTACATTAACGATATGTACTGGGTCGGCATGAACACGTCTTGGGTGGTGCTCGTCGACGGTCGCGACAGCTGGATGCTCGTGGAGGTCTACACCCGAAGATTGATCCCCCTTCCTTCAATTAACACTGCACTGCTTTGGCACCACGGCCCAGAATACTCGGATTCTTACAGTAGCCAACATGATACCAAGTTTGATTTGCTCAAGGTTGTAATCTGCCAAGTGCCCACAAGATCTGCGAATTATAAAGACTTTAGCCTAATTGCGTTCTTCAACCGCGGTCTCGCCTATCTGACAGGTCACTGCGGTAGGTGGATAAATCTGCACGTCCATCGCAGGATCATACATCCTCCATGGTTCTCTGATGCCATTGAACACAAGGGCTTCATTTATGCTGTCGACTCCTTCTATGGCTGGACGTATTGCTGGCCTACTCCGAATATCGCTGCAAACGGCTGTTACAGCATTATGTTACTTTCCTATGATATCATGATGGCTTGCTTATATTACTGACAACATTTACTGAAAAAATATTCATGCTCATAACATGCTGTTCTTAAGATTGACTACATCAAGAGCCCTTTTTTGTTTGACTCCAACTTTTTTTGAGGGTTATTTGACTCAAACTTGATATGATGTTGTAGGCCGCCTGGTGTCGCTACCCTTCCTAATCCCAGAACCTTTCAAAGAAAAGCGGCATGGCAGTTGCAGGTGGTTCCTGGCTCGATCAGACGACGACGAACAATTGATGACCGTTCGCACGTACCGGACATGTTGTTTCGCGGAATACAATCACAGTCACTGCAAGGTCTCTGAGCAGGATCCCAGCTTCTCTGGGCCTTCAGGAATTTTTTACTGGAGGTTGGTAAGTAGCCTTGGTATACGCCCTCTGTTTGTTGGACTGAATCATCCGATTAACCAGGAAATAACCGACGGCAAGGATCATGATGGCCCGGTTTCGTTCATCAGGCAAAACTGTGTGTACACAGCGTACCATGCGTCTCTGCATGCACCATACCCTGATATGTGCCGCCATGCTCTGCAGCCCAAAGTAGGACAGAGGGTCGCAAGTATCAGACTTCGACCGGGCTGGAGTTTCCGACAGCACCCATCTGGTTCAAGCCGTCGGCCAATCTCCACAGCTTAATAAATAGTAACGTCTAGCCGAGCCGATTAGTTAGATGCATACACTTGGTGTAGTAGGATCTTTATTTAGTTTGATGCATACACTTGTTCTTTTTTGGTAGCCCTTTTGTAATGATGGCCGATGTTTGGTTTGGAAGAGAGAATTGCGTCTTCACTCTTACGGCACGCTTCTTCGCGTCTGTTGCACCCCAGCCCTGGTTGCTGCTTGCTCTTGTTTTCAATGTACAATCAGTAGTATATTTAAATACATTGGTTGAATAAATGTGTTGTTAGAACGACAAACACAATGTTTTGGAAGTCGTTGCATGATTCGATCCTTTAGTGCGCTGTACCGTACGTAGCGCATACTATTTTTCGTACGGAACACATTTTCCACTTGCTGATAACATGCAGCCCACTAATGAAGGCCCAATAGAGAAGCCCATAATTAACTCGAAGGGAGGCTCTCACATGAATCCGGCCCAGGTACATGCTCATGGTCCCCTAAACATAAATAAGTAAATAAATAAATAAAGCTAAATGCTCATGCACCAGTTCTTTAAATTCACGATTTAACAGGAGGATATTATTTCCTATGATAGTGTTGTTACATTCGGTCGATATTATTCTTCGGCAAAGATAGCGACCAGTCTTGTTTCTCCCAGCATTTTCTTCCTGCAACCAGCGGACCCATGCAAATCGTAGTCAATGTCGTAAATGGGTCCGGTCCATTTTTATTTTTCAATAAGAATGTCCAACCCAGCCCAGCACATTGGCGACATCACTTTATCCTCCGCTTTGGTGCGCTTGCCGCGGCGCCGCCGTCCGGCCCTGTCAACATAGTTTTTTTTCGAAATGGTCCCTGTCAACATAGAGAATCGGGAGAGGACTGTAGTTGTGAGTATGACAGTACGGACCCACCAGGTGCACTCCCGAACACAAGCAAGCGCCTCTTTTACTACTCAGATGAACCCCTCATTTTTTTACTCTAATCCACCCTGCTGATATCTAGGACCCACATCATTTTCAACGTATAGTCAATTAACGACAGAATTGCACAACTTTTTTAGTAGTAATTCGGAGGAGCAGGCTATAAACTGGGTTGTGCGGTCTCTGTGGCCCGTCTAACAACATGACCAGCCCAACAGTTTTTTCTTTGGGAAAATAGGTAGCCCAGTATTTCTTTTTGAAGAATACCCAAGCTAGGCCTATTTGTTTTCTCCGACTTACTGGGCTGGAAATCTTTCAAGATGAGGAGGGATGCATTCTGGCCTGGCCATAGAGTATGGCCAGTGTCTGTTAAAAGTAATATCAAAAGGGGTTGAAAATTCCAAAAAAATATATAGCAAATGGGATATTAGTTTCTTTTTTTGGTCTTCACTGATATCTTATACGCATTTCATTGGATTTAACATGACATAGTACTAATTTATTTTTAAATTTGTTTTAGTATGGCTACTAATTTTTGGATTAAGAATATTTTGTTCCCCATAAAAAATTTGTGAATTTTCAAAATTTCCCACATATTTAGTTAATTTTTTGACCCTGGTACTAACCAGAAAATGGGCAGCAATTCTAAAAATGGAAAATGGGCTGCAATAAATTCCATATAAATTAGAAAATGAGTAAAAATTATAAAATAATAGCAAATGGGCTGTACACGCCACAGATTTCGAGGCTGACTTGTTTACGCAAGGCTTTGTCAGTCAACACACGATTCTAGCAGCAGTGACTGTTGGATGTCCATCCAACGGCCGACGTGCTTCTTCAATCTCTGATCTTCCTACTCCAGCCGCCTAAACTAGCGCCAGCGGGACTGCCTGCTCCCTCCTCTTGTGGCCCGCTGTGATGCCGCGCAGGCTTCCCCGGCCCACCCTACTCCCTCCGCTGGCCTGGCCGCACGCAATCAACTACCTCCTTATTACGCGAAAAAAATGAATCCTCCCACTGACATCTGGGAATGCACCGGTTGGGAGGCTGACCTCTGGGCCTACTAAGTTGACTCGTACGCAGGGCTTGTCAACTTAGTCCACAAACGATTCTAGCAGCAGTAACCGTTGGATTTGAATCGAACGGTCCTGCTGCTTCTTCAATCACTGCTCTTCTTGCACCAGCTGCCCAAACCAGCGCCGGCGAGACCGCCTGCTCCTGCCTCAAGTGGCCGGCTGTGCTGCCGTTGAGGCCTCATCGCCCCCTACTACTCCCACCGCTAGCCAGGCCCTGCGGCGACAGCAACCTCACACCGCAGCCGAACCAGTGAACCCTCGTACTCCTCTCCACGTGGGCATCCACTGCCGCGTCTTCCCCAGCTCCGCGTCGTCCCCTTCCTAGGCCTCGCCGTCGTCCACCGCCTTGGTGCTCTCGGCGCGGCGTGGTTAATGTGGTCAACGACCGACTTCCATCGGAAGAGTACTATACGTGGAGAGGTGACAGGTGGGTCCACGGCCACAACCTAGTTTTTTGTGATTTGACAAGTAAGTCGCCTTGTCGTGCCTGTTGGGCTGCAAATATTTCAAGACGAGGAGAGCTTTCATTGGTGGCCGAGAAAATGGCCTATCAGTAATGAGAAATGGGACGTACATTTTTAAAACACATCAAACCGGCAATTAGTTTCAAATTTCTTTTTTTCATTTCGAGATTTTAAATTACATTATTTTTTATGCGTGGAAAATTTGTTGGATTTTATATTTATATACATTTATTTTTAAAATCAGTTTGAATGTGACTCGAAATTTCGGGATTAAAAACAGTTTGGACCGCACCGAAATTTGCAAAATTTCATATAATATTTTAACCGTGGCCACAATATGGGCTGTAATGCTAACAAAAATAATATGGGCTCCAAAAAACCTTAATAATTAGCAAATGGGTTGTTAATTATTAGAAATAATGGCAGATGGGTTGTATGCTGTTTTCCACAGATTTGAGGCTTTCCTAAAAAAAGGTTGACGCACAAGCAGTGACTCTTGGATGTCCATCCAACGGCCGTCGTGCTTCTTCAATCTCTACTCTTCCTGCTCGGCATACTACTAGGAAAAGGCCTACTAATGGCGCACCGGTTTTGCCTACTAATGGCGCACTACCGGTGTGCCATTAGTAGCACGCCATTAGAATTTTTTACTAATGGCGCACCACTGGTGCGCCATTAGTATCTGGTATACTAATGGCGCACCTGGCAGTGCGCCATTAGTATGTAACTCCATGCGCCATTAGTATGCCTCCCGGGGGGCCATATGTAACCATGTGCTTTATCACACTAATGGCGCACTCTGCCTTGATGCGCCATTAGTATCCTTTGGCATACTAATGGCGCACTCTGCCTTGATGCGCCATTAGTATGAATATTTGGTTTTTTTTGCTTTTCTGATTTTTGCACAGGTTACAAAATATATTATTGGACAGAATATAGACAGCAGCACACAACAACATCAGATTCATCGAATACAATAGAAGATTAGTCTCCGAATACAATTCATCATATTAGTCTCCGAATTCAAAAGACCGAACAAAGATAAAACATTACAAGTCTCAAGACCGCGAGTATCGAGTTTGTCTTCATATTACAAGTCGATATCGATCATCTAAACTACCATCACATAAAAGAGAGTTGTGTTCATCACGATGAGCATCATCGTGATCAAACTGGTCTTCATCTGGTTCCTCCAACGCTCCCTCCTCTCTCCCGCTAGATAGCGGGCATATCTAGATTCGGCCTCCGCCCTAGTGGTGTACCCTTTGTAACTATTACCGCTGAAGCGGTGAACCTGTCTCCGACACTCCTCCCGATCGTCAGAGACTCCGATAACCTTACCCTTGTACCACGACATACGATGGCATCTCTATGCACAAGCCAAACAATGTACAATACATAAGCAATATGTAAGTATGCAACAAAAGGATCGAAGAGAAAAGCAAGACATTAATAGCACGATTCATGGTCCTACTAATAAATAGCATCGATTACATCTAAGTTGAACGACTGTCCAAACCAAAGAGACATACGAATTCATTAAAGTTTAATTACAACATGAGCTAATCAATGTTTCATAACTACACATCACTACTTTCGACTCGACTCATCGGACAGGAGCGTGGATGAAGCCACCATCTGTCATGATGGTCATGAAATCGCGGTCGTTGTCACCCTGCATTTGTAGCGTTTCATCTATCTCACTGTTGGATGGTTGATATCTGAGGAAGAACTGCCCCGAGGTATGAAGGACATCTTGATGGATGATGTCCGCAAACTCCGATCGGATGCGAAGAATTCTTGTCTAAGGTCCGCCCCGGACTGCCGACAAGCTCGCAGCCCAATCTTTGAGATTATTTGGTAGCGAAGTTGATGATGGTCTCACGATCGCCGCATGTGATGGAGGGCGTAGTAGGCATCCTTCCGACCGCCAGCGGCTGCTTGACACAGCAGAACTTCAGATTGTGTGAGAACATGTGCTTGCCGTATTCTGAACTGCCCCGGTGAAGGTGCCTCCAGATTTGGCGTAGCCGGGGAGAACATCATCAAGAACTTTATTGACATTTGTGTAGTCTATCTTGGAGTTACGGTTCGGGTCGAAATACGTGGCCATGGAATATTTCGGGCTTAAGAGGATGAGTGTGCAATGTGTGTCACTGCATAGAACACGGAATGTTAGAAAAAAAAGAACGATCAAAATCTAAGAAATCATATGTTACGGGGCGGTTAAGGGATGACTTACTCGGGAAAGTAAGCCACAAGGAAGTTATCCTTATCTGGGTTTGCCGGAATGACGCCTTCGAGGTGTGAACTCGCAACTTGGCGGTCCCCAGCGCTGTTCAAGTGCTTGGCACGCATGTAGAAGGGGTCAACTATCACGATGTCCGGGGTCTTGTCTGTAATGATCCGCATCTCCATACTCAGCGAAAACAACCGAACGAAGGTGTAGTGCAGCGGATGAAGGTTAAACATAGCAAAGATGTCATCAAACCGCAGACGGCGTATCCCGATGTCGCCATCCACAAAGCCCTTGCCCTCTGGCACCTTGGCCACGAAAACCGGGTATGCCACATCATTCTCTCTCAGACGCCGCTTCTCCAAAGAAAGAACACTGTCGTGCAGACTCCGCATAGCACCGGTTGCAGCATTCAGCATATTTGGCGGTAGCATCACCCTACCCGCCACATGCACCCTCCTCGAGATATCCTTAGGTGAAGGTGGCCCGTCCTGAGCACAGATCAAACTCGGTGCCGGCTGGCTCGCACCGGCGCCCTTATTAGTCTTTCGTTTCCGTCCCTTCTTCTTGATCTCCTGTAATGGGACCGAGTTCTGCTCACAGACCGCTTTCTTGAGCGTGTTGGGGCTGATAATATTTCGCACCTCAGCTATCTGAGGCTCGGTGAAAAGGCGGGAGCTGGGCGTCTCTCGAGAACTGAACGCCCGGGCAGCGCCTATTGCAATTGGATTTCTCCACCATACCAGCTAGATTGCGGTCGTCTTGGTTGGGTTCTTGAGAAAGAGGCCCGCAGAACTCGTCAGTGTACCCATGTTCGGCAAAGGACTTATCGACTTTGGTAAATGTACCGTCGTCGTTGTAAATGCGTCATCCGGATCCTGTGCCATAGGGCTGTCCAGATCCTGTGCCATAGGGATGTCCGACATAGGGATGTCCGGCAGGTCCGGTAGCGTTGCGGCGTTCTTGCCATGGCTTGGCGCCGACATGACTGGCGGTCTTGTCTCTGGGGTGGTGTCCCCCGCCCCCAAACAAATCTGGCTCTTCGGCCAAAGCAGCGGCCAGTTTACGCAGGCGCTAAGGGTCATCTCATCTTCTTCGTCGGCCCCGGTAGTCGAACCGGAGGTAACAGCTCGTCGCAGCCTGGCAGCACCTGAACCACTTCAACCCTATACACTGTGGGTGGCATCGGATTACCGTGGAACATGCGGTTGCCCGCTTGAACGATTCTACCCTTGGCGACATCGACCAACTCGGCGCCCACGAAGTGCAAAAGAGTGCAAGGAACGTCGGCGGTGCCCTGCGAAAACATGTACAGGGCGTCAGGGATGCCCAGTCAAAGGCAAGGAGATGAAGTCATCGGCCGAGAGGCTTAGTTACCGTGATGCCGTCGAGCTCGGCTAATGTCGAGGCACCGCCAACAGCGGGCGTGCAACTGACGAAGGGGGAGCTTGCTGGCAAGGTGCCGGCCGGTGTACACCCGGGTGCATTAAGCTCCAATGCCCGTGCCGGCGCCGGAGACATGAATACCGCCTCCGCCGGAGACACCAATGGTGCCGCCGCCGGAGACACCAATGGCACCGCATGCGCGCTGTGCGAGTTGCTGACCGTGAAGCTGGGAACCGGGGGAGGCCCTTGTTGGCCGCCCGCAATCCACGTCGTCATCCCATGAATCAACGTAGGCACCATGGCGTTGAGCTTCGTTACCAGTTGTTGTTCCACTTGCTCTTGGACAAGCTCCGGAATCCACGCCACTTGTGCCTTGAGTGCTTCAACCTCGCGCGTCTGGCTTTCCGAGCTGGCCTTTTTCTCCTTCCGCACACCAGCGGTATAGTATGACCCCCATTTTGTGGACAAGCCTTTGCCGGCCACACGACCAGCTGACGTCGGCTTAGTGAGCTTATCCTTGCTTTTCATTATGTTCAACGCCCTATTTAAAGGGGTGTCAAAAGGGGAGCTCTGAGACGACCCCGCGCTACTGCTTTCAGTTTCCTGCGAAAGGAACATGAACCATTTAGAAATATTGGGGATTAATTAGAGTGCAACCATATGGAGCTAATTACGGGGGTGTATTCCTTACTGTAACAAGCTCAAGCGCCTCGGTCTTCGGATCTGTGGTAAGCTCCTTTGTTATCGGGTCCTCCTTGTACCGGGCCCGACATAGTTCCTGGTCTGCTTGTTACCGCTGTATTTCTCGGCGGGCGGTAGGCCTTGCTCGGCACGCTCAGCGTCCTCCTTGTCCCATATAGGCTCCGCCACTCTGTAACCGCCGGGACCGAGTTTGTGTTCCCCTAAGTTCAACTCCCGCATTTCTTTCCCCCACTGACTTGATTCGGAGGTTGCACTGGTCAAGCACTTGATCTTGAACTCCTTGTACTCATCTTCGCTCATCAAAGGATATTTCGCCTTGATCTTCTCCTATCACCTTTATCAATCATTTTATTCACCGCGCTTCTCCAAGTAGACAGGGCCGTGCTCATCTTCGTGAGGGCGGCACTGTTCACTTTATTCCCTGAGAGGCGTGTGTATTCAAATTCGGCAGGGAACTTGTATCGTTCGTGTAGCTTCGTGAAGAGGAGGTTGCGCAAATTCCCCCGGTCCTTATGCCTAAGGTTCTCGGTGTTGATCGAGACGGTGCTCCGGAGAATGCACCCGAGCTGAACCGAGTACCCCTTGACTATATGTTTGGGCTCCGTTGGATTCCGTCGGAGTCCACTTGAGTGAATTCCTCCTTGACGGTGCGGAGCGCATTCGGACGCCGGTCCTTCCTTTGCTTCTTCGATTGGCTGCCATCTGTGTGTGCGCCGCCATCATCAGTGGTGGCATCCTCGGCGACACCATCAGTGGTGTCATCCCCGACGCCACTAGGGGTTGTGTAATCAGGATCGGTGTCTTCCGCGGCGTCCTCATAGCGGTGAGGTTGTTCCTCCATCTCCTGGGACAGCTCCTGAATTGCTTGCCGCTCAACCACCGGCCTCATCGTTGTGGGCCATGTTTCGCTCTAAATAGGAAAAAAGTTTGGTCAAAAGTTGGTTATTGTCAAGGAACAAGATCATGGTCTCATCATTTAGGGTTTGTCGACACCGAGGCACCCTAAAAGCCTAAGCTTTCATCATTTAGGGTTTGTCGGCCTTGAGGCACCCTAAAAGCCTAAGCGTACATCATTTAGGTTCTCATCGACACCGAGGCATCCGGGCAGCCAAGTTAAGTTTTCATCATTTAGGGTTTATCGATGCCGAGGCACCCTAGGTTGGGCCTAATCACTTGGCACTAGTCACTTGGCTCTATTGCCACCTATGTTGGGTTTATCATCTAGGGTTTATTGATGCTAAGGAGAATTCTAAGTTGGGCCTAATCACTTGGCTCTATTGCCACCTATGGTTTAATGCAGCAAGAATGGCGGGGCAGTTGATCCTACTTAACTAAGTACTAAGATACCTGCCCATGCATTAGTCGCAGTAAGTACCCCATATGTCCTATTTTTAGCAAAGTCATGCTAAAATTCACGGAAAATTTCAGCATGACCTTTGCTGAAAATAGGACATATGGAGTACCCAAATTTGCCGGAACGGAAGTTAATCAACATTCCAGCAAACTCAAGGGCCTCTCGGGGTACCTGCAAATTCATCACGACATGATGGTCGGAGACATGACCTTTGCAAAATGGTCGGAGACACGATGGTCTTTCTCAATGTGATCAATTGATGGATCAACACATAAAACATGTCCAATAAGTATGATTTATAGAGTCAACATCAGTATGAATTTATATAAAGTTTTTCTTCATCAGCCGGGCCCATGCAAGTAACTGCATCCAAGCAACTATTTCTCGCTACTCAGTAACTAACTACACTCTGTATTTATAGATTCATTTCAGATGAGATCAGATTGAGCTCAACTATAGCTGCATTTGAGGGATCCATGAGCCATCATGCCAGCCAGCCAGGAAATAAACTTTACTTTCCAAAGGAAATAAAAATACAATGCATACATACATACTTAAGCAGGTAGATAGATAGATAGATAGATAGATGAGCATGTTCAATTTACAAGAATGAATATTAACAAGCAAAGAATGCATGCATGCATATCAAAAGTTGGCATCTATCGCTCATCGCTATCGCTTGCCTCTGCTGCTATTGAATATTTATAATTACGAAATTGTTCCTTTCACTACAAGTAAATGCAACTTTTCCATTAATTAAAACTAAATTGTTCCTTCATGATATTCTCTCTTCATCTACCCCTGGGAGTATTTCTAACATGAAAATCTCTGGTGAACTGCCTGATGATGTACTGGCAGTACAAGCTCTCTTCTTTTCTTACATTTGCTTGTTCTGTACCTTTTTACATTAACTGATTAAACATGCGGTGGAGTAGTGTATTGCAGTGCATGCGCGTGGAGTAGAGCAGAGAATTTGCAAAGAGCTATAGTATCATGGAGTAAATTGCGATGAGTGCAAGTTTCAATAGACCGGAAGAATATCCCTGATGAGTTCCCTCCAACAGTAGTTCTTGCTTGCAGTAGTTTTAGGGAGTACTGCAATTTTGCAAGTTTAAAGTAAAACATTTCAGTTAATGCAAGTACTCCTCTTGCTCTCTACTTTCTCTCTTCTCTTCTTCAGTTAATTAACTGAATTTTACTGATGTTGTTTTTAACTGAATTTTACTAGTTAAACACATTATAACTTGAGTGTAACTCAGGACAAGTTAAACTTAAGCTAGAAGATACAAGTTGAACACACACCAGGCAGTTTTTATAATATTATCGAGAAAAATATCTTGATTGTAACTCGGGACAAGAAAAATCTCCACCGAATAGGACTAGCATTTAAGAGTAATTTCCTCCAGTCAAACAAAGTTCAAACAAAAACCGACAACAGTCTTTTGATTAAGAGCCAAGTCACAACACTCTTTGAAGTTCAAACAAAAACTGACAACACTTGTTTGATCTGTCTCCTCCAAGAAAGAGCCAAGTCAGTCTCACCCAACTAGGGAAACATCAGTTAGACCACTAGCAATTGGGAATACACAACTGGGGCTAGGTTTGTGCTCTAGCTAGGTAGTAAAACAGAGCATATAGATGCATTGCATGCCTCTGCTGCAAGTGGGGATGTGAGCAGGATTATCACAATTAGATCACTAATTTGCTGGAATCTTATTTACAATTTTCTTCAAACTAGTTACCACTCACTAGTACAATGTTTTCTAAACTGGTTGCCATCATCTCCCTTTTTATCATTTTGGTTATGTGAAATTAGTTGTAGTGAGTGGCGAAGCAACCACTAGCAATTTGTGCATAACAATTCCCGGTAGTTTTACCTGTAAGCCCCCCTCTTCTGGCAACCTATTAAAAAAATTATACTACACAAGAAGCATCTGTTTCCTTCTCTCTGTATAAAGGTTTAGCATTTGGCTGAATTGACTGAACGAGAAATGGGAAAAACTAACAACTCAAACAGCAAATGTCATATATATGTTGGAAATTGCAGTGATAACTGATCGGCGTGTTCCATTTGTCAGTGGTATTTACAAACTAATTCTCTTTGTTTTCTTGGGGAAAAGTTGCTCTTTGCTTAACTACTACCAAAATCATTGTGCATTGTTGTTTGTAATATTGTATCAGTTGTTTAAATGCTTGTGCCATCATGGCCCTAACTATACCCCAGAATGATGCCACTGCCGTTCGCCATCTTGTTGGATTGAAATACTACAGCCGGAATCAACAGGATTATCGCTGATTTGCTAGACAAACAGAGTGTTTGCGAGAAGGAAGTGGGGAGAGGAGGCGGAGCTCACCGGGGAGGCGCAAGGAGGCCCTGCGACAGCTTAGTAGCAACAGAGGTGGCCGAAGTTGAGGAAGACAGCGGCGATCCGAGGAAGAAGAGGTGGAGGGGGGTGGAGGGGTCGAGCGCCGTCGCGCCCTGGTTCCGTGGCTCGTCGGCCCGGTGTTGAAGCAGATTCTGCCCGCCGCCTTGCCTGTCGCCTCACACGATGGAGCTCGAGGGCTGGGAAGGCGAGGGAGGGGTGGGTGGGTGAGGTGAAGGTGAGGGAGGAGTGGATTGGGAGCGGACGGCGATGGGGGGCAGGGCAGGGGCTGACTTGGGGCGGCGATGGAGACAGAGGCGCGGGGGCGGCGGCGGCGTGGGTCGGGGCAGCGTGCGGGTGGATCTGGTGGCGAGGGAGAGAGGGTCGAAGGGGATCTGGCGAGAGGGAGGGAGGATAGCTAGGGGGAGGGTTCTAATGGCGCACCATCCAGTCGTGCGCCATAAGTATGACTATTCTAATGGCACCTCCCCTCGGTGCGCCATTAGAATTTTGTTTTAATCTAGCCCACTAACCATATCTACAACCTAACCCTATCTACAATAGAACCCACCCACTAGCCCGACCGTCAAGACGCAGCACACACACCAGAGGTCCTGGGTTCGATTCGAGCTCCCCAATATTTTTTATGCATTTTAAATGCTGTTTCTTATATTTATTTGTGTTTAAATATGTTCAAACTTGTTTAAATCATAACAGTAATATTTTTTATAAAAACAGTAATAATTTTTTAAAAATATGTTCAAATTTCTTACTTGAAAATATCATCGGCGGCGGCGGTGGAGCGGGGGAGGGTGCGGGATCGAGATCGAGATGGAGGAATCGAGATCGAGATGGAGGATCGAGATCAAGTGTCCTCATGAATTCAAAAAGTGCCCATGAAATTTAAAAATATTCATGATATCAAAAAGTGCCCATGAAATACAATCGAGAAATGAAGACTACGATTTAAATACAATCGATCTTAGCTAGCTATCTGTTCACAATCTTCTTGCCCTTCTTTTTCGCAAATGAAGTTCTTCTGTGGAACGGACGTCCTTTAGGTAGGGTGGTCCTGCTTCTTCTTGTGGTGTGTGCTGCTACTTCATCGTCGTCGTAATGTTTGATCTTCGGGTCACCGTACTTGTCGAAGTCTTGCTCATTGGCTACTCCATCCATTCCGATGATCTTCCTTTTGCCTCTCCTCACAACAACACGACTGGGCTTTGGCGGGTCGGTAATGAAGAAGCATTGGTCCACTTGGGAAGCCAGTACCCATGGCTCATTTTTTCGTGGTGACGTTTGCGCCATGTGATCTTGGATTTGGCTTCGGGTATAACCATGGTGGTGAAATATCGGTCTTCTTTTAGGATGCTCTTAGCCCATCTGACACGGAACATTGGCACCTTCTCTCCAGCGTAGCTCAGCTCCCAGATCTCCTCGATCCTTCCATAGTATCTGTCCTTGTCCTTACCGGTGTAGGATTCCATCGTTACCCCGGAGTTCTGATAACCATCGCTCTTCATGTCCTTGTCCTCGGTGTAGAATGTGTAGCCGTTGATATCGTCGCCTCATAGGTCATCAAGTTGTGCTCGGCGCTCGTGACAAGGCGAATATGAGTTGTTCTTCCGCGGAAGAATCTTCATGTAAAGGGTAATGTGAAGCTTCGCTTGAACCAACGCGTGAAACATGAGTTGTGCTCTTTGAGTATATCTCCGTCCGTCCTCTGTTGGCCTCGGTCATTGTCGTCTTCTCAATAAAGGTTTTGTGCTCTACCACCCAAGGATCGACTGCGTCTATGTGTTGTAGCGCGACTAGGTTTGCTCTTTCAAAAGTCGTGAGTCGACCCTCGTAGTCGACATGCATTTCAAGCGACCCTCACGGTGACCCCATCCGGCCGAGCCTGCCGAGGTGCCTGTTGACGGGCAGACCAACGGGGTTCTCGATGCCTAGATAATTCATGCAGTAGGAGATGCACTCTTCAGTCAGAAAGCCCCTGGCTATACTTCCCTCTGGACGTGACATGTTTCAAATGTATCCTTTGATGACACCATTCATCCTTTCAAATGGCATCATGTTGTGCAGGAACGTCGGCCCGAGTTGGATGATATCCTCCACGATATGGACCAGCAGATGCACCATAACATCGAAGAATGTGGGCGGAAAGTACATCTCAAGCTCGCATAGTATCACCACGATCTCTTCCTGTAGCCTTCTGAGTTGCCTCACGCCAATCGACTTCCGAGAGATGACGTCGAAAAAGTTGCATAGGCCAAATAGCGTTTCCGCAGACGTGCGCGTCCATGATCCCACTGATTGCAACCGGAAGTATCTGCGTCATCAAGACGTGATACCGTGAGATTTCATCCCGCTGAACTTCGCTTCACCGGGTCTAGGTATCTCGCTTATCTTCCCGCGTAACCGTAAGGAAGTTTTACTCCTAGGAGGCAGGTGAAAAACTGCTCGATCTCCTCCTGACTTAGAGTGAAGCACGCGGGAGGGTAGTCATTTCCGGTCTTCTTGGCCTTTTTGCCTTTGCGACGACTTTCCGTGTCCTGCTTCGCCTCATCATCATCATCATCATTAGCGTGAAGCTCCTACCTGATGCCCATTGATTTCAAGTCTGCCCTTGCTGTCGGCCCATCTTTGGTCCTCTCTGGCATGTTGAGCAGGGTACCAAGCGGTATCGTCGCACACGTTCTTCATGATATGCATGACATCAAGGCTGTGAGGCACGGTGGATCTTCCAAGACGGCAAATCCCGGAAAACAGACCTCGTTTTCCATACCTTCAGCAGCTCTGGCGCCTTTCGCTTTCGGCTCTGGTGCCTTTTGCTTCTTTCGGCGGTGGGCAGTCTTTCCAATTTTTAATAGCTCGTCTATTTCCTCGCCCGCTCCTCGTACAGGCGTTTTCGGGGTTCGGTTTCACCATCGAACGAGATCCTTGCGTTTCCTCCACGGGTCATCGTCGAAGCCACCTTCGATGTCCCATGAACACGGTTTTCAAGACCCAGGATCTCTATCTAGGCTGGCGATACGTTGTGTCATCCATGCACCTTACGCATCCGGAAAATCCGTGGACTACCTGCCCGCGAGATATCCGTAATCGAGATAGTCGTGCACCGTCGTGAGCAAAGTCACGGCTCTCATAGGGAAATATTCTTTCTGCGGCATCCCACGTATTGGCTGGTGTTTTCCACAGCGTGTCTAGCTCCTCCTTCAAAGAGCCCCGGTACTGATTGATGTCGTTCCCTGGTTGTTTTGGCCCTTCAATTAGCATACTCATGTGAATGTACTTCCTCTTCATGCACAAACCGGGGAAGGTTGTACATCCACACAAACACAGGTCAGGTGCTATGTGTGCTTCTCTGCTGCCAAACGGATTGACTCCATCGGTGCTCGCGCCCAACGATGTTCCTTGGATCCTTCCCAAATTCTGGGTATTCAAAGTTCAACGCTTGCCACTGGCTCGCATCCTTAGGGTGACTCAGCATCTTGTCTTTTTTATTTATCTCCGGATCATTTCCGTCATCTTCCCACTTCTTCTCCTCCCCATCCGCGTGCCAAAGCAGGAGCTTTGCTACCTTAGGGTCCGCGAAATACCGCTGCAGACGAGGAGTGATTGGAAAGTACCACACCGATTTTCGAGGAGCTTTCTTCCTCTTCTTGTATCGAGTGACGCCGCACACCGGACATATGGTAGACTCCGCGTGCTCGTCCCGATAAATGATGCAATTGTTCATGCACACATGGTATTTCACGTGCGGTAAATCCAAAGGACACCACGATTTTCTTCGCCTCCTCGAAACTGGTCGGGCACTTGTTCCCCTTGGAAGACGTTCGTGCGAATGACATGTTCTCATCGAAGCATGCGTCGGTCATTTTGTGTTTTACCTTCATCTCCGAGCCATGAGCGTTACTTTTCAGCGGGTATCCTCGGGCTGCATCCTTCATACAATGGAGTAACCGCGTCTATCTCCAGTTGATCCAGCTTGGCTTTCTCTCGGGCAGCAGCTCTTGTGTTATCCGTTCGCTTGGCGGCCTCTTGAATATGAGGGTCCTGCACCCAGCCTCCATCGTCGTCTGCTCCGGCATCTTCATCTTCATGATCATGCCCTTCGTCTTGATCTTCCTCATCATCATGTACGACATATTCTACATGGTGATTGTGTACATCATCACCGTCGTGATCATGTCCTGGAGATTCTTCGTCTTCTCGCCTGCCCTCGCCGCGGTGGTTGTCTTGTTGCCCTTCCTCATTTCTTGCCCGGCCCCCATGGACGACTTCATAGTCATCTTCATCACCTTGCCACCGACAGCCATCCATGAAACCACGCAAGAGCAGGTGGTCCCGCACCTGCCCGGAATCCGGGTCCGCAATAAGGCTCTTCAGCTTGCATCTTCGACACGGACATCTTATCTCCATCTCGTTCTTTTGAAGCATCTCTGCCTTCACGAAGCTCAAAAACCTATTCACGATGCCTTCGGTCATTGTGCGGACCATGGTCGCCTGCGGGGTAGAGCAAAACGATATTTTAGAACCAAGAAAAAATTTGGCATGACCTTCCCTAAAAATAGGACCAAAAAGAATGCATAGTGCCAAAATTCTCGCCGAAACGGAAATGAATCAACATTCCGGCAAAATATTGGCAACTATCGCATTTCAAATACCGGTACCTGCAAACACAAACATATATGCAACACCACAAACACAAGCAACACCACAAACATACATAGATCTAGCTAGGCCACAAAAGTGCATGTGCACGTTGTTGGAGCGAGCTAGGGAGAAAAAAGTAGATCTACATCATGAAGATAGCTTTCCCTTACTTACCTATCAAAAAAGGTAATTTCACCACTTAATTTTGATGAATCTATGGTGGAAATGAGGTGAGGAGGAGGAGGCAGCCGAGACAAGCTTGGAGGAGGAGGTGGAGAGAATGAAGTGGAGAAAGTGAGTGGGTAGGTGGGCTGTCCAAAATATCTTGTTGGTCCCAGGTTACTAATGGCGCACCACCACAAAATGCGCCATTAGTAACCATGATTACTAATGGCGCACCCGGCAGGTGGTGCGCCATTAGTACTTTTTGCAAAAAAATAAAAAAAACATACGTATACTAATGGCGCACTGTGGAAAAGTGCGCCATTAGTAGTTTAAACTACTAATGGCGCACTTTGGCATAGTGCGCTATTAGTAGGTTTGCAAAAAAGTAAAAAATAATAATATATATATATATATACTAATGGCGCACTGTATTGGTCGTGCGCCATTACTAGTTCTAACTAGTAATGGCGCACTTTGCCATCCTGCGCCATTAGTTTGTATGGAAAAATGGGGAAAAATCAATAGTAGTGGCGCACCGTGAGCACGGTGCGCCATTAGTGTCTTCCACACTAATGGCGCACGAGCAACCGGTACGCCATTAGTATATAGTAGTGGCGCACTATTTACCTGGTGCGCCATTAGAATCAGTCCTATCTATAGCCCTTTTCCTAGTAGTGAGGAGGATATTATTTCCTATGATAGTGTCATTACATTCGGTCGATATTATTCTTCGGCAAAGATAGCGACCAGTCTTCTTTCTCCCAGCATTTTCTTCCTGCAACCAGCGGACCAATGCAAATCGTAGTCAATGTCGTAAATGGATCCGGTCCATTTTTATTTTTCAATAAGAATGTCCAACCCAGCCCAGCACATTGGCGACAGCACTTTATCCTCCGCTTTGGTGCGCTTGCCGCGGCGCCGCCGTCCGACCCTGTCAACATAGTTTTTTTGGAAATGGTCCCTATCAACATAGAGAATCGGGAGAGGACTGTAGTTGTGAGTATGATAGTACGGACCCACCAGGTGCACTCCCGAACACAAGCAAGCGCCTCTTTTACTACTCAGATGAACCCCTCATTTTTTTACTCTAATCCACCCTGCTGATACCTGGGACCCACATCATTTTCAACGTATAGTCAATTAACGACAGAATTGCACAAATTTTTTAGTAGTAATTCGGAGGAGCAGGCTATAAACTGGGTTGTGCGGTCTCAAGTCTGCCTAACAACATGACCAGCCCAACAGTTTTTTCTTTGGGAAAATAGGTAGCCCGATATTTCTTTTTGAAGAATACCCAAGCTAGGCCTATTTGTTTTCTCCGACTTACTGGGCTGCAAATCTTTCAAGATGAGGAGGGATGCATTCCGGCCTGGCCAAAGAGTATGGCCAGTGTCTGTTAAAAGTAATATCAAAAGGGGTTGAAAATTCCAAAAAAAAATATAGCAAATGGGATATTAGTTTCTTTTTTTGGTCTGCACTCATATCTTATACGCATTTCATTGAATTTAACATGACATAGTACTAATTTATTTTTAAATTTGTTTTAGTATGGCTACTAATTTTTGGATTAAGAATATTTTGTTCCCCATAAAAAATTTGTGAATTTTCAAAATTTCCCACATATTTAGTTAATTTTTTGACCCTGGTACTAACCAGAAAATGGGCAGCAATTCTAAAAATGGAAAACGGGCTGCAATAAATTCCATATAAATTAGAAAATGAGTAAAAGTTATAAAAATAATAGCAAATGGGCTGTACACGCCACATATTTCGAGGCTGACTTGTTTACTCAAGGCTTTGTCAGTCAACACACGATTCTAGCAGCAGTGACTGTTGGATGTCCATCCAACGGCCGACGTGCTTCTTCAATCTTTGATCTTCCTGCTCCAGCCGCCTAAACTAGCACCGGCGGGACTGCCTGCTCCCTCCTCTTATGGCCCGCTGTGATGCATGTGAGCTTCCCCGGCCCACCCTACTCCCTCCGCTGGCCTGGCCGCACGCAATCAACTACCTCCTTATTACGTGAAAAAAATGATTCCTCCCACTAACATCTGGGAATGCACCGGTTGGGAGGCTGACCTCTGGTCCTACTAAGTTGACGCGTACACAGGGCTTGTCAACTTAGCCCACATAAGATTCTATCAGCAGTAACCGTTGGATTTGAATCGAACGGTCATGTTGCTTCTTCAATCACTGCTCTTCTTGCACCAGCCGCCCAAACCAGCGCCGGCGAGACCGCCTACTCCTGCCTCCAGTGGCCGGCTGTGCTGCCGTTGAGGCCTCATCGCCCCCTACTACTCCCACCGCTAGCCAGGCCCTGCGGCGACAGCAGCCTCACACCGCAGCCGAACCAGTGAACCCTCGTACTCCTCTCCACGTGGGCATCCACTGCCGCGTCTTCCCCAGCTCCGCGTCGTCCCCTTCCTAGGCCTCGCCGTCGTCCACCGCCTTGGTGCTCTCGGCGCGGCGTGGTTAATGTGGTCAACGACCGACTTCCATCGGAAGAGTACTATACGTGGAGAGGCTGACAGCTGGGTCCACGGCCACAACCTAGTTTTTTTGTGATTTGACAAGTAAGTCGCCTTGTCAGGCCTGTTGGGCTGCAAATATTTCAAGACGAGGAGAGCTTTCATTCGGCTGGCCGAGAAAATGGCCTATCAGTAATGAGAAATGGGACGTACATTTTTAAAACACATCAAACCGGCAATTAGTTTCAAATTTCTTTTTTTCATTTCGAGATTTTAAATTACATTAATTTTTATGCGTGGAAATTTTGTTGGATTTTATATTTATATACATTTATTTTTTAAATCAGTTTGAATGTGACTCGAAATTTCGGGATTAAAAACAGTTTGGACCGCACCGAAATTTGCAAAATTTCATATAATTTTTTAACCGTGGCCACAATATGGGCTGTAATGCTAACAAAAAGAATATGGGCTCCAAAAAACCTTAATAATTAGCAAATGGGTTGTTAATTATTAGAAATAATGGCAGATGGGTTGTATGCTATTTTCCACAGATTTGAGGCTTTCCTAAAAAAGGTTGGCCTTTACAAGCCGATCGTTGGATGTCCATCCAACGGCCGTCGTCTTCTTCAATCTCTGCTCTTCTGCTCCGGCCGCTCAAACAAGCACCGACGGGACTGCTGCTCCCTTCTCCCATGACGGCTGTCTTGCCTTGCAGACCGCCCCACCGTACTCCCATCGCTGGCCTAGCCATCCCTCTACTCACCCACACCTGCTGTTATTCTCCGGTGATGGTAGATGACCCAGTAAACCCTCGTACAGTCGTACTCCCCTCCGCGTGGGAAACAACTGCCGAATCTTCCCTGCCTCCGTGTCGTTCCCTTCCTAGGCCTCGCTGTCGTCCACCGCCCTGGTGCTCTCGACGCGGCCTGTTCAGCGTGGTCAACGACCGACATGCATATGAAGTGGACTATACGTGGAGAGGCCGACAACTGGGTCCACGGCCGCACGCAAGGAAATGCCTCCTTATTACGCGCAAAATAATGATTCCTCCACCTGACAACAGGGACCCGCCGAAAGGTCCTCTATATTTCACGAAAAAAATGTTACCACCGCTGACAGCTCGGACCCACTAGCTATATCTTCGCACGCAAGGAAGTGCCTCCTTATTACGCACAAAAGAATGAATACTCCCCCTGTTAGCCGGGACCCAGTATAGTGGCAGGCTGACTTGTGGGCCTACTAAGTTGACGGGAACGGAGGGCTTTGTCAACTTAGTCAATATGCATGATTCTAGCTCCAGTGACCGTACGATGTCCATCCAACGGTCGTAGTTCTTCTTCAACCTCTGGTCTTCTTGCTCCAGCTGCCCAAACCAGCGTTGGTCGTGCCTCATGCTCCTGCCTCCCGTGGCCGGCTGCGATGCGGCGGAGGCCTCACCGCCCCCTACTACTCTCATCGCTGGCCAGGCCATCCCTCTAATCACCCACACCCCCTGTTATTCTGCGGCGACGGCAGCCTCACACCACAGTGAACCAGTGAACCCTCATACTCCTCTACGCGTGGGCATCCACTGTCGCGTCTTCCCCGGCTCCGCGTCGTCCCCTTCCTAGGCCTTGCCTCGTCCACCGCCCTGGTGCTCTCGATGCAGCGTGGTCAACGTGGTCAAGGAACAGCTTCCATCGGACGTGGACTGTACGTGGAGAGGCTGACAGCTGGGTCCATGGCAGCAGCAAGGAAGTGCCTCCTTATTACGCGCAAAATAATTATTCCTCCACCTGACAGCGGGGACCCACCGAACGGGCCACCGTATTTCATGAAAAAAAACGTTTCCCCTGACTGCTGGGACCCACCAGCTACATCTTTGCATGCAAGGAAGTGCTTGACAGTCGGGACCCACCTGGTCGAAGCGTACGTAGCATTGTCATTCTGGTCGCGAACGTGTACATACATACTGGTCGATGTAGAGGCGCGCAAGTGTCCTAGTAGAGGCGCGCACGAAGCATGTACACGTACGTACAACTGACAGGGTGCAAGAAAGTAAATATGGCCACGTACGTACATACGGGCGGGGTCTCGAACGCCTACTCGCGCGTACGTACGGCCAACGCTCGTGTACATGGCTGGTTCAAAATGGAGAAACATCGTCATTGTCGTGTTCATGGGGAGACAACGGAATGCGTCGTGTTCATCGGGAGGAAACGGAACGCGTGGAGCCAACAAGCTTGGACAGAACAGCCGATGGAAACCAGGCCTGGCGTACCGCGGAACGGAGGAAACGGCCTTGTGTTCGACCGGCCACGTTTGAAACGGGATCCTGTTCATCGGGAGGGGTCTGGCGTAGCGCAAAACGGAGGAAACGGACCTCCTACGGTTGAAAAGGGGGTCCTGTTGGTCGAGAGGGGTGTGCGTACCGCAAAACGAAGGAAACATACTTGTGTTGGAGCGCTACAGTCGAAACGGGGGTCCTGTTCATCGGGAGGGGTGTGGCGTACCGCAAAACGGGACTCCACGGGATACTGTTCATCTCCACCATTGACCCCCTCCAGCCTCCAGGGGCTACTGTTCATCACCGTCGACCTCCTCCAGCCTCCACCTGCGACTGTTCATCCACGGGCTCATGTTCATCCAGCCTCCACCGCGTGCTACTCCACCGGCTACTGTTCAACCAGCCCTCCACGGGCTACTGTTCATCCTACCCTCCACCATCTACTATTCATCCTGCCCTCCACGAGGTGGTCCTGTTCATACAGCCCTCCACGGGGTCCTGTTCATCCAGCCCCAACCGGCTCGATCGATCGGGGTACTGTTCATCCAGAGGCAACACCACGGGGTCCTGTTCATCCACCCCCACCGGGAACTGTTCATCCAACCCCCCCCCCCCCCCACAACGCTCACTGTTCATCCAGAGGCAGCATCGATCGGCTTCAGTTAGCAGCAGTAGCGAAGGAATCGCTCGATCGGGTTCAGTTAACAGACATCGATCGATCGCTCGGGTTCAGTAACGCGTAGCCTGCAGTGCAATCGCTCGGGTTCAGTTAGAGCCCAACGCCTCGCTCGGGTTCAGTTAGAGCCCAACGCCTCGCACACACGCGTACGTGTACGAGAGAAACGCGCATCGCTCGGCCCCCGACCACCCACCGTAACCGGGGACTCCCCGATATTTTCCACGCCCTCGCTTCTACCACGATTTTTTCCGTCAAGGACGGCCCAAAGAATGTCATGCAGCTGCGCCTCCGGCCTGCCCAGGACGAAAAGCCCATTTTCTATCATGATTTTTTGTCATAGAAGTAGGACCCCGCCACATCTATGATGATATCGGGTTTTGTCACAATTATCGTTATAGAAGTGTCATAAGTATGACAGAAAAGATTTTCGTTTGGCCCAAAATGTCACGGATGTGTCTGTTTTTTGTAGTGTGCATTGCTGCATGTGCCAAGGGTGACACCACCCGCGCCCATACACCAGGGTGAACAGCAAACACCGGATGCAGCACAGAGCTATACACATGTAAGTATCCATTCATAAAAAATATACAAGCACAGTCCATACCACTGTACTGTGACCACACTATCTAATATTTTCATAACTGTGTTTTTTTCTCACTGTTGCGTGCAGCCACCTAACATTGAAGCTTACATTCTGCCAAGTCTAGAGATGGGCTTTGAAACATTCAAAGAAGCAAAGGACTTCTACAACGTCTATGCAAAGCACGCGGGTTTTGCTGTCAGGGAAGGCTTCAAGGTTGAGACCAGAGTCTACCTTTATTAAACGTGCCATGGAGTGTATGAATCGAAGGTGTCAGAAGCAAATAGACAGCGGAACAAGACGACAGCCAGGACTAACTGCGGGGCTAAAATGAGGCTGAAGAGGGAAAAATATGGAACACTTGTCGTAAAAGAGATAGTCTGGAAACACAACCACAGGCTACAACTCACCCCCCAAACGCTTGTCTTCTTGCACTCCCACAATAACTTTGACAAAACAATCTTGGAGTATGTCAAGTACCTGTAGTTCAAAGGCATTGAACACGCGAAAATCACGAGCATACTGGGCGGTGATGACCCTGGTAGCTACTTCCTTGAAATGAATGCCAAAGACATGATTAACCTGTAAGTACAAACTTGTTCTTCTCCCATAAACCCCCTCTGTCAATTTTCCTCTGTCAGTACAAACATATTATGCAACACATGACCTGACGCCAGTTCAACATGCATTTTTGAATGACTGTTCACTTTTAATATGCAGCAAAGCAAAGAATTCAAGGATCGATGATGTGGACGTTGTCCTAAAGACTGTCAACTTCTTTAGGGAGATGAAAGCTATAAACCGGGAATTCTTCTATGACATGCAACTTGATGAGTCCAATAGAGTTAAGAACATATTCTGGGCGAACGCAAGCTGCCGAGGGGCATATTAGGACTTCGGTGACTGTTTAACGTTTGACACCACAAATAAGACCAACAAGTACCATATGCCACTTGGGGTGTTTGTGGGTACTAACAACCACTTACAAACTACATTCTTTGGTTTTGCCGGGTTAAGAGATGAGGATGCAGATTCATTCAAATGGTTGTTCAAGACATTTTTAAGGTGCTTGAGAGGGAAGTCTCCTACATGCATCCTCAAAGGTACAACCGCCAAAACTACATGTAAAAAATGTTGTGTCAGTTCTATTTTGTATATATGCACTACCATCTGCTGACCACTCCACGTCTCTTTTCTCATTACCAGACCAGTGCCCGGCAATGGCTTTGGCGATCCCATATGCTTTCAAGAACACAGTACACAAGCTGTGCCGCTGGCACATTATGAAGAAGTACAGGGAACACCTCGCATACCTGTACAACCTGCACGAAGACTTTAAGGATGAATTCACATCAATCCTCAACTGGCCCCTCATGCCAACTGAGTTTGAGGCTGCCTGGAAAAGACTCATGGATAAGTACAACCTCCATGATGATGCCACGGTGGTGGCCATGTGGAACGAGCGTGAGAGATGGATATAAGCCAACTACAAAGAAATTTTCTGTGCTAAAATGACATCCACACAACAAAGTGAGAGCATGAACTATGTGCTCAAGAGGAACTTCGTAAGTGAGAAACAAAACCTCCACCGGTTTGTCAGCCAGGTAAACTCCTGCGTCAAAACCAGGAGGCAGGCAGAGAACTAGGAGACAATGGTTAACCGGGTATAGCTCTATCTATCACCTATCTTGAGACAAAATAAAATGCTTGATAAAGTAAAACTTTCTAGTTAGACAAGTTTTTGCTGCGAGAAAACTAATAATTTGGTCATCACTCTTAGTTGGGCAGAAGGAACAAAACACGCTAAACTTCTATGGGTTTGACACCCAGATGGCAAAGCTTTACTCACGAGTTGTGTACATCGAAATCAGAAAAAGGCTAAAACTGAGCACACTCTTCACGGCGACAGAGACGGAAGAGCCCACGAAGTACCTCATGCGCTACAACAAGCCGCAAAAACTGTCTGTGTGGGCTCAGCACGCGTTCTAGGTGGTTGCAGACCCCGTGGGAGAAATATATGACTGTGAGTGCAAGCTATGGGACCACACAGGTGAGCACTAAAAAAAGGTGTTACATGTTGTACTACTTATTTTTGCAAAGTTTTTGTTCAAATGAAATGACAAAAAACATGCACCTCTTCCAAAAAATACACGTATTTTCTGCGTGGATGTCATGTGCATGATGCAGACAATCAAGGATGATAGCATTCCAGAGAAATATATCCTCAGGAGATACACCAAACGCCCGAACATCTAGCCAACATTCAACAGAAACTTGAGGGCAGTAGCGTCAAACAAGGCCTCCCAATACTGCATTGAAAGCGCACTGCTGCAGCAGAACATGAGGGTGCATACAAAAAGGTTGAGAAGCCAAGAGCAAATGGCGAGGTCACGGATCGCCATGGACAAACTTGAACAAGAACTCGACGCCATGCATTCTGCTGGAAACGGAGGTGTCGCGGACAATGGAGCCATTGAGCAGGATATTGCTACAATGTTATCCGAGATGAACCATCTAGGAGCTATTGACTCATTCGACAACGAGGAAGATGAGAAACAACAACCAAAGCTTGCCCATGTGCACACTCAAGAGCAGCAACATGATCACGTGCAAGATCATGAGCTTGATGGTGCTGTAGGCGAACGACATGATAATAGGACATACTACCAGCAGCAGCAGGAAAGGGTGATTAAACCACCCATATTCTCAGACACAAAGGGGAGGAAGAGTAAGACGCAAGCAGTGAAAGAAGTAGCCAAAAAGCCGCCACGCCCCATCCAGCGCATGGAATTTGGCCCGGACGACAAACCTCTCGGGATAAGGGCATGCGGATTCTGCAACGTCGTGACCAACCATAATTACCGCACATGCCCACTCCGCACAGATGCCACTGTCAACAAGCAAACGCTGCAGAAGCAGATTGGAGCCGCCCAGGTTTCAAGCAATGGAGACGACACACGTAACAGCTACACCTGCCGCACGTGTGGGGGAACTGACGGACATAATGCCCGCACGTGCAAAGTGGTCAAGGAGGCCAGTGGCGCTGAACAGAAACAGGGCAAAGTCCAGAGTTCCAAAAAATCAAAAGAAGAGGATGAAGAAGAAGAGTTTGACGAGAATGACGACCAATCAGACGAAGGCAATGAAGATGACAGTGTTGGGGACGAGGAAACTGAAACTGATGATGAAGCTGCCAAGGCTCAAGCAGGAAAGGGCGCCGGCAAGGGACAACATTTGAGGCCAGTTAGGAGGAGCTCAAGACTGAAGAATGCATAGTGGTTATGCTGCTGCATCAACTGAAAAAATAAGCTTGTACTCTTAGTTGCCTTTGTACACAATGAGGAAACATATCAGAAACACTGTCGTTACCAAAACTTATTTAGCTTTATCACCGATTTCTCGATTAGTACTATAGTTAAGATATAATTTGTGATCTGTGCCAGCTGGACAATTGACATTATTATGTAAACCGTTACATAATCCATTTGAATGCAGTCACAAATACAGTTCAAAAAACTTATCTGGAGTTATGTAACGCCAACACTACTGTCGACCAGTAGCTCAGCAAAAATATGTTAAGGAAAAATTAAACTTTTATAGTACATCAGTACGAAAATTCACACTCGCCAGTACAGATGGCATAGTAACCAAACACACCCGTGAACACCTCAAAAAACATCGTTTCAAAAAATAAGCTATGTCTGCTTCTGCCAGTCCTAGTTCAGAAAGACCATCAGTACATCAAAATAATTACCTCAAGCAAAATGCAAATCTAATACACCTGTACTGATGAAAATCTAATTAATCTGTAAAAAATACTTTCAGAGATTATCTTGATATAAACAATCCTTTAAAAATTGTTTTAAGAAACATTAGCATGACACACATAGTCTGACTGGTATTTGGTAAGTTCAATTACACTTCAATCACCAGTCCAAGTACCCACAGTAGAGGAGTACAAACCTCCATCATCACCAACCCTGACACGTGCAAGTGGGATAAGCAGCTCTTAAGTACAGCTTGACAAGACGGATTAGTGCGACAGTAAAATGCCATCATCACCAACCCTGACACGAGCAAGTGGGATAAGCAGCTGGTAAGTACAGCTTGACAAGACTACTTAGTGCGACCAGATTAATACCTTGGCAAACAAATTGGCTTGGACGGTTGGTTCTTCCAGGTCACCGCCCGCACCATCCACTAGGTGGTTGCCACAAGGGACTACAAATGGCGACCCCACACCACTACACCCACTACACCCACTACACCCACGCCCCCGACGAACCTCCTCGCACACATCTCCGTCGACGCACTGCAAAAAAACCCCATTCTCTTCCATCTCTCCCTCATTCCTAGAAACTACCATTGCCGCTTCCATCTCCACTGCACACAAACCACAAAATTCTCTCTCCGAAGCCCATAGTCACCGGAGGAGGGCGATAGCGGAGGAACCGTCCGCCAAGTGTCATCATGGCGAGACGTCGGACAAGACCAGCAACCTCGTCGACGTTCACGTCCCCGGCGAGAAGTGCGAGTACAGCACAACACTCGCAGGGGTTGAGCTCCACGGCAAGGAGACGCTGGAGATCGTCTGCACCAGCAAACCAGACAAGGCCGGTGAGATGATCTCCAGGCTCTGGAGGAAGGCTGGCGGCAAGCTTCGTAAGATCGTCGGCGTTGGTGTGCACTACACCAGCGAAGATGAAGCTCCCCAGATGGCAGAAGTCCTGCAGTTGTGCGTCGATGAGCTCTTCTTGGTGTACCACATCGCAGTGGCCACAAAATGGTGACCCATCCTACACATTTGCCCTATTTTGGTTCATCTGTTTTATTAGTAATGTATCCTGAAAATTTCATCAGACTTGTTTCCCAACTAGATGTACTAGTGTGGTTTGTGTAAAGTGGATGCACTACTGCATTTTCTCAAGTAGATACACTATAAATGTATTTTTGAACCTGATGCACTGGATTACTATTTGGAAAATCTTGCGGAAGATTAATTTCTGAAGTTGATCGACTAGTGTAGTTTCTGAACTTGATCCAATAGTGTAGTTTATGTACTCGATGTATTAAAAAGATGTTTCGGAACTTGATGTAGTGAAGTATTTTCTGAATTTGATCTAATGTTATTTTCATAAGCATAAAAACTAAGGACTTGGTGAAGCACTGGTTATGTGTTATCCTATTCAACAAAAGTAAAACTAAACTAGTACTAAAGCAGCACATACAACATTGACTGAAACTATGTATAATCCAAAAAGAAAAATAACATGATGTACTTGAATTTAATTTCAGAACTTTGTTTACTAGTTTCTGAAGTACATTCATCCATTAATTATGCTATATAAGCATCTACTTCATGGATTCATCGCTTGTAAAACAAAACAAAAATGAATAATTCAAACATCAAAGTAATGCTAATTTTCAAAATGTCTCTCCCCTTGCAGGCCCAAGCGCCTGAACGAGATGCTGCAGCATGAGAGGTTGTTCACATTTGCCGGTTTCAGCATTGAAAGCGACAAAGAGAAGTCAAGATGTCTGGTTTGGAGATCAACCCCAACAAGTTCATCGACATTCAGCGCCTCTGGAGAGTTCCATAAACCGGAAAAGAGTACGACTCCTTGTCTGATGTTGCAGCCAGCGTCATTCACCCATTCTACAAAGGCATGAAGAAGAACATCGACACGCGGGAAGACCACAAACTGTGGGGGATCAGCCCGCTGCCAAACAACCTCATCGAGTACGCATGAGTAGATGCGTACGCCGCGTACAAGTCATGGAACATGATCAACTACATCACAGATGGTTGGAAATTTGCAAAAGAGCGGAAGATTAACAATTACTACGACCGCCCCTTTTGCCCCTTTTAGGGATGAAGATACATCAGAGCCTGCCTTCGTTTTCCTTCTGCTTGTGCTTGCCTTTTATCTTGTTGTTTCAAATTAGTAGTTTGCTCTTGTTGGGTTGAACCAGTATGATTATGTCGTGCTTGTCATGGTTGAACAAGTTTACTTATGTCATCAAGTACAATGTTTTGCTTATCTCATTATATAAGTTTGGTAGCTTCGTATGTTGTTAATCCATCATTTTAGGGATGAAGATACACACAACGTTGTTCCATGTGTAGTTTCAATTCAGTATTGTATAGAAAACATAACATTGAAAACAATCAGCACAATTTGAGTTGCTTAACAACGATTCACAAGTTGAAGCATAAATTCTTAGTACTTCATGTAGTGTTCTCATTCATATGTAGCTGCTAGAAAATTAACAAGTACTACAAACAGAAAAAGTTAAGAAGCATCAGCACACACTTATGTTGGTCACTTGCAGATTAAGAATGACAGTACTAGTACACTTGATCGGACAGTACATACTTACTACAATAAAAAGTACAAAGAAGCATCAATCCTTAACACCCCCCAAAAAATGTCAGACTAAGAACATAAGTGCTACTATGAATGGACTATCAGTACAACTTAGTCTACACGAAAGTACCATAGTACTGAAAATGACACCAGAAGACCCTTGAGAACAATCACAAAAAAAAACACAAAAAGAAGGTAAAAAACCCAAATGAAAAAGATTACACTTACACAAAACTCACAAGAACTAGAACAAAAATAATCAGTCCAAGATACTGGTGGAGCCAATTACTAGATTCAAACAAACAAAAAAGAAAAAATTAACCGCCCAAGGAAAGGCGCGGGCCCTGACGCTGCTAGATACTTGAACTCGAGCTCGTGGGTGAATCCCTAGTAATATACGCACAACGCAGGGCCTGCCATCGAGGGCACACAGGTCACGAGAGAGAGTGAGCGCCGTGTATAAACGCTCAGGTAAGTATTCAGAGGAGTTCGACTGGTGAGCCTCGGTTGCGCTTATAAACAGGTATAGAGCCCCCTCGACTAGCGAGGTGGGACTAAACCAGGACGCCAAGATGCCGCATCAAGACAAATACATGGGG
This sequence comes from Aegilops bicornis, assembly GCA_021605145.1. Classification (NCBI taxonomy): domain Eukaryota; kingdom Viridiplantae; phylum Streptophyta; class Magnoliopsida; order Poales; family Poaceae; genus Aegilops; species Aegilops bicornis. Next base: position 60,651 of record CM038671.1, on the reverse strand, counting down.
CCATTTTAATGGAAAACGCCCAATAGCCTATATCGTCTACAAACACCCCACCAATAAGCTCAGTTAAACAAACTAGAGGGCGGGGCAAAGAAATATAAACTACAAGAAAAATGTTCGAAACTGAAAATATATAAATTCAAATACTAGTTCGCAGGCAACAACTTTAAATACGAAAAATATAAATAAAAATAATTTTAGCTCTGCGCCACAGATGATAAAAAAAGGGGAAAATATGATACAAAAACAATGAACCTCTAAAAAGAAGAGAACTTAATAGCTTATCTATTAAATGTACATAATTTAAAAAACGGAATTAAATATTACTTTCAAGTTCAACTACTAAAATGCAACAAGTTAAAATAAACATTGTTTCTCAATTATGCTAAATTTCTTATTTATATAAAATCTGACAAGTTCAACTACTAAAATGCAACAAGTTCAAATAGATTTTCTTTCTCAATTATGCTAAATTTCTTAATTATATAAAATCTGACAAGTTCAACTACTAAAATGCAACAAGTTCATATAGACAATGTTTGTCAATTATGCTAATTTCTTATTTATATAAAATCTGACAAGTTCAACTACTAAAATGCAACAAGTTCAAATAGACAATGTTTGTCAATTATGCTAAATTTCTTATTTATATAAAATGTGACAAGTTCAACTACTAAAATGCAACAAGTTCAAACAGATTTTCTTTGTCAACTATGCTAAATTTCTTATTTATATAAAATCTATCCACACCTCAACGAATGATTTGGTCGTAAATAATCTCAATCCCCCCTCCTAAAAAAACTCAGTTCAAACATACATTTGACATCAGTACTAAAAAAGCAGGATCAGTCAGGACACTCACACCACTATGACACCAAATTTCAAATCCGTACGTTGTATGAAATTACAATTCAGTTCACACAGCACTAAACCATAAGTGCACTAAAATGAGAATACAAAAACTATAAAGGCCTAACTTAGGTTGGTACAGATGAGAATAAAATAAGTACCAGTTTTGAGCAACAACTCCGAGGGCACTGAAAAATGTTTTGAGATAAACTAGTGTATAAGACTTCAGTAGAAAAATAATACTTAACATCCACATGGAAAAACATCACAAAGCATACGTCACCCAAACAGTGCAAAATGCCATCATCACCACCCCTGAGACGTGCAAGTGGGATTTGGCAAATCATAAGTACAGCTTGACAAGACTACTCAGTGCAACAGTAAAAACCCTTTGTCTTGGACGGTTAGTTCTTCCAGGCCACCACCCGCGCCACCCACTGGGCGGTTGCCACAAGGGACCCCCACGACCACTACACCCACGCCCCCAACGAACCGCCTCCCACACATCCCCGTCGACGGACTGCAAAAATACCCCATTGTCTTCCATCTCTGCCTCATTCACAGAACCACCATTGCCGCTTCCATCTCCACTACACACAAACCACAAACTTCTCTCTCCCAAGCCCATAGTCCCCGGAGGAAGGCGATGGCGGAGGAACTGTCCGCCAAGCATCATCATGGCGAGACATCGGACAAGAGCAGCAACCTCGTCGACATTCACGTCCCCGGCGAGAAGCGCGAGTACACAACAACCCTCACAGGGGTTGAGCTCCACGGCAAGGAGATGCTGGAGATCGTCTGCACCAGCGAACCAGACAAGGCCGACGAGGTGATGAGTGATACGTCTCCAATGTATCTATAATTTTTTATTGTTCCATGCTATTATATATTCTGTTTTGGATGTTTAATGGGATTTATTATACACTTCTATATTATTTTTGGGACTAACCTATTAACCGGAGGCCCAACCCAAATTGTTGTTTTTGCCTATTTCAGTGTTTCGCAGAAAAAGAATATCAAACAGAGTCCAAACAGAATGAAACCTTCGGGAACGTGATTTTCGGAACAAACATGATCCAGAGGACTTGGAGTGGACGTCAAGCAACCAACAAGGAAGCCACGAGGCAGGGGGCGCGCCTACCCCCTGGGCGCGCCCTCCACCGTGGGCCCCTCGTGGCTCCACCGACCTACTTCCTCCTATATATACCTACGTACCCCCAAACCATCAGCAGAAGAGCCAAAACCCTATTTCCACCGCCGCAACCTTTTGTACCCGTGAGATCCCATCTTGGGGCCTTTTCCGGCGCTCCGCCAGAAGGGAATTGATCACGGAGGGCTTGTACATCAACACCATAGCCTCTCCGATGATGTGTGAGTAGTTTACCTCAGACCTTCGGGTCCATAGTTATTAGCTAGATGGCTTCTTCTCTCTCTTTGGATCTCAATACAAAGTTCTCCTCCATTCTCTTGGAGATCTATTCGATGTAATTTCTTTTGCGGTGTGTTTGTCGAGATCCGATGAATTGTGGTTTTGTGATCAAGATTATCTATGAACAATATTTGAATCTTCTCTGAATTCTTTTATGTATGATTGGTTATCTTTGCAAGTCTCTTCAAATTATCAGTTTGGTTTAGCCTACTAGATTGATCTTTCTTGCAATGGGAGAAGTGCTTAGCTTTGGGTTCAATCTTGCGGTGTTCGATCCCAGTGACAGTAGGGGAAACGACACGTATTGTATTATTGCCATCGAGGATAAAAATATGGGGTTTATATCATATTGCATGAGTTTATCCCTCTACATCATGTCATCTTGCTTAAAGTGTAACTCCGTTCTTATGAACTTAATACTGTAGATGCATGCTGGATAGCGGCCGATATATGGAGTAATAGTAGTAGATGCAGGCAGGAGTCGGTCTACTTGTCACGGACGTGATGCCTATGTACATGATCATACCTAGATATTCTCATAACTATGCTCAATTCCATCAATTGCTCGACAGTAATTTGTTTACCCACCGTAACACTTATGTTGTCTTGAGAGAAGCCACTAGTGAAACCTATGGCCCCCAGTTCTATTTTCCATCATATTAATCTCCCGTCAACAAGCTATTTCTATTACCGTTTATTTTGCAATCTTTACTTTTAATCTTTATCATAAAAATACCAAAAATATTATCTTATCATCTCTATCAGATCTCACTTTGGCAAGTGGCCGTGAAGGGATTGACAACCCCTTTATCGCGGTGGTTGCAAGGTTCTTATTTGTTTGTGTAGGTACGAGGGACTTGCGTGTGGCCTCCTACTGGATTGATACCTTGGTTCTCAAAAACTGAGGGAAATACTTACGCTACTTTGCTGCATCACCCTTTCCTCTTCAAGGGAAAACCAACGCAGAGCTCAAGAGGTAGCAAGAAGGATTTCTGGCGCCGTTGTCGGGGAGTCTGAAGGAATTATGCCCTAGAGGCAATAATAAAGTTATTATTTATTTCCTTATTTCATGATAAATGTTTCTTATTCATGCTAGAATTGTGTTAACCGGAAACATAATACATGTGTGAGTACATAGACAAGCAGAGTGTCACTAGTATGCCTCTACTTGACTAGCTCGTTGATCAAAGATGGTTATGTTTCCTAGCCATAGACATGAGTTGTCATTTGATTAACGGGATCACATCATTAGGAGAATGATGTGATTGACTTGACCCATTCCGTTAGCTTAGCACTTTCGATCGTTTAGTATGTTGCTATTGCTTTCTTCATGACTTATACATGTTCCTATGACTATGAGATTATGCAACTCCCGTTCTGGGAGGAACACTTTGTGTGCTACAAACGTCACAACGTAACTGGGTGATTATAAAGGTGCTCTACAGGTGTCTCCAAAGGTACTTGTTGGGTTAGCGTATTTCGAGATTAGGATTTGTCACTCTGATTGTCGGAGAGGTATCTTTAAGCCCACTCGATAATGCACATCACTATAAGCCTTCCAAGCATTGCAACTAATGAGTTAGTTGCGGGATGATGTATTACGTAGCGAGTAAAGAGACTTGCCGTAACGAGATTGAACTAGGTATTGAGATACCGACGATAAAATCTCGGGCAAGTAACATACCGATGACAAAGGGAACAACGTATGTTGTTATGCGGTCTGACCGATAAAGATCTACGTAGAATATGTGGGAGCCAATATGAGCATCCAGGTTCCGCTATTGTTTATTGACCGGAGACGTGTCTCGGTCATGTCTACATAGTTCTCGAACCCGTAGTGTCCGCACGCTTAACGTTTCAATGACAGTTATATTATGAGTTTATATGTTTTGATGTACTGAAGGTTGTTCGGAGTCCCGGATGTGATCACAGATATGACGAGGAGTCTCGAAATGGTCGAGACATGAAGATTGATATATTGGAAGCCTATATTTGGATATCGGAAGTGTTCCGGGTGAAATCGGGATTTTACCGGAGTACCGGGAGGTTACCGGAACCCCCCGGGGGCTTAATGGGCCATAGTGGGCCTTGTGGAGAAGAGGAGAGGCGGCCAGGGCAGGGTCGCGCGCTCCTCCCCTCTAGTACGAATAGGACAAGGAGAGGGCGGCGCCCCTCCCCCCTTTCCTTCCTCTCTCCCTCCTCTTTCCCCCTCCACTCCTAGTCCAACAAGGAAAAGGGAGGGAGTCCTACTCCCGGTAGGAGTAGGACTCCTCCTGGCGCGCCCCTCTAGGCCGGGCCGCACCTCCCCTTGCTCCTTTATATCTGAGGCGGGGGCACCCAAGAAACACAACAATTGATCGTTTGATCTTTTAGCTGTGTGCGGTGCCCCCCTCCACCATAGTCCACCTCGATAATACTGTAGCGGTGCTTAGGCGAAGCCCTCCATCGGTAGAACATCATCATCGTCACCACGCCGTCGTGCTGACGAAACTCTCCCTCAACACTCGGCAGGATCGGAGTTCGAGGGACGTCATCGGGCTGAACGTATGCTGAACTCGGAGGTGCCGTGCATTCGATACTTGATCAGTCGGATCGTGAAGACGTACGACTACATCAACCATGTTGTGCTAACGCTTCCGCTTTCGGTCTACGATGGTACATGGACAACACTCTCCCCTCTCGTGCTATGCATCACCATGATCTTGCGTGTGCGTAGGAATTTTTTTGAAATTACTACATTCCCCATCAGTGGCATCGGAGCCAGGTTTTATGCGTAGATGTCATATGCACGAGTATAACACAAGGGAGTTGTGGACGATATAAGTCATACTGCTTACCAGCATGTCATACTTTGGTTTGGCGGTATTGTTGGATGAAGCGGCCCGGACCGACATTACGCGTATGCTTACGCGAGATTGGTTCTACCGACGTGCTTTGCACACTGGTGGCTGGCGGGTGTCAGTTTCTCCAACTTTAGTTGAACCGAGTGTGGCTACGCCCGGTCCTTGCGAAGGTTAAAACAACACCAACTAGACAAACTATTGTTGTGGTTTTGATGCATAGGTAAGAACGGTTCTTGCTAAGCCCATAGCAGCCACGTAAAATTTGCAACAACAAAGTAGAGGACGTCTAACTTGTTTTTACAGGGCATGTTGTGATGTGATATGGTCAAGACGTGATGCTATATTTTATTGTATGAGATGATCAGGTTTTGTAACTGAGTTATCAGCAACTGGCAGGATCCACATGGTTGTCGCTTTATTGTATGCAATGCAAATGCCCTGTAATGCTTTACTTTATCACTAAGCGGTAGCGATAGTCGTAGAAGCATAAGTTGGCGAGACGACAACGATGCTACGATGGAGGTCAAGGTGTCGCGCCGGTGACGATGGTGATCATGATGGTGCTTTGGAGATGGAGATCACAAGCACAAGATGATGATGGCCATATCATATCACTTATATTGATTGCATGTGATGTTTATCTTTTATGCATCTTATCTTGCTTTGATTGACGGTAGCATTATAAAGATGATCTCTCACTAAATTATCAAGGTATAAGTGTTCTCCCTGAGTATGCACCGTTGCAAAAGTTCTTCGTGCTGATACACCACGTGATGATCGCGTGTGATAGGCTCTACGTTCAAATACAACGGGTGCAAAACAGTTGCACACGCGGAATACTCAGGTTAAACTTGACGAGTCTAGCATATAACAAATATGGCCTCGGAACACTGAGACCGAAAGGTCGAGCGTGAATCATATAGTAGATATGATCAACATAGTGATGTTCACCATTGAAACTACTCCATCTCACGTGATGATCGGACATGGCTTAGTTGATTTGGATCACGTGATCACTTAGATGATTAGAGAGATGTCTATCTAAGTGGGAGTTCTTAAGTAATATGATTAATTGAACTTTAATTTATCATGAACTTAGTCCTAGTAGTATTAGCATATCTATGTTGTAGATCAATAGCTCGCGTTGTTGCTTCCCTATGTTTTATATATGTTCCTAGAGAAAACTAAGTTGAAAGATGATAGTAGCAATGATGCGGACTTGTTCCGTGATCTGAGGATTTTTCCTCATTGCTGCACAGAAGAATTATGTCCTTAATGCACCGCTAGGTGACAGACCTATTGCAGGAGCAGATGCAGACGTTATGAACGTTTTGAAAAAAGCTCGGTATGATGACTACTTGATAGTTTAGTGCACCATGCTTTACGGCTTAGAACCGGGACTTCAAAAATGTTTTGAACACCACGGAGCATATAAGATGTTCGAAGAGTTGAAATTGGTATTTCATACTCATGCCCGTGTCGAGAGGTATGAGACCTCTGACAGTACTTTGCCTACAAGATGGAGGATAATAGCTCAAGCAGTGAGCATGTGCTCAGATTGTCTGGGTACTACAATCGCTTGAATCAAGTGGGAGTTAATCTTCCAGATAAAATAGTGATTGACAGAATTCTCTAGTCACCATCACCAAGTTAGTAGAACTTCATGATGAACTATATTATGCAAGGGATAACGAAAAGATTCCCAAGTTTTTCATGATGATGAAATCGATGAAGGTAGAAATCAAGAAAGAGCATCAAGTGTTGATGGTTGACAAGACCACTACTTTCAAGGAAAAGGGCAAAGGGAAGAAGGGGAACTTCAAGAAGAACAGCAAGCAAATTGCTGCTCAAGTGAAGAAGCCCAAGTCTGGACCTAAGCCTGAGACTAAGTGCCTCTACTGCAAAGTGACTGGTCACTGGAAGCGGAACTGCCCCAAGTATTTGGTAGATAAGAAGGATGGCAAAGTGAACAAAGGTATATTTGATATACATGTTATTGATGTGTACCTTACTAGTGTTTATAGCAACCCCTCAGTATTTGATACTAGTTTAGTTGCTAAGATTAGTAACTCGAAACGGGAGTTGCAGAATGAACATAAACTAGTTAAAGGGCGAGGTGATGATGTGTGTTGGAAGTAGTTCCAAGATTGATATGATCATCATCGCACACTCCCTATACTTTCGGGATTAGTGTTGAACCTAAATAAGTGTTATTTAGTGTTTGCGTTGAGCATTAATATGATTTGATCATGTTTATTGCAATACGGTTATTCATTTAAGTTAGAGAATAATTATTGTTCTGTTTACATGAATAAAACCTTATATGGTTACACACCCAATGAAAATGGTTCTTTGGATCTCGATCTTAGTGATACACATATTCATAATATTGAAGCCAAAAGATGCAAAGTTGATAATGATAGTGCAACTTATTTGTAGCACTGCCGTTTGGGTCATATCAGTGTAAAGCACATGAAGAAACTCCATAAAGATGGACTTTTGGAATCACTTGGTTATGAATCATTTGATGCTTGCGAACACCGTGCCTTTTGGGCAAGATGACTAAAAACTCCATTCTCCGGAACAATGGAACGAGCTACTGACTTGTTGGAAATAATACATACCGATGTATGCGGTCCAATGAGTGTTGATGCTCGTGGCGGGTATCGTTATTTTTCTGACCTTCACAGATGATTTGAGCAGATATGAGTATATCTACTTAATGAAGCACAAGTCTGAAACATTTGAAAAGTTCAAAGAATTTCAGAGTGAAGTGGAAAATCATCGTAACAAGAAAATAAAGTTTCTACGATCTGATCGTGGAGGAGAATATTTGAGTAACGAATTTGGTCTTCATTTGAAACAATGCGGAATAGTTTCGCAACTCATGCCACCTGGAATACCACAGCGTAATGGTGTATCCGGACGTCATAACCGTACTTTATTAGATATGGTGCGATCTATGATGTTTCTTACCAATCTACCACTATCGTTTTGGGGTTATGCATTAGAGATAGTTGCATTCACGTTAAAGGGCACCATTTAAATCCATTGAGATGACACCTTATGAACTATGGTTTGGCAAGAAACCGAAGTTGTCGTTTCTTAAAGTTTGGGGTTGCGATGCTTATGTGAAAAAGTTTCATCCTGATTCAAACCCAAATCGGAAAAATATGTCTTCATAGGATACCCAAAGGAGACTATTGGGTACACCTTCTATCACAGGTCCGAAGGCAAGACATTTGTTGCTAAGAATGGATCCTTTCTAGACAAGGAGTTTCTTGCGAAAGAAGTGAGTGGGAGGAAAGTAGAACTTGATGAGGTAACTGTACCTGCTCCCTTATTGTAAGTAGTTCATCACAGAAATTTATTCCTGTGACTCCTACACCAATTAGTGAGGAAGCTAATGATGATGATCATGTAACTTCAGATCAAGTTACTACCAAACGTCGTAGGTCAACCAGAGTGAGATCCGCAGCCAAAGTGGTACGGTAATCCTGTTCTGGAGGACATGTTACTTGACCATGACAAACCTACGAACTATGAGGAAGCGATGATGAGCCCAGATTCCGCAAAAAGGCTTGAGGCCCTGAAATCTGGGATGGGATCCATGTATGAGAACAAAGTATGGACTTTGATTGACTTGCCCAATGATCGGCAAGCCATTGAGATTAAATGGATCTTCAAGAGGAAGACGGACACTGATAGTAGTATTACTATCTACAAAGCTAGAATTGTCGCAAAAGGTTTTCGACAAGTTCAAGGTGTTGACTACGATGAGAGTTTCTCACTCGTATCTATGCTTAAGTCTGTCCGAATCATGTTAGCAATTGCCGCATTTTATGAGATCTGGCAAATGGATAAACAAAACTGCATTCCTTAATGGATTTACTAAAGAAGAGTTGTATATGATGCAACCAGAAGGTTTTCTCGATCCTAAAGGTGTTAACAAAAATGTGCAAGCTCCAGCGATCCATCTATGGACTGGTGCAAGCATCTCGGAGTTGGAATATACGCTTTGATGAGTTGATCAAAGCATATAGTTTTATACAGACTTGCGGTGAAGCTTGTATTTACAAGAAAGTGAGTGGGAGCACTACAACATTTCTGATAAGTATATGTGAATGACATATTGTTGATCGGGAATAATGTAGAATTATTCTGCAAAACATAAAGGAGTGTTTGAAAGGAGTTTTTCAAAAAGACCTCGGTGAAGCTGCTTACATATTGAGCATCAAGATCTATAGAGATAAATCAAAACGCTTGATAAGGTTTTTCAATGAGTACATACCTTGACAAGATTTTGAAGTAGTTCAAAATAGAACAGTCAAAGAAAGAGTTCTTGCCTGTGTTACAAGGTGTGAAATTGAGTAAGACTCAAAGCCCGACCATGGCAGAAGATAGAAAGAGAATGAAAGTCATTCCCTATGCCTCAGCCATAGGTTCTATAAAGTATGCCATGCTATGTAGCAGATCTATTGTATACCCTACACTGTTTTTGGCAAGTGAGTACAATAGTGATCTAAGAGTAGATCACTGGACAGCAGTCAAAATTATCCTTAGTGATCTAAGAGTAGATCACTGGAGGTGACAAAAGGTTCGTCGTAAAGGGTTACGTCGATACAAGTTTTGGCACTAATCCAGATGACTCTAAGTCTTCATCTGGATACATATTGAAAGTAGGAGCAATTAGCTAAAGTAGCTCCGTGCAGAGCATTGTAGACATAGAAATTTGCAAAATACATACGGATCTGAATATGGCAGACCCGTTGACTAAACTTCTCTCACAAGCAAAACATGATCACACCTTAGTATTCTTTGGGTGTTAGTCACATAGCGATGTGAACTAGATTATTGACTCTAGTAAACCATTTGGGTGTTGGTCACATGACGATGTGAACTATGGGTGTTAATCACATGGTGATGTGAACTATTGATGTTAAATCACATGGCGATGTGATCTAGATTATTGACTCTAGTGCAAGTGGGAGACTGAAGTAAATATGCCCTAGGGGAAATAATAAAGTTATTATTTATTTCCTTATTTCATGATAAATGTTTATTATTCATGCTAGAATTGTATTAACCGGAAACATAATACATGTGTGAGTGCATAGACAAACAGAGTGTCACTAGTATGCCTCTACTTGACTAGCTCGTTGATCAAAGATGGTTATATTTCCTAGCCATAGACATGAGTTGTCATTTGATTAACGGGATCACATCATTAGGAGAATGATGTGATTGACTTGACCCATTCCGTTAGCTTAGCACTCGATCATTTAGTATGTTGCTATTGCTTTCTTCATGACTTATACATGTTCCTATGACTATGAGAATATGCAACTCCCGTTTACCGGAGGAACAATTTGTGTTCTACCAAACGTCACAACGTAACTGGGTGATTATAAAGGTAATCTACAGGTGTCTCCAAAGGTACTTGTTGGGTTGGCGTATTTCGAGATTCGGATTTGTCACTCCGATTGTCGGAGAGGTATCTCTGGGGCCACTCGGTAATGCACATCACTATAAGCCTTGCAAGCATTGCAACTAATGAGTTAGTTGCGGGATGATGTATTAAGAAACGAGTAAAGAGACTTGCCGGTAATGAGATTGAACTAGGTATTGAGATACCGACGATCGAATCTCGGGCAAGTAACATACCAATGACAAAGGAAACAACGTATGTTGTTATGCGGTCTGACCGATAAAGATCTTCGTAGAATATGTGGGAGCCAATATGAGCATCCAGGTTCTGCTATTGGTTATTGACCGGAGACGTGTCTCGGACATGTCTACATAGTTCTCGAACCCGTAGGGTCCGCACGCTTAACGTTTCGATGACAGTTATATTATTAGTTTATATGTTTTGATGTACCGAAGGTTGTTCGGAGTCCCGGATGTGGTCACAGAAATGACGAGGAGTCTCGAAATGGTCGAGACATGAAGATTGATATATTTGAAGCCTATATTTGGATATTGAAAGTGTTTTGGGTGGTATCGGGATTTTACCGGAGTACCGGGAGGTTACCGGACCCCCCTCCCCCCGGGGGCTTAATGGGCCATAGTGGGCCTTGTGGAGAAGAGGAGAGGCGGCCAGGGCAGGGCCACGCGCCCCTCCCCCCTAGTCCGAATAGGACAAGGAGAGGGGGGCGGTGTCCCCCTTTCCTTCCTCTCTCCCTCCTCTTTCCCCCTCCACTCCTAGTCCAACAAGGAAAAGGGAGGGAGTCCTGCTCCCGGTAGGAGTAGGACTCCTCCTGGCGCGCCCCCTCTAGGCCGGCCGCACCTCCCCCCTTGCTCCTTTATATACGCGAGAAGGGGGACACCCTAGAAACACAAAAACTGATCGTTTGATCTTTTAGCCGTGTGCGGTGCCCCCCTCCACCATAGTCCACCTCGATAATACTGTAGCGGTGCTTAGGTGAAGCCCTACGTTGGTATAACATCATCATCATCACCACGCTGTCGTGCTGACAAAACTCTCCCGCAACACTCGGCTGGATCGGAGTTCGAGGGACGTCATCGGGCTGAACGTGTGCTGAACTCGGAGGTGTCGTGCGTTTGGTACTTGATCGGTCGGATCGTGAAGACGTATGACTACATCAACCGCGTTGTGCTAAAGCTTCCGCTTTCAGTCTATGTGGGTACGTGGACAACACTCTCCCCTCTCGTTGCTATGCATCACCATGATCTTGCGTGTGCGTAGGAATTTTTTTGAAATTACTACGTTCCCCATCAGAGTCTACGCACAAGTCAAGACATACCAAGTACCCATCACAAACTCTTATCCCTCGCATTACATTATTTGTCATTTGCCTCTTGTTTTCCTCTCCCCCACTTCACCCTTGTTGTTTTATTCGCCCTCTTTTCCGTTCGCCTCTTTTCCTCTCGCTTCTTGTCTGCTCGTGTGTTGGATTGCTTGCTTGTCACGATGGCTCAAGATAATACTAAATTGTGTGACTTTGCCAATACCAACAACAATGATTTTCTTAGTACCCCAATTGCTCCTCTTACCGAAGCTGAATCTTGTGAAATTAATGCTACTATGTTGAATCTTGTCATGAAAGATCAATTCGCTAGCCTTCCTAGTGAAGATACCGCTACCCATCTAAATAGCTTTGTTGATTTGTGCGATATGCAATAGAAGAAAGATGTGGACAATGATATTGTAAAATTGAAGCTATTTCCCTTTTTGCTTAGAGATCATGCTAAAACTTGGTTTTCGTCTTTGCCTAAAAATAGTATTGATTCTTGGAATAAGTGCAAAGATGCTTTTATCTCTAAGTATTTTCCTCCCGCTAAGATCATCTCTCTTAGAAACGATATTATGAATTTTAAGCAACTTGATCATGAACATGTTGCACAAGCTTGGGAGAGAATGAAATTAATGATACGTAATTGCCCTACTCATGGTTTGAATTTATGGATGATTATACAAAAAATTTATGCCGGATTGAATTTTGCTTCTAGAAATCTTTTAGATTTGCCCGCGGGAGGCACTTTTATGGGAATCACTTAATCACTTTAGGAGGAGCTACTAAACTCCTAGGTAATATTAAGGTTAATTATTCTCAATGGCACACTGAAAGATCTACTAGTAAAAAAGTGCATGCGATAGAAGAATTTAATGTTTTGAGTGGAAAGATGGATGAACTTATGAAATTGTTTGCTAATAAGAGTGTTCCTTCTGATCCTAATGATATGCCTTTGTCTACTTTGATTGAGAATAATAATGAATCTATGGATGTGAATTTTGTTGGTAGGAATAATTATGGTAACAACGCGTATAGAGGAAACTTTAATCGTAGGTCGTTCCCTAATATTTCCTCTAATAATTGTGGTAATTACTACAACAATTCTCATGGAAATTTAATAAGTTGCCCTCTGATTTTGAGACTAGTGTTAAAGAGTTTATGAATTCACAAAAGAATTTCAACGCCTTGCTTGAGGCAAAATTGCTTAAAGTTGATGAATTGGCTAGGAACGTGGATATAATTTCTCTTGATGTTGATTCTTTGAAACTTTGATCTATTACACCTAAGCATGATATCAATGAGTCCCTCAAAGCCATGAGAATTTCCATTGATGAGTGCAAGTAAAGAACCGCTAGGATGGTGCTAAAAATATTGCTTTGTGAAGGCGTGTTCTTCTAGTTTTTATGAGATTAAAGATGAAGATCTAAAAGTTATTGATGTGTCCCCTATTAAATCTTTGTTCTGCAATATGAATCTTGATAATGATGGGACTGGAGATGAGTCAACTTTAGTTAGAAGGCGTCCCAAGAATTTAGAGTTTTTAGATCTTGATGCAAAAATTGTTAAAAGTGGAAATGAAGAGGTTAAAACTTTAGATAGCAATGAGCCCACTATTTTGGATTTCAAGGAATTTAATTATGATAATTGCTCTTTGATAGACTGTATTTCCTTGTTGCAATCCATGCTAAATGTTCCTGATGCTTACAGTCAAAATAAAGCCTTTACTAAACATATCGTTGATGCTTTGATGCAATCTTATGAAGAAAAACTTGAGTTGGAAGTTTCTATCCCTAGAAAACTTTATGATGAATGGGAACCTACAATTAAAATTAAAATTAAAGATCATGAATACTGTGCTTTGTGTGATTTGGGTGCTAGTGTTTTCACGATCCCAAAAACTTTGTGTGATTTGCTAGGTTTCCGTGAATTTGATGATTGTTCTTTAAACTTGCATCTTGCGGATTCCAATATCAAGAAACCTATGGGAAGAATAAATGACGTTCTTATTGTTGCAAATAGGAATTATGTGCCCGTTGATTTTATTGTTCTTGATATAGATTGCAATCCTTCATGTCCTATTATTCATGGTAGACCTTTCCTTAGAACGATTGGTGCAATTATTGATATGAAGGAAGGGAATATTAGATTCCAATTTCCATTAAGGAAAGGCATGTAACACTTACCTAGAAATAATATTAAATTACCGTATGAATCTATTATGAGAGCCACTTATGGATTGCCTACCAAAGATGGCGATACTTAGATCTATCCTCGCTTTTATGCCTAGCTAGGGGCGTTAAACGATAGCACTTGTTGGGAGGCAACCCAATTTTATTTTATTTTTTTATTTTTGGTTCTGTTTAGGAATAAATAATCCATCTAGCTTCTGGTTAGATGTGGTTTTGTGTTTTAGTTAGTGTTTATGCCAAGTGAAACCTATAGGATCTTCTTGGATGATAGTTATTCGATCTTGCTGAAAATTCCAGAAACTTTCTGTTCACGAAAACAATTGTTAAAAATCACCAGAACGTGATAAAATACTGATCCAAATTGCAGTAGATCAATAAACAAATTATATAGGTCTTCCTATTATGGTAGAAGTTTTGGAGTTCCAGAAGTTTGCGTTAGTTACAGATTACTACAGACTGTTCTGTTTTTTGACAGATTCTGTTTTTCTTGTGTTGTTTGCTTATTTTGATGAATCTATGGCTAGTAAAAGAGTTTATAAACCATACAGAAGTTGAAATACAGTAGGTTTAACATCAATATAAATAAAGAGTGAGTTCATTACAGTAACTTGAAGTGGTGTTTTGCTTTCTTTCGCTAACGGAGCTCACGAGATTTTCTGTTAAGTTTTGTGTTGTGAAGTTTTCAAGTTTTGGGTAAAGATTTGATGGATTATGGAACAAGGATTGGCAAGAGCCTAAGCTTGGAGATGACCAAGGCACCCCAAGGTAATATTCAAGGACAACCAAAAGCCTAAGCTTGGGGATGCCCCGGAAGGCATCCCCTCTTTCGTCTTCGTCTATTGGTAACTCTACTTGGAGCTATATTTTTATTCACCACATGATATGTGTTTTGCTTGGAGCGTCTTGTATGATTTGAGTATTTGCTTTTTAGTTTAACACAATCATCATTGCTGTACACACCTTTTGAGAGAGACACACATGATTCGGAATTTATTAGAATACTCTATGTGCTTCACTTATATCTTTTGAGCTATATAGTTTTTGCTCTAGTGCTTCACTTATATCTTTTAGAGCACGGTGGTGGTTATATTTTATAGAAATTTTTGATCTCTCGTGCTTCACTTATATTATTTTGAGAGTCTTAAACAGCATGGTAATTTGCTTTAATTATGAAATTAATCCTGATATGAGAGGCATCCAAGATAAAAACTTTAAAGTGCATTGAATACTAGGAGAAGTTTGATACTTTATGATTGTTTTGAGATATGGAGATAGTGATATTAAAGTCGTGCTAGTTGAGTAGTTGTGAATTTGAGAAATACTTGTGTTTAAGTTTGCAAGTCCCGTAGCATGCAAGTATGGTAAACGTTGTGTGACAAATTTGAAACATGAGGTGTTCTTTGATTGTCATCCTTATGAGTGGCGGTCGGGGGAATGACGATGGTATTTTCCTACCAATCTATCCCCTAGAAGGATGCGAGTAGTGCTTGGTTTTTGATGACTTGTAGATTTTTGTAATAAGTATGTGAGTTCTTTATGACTAATGTTGAGTCCATGGGTTATCGCACTCTCAACCTTCCATCATTGCTAGCCTCTTGATGCAGTGCATTGCCCTTTCTCACCTTGAGAGTTGGTGCAAACTTCACGGTGCATCCAAACCCCGTGATATGATACGCTCTATCACACATAAACCTCCTTATATCTTCCTCAAAATAGCAACCATACCTACCTATCATGGCATTTCCATAGCCATTCCGAGATATATTGCCATGCAGCTTTCCACCGTTTCGTTTATTATGACACGCTTCATCATTGTCACAGTCGGTCAAGATGTGGCAGCAATCTTACTTCTACGTGGAGAACGTTGACCCTGCCGTTGACTTCATCACCCTGCCGGTCTCTGAAGCCGCCCACCGGTGAGCCTCGGGCCAACCAGGGCTACAAGCTGAAGCCGTGTCGTGACGCCACGCCGCCATCAACCGACTCGGTGCTGACCGGCGCCAAGGCCTCAAAGGCGTCCGACTTGCTGGTCGCCGCCGTCATCATGCGCCGGGTTCTCCCGCTCCAAGGCCGGCCTCACTTGATCAGCCGGATGAGCGGGCATCGCGACCCGTGCCGGCTGAGTACCAAGGAGATGCCGGCTGCTGAGGTGGCGAACTTGGTGAACGAGATCTCCGACCTCAAGCTGGAGGGGTCCTGGCGGTTCGGCAAGCAGCCGTACTCCCGCGCGGACCCGCCGCCTGCCGTAAGCTCTTCAACCTCTTACCTCTTCAGCACTTCATCTTGATTCCGTCTTGTTGTATCGAACAGTCGACCTCTTACTTTTTGAAAAAGATCTACATGTCTGAGGCGACGGCCGCCATCATGGGGGCGGGTGGTGACTACCAACTGGACCGGGATGTGAGCGACATGGACGACCCTGGCTTGGGGGCGGCCGCCTTGGAAGATGACGCCATAGGTGGCGTCTACGGAGCAGGCTGCTCCGAAGAAGGGGGTGGCATGGAGACGTGGCCGGACGACTTTGAGGAGGAAGATGCGCCACGCCACACGCGGGGGGCCAACAAGGCGGTCGCGGGCTCCTCGGCCGCGCCGATTGCGCAAGCCGGCCCGCGCAAGCGCAAACAAGGCGCCGCCTTGTTTGGCAGCGTGCCGAAGAAGGCCAAGAACCCAACCCTTGCGACCAAGCGGAAGGAGGTTGCTGCGAAGACGACAAAATTCCAGAAGCTTCCGAAGGCGCCTCCTATGGTGTCAGCGTAAGTATATTTTTCTTGTTCTTTCCTTATTTGTTGATTCTATTTGAGCTTCCTCTCTTCGTCTCCTTGACTTAGGGCTCTGCTCTCACTTGAGAAGTTGGCCGCTGCCTTCGTCATTGGGTCGGCGGAGACCTCCTCCACCACCCGGCGGATCGACCCTGCAGCCGACCTCCGAGAGGCGCAGGAACGAAACGCGCGGGAGGCGCGCGAGGAGTAGGAAGCTGCCCGCCTGGAGAAGGCGGAGGTAGACAAGGCGGAGGCCGCCGCGCTGAAGAAGCTGGCGGAGGCCGAGGCTGATACCAAAGTGAAGAAGCCGCACGCCGCCAGGAGCCGCTATTCGTTGTTCCGCTAAACTCCGCGCCGCCTCCACCAGAGTTCACGGCACCGACAGGGGGAGCCGGTGACGAGCACCCGAACATGGAGCGGGAGAGCGGCGATGTCGACATGCGGGCATGGCGTGCCTCCGCCACCGCCATCTGGAGGGGCGCAAGACAAGTAGCCGGCTGCCCCGCCGGTGCCACCAGCTGGAAAGGAGGTGGTGATGGGCCCGACTCCTGAGGCCCTCACACCAACGCGTCGTCGTCTTGCTAAGGCAGCCTCAGCGCCACGACCACTGGAAGCCGACGCCGCGAGCTCATCAGCCCCAGATGCTGAGGCGACCAGCACCGCGCCCGCTGACTGGGTGCGGGGAGGCGGGACGGGAGCCTTAAACAAGGCGATCCTAGACGTCCAGGCCAAGCTCCGAGCTGAGGCCGACGCTCTCAAGCAGTGCAACAAGGCTTTCTTGGATTCGCGAGCGGCCATTCGGGTATGTTTCTTACTTCTTCGTCTTTGATTCTTGTACTTCTCTGTGGGGCACGTCGGCGCACCCATTGAGTGTAGTCCCCGAGTTTCGGGCCGGCTGCTGAGCAGGCGGCTCAGAACTTTAATTAACAAGCTCCGAGTGCTAATGTTGTCTGATGTCTTCACTGTATGATTATCATAACCTTCGCACGGCCACCTTCAACTCCAACGTCCGAGAGCTGGACCAGCGGACCGCCGACTTGTCCGAAAGCCGGAGTAAGTCTTTGTTTTCTTTTTTCATGCGAAGTATTTGGCGCCTGCAGGCTGTAGTCCCGAGATTCGGACGGCTGGCGATCGGGCAGATCTCCGACAGCTGCATTTCTTCTTTGCTGATTGTTGATAACTTTCTTTCTCTGCGGTAGCGACAGTACCAGCTATAATCCCCAAGATTCGGGCCATTGCTGGCGGTTGGGCGGATCACCAACAACTGCACTTCTTTCTTGTTGATTGGTGACGTATTTTTCTTCCTCTACTTTCCCAGAGGCCAACGCCATCCTGCAACAGCAGCTGGGTGAAGCCAACACCGTGTTGCGTGCCAAGGAGGCAGAATGCAGCAAGCTGGCCCAGGAACGTGACCGGCTAGCCACGCAACTGTCGGAGTAGGCAGAGCTTCTCCAGAAGGCCCAGAAGGAGGCGGAGGTGAAAGAGTCCAATCTCCTCGCTGAGTTCGAGACCAAGCGCTCCGCCTGGGCCGACAAGGAGGCGTTGCTGACTGCCGGCTTCGGCAGGATTGAAGATATGGTTGATGGTAAGCTTCCTTCTTATTTCTTTCTTTGAGCTGTCGGCTTCTGATCGGGTCGGCTTCTAGCTTCTAACTTCTGGCTTCTTTGCTTTCTGCCCGAGCAGACTTCTTCCCTAGCTATTCTAGCGCCGCCAACAAGGCCATTGAGAATTATCGTGAGGAGCGGAGGGCGGAAGGTGCGCAGATCATCGCCAATGCCCCCGGACCCTTAGTGAACAACTTCTCAGCATCCAGGCCCACCTTCGGCCGGCTCATCGGATGTTGCGCCGTCTTCAGCTTGTCGGGGCCCAGGCGATCTTCGCCCTTTGGCCAGACATGCCGGCTCCGCGCACTCCCAGTCAGACTGCCGACTGGTTGGAGGTGGCGGCCGGCCGTCTGGAGGCTTGGAAGGGTTTCTCGGCCCGGGCTGGAGCGCGTTGGGCCTTGGAGTTCGTCAAGGCGTGGTACCCTGGGCTAAATCTAGCCCAGTTGGCCACGTTTCGGCAGGAGGCCCAGGAGGAGTTGGTGGCGGTGGGGGTGATCTTGTCAAACGGGAGGCGGCGATCACCGAGTACACCAACACCAGCATCTTCATCCTTGAACTAGCTGAGAATGGTGCCGAGGCGCCACCAGAGTGGTTCGGGCTGAACCCAGAGGTCAGCGAGGACTCGGCCGAGGTGATCGACTCCAGCGATGAGGGAGAAGGCGAGGAGGACGAGGAAAACGGAAAGATGAACCAGAGGTCGGACCGGATGGCCAGCCTCAGCTTGACCGTGCCTCAAACAACAAGCCGCGCTCGAGCGCGCCGACTGCTGCTGGAGGCGACCAAGCGGAGACTGACCAGCCGTCCATTCCACCAACCGGCACCACCGACTCCGCCACCCAGCCGGACCCCTCTGTTGCTCCCTAGGCCGTCGACTTCTATTTTTCTTGCTTATCAGTCTCGACAAACTTTGTGAAATTTGCACAAATTCCACCCGTGGGGTGTATTTCAAATTATGTTGAACGCTGGCCAATGGGCCTTTTGGTATGTAAATATTTTTGCCGAGTTCTGTCTTTTCTTGCTTTCTGCTCCTTGGCTTTTTTTCCTTTGCCTCCCTCCCTTGGTTGTCGTCTTGCCAGCCAAGCAGCCGCTCTGCGGACTGTGGCTGGGTCAAGTACTTAGCCACTTTCGGGAAGGCAAGTACTTAGCCGACTGGAGTGCTAGCGAGTTAAGTAGAAGCTGACGGCTCTTGAGCAGCAGTCGGTGGTGAGAAGCCGGCTTGAGCTATGTACGTGCTTTTGGGTCCTTAGCCATTTTTCATGTGGACACCCTTTCTGCCTTTGACTCACCTTGCCGGACGATTAAGCTCAAAGCTGTGGCTTCTAGCGAGGAGAAGGTTTAGGTGCCAACACACTACTTGTCCGACTGCTGGAAGCACCACATATCACAAGGCGGCGAGCCCCCGGGTCGACTGGTCAAACCCGGTGTCGGGCGGAATGACGAAATAACACATTCATAGGCATAATACTTATCATATAGATAAAAGAGGGTAATCCCCGAGCTCTTCCGGGGACCGGAGTCTTCTTACTTAATACAAAAGGTAGTGTGGTACATCTTTTGCATCAAGCGTAAAATCTTGAAGGAGATTTGCATTCCATAACCGCTCCGTCTCCTTGGCGGAGTCGTCTCTTTTGCGTGCTCTGGGCTTCTGAGCATCGATCAGGTAGTAGGAGTCATTGCCCAGAACTTTGCTGGTGATGAAGGGGCCTTCCCAAGGTGCCGAGAGCTTGTGTTGGACGGTTGTTCGCTGGATCAGACGGAGCATAAGGTATCCCTCTTGGAAGGATCTTGGCTTGACCTTCCGGTTGTAGTATCGGCGTAGACTCTGTTGGTAGATGGTGGACCGGCTGAGTGCCAACAGCCGGCCCTCTTCCAGCAGATCGACGACATCTTCTTGTGCTTCTTTTGCCTCCTCTTCGGTGTACATGGTGACTCGAGGGGAGTCGAATTCTATGTCCGTCAGGATGACGGCTTCGGCACCGTAGACGAGGAAGAAAGGCGTGAAGTCAGTTGACTTGTTCGGAGTTGTGCGCAAGCTCCAGAGGATGGCCGGCAGCTCATCAAGCCAGCAGCCGGCCGAATGCTCTAGGGGCTCGACCAGTCGGGGCTTGATGCCGGACAACATGAGGTCGTTTGCTTGCTCCACTTGGCCGTTTGACTGCGGATGGGCAACGGACGCTAAGTCCAGTCGGATGCCCTGCGTCGCACAGAAATGGGCCAAGGCTCCCTTGGCAAAGTTTGTGCCGTTATCGGTGATGATGTTGTGTGGTATGCCATACCGAATGGTGATGTCGTGATGAAAGTCACAGCGATCGGACCATTCAACTTCTTGATTGGCTTTGCTTCTATCCACTTGGTGAATTTGTCCTGGCGACAAGCAAATGAGTCATGCCGCCGCTGCGTCTTTGTCTTGAATGGTCCCACCATGTCCAGCCCCAGACGGCAAAGGGCCAGGCAATGGGGATGGTCTTGAGTGCAGAAGCCGGCAAATGTGGCTTGGAGCGGAACTTCTGGCACCCTTTACACTTCTGGACCAAATCTTTGGCATCTTCTAGAGCAGTCGGCCAGGAAAAACAATGGCGGAAAGCTTTGGCGACAAGTGATCTTGAAGCCGCGTGGTGACCACACTCGCCTTGGTGGATATCTTTGAGGATTGCTTGGCCTTTCTCCGGCTCCACGCAGCGCTGGTACACACCAGTGACACTGCGCCTCACAAGTTCTTTGTTGACAATGGTGTATCTTTGCTGCCGACGTTGCACTTGTCGGGCCGAGATCTCATCAGTCGGCAGCTCTTTGTTCACCAGAAAGTTGAGGATGGGCTGCGCCCATGAAGGTGCTGCTATTTCTTCGACTGCCAAAACTGCAATTTGCATGAGGGCGGTTGGGCTGGGAGGCGGCGGGTTGGATTCGGCTGCCGCTTGCTAAGTTGATGAAGTCCCCGGGCCGACTGCTGCAGTCCCCGGGCCGGGTTCTGAAGTCCCTGGGCCGGGTGCGACTGCTGCAGTCCCCGAGCCGCCTGCCGAAGTCCCCACGCCGACTGCTGGAGTCCTCAAGTCGGATCCGATTGCCGGGAGGAGCCGACCTGAAGATGGAGTCTGATTACGGCGGCTTGAGCGGATGGCTTGAGGCGTTGCGAGGCGACCGGCTGGTATTGCTTGCCGAGTAGAACCAATCCGTGCCAGAGCATCGGCTTGCTCGTTGTCGTTTCATGGCACATGGAGGAACTCGCACACTTCAAAGTATCCACTGAGTTGTTGGACGAGGAAGCGGTAGCTTGCCATATTGGCGTCCTTGGCGCCCAAGTCGCCTAACGACTACTGGACCACCAAGTCGGAATCACCATAGCACAGGATTCGGCGAATGCCGAAGTTCCTTAACAAGTCGAACCCGTGTATGAGTGCTTCGTATTCAGCTACGTTGTTGGAGGCGGCGAAGTGAATTTGCAACACATATCTGAGCTTGTCGCCTTTGGGAGAGGTGAGGATGATGTCGGCTCCCAAACCGGTGCGCATCTTGGAACCATCAAAGTGCATCCGCCAATGGGTGCAGTCCGGCTCTGGCGGCAGGTACTGGGTCTCGGCCCAGTCGACGAGGAAGTCGGCCAGCGCTTGTGACTTGATGGCGGTGCGAGGCTGGTAGTAGATGGTGTAGGGGGCCAAATCTATGGCCCATTTGGCCACTCGGCCTGAAGCATCTCGGCTTCCAATGATCTCGGCGAGTGGGCGGTCTGAGACCACAGTGATTGGGTGCTCTTGAAAGTATGGCTTGACTTCTTGGCGGCAAAATGCACGCCGTAGCACATCTTCTGATAGTGGGGGTAGTTCTGCTTGGAGGCGGACAACACTTCACTCAGGTAATACACCGGCCTCTGGAGTGGTAATGCTTTGCCTTGTTCCTTGCGCTCCACAACTATGACTAAGCTGACTACCCGGCTGGTGGTGACGATGTAGAGGAGCATGGGCTCCTTCGCAGTCGGAGCCACCAGGACAGGCGGAGTGGTCAACAACTTCTTGAGCTGGAGAAAAGCTTCATCCGCCTTGTCATTCGATGCGAAAAAGTGGTCTTCTTCGTAAGCTGGTACTGGGGAAGAGCCTTCTCGCCTAGCCGATTGATGAAACAGCTGATGGATGCCAAGCAGCCGGTGAATTTTTGTACATCCGGCAGTCGGGTGGGTTTCTCCATCCTCTTGATGGCCTTGATCTTCACAGGGTTGCACTCTATGCCGCGCTCTGAGACCAGGAAGCCAAGAAGCTAGCCGGCTGGTACTCCAAAGACACATTTCTCCGGGTTGAGCTTGATTTGAAATCGGCGCAAGTTTTCAAAGGTTTCCTTGAGGTATTCTTGCAGCGTGCCACGCTTCTCCGTCTTCACCACAACGTCGTCCACATAGACATGGGCGTTTCTGCCAAGTTGCTTGAGTAGACACTTCTACATGCAACGCTGAAACGTGGCGCCGGCATTCCTCAAGCCGAATGTCATGGTTAGATAAAAAAAGGCTCCAAAAGGTGTGATGAAGGCGGTCTTCAGCATGTCAGCCGGGTTCAGCTTGATCTGGTGATACCACGAGTATGCATCCAAAAACTCAACAGCTACGCATCCGGTGTGGAGTCTATCACTTAGTTGATCCTCGGCAAAGCAAATGGGTCTTTGGGGCAAGCTTTGTTGAAGCTGGTATAATCAATACACATGCACCACCGCTTATTCTTCTTACGGGCAAGGACTGGGTTGGCTAACCATTACAGGAAGAACACTTCCATAATGAAGCCGGCTACTAGAAGCCGGGCTATCTCTTCTCCAACAACTCTTCTCTTCTCTTCTGAAAGGCGGCGCAAAGGCTGCCTGACCGGCTTGGCATCAGGTTGGACATGTAGCATGTGCTCGGCGAAATCCGTCGTAACACCCGGCATGTCCTTGGGAGACCATGCAAAGATGTCCTGATTCTCGTGGAGGAAATCGACGAGCTCGCTTTCCTATTTGTTGTCAAGGTTTGCACCTATGACAGCGTGCCTCTCCGGGTGCTCCAGGTCCAAGGGTATATTGTTTGTTTCTTTGGCCGGCTTGAACGAGCCCTCAGCTTCCGACTCCTTGGGGTTGGGTGACATTTCCGGCTGCTTTCCTGCCATTGCCACAACCCGGTCAAGGAGCCGCTTCTCCGCTGCAATCACGAGGGACTCGGCTAGCCGGCTGATGTCTGCTGCACAGGCGGACGACTTCTTGTAGTCCCCTGCTATGGTCAGGATTCCCTTTGAGCTCGACATCTTCATCTTGAGGTAAGCATAATGGGGGACCGCCATGAACTTGGCCAGAGCAGGCCAGCCAAGTAGCGCATGATAGGGGCTCTCAAGGTCCACCACCTCAAACCATACTGGCTCTCGGCGGAAGTGATCTTTGTCTCCGAAGAGGACATCTATCTGAGTCTTGCCGATTGGTGAGCAGGAAAGGCCAGGAACTATGCCATGGAATACAGTCCGACTGGGCTGAAGCTGTCTCTGTTTGATTCCCAACTTCCCCATGGTATCTCGGTATAGGATGTTGATGCTGCTGCCGCCATCTACCAGAACTCGGGAGAAGCGAGCAGCCCGTCTCTCCGGGGCGAAGGTGGCATCCAACACCAGAGCATAAGAACCATGAGAAGGCATCACCTCCGGGTGGTCAGCCCTGCTCCAGCTGATGGGTGTTTCAGACCAATGCATGAACTCGGGGGTCTCTGATGCTACTGCATTTACTTCTTGTTGCCGCTACCGTCTGCTGTGCTTATAAATCGTACCCTGTTGGTGAACACAACATAAGCTCCATGCTCTTGAGGTACTCATCTTGTATGGAGCCCGGTAGCCGAACCGGCCGCTTTGCTACCTCTTGAGCACCTTCGTTGGTTTTCCCTTGAAGAGGAAAGGGTGATGCGATAAAGTAGCGTAAGTATTTCCCTCAGTTTTGAGAACCAAGGTATCAATCCGGTAGGAGGCCACGCATACGAGTCCCTCGCACCTACACAAACAGATAAAATCCTGCAACCAACGCAATAAAAGGGGTTGTCAATCCCTTCACGGTCACTTACGAAAGTGAGATCGATAGATATGATAAGATAATATTTTTGGTATTTTTATGATAAAGATGCAAAGTAAAATAAAAGGCAATAAAAATAGCTAAGTGTTGGAAGATTAATATGATGGAAATTAGACCCGGGGGCCATAGGTTTCACTAGTGGCTTCTCTCGAGAGCATAAGTATTGCGGTGGGTGAACAAATTACTGTTGAGCAATTGACAGAATTGAGCATAGTTATGAGAATATCTAGGTATGATCATGTATATAGGCATCACGCTTGCGTGACAAGTAGACCGACTCACCTTTTGCATCTACTACTATTACTCCATACATCGACCGCTATCCGGCATGCTTCTAGAGTATTAAGTTCATAAGAACGAGTAGCGCTTTAAGTAAGATGACATGATGTAGAGGGATAAACTCATGCAATATGATATAAACCCCTTCTTGTTATCCTCGCTGGCAGCAATACAATACGTGCCTTGCTGCCCCTGTTGTCACTGGGAAAGGACACTGCAAGATTGAACCCAAAGCTAAGCACTTCTCTCATTGCAAGAAAGATCAATCTAGTAGGCCAAACCAAACTGATAATTCGAAGAGACTTGCAAAGATAACCAATCATACATAAAAGAATTCGGAGAAGATTCAAATATTGTTCATAGATAAACTTGATCATAAACCCACAATTCATCGGTCTCAACAAACACACCGCAAAAGAAGATTACATCGAATAGATCTCCACGAGAATCATGGAGAACTTTGTATTGAGATCCAAAGAGAGAGAAGAAGCCATCTAGCTAATAACTATGGACCCGAAGGTCTGAGGAAAACTACTCACACATCATTGGAGAGCCTATGGTGTTGATGTAGAAGCCCTCCGTGATCGATGCCCCCTCCAGCGGAGCTCCAGAAAAGGCCCCAAGATGGGATCTCACGGGTACAGAAGGTTGCGGCGGTGGAATTAGGTTTTTGGCTCCGTGTCACGGTAGTTTGAAGTGCGTGAGGTATATATAGGAGGAAGAAATGCGTCGGTGCAGCAATGTGGGCCCCCACGAGGGTGGAGGGCGTGCCAGGGGTAAGCGGCCCCCTATCTCATGCCCTCTGATTGCTTTCTTGGCGTAGGGTCCAAGTCCTCTGGATCACGTTTGTTCCAAAAATCACGTTCCCGAAGGTTTCATTCCGTTTGGACTCCGTCGATATTCTTTTCTGCGAAACTTTGAAATAGGCAAAAAGCAATTACAGGCTGGGCCTCCGGTTAATAGGTTAGTCCCAAAAATAATATAAAAGTGTATAATAAAGCCCATTAAACATCCAAAACAGAATATAATATAGCATGGAACAATACAAAATTATAGATACGTTGGAGACGTATCAAGCATCCCCAAGCTTAATTCCTGCTCGTACTCGAGTAGGTAAATGATAAAAACAGAATTGTTGATGTGGAATGCTACTTAGCATAATTTCAATGTAATTCTTCTTATTGTGTACGACTGTTCAGATTTGATATGATTCAAGATAAAAGTTTAATGTTGACATAAAAAAATTAATACTTCAAGCATGCTAACCAAGCAATTATGTCATATCGAAATAACATAGCCAAGCAAGTTATCCCTACAAAATCATATAGTCTGGCTATGCTCCATCTTCCCCACACAAAATATTCATATCATGTACAACCCGGTTTTAGCCAAGCAATTGGTTCATACTTTTTAACGCGCTTCAGCCTTTTCAACTCTTCATAATACATGGCGCAAGCCATGGATATAGCACTATGGTGGAATAAGGTATAATGATAGGGGTTATGTGGGAAGACAAAAAAGGAGAAAGTCTCACATCAACGAGGCTAATCGGCGGGCTATGGAGATGCCCATCAATTGATGTCAATGCAAGGAGTAGGGATTGCCATGCAAGCGGATGCACTTAGAGCTATAAGTGTATGAAAGCACAAACAAAAAGAAACTAAGTGGGTGTGCATCCAACTTGCTTGCTCCACGAAGACCTCGGGCATTTGAGGAAGCCCATCATTGGAATATACAAGCCAAGTTCTATAATGAAATTTCCCACTAGTATATGAAAGTGACAAAATGAGAGACTCTCTATCATGAAGATCACGGTGCTACTTTGAAGCACAAGTGTGGTAAAGGATAGTAACATTGTCCCGTCTCTCTTTTTCTCTCATTTTTTTATTTGGGCCTTTTCTCTTCTTTTTTATGGCCTCTTTTTTTAAGGTCAGGAGTCTCATCTGACTTGTTGGGGAATCATAGTCTCCATCATCCTTTCCTCACTTGGGACAATGCTCTAATAATGATGATCATCACACTTTTATTTACTTACAACTCATGAATTACAACTCAATACTTAGAACAAAATATGACTCAATGTGGATGCCTCTGGCGGTGTACTGGGATATGCAATGAATCAAGAGCGACATGTATGAAAGAATTATGAATGGTGTCTTTGCCACAAATACAATGTCTACTACGTGATCATGCAAAGCAATATGACAATGATGGAGCGTGTCATGATAAATGAAAGCGGTGGAAAGTTGCATGGCAATATATCTCGGAATGGCTATGGAAATGCCATAATAGGTAGGTATGGTGACTGTTTTGAGGAACATATAAGGAGGTTTATGTGTGATAGGCGTATCATATCACGGGTTTTGGATGCACCCGTGAAGTTTGCACCAACTCTCAAGGTGAGAAAGGGCAATGCCGATATGAAGAGGCTAGAAAATTGCGGAAAGCTAAGTGTGCGTATAATCCATGGAATCACATTAGTCATAAAGAACTCATATACTTATTGCAAAAAATTATTAGCCCTCGAAGCAAAGTACTACTACGCATGCTCCTAGGGGAAGGGTTGGTAGGAGTTAACCATCGCGCGATCCCGACCGCCACACAAAGGATGACAATCAATAAATACCTCATGCTCCGACTTCATTACATAACGGTTCACCATTCGTGCATGCTACGGGAATAACAAACCCCAACACAAGTATTTTTCAATTCCACAATTACTCAACTAGCACAACTATGATATTATCACCTTTATGTCTCAAAACAATTATCAAGCATCAAATTTCTCATGATATTATAATTAAAGCAAATTGCGATGCTGTTTTAAGAATCTCAAAATAATATAAGTGAAGCATGAGAGATCAATAGTTTCTATAAAACAAATCCACCGCCATGCTCTAAAAGATATAAGTGAAGCACTAGAGCAAAACTATATAGCTCAAAAAATATAAGTGAAGCACATAGAGTATTCTAATAAGTTCCAATTTATGTGTGACTCCCTCAAAAGGTGTGTACAACAAGGATGATTATGGAAAACTAATAAATAAAGACTCAAATAATACAAGACGCTCCAAGCCAAACACATATCATGTGGTGAATAAAAATATAGCTCCAAGTAAAGTTACCGATGGAAGTAGACGAAAGAGGGGATGCCTTCCGGGCATCCCCAAGCTTTAACTTTTAGGTGTCCTTAGATTCTCTTCTTGTGCCATGGTCATCCCCAAGCTTAGGCTCTTGCCACTCCTTGTTCCATAATCCATCAAATCTTTTACCCAAAACTTGAAAATTTCACAACACAAAACTTAACAGAAAATCTCGTGAGCTCCGTTAGCGAAAGAAAACAAAACACCACTACAAGGTACTGTAATGAACTCATTCTTTATTTATATTGGTGTTAAACCTATTGTATTCCAACTTTTTTATGGTTTATAAACTATTTTACTAGCCATAGATTCATCAAAATAAGCAAACAACACACGAAAAACAGAATCTGTCAAAAACAGAACAGTCTGTAGTAATCTGTAACTAACGCAAACTTATGGAACTCAAAAAATTCAGCCAAAATAGGACGACCTAGAATTTTGTTTTATTGATTATAAGAAATTTGAACCAATATTTTATCACGTTCTGGTGATTTTTAACAATTATTTTTAAGTGAACAAAAAGTTTCTAGAATTTTCAGCAAGATCAAAGAACTATCATCCAAGAAGATCCTATAGGTTAAACTTGGCACAAACACTAATTAAAACATAAAAAAACATCTAACCAGAGGCTAGATCAAATATTTATTACTAAACAGAAGCAAAAAGCAAAAAAACTAAAAATAAATTTGCGTTGCCTCCCAACAAGCGCTGTCATTTAACGCCCCTAGCTAGGCATAATAGCAAGGATAGATCTAGGTATTGCCATCTTGGGTAGGCAATCCATAAGTGGCTCACATAAAAGATTCATAAGGTAATTTTATTTTATTTCTAGGGAAGTGTTCCATGCCTTTGCTTAGCGGAAATTGGAATTTAATATTCCCTTCCTTCATACCAATAATTGCACCAATCGTTCTAAGGAAAGGTCTACCAAGAATAATAGGACATGAAGGATTGCAATCTATATCAAGAACAATAAAATCTACGGGCATATAATTCCTATTTGCAACAATAAGAACATCATTAATTCTTCCCATAGGTTTCTTAATGGTGGAATCCATAAAGTGCAAGTTTAAAGAACAATCATCAAAATCACGGAAACCTAGCAAATCACACAAAGTCTTTGGAATCGTGGAAACACTAGCACCCAAATCACACAAAGCATAGCATTCATGATCTTTAATTTTAATTTTAATAGTAGGTTCCCACTCATCATAAAGTTTTCTAGGGATAGAAACTTCCAACTCAAGTTTTTCTTCATAAGATTGCATCAAAGCATCAACACTATGTTTAGTAAAAGCTTTATGTTGACTATAAGCATGTGGAGAATTTAACATGGATTGCAACAAGGAAATACAATCTATCCAAGAGCAATTATCATAATTAAATTCCTTGAAATCCAAAATAGTGGGTTCATTAATATCTAGAGTTTTGATCTCTTCAAACCCACTTTTACCAATTTTTGCATCAAGATCTAAAAACTCTGAATTATTGGAACGCCTTCTAGGTAAAGGTGGATCATATTCAGTCACATCATTATCAATATTCATATTGCAAAACAAAAGATTTAATAGGGGAAATATCAATAACTTTTATATCTTCATCTTTATTTTCATAGAAATTAGAAGAACACGCTTTCACAAAGCAATCTTTCTTAGCATGCATCCTAGCGGTTCTTTCTTTGCACTCATCAATGGAAAATCTCATGGATTTGAGAGACTCATTGATATCATGCTTAGGTGGAATAGATCTAAGTTTCAACGAATCAACATCAAGAGAAATTCTATCAACATTCCTAGCCAATTCATCAACTTTAAGAAATTTTTCTTCAAGCAAAGCATTGAAATTCTTTTGCGAATTCATAAATTCTTTAACACTAGTCTCAAATTTAGAAGGCATCTTATTAAAATTTCCATAAGAATTGTTGTAGGAATTACCATAATTATTAGAGGAATACTAGGATACGACCTAGGATTAAAGATTCCTCTATACGCGTTGTTACCAAAATTATTCCTACCAACAAAATTCACATCCATACATTCATTATTATTATCAATCAAAGTAGACAAAGGCATATCATTAGGATCAGAAGAAACACTTTTAGTAGCAAATAATTTCATAAGTTCATCCATCCTTCCATTGAAAATATTAATTTCTTCTATCGCATGCACCTTTTTATAGTAGATCTTTCTGTGTGCCATTGAGAATAATTAACCATAATATTATCTAGGATTTTAGTAGCTTCTCCTAAAGTGATTTCCATAAAAGTGCCTCCCGCGGCCGAATCTAAAAGATTTTTAGAAGCAAAATTCAATTCGGCATAAATTTTTTGTATAATCATCCACAAATTCAAACCATGTGCATGGCAATTACGTATCATTAATTTCACCCTCTCCCAAGCTTGTGCAACATGTTCATGATCAAGTTGCTTAAAATTCATAATATCGTTTCTAAGAGATGATCTTAGCGGGAGGAAAATACTTAGAGATAAAAGCATCTTTGCACTTATTCCAAGAATCAATACTATTTTTAGGCAAAGACGAAAACCAAGCTTTAGCAAGATCTCTAAGTGAAAAAGGAAATAGCTTCAATTTAGCAATATCATTGTCCACATATTTCTTCTTTTGCATATCACACAAATCAACGAAGCTATTTAGATGGGTAGCGGCATCTTCACTAGGAAGGCCGACGAATTGATCTTTCATGACAAGATTCAATAAAGCAGTGTAGATTTCACAAGATTCAGTATCGGTAAGAGGAGCAATCGGAGTGCTAAGAAAATCAGTGTTGTTAGTATTGATAAAGTCACACAATTTACTATTATCTTGAGCCATCGTGACAAGCAAGCAATCCAACACACGAGCAAACAAAAGCAGCGGAAAAGAAGCGAGCGGAAAAGAGAGGACGAATAAAATGGCAAAGGGTGAAGTGGGGGAGAGGAAAACGAGAGGCAAATGGCAAATAATGTAATGCGGGAGATAAGGGTTTGTGATGGGTACTTGGTATGTTGACTTTTGCATAGACTCCCTGGCAACGGCGCCAGAAATCCTTCTTGCTACCTCTTGAGCACTGCGTTGGTTTTCCCTTGAAGAGGAAAGGGTGATGCGATGAAAGCGTAAGTATTTACCTCAGTTTTTGAGAACCAAGGTATCAATCCGATGAAGGCCACGCCATACGAGTCCCTCGCACCTACACAAACAAATAAAATCCTGCAACCAACGCAATAAAGGGGTTGTCAATCCCTTCACGGTCACTTAAGAAAGTGATATCGATAGATATGATAAGATAATATTTTTGGTATTTTTATGATAAAGATGCAAAGTAAAATAAAAGGCAATAAAAATAGCTAAGTGTTGGAAGATTAATATGATGGAAATTAGACCACAGGGCCATAGGTTTCACTAGTGGCTTCTCTCGAGAGCATAAGTATTACGATGGGTGAACAAATTACTTTGTTAAGCAATTGGCGAATTGAGCATAGTTATGGGAATATCTAGGTATGATCATGTATATAGTCATCACGTCGCGACAAGTAGACCGACTCTGCTGCATCTACTACTTTTACTCCACACATCGACCGCTATCCAGCATGCATCTAGAGTATTAAGTTCATAAGAACGAGTAACAGCTTTATGTAAGATGACATGATGTAGAGGGATAAAATCATGCAATATGATATAAACCCCATCTTGTTATCCTCGATGGCAACAATACAATACATGCCTTGCTGCCCTGTCATCCTTTGGGAAAGGACACCGCAAGATTGAACCCAAAGCTAAGCACTTCTCCGATGGCAAGAAAGATCAATCTAGTAGGCCAAACCAAACTGATAATTCGAAGAGACTTGCAAAGTTAACCAATCATACATAAAAGAATTGAGAGAAGATTCAAATTTTGTTCATAGATAAACTTGATCATAAACCCACTATTCATCGGTCTCAACAAACACACCGCAAAAAGAAGATTACATCGAATAGATCTCCACGAGAATCATGGAGAACTTTGTATTGAGATCCAAAGAGAGAGAAGAAGCCATCTAGCTAATAACTACGGACCCAAAGGTCTGAGGTAAACTACTCACACATCATCGGAGAGGCTATAGTGTTGATGTAGAAGCCCTCCGTGATCGATGCCCCCTCCGTGAGCCTCGAGAAAAAGGCCCCAAGATGGGATCTCACGAGTCTGAGAAGGTTGCGGCGGTAGAATTAGGTTTTGGCTCCGTGTCTGGTAGTTTGAAGTGCGTAGGTATATATAGGAGGAAGAAGTATGTCGGTGGAGCAACATGGGCCCCACGAGGGTGGAGGAACACGCCGAGGGGTAAGCGCGCCCCTACCTCGTGCCCTCCCGATTGCTTTCTTAACGTAGGGTTCAAGTCCTCTGGATCACGTTTGTTCCAAAAATCACGTTCCCGAAGGTTTCATTCCGTTTGGACTCCATTTGATATTCTTTTTCTGCGAAACTCTGAAATAGGCAAAAACAACAATTCTGGGCTGGGCCTCCGGTTAATAGGTTAGGCCCAAAAATAATATAAAAGTGTATAATAAAGCCCATTAAACATCCAAAACAAAATATAATATAGCATGGAACAGTAAAAAATTATGGATCGTTGGAGCGTGTCATTTCTTTGAGGAGGAGGGATCACGGCGGCCAGTGAGGCGGAGGAGGCGAGTCCGTCACCCTTGGCGATCCTGGTGAGCCAGTGGCATTTTCGAGTGGTGTGGTTGGACGGCTTCGCGCCGCTGTGGAACTTGCAGGGTGCATGAAGAGTTTGCTCGTATGAGAAGGCGGGCAACCAGTTGGGCTTGCCGCCCTTCTGACGCTTGGGTAAAGGCTGCCCTTCCTGCTGCTGGTCTTCAACTGTCGCCACTTGCCGACTCGTGGAAGCCAGCTGCGTGGCCTTGCTCTTATGGTCATTACATTCTTGGCGGCCGTTGGTGTCACCAGCCGGGTCCGAGGAGCTTGGGGAGCCACCTTGCTAGATCGTCAACTTGGATCTCTGCCTTCATGGAGGAGTCGGCCGTGGCGTACTTGTCTGCTATGATTAGCAGTTCGTCGAGGGTCGCCGGCTCATCGTAGAGAAGCCGGTGCTTGATGTGGGTGCCTTCTCGGCACCCGGTAGTGAAGTACTCGATGGCATGGACCTCGTGCGCCCTCGCGAAATTGCGTAGCTTCGGCCCGGTAGCGTGAGGTAGTCACGAGTCGACTTCGTTAGGGCCTTGGGCGCACATGGAGAGCTGGCGAGCTTAGGCGGTTGTTTATGCGTCTTTGGTGAAGTTGCGGATGAAGGCTTCAGTGAAATCGACCCAGCTGTTGATGCTGCGGGGCTTCAGGCTGTTCAGCCATGTCCGGGCTGTGCCCTGGAGCATGAGTGAAACGTACTTCACGGCAACTTGATTGTTGCCGTTTGCTATGCTGACGGTTGTGGAGTAGTCGACCAGCCACTCCTCCGGCTTCACGGAGCCGGTGTATTTGGGCGTATCTCTTGGGAGTGTGAACCCTTTGGGAAAGGGCTTGCTCAGCGGATCACGAGGGCCAAAGCAAGGCGGACCCAATGCGTCTTCTTCTTCTAGTGCCAGGGACCGGTTGAGGCAGTCGATTCGGTGGCGGTCGTCATTCTCTCCGACTCCTTCCCGGCGGCCAAGGCGGCCGCCGAGTGTCGGGTGGTCAACAGACGGCGGGGAAGCGCGCCTCTCCCTGCGGGGAGGAGGGGGAGGCGGACAGTCGCCCCGTCGTTCTATTGCTCTTGGGCGGCCCTCTTGGTCGCGCTCGATGGTGATGCGAGTCTAGCTGCGGCTGGCAGCCGGCTCCTTGTCTCTTCTATCGCGGACGCCACCAGTCGGCGTCTGGGATGTCG
This sequence comes from Aegilops bicornis, assembly GCA_021605145.1. NCBI lineage: Eukaryota > Viridiplantae > Streptophyta > Magnoliopsida > Poales > Poaceae > Aegilops > Aegilops bicornis. The sequence goes on along the minus strand of CM038671.1, from coordinate 26,893 downwards.
CGCCTTGATCTCGGTGAGGAGGCGGATCGTCATTTCGCCGGTTGGACGCCTCGGTGCGGCAGCCGCGTCAGGAGCTGCTGGACGTGCTCCGTCATGTGGCGATGCTCGTCGCCCTCGAGATTGTCTAGCTCGTCTGCTGCCGCCTGGGACGCTCGTATGTTCTTCGCGGGCGTCGCGTAGACGGGGCGATATGCCCCGAACATGCTGGCAATGGCCGCACCGCGCTGCTAGATTGTGCCAATGCGGCTAGGCCCACCAGGAGCCGGTGTGCCGCCAACGGCGCGGTCTATCTCGCACTGGCAGGCCTCCGAAAGGTGTCTCATGCTGGCCAACCTGTTGGCGCTTTCGACGAGCTCGACGCGGCGCGCCTCCAGCGTCTCGGTGTCGGCGTCTTCGTGTATGGGCGCGCCAGGTTTTGCAACGCCGCCTGCAGCGGATCCTGGCCACCTCCGCCAGTGTGCTTGCCGTGGCTGATGACGAGGACCTCCGTGACGGTGCTGCCGCCGCTGTCCGCGCGAGGAAGCGGTTCGTCGTGAACCACCATGTTGGTGTGGAACACGTCAAGCGGCGCCGTGTAGGAGTCGACAAGCATCGGTCGGCGGAGCCAACCGACTCAAGTCCGCAGCAGGCTCGCTAGCGACATGGAGCTGATCGAGGAGGCCGACAAAGGCGGCTCGGGCCCTTCTGTGCCCGCGTCAGATACGGGCTAGTTGGAGAGGCGAATCTCGCCAACAAGATCGGCGAGGCAGCTCGCCGCGCAGCGCGTCAGCGCAGACGCCATTTGGCGTGCCGGGCTGGCTGTGCTCACCAGGAAGGAACAAGGCTCCCGTCCAGAACAGGTCTCCGGATGACGGTGCACCTCGCCCCACGGTGGGCGCCAAATGTCGGGGGTTGGGTGCGACATATGCCAAAGGATGGCGTATCAGGATGGGAAGCGAGTAGAAACGTCACGGTGCGGAAGCGAGATGAGGCGTAAACACGAACGCCGGCGTACTTTACCCAGGTTCGGGGCCCTCCTAGGAGATAACACCCCTAGTCCTGCTCTTGGGCTCTCCGCATGATCACTAAGGCACTAGTGGATACAATGGTGCTCCTTGAAATGTGTGCTAGAGGTAGAAGAAGGCGGCTAGCTCTCTCCTTCCTCTTGGTATGAGTCTAGTTCTAACAGGTTGGGAACCCTTTGCATGGGTGCTGCTGGGGGTTTATATAGGCCTACCCCGAGGTACAATAATGTCTGGCGGGTGTAGGACCGGTGTCGATGTCTCAGTGGCGGCTTCTCCACCGGCCCAGTGCAGTGCGGAGCCGACAAGCAGCTCCCGCCGCTCACGGGTCTTGCCGGCTGCTGATTACTGTAGCCGCAATGCTATTGACGCTTGCTTGTTAAGGGGAGCGTGGCTTCAGTCCCGCCGCCTGGTGGGAGATCACTGTATAACCAGCGTGTCTCATCTGGTTAATGGTGCACGGACCCGAGGAGGAATGGGCACTTTGCTGAGGCCGGCCTCCCTTGGGTCCGGCTGATCGGGCTTCTGCCGTCTTCCGGGCTCTCGCTGCCTGGTAGGGCCCGCCTCCTGCAGGCCATACCGACAGGACGTCGTGGGAACAGGGCTCCGCCTGACAAGAGTGACGTCAAGGGTGGAGGCGGCGATGTCGCGCCGTCTTGAGATCTTCGCCCGATGAAGGCACTGTGGCCGCGCCTTGCCATGGATATGGGGGTGATGGACTACACTGTAGCCACATCTGTCTTGTCTTCTTAATGGGAGCACAGACTTTGAGGGCTCCGTGGGCTGCCTGCTAGGAGTCGGCCTCTCTGGAAGCCGCCTGCTAGGAGTCGGCCCGTCGTGGTGCCGCCTTCCGGAGCTTGGCCGTCTTCTGGCAGCCGGCCGCTCGGGCCAGCCGGCCACCAGAAGGCGGCGTTTCATCTTGATGTCTTGAGGGGCGCAGCCGGCCCCGATGTCTTGAAAGGCTCAGGGACTCGGGTTAGGCTACCCGTGGCCCAATACTCCGACAAAGCGGGCATTCCTTGAACTTGTAGTGGGCATAACCAGCACCGGCATTGCAGGGGCCTTGGTGCGCTTGAGCTCTGACGAGTCCGCCATCATGTCCTCATTAGGGGCGGCTTGAGAAAATCTCAAATCCGGGATGCCCTTCCTTTGGGAGGGCATGATGCGATCGAGCGACAACGACAATTGCATTGTCTTTGTGACCACGACCGACAGATTGGGGAGCTTCGCGTCCATGTCCTAAGCAAGAGCCTTCGCCACCAACAAGGTTGCGTCCACAACTGCCTACACCGCTGCTATCTTCTCCGCCGCCTCACGCTCGCGCTGCCTCCGTTGGCGCTCCTTCAGGGCAAGGTTCTCCGCCTTGCAAGGATCAAAAGCAAGGCCGGAAACCCCGACTAATTCTGCCGAGGCATCATCCGTAGCCATGGAGGCGGACAAGACCGTCGGCGGTGACATGAAGGACGGCGGGCAGGTATGGCTAACAAGAAGGTGGTGGGCGGCTGCGGTGGCGGGAGAAATGGAGGATGGAGGTAGGAGGAATTTGGTCGATCTTGGAGAAGTACTCAAATTGGTTCTGATTTGGGATGGGTCCACCTTGACAGAGCCGACGTGACGGGCGTGCCCAGGCATGTCCGGGCCATCCCATATCCGCTCCAAATATGGGCCAGATATGGAGAGTGCCAGTCAGTCCAAACGTTTGGACTGACTATTGGGCCCCCGGTTGGGTGGCGTTTTTATGTCCGCTGACCGAGTAGACCAGACTGGCTCACGTTTGCATGCATGCATAGTTCCCAAGAAACAAATACTCCAATCCGTCCTTAAATATAAGTCTTTTTAGAAATTTTAACACGAGTCTTGGCGTTTACGCTCCGAGCTCATTTCCACCCGCCCTGACGAAAAAAATCAAAACAAATACTAAAAAATTCAAAAAATTCCAATTTTGTGAGTGTGGTAGATAAGTTTTTGTGTGAGGTGCGCTCCAAGTTTCAACTCATTTGGATATCTGAGCAACCCTCAGCAAAAAAGATAAATTCAGGGTCTGTAAAAAAGTTTACTGTTCACACATTGTTCTAACCCGATTTTTTTTTTTGCTGAGAGCTTCTTAGATTTCCAAATAAGTTGAAATTTGAAGCGAATCTCACGCATAAAATTATCTACCGCACAAAGTTGGATTTTTGAATTTTTAATATTTATTTTGATTTTTCTGACGAATGTAGATGAGCACTGGGAACCGAATTGGGTTTTTGACTACATACGAATGAATGTTCACGTGTTTTAGTGTAGATTTACTCATTTTTCTTCGTACGTGATTCATACAAAATCTCTAAGAAACATATATTTAGGAACAGGGAGTACATAGGACATGCAGTGCATGCATGCATTCGGCCTATTTCCAGACATGAAATACATGCAGGCATTTTGCTCGAACGATATGGTTGCGCTTGCATCATGCGTGGCGTCCTAAAGAAAGACGAAAGGCCTATTTCCAGACATGAAATGCATGCAAGCATTTTGCCCGAAGGCCGAAGCGATGGTTGCGTGACGTCCCGAAGAAAGACGAAAGGAAGCTTCCTTCGGGTTGCTTGAACGGCTTGCTTGAGGACATTTTAGATTAGTTGTATGATGAATCCTAAAGGCCGCGCGCGTCTCTGCCAGCTTTTTGGCAGAAGCCAGTGTGACGTTCTTTGCTTTTTTGATTTGTTTATTATCTGACTGGCATCTCGCCCTTTGTGCGCCTTGCGTTTCCTCCTTGTCTCACTCACGCCGCGTGCCACTTGATTCTGGTTACGCGACTATTCTTCGTCTTAAAATAAGTATCTGGCTTTTATATTTTTTTATAAAGTCGATTATAAAGTTAAGACATTTATTTTAAGATGGTGGGAGTATTTCTTTTTACCATCCAGCCTGGTAACGCGGGGTCCATTCACGCTTGAGTACAAGTTTGGACAAGATGAATTGACCCAAATTTTCTAATTAAAAATCTAATTCTTTACTCCAAACATTATTTAGTTATTGTGTTTGCCAACACCACCCTGCTCCCCAACTTCATACATGGCGAGGCGGCAAGAACTCCCATTACCACAAACATGATACGAACTTCAAGCGCACAGGGGAAAAAAGAAGGATTAGTCTATGGACAGTGTAGAAAGACAGAAAAAATTTGGCGCCATTTTTAATCTCCTTTTCCTATGTGTACATCGAATTTAAATACGTAATTATGTGGGAGACTGGAGGAGACATCTTTTGTCAACCTGGTAAAGTTTACAAAAATATGGGACATTGGCCTAGCATTAAGAGGAGGGTCCAAGCCTAACTAGCTACCAACAAGCCATGTGCATGGGTTTTTCTTCTACCTTTTATAGAATTTCTGTGTACCATTAAATATATACTAAGTTACAATAAGAACTTCATGAAAACACAAGAGAAAAATGAGAGAGGACAGATGTCTAGAAACATTTGCAGGAAAACTCCATTGAATCGGATTTTAGCAACCACCATCCTGACCACTTGCCATCTTCAGAGGCAGAAGAAGCCACGGTCTCCCCATGAGGACTTTGTGAGCGAAAAAAGGGGCCTGCCGTTAGCAAGGCCACTGTCGATGTGGCACGTCGATCAGGATCATCCTTGTGCTCCTTGCAACATGGATCCACCACATGTCATCGACGTAGAATGCTGGAACCGCCACCCACTAGCCTCCAACTTTGTTGTTAGACCTACATTGTCCCCCAACAAGAAGAAGACACCACATGAGATGGAATCCACATAAACACAACAAACACCATGATATCCATCGCACCAAGGAAGCGATGGAATAAGGTACCGACTGATCCCTCGAGTTCACCACTAGGGGCGTCATCGAGATGGGCTGACATTGGGGAAAATTTATTCGAAAAACCGTTGTCACCTCCATCCAAACGTCACCTATGGTGACGCTAATCCTAACACTCTATCTGCGAGGCAAGCGAGAGGCCGGGTTCCCCACCCTTCCATCGTCGAAGTGGAGACCAGAGCAAAGAGAACCCATAGCCTGCCCGACGAGGCGAGGAAGGTTCATCGTCTCCCTAATTGCCTTTTTCCAAGACCAGAGGGCACGAAACGTTTAGTAAATTGCGAGCCATTGAAATACCTCGATCCTCAAAGGAAAATTGAAGAAGCATGGCCATGACTATGACCATCACTATTCCCTACTAGAGGACACTTGACGTGGCAACGCCTAATTCATAGAGTGATGACAAGACAATACCGCTCACCGTTGCGTTATATCATAGAGTAACGACAAACCAATACCCATGAAAGACAATATTTTGGACCCCATTTCTAGTTAGGCTTGTCTCTTTTTCATATGTGTGGATCGATTTAAATATGAATTCCATGGGACTCTAGGCACATCTTTCGTCAACCTGCACTTAAAAAGAAAATATGAGATCAAGCATTGGTAGCGCTACAACACCCCCCCCCCCCCTGCCCGCCCCCCACAAATTGAGTAGGGGCCAAGCCAAACTGGTAGCCAACAAACCATGTGCATGGGGGTTTCATATTGCGAGCCATCGAAATAACTTGGCCCTCAAAGAAAAATCGCAGAGAAGCATGGGCGCCGGGGCTATATCCATCATTATTCCCTCCCAGTGGACAGCTGAAATGGTAACACCTATATGAGTACCGATGGACCCATACCGTTTACCGTTATAAAAGACCTCTACAATAATTCTTAGCCATGAACATGCATAGCTTAAATGTCCGTTGATTGCGTTCCCATTAGCGAGCAAAAACGCTCATCATACCATGTTATTGCTCTTGTGGATATGTAACGTCATAACAATTATGTATCCGTCCGTTTATACTCTAGATAGATACACAACGGTACCCGACAAGTACAAGTCACACGTACTGATTTGTCGCTTTCGTGGATCGTGGTTGCGATTTAGCCGACACAAAAAGAACAAGTTGCATACTCTAATTTGTGTCGTTTTCGTAGATCCCGAAGACCTATAACGATCCACTCATTTTCCGATACATGTAACTGTATTGGACATAGAATCGACAAGATCAACGACACTTTTGCATGAATCTTTAGTAAGAATCTAATCAAATAATCCATTTGTGGTATTGGATGCTTATCATACAAATTTGGCACGGTAAAGATTTAGCACTCATTTGTAATTAACTATGGAGTCCAAAAACTTGTGTTACGGGAATAGATTAAAAAAACTGAAATACTTATTTGTGTTGAGTTTTTCTAAAATTGATCTGAAAATAATTAAAACTTTTACATGCACATCAAATAATGGATTAAATAGAAATTGATTGAAATTCAACACAAATAATTATTTGTATCAAATGAGCTTGCCTATGGCACTGTACTACTAACAATGCAAATAAAAATGAGCTAATGTTTGTGGAATATTAATTGTAAGCCAAGTATTACTGGTAATCTTTACGTGCACACCAACGATATGGAATTCCACTGGAAAAAGTTTCCATTGGGATATCACTGGCATGAGCCATTTATGCGCATACGGACATTAGGTACATTTGGAAGTTTGTATGGAGCAGCGCCTCACTGTCAGCTGTAACAAACTCGTCATCAAACTGGCTCCACCGTTTTTCTTTTGAGAGAGAGAGTCTGCCCTCCGCCCCACTGAGATGTACCGATAGCCCGGGACCCACTGCGCAACCGCTGACCTCCTGAGAACATCGCTACGCCTGGTCTACATGGGCTGCCAGAGACAGAAATGAGATCCGACGGCCGATCTTCACCGCTCCCGTGTGCCGCTATGGAATACGTATACTTGGAACGTCATATTCTAGGAAGGTTTCCGGCCGTCGGGTGGAAGTGGGTTAGATGATGAACGGCTGGGGCGCCACTTCCTCCTGTATATGATGCGGGTCCCTGGATCTTCGTCTCGACAGCGACTTGCCTTCTCCCCAGTGTCAGACCCTTCCCCTCCCCCCCCCCCCCTCTCTCTCTCTCTCTCTCTCTCTCTCTCTCGCCCGATTCCTCCGAAATTCCACACCCTTCCCAGCTCCTGCCTTGCTTCCGACCTCCCGCCGAGCGGATGGCGTCGTTAGGGGACATGCTTTTGAACCAGGAGCTAGCGGCGGATGAGTATGGGAGGTTCGAAAGGTACACCCGAGCTCTGCCCATGGTTTTTCCCACTTCCAGCAAGCTGACAGCCCTCCGACCGGAGTCCCCGACACAGGATCGCTCGTTTCCGGCTTCGGTATGCCTCCTTCAACCTTCACCATGCCGGAGGGACCCACACCGCCGCAGGTTATGGCGCTGAGGCCGTCGCCGCCGTCCCCGTGGAGATCCCCGTGGTCCGGCGACAAAGATCTGCCTCCAGGAACGCTCCGGCGTCGTACAGAGGACCGTGGACCGAGGAAGAGGACGAGTACGTGAAACACCTGGATCTGATTCGTTTTCCAGCAGCTTGATCTCGCGGCATGCATGCTGTTCAGCAATTGATCAATGTGCTTTCTTGTTTGCAGACTTCTCAAGAGATTGGTGCATGAGCACGGAGAGCACAAGTGGGCGATCATTTCGGAGCACCTGCCGCCACGGATCGGCAAGCAGTGCCGTGAGCGATGGACAAATCAACTGCGCCCCGGCATCAAGGTGATGCATGCATCGCAGCTTATAGTCATGATTTGATTTTAATTAGGTGAAATCTTCCATGGATCTTTATGATTCGGAAGTCTAAATTGTTTTAGTTTATTTTTACTACGTTCGAAGCATTCTGAACTTTTGTTCGTACAATTCGGAAGTGGGTGTTAAGTGAGAGAGGAAGAACAAATAGTTTGTCATATGCTGCATTAAGTGCGCCAATTTCTTCATCAATGAGTAATTCTGTCCGTGGCCCTTAGGAAGAGATTGGGGGGAGACAATGGTGAAACATTAGTTTCTTTTTAGAATTGCAGATGCACGAGCGTCTGAAAATCGTGCAAGTTTCAGTCTGAAAATAATTATTAAAATCCCGCGAATCTCCTGCCTATACTCCGCAAACCTAATCTTTGGAGAATTATTATTTCTGAGTATTATGAACCAATGCAATTAATTACACTCATTAGTTTGTCCTTACCATGAATTTCACATGAGTTTCTAAAGTCGTCGTGGGGATGTGGGTGCGATGGCTGATGAATCGGATGTGACTCGTGATGTCAATGGTGGTACGCCATAATCGTAGCAGTAATATTTCCAGTACACTTGATTGTGCCAATCATCCGGAGACATTAACTTTTGATTGACATAATCACATTCCAGAAGGAGCACATCTGGACTGAGGCGGACGACATACTGCTGATCGACGCGCACAAGGTCCACGGAAACCGTTGGTCGTCGATCGCGAGGTGCCTGCCCGGCCGGTCGGAGAACGCCGTCAAGAATCACTGGAACGCGACAAGGCGGAGCCTCAAGTCGAAGCGCCGGTTCAAGAAGAAGACGAGCCAACAGGCCGCCCAGGCCAGTTCACCCTCCTCGAGGAGTACATCCGCGACAAAATGATGGCTGACGAGAACGTGGCGCCACAGTCTCCATCGGCCGGCGTCGCGTATGACGGCCAGGTCGTTCAGGTGCCGCTGCAATGCTCGCCGTCTCCAGCCCACACTACGGGATGGGTCAGTACCTCCACCCAACCAACGCCTACGGCGGCGAGATGCAGGAGCGATACTACTATCCGCCCCACAGCAACAACAACAACATGCTGCACCATGGACCAGAGCCGGCATTTCAGCAGATGTTTAGTGCACAGGGACGCATGCATTCTGCATGCACGAACCTGAACTTGTTCCCGCCCCCAGCACCTCAGTGGCGGCTACTACGACAGCGAGACGGGCTGCAGCAGCGCCGGTGGCAACGGCGATCTGGACGAAGACGTGGTCGAGATGGCCTCCAGGGAGTTCAGACGTCCGAGGCGGAGGCCACACTGGACCTCACTAGCTTCAACTGAGAGGGTCCGTCCACCAGATCGATCCAGTACCGTATCCATTCATTTTAGTTTGTCGTTTTTACCTTTCCGAACATCTGAGTTTGTCGTTCGTTCAATCAGCTGCTGTTGTATACTATGCCCGAAAAACCTGTGTTTTGATTTTCGGCCGAAAAAAGGTGGATTTCGGCCGAATTTCGGCCATCTCGGCCTGGGGCGAAAAGTATGCTTAGGCCGAAATTGCTCAAATTTGGCAAATTTTGGTCAAATTTAAGTCAAACTGCAGTCAAAATTTGGTCAAATTTCAGCCGAAATTTTTGAAAATGGCCGAAATTCGGCCATCTCAGCCTAGGGCGAAAAAAAGCTCAAACCGAAAATCAAAACACAGCGAAGAACACAACTACTCCCTCCGTCCGAAAAAACTTGTCATCAAAATAGACAAAAAGGGGTGTATCTAGAACTAAAATACATCTAGATACATCCACTATTATTCATTTTGATAACAAGTATTCGAGACGGAGAATATGTGTTTGTGCGGGTTAGCATGCATGTATCTTTATTTTTCGTATTCTGAGTACTTTGTCAAAGTAACTTTTACCAAACAATTTGTTGGAGAACCTTTGTTGTACCTGTGTTTGTTTCTAGAGATAGCTATTCAGCCTATGGTTCTGTTTCCGACATTACACATTTCTGTTTCCATATTCTGAGTACTCTGTAAAAGTACCTTCTGCCGAACAATTTGTTGGAGAATCCTTGTTGTACTCCTCCGTTCCAACTCTTATCAAACTAGCGATGGAAATTTTATTTAGTCCCACCTCTTCTTTCTTGTGAATAAATGGGTGAAGTATACTAGAATTTATTAGGAATTTCTGAACATTTATTGGGCTAGCCCAAACTAGATTAAATTCCAGCACATTATACTTCGTCGGCACTGTTGGGTTGTGTGTGGAGCAATGCGCACCGGGGGGTGTGCGGCTTTGGTTAGGTGACAGGGCCTCGCGTGCGAAGGTCGGTTGTGTGGCTGCATGCCTCACCGGTGGTTAAATTCTCTCTCCCTTGGTAAATGATTTTTTTTGTATGCATGCTTCCTCCGCGTCTTCATTTCATCAGTAGGTAATTATGGAATAATTTATTTTTTACTGTGATAACTTCCAATCTATTCATCAAGTGTCAAGGTAGTACAAAGAACATCGAGTAAAAAATACATCTAGGTCCGTAGACCATCTAGCGGCGACTACTAGCCTTTGGAAGCGAGCCGAATCATGCGCCCGTTTCACCTTCCTCATCAGATCCGAACAAATCTTGTTGTAGTAGACAATTGGGAAGTCATCGAGCTAAGGCTCCATAAGACCAAGCGCATCGAATAGCAACCACCTCCGATAAAGGGAAACATAGATCGGAAGGATCCAACACTGTAGACACACGAATGCAGATGAGCGAAGGCATGGATCCACGAAGACAAGCGCCGACCGAATCCCTTGAGACCTGCGAAGACAAATCTCCATATGCCATCAGAATATGCTCAAAACACCATCGGAGGCCAGGGAACAAAGGCGGGGAGAACCTTATTCCATCTTTAGAGAGTAAATCGCCCGCCTCGCCTCTACGAGCAGGACATAAACCCTAGCAAAACTCAAAAGGCGTGAAAAATGAAGCCCTGCATATTCTTTTGGAAAAGCGGTTGTGCATATCTACTTTCGGAGAGTTTCCGAACTGGTTGCGATCACGAGAATCTTATAGGGATAAGCGCATCCAAATCAGCCCGAACAAGGCGCAAGCGATATCGAAGACCAGTTCAAGGCCCTCTTGATGTGGTGCCTCGTCATAGTGAAATCTGGCTTGAGTAGGTCGGCCCGTGCCCCACAGGTCGGTTTATGCCCTTGGCAGGCGTCTCTGTCCGTGGTCCCAATAGAGTGAAGGACTTAGAAGTCTTGGAGTATGTGACAAGGAAGCCGGCGTCTAGGAGGACTCCTCCGCGATTCTACCGACTAGGATCCTGTAAACCATAGTCTTGGTATCCATATAGGCCTAGAGCTGAAGCTAGTCGATAATGACATAACCAAGAGATTATTCCTAATCTCTCTATCACCGTTAATACACCCTATACATCAATCAATACAACACAAGCAGGAAGTAGGGTTTTAACTTTCGACACCGAGGGCATGCACCTAAGTAAACCGCCTCCTGCTTTCCCTCCGGTCTACTCGTCTAGTTGTAATAGCCTATCTAGCGATATGTCGGGATATACTCCGACACCTAGGAAGGAATAGAAAAGGAAGGGTTAGATATTGCCATCTTAGATTAATTTTTCCACTTCAGTATTGCAACAGTAACATGCCATTGTATGTTACCAACTGAGAACAAACTTGTTTTACCAGACCCGACAAAAAAATCCTTATTTAGAGAAGTAAGTATTTGATTTTCTCTTTTTTTGCGGGAGAAATATTTGATTTTCCATTTCATGGATTTATGTTTCCTTTTAGGGAGTTGCAATACATGCAATTGTAGGCTACCCACTGGAACAATCATGAAATACAAGGAAGGAGTAGGATGTACGGTAGGAGAAACTTTATATTTAGAAGCAAGGAAGATTAGATTTTGCAATGGGTCTGTCTAGGAGTTATGTCACATCTAACCTGATGTCCACTATGTTCTGTTTTTTTTTGTCCTAGCTTTTTTTTGTTCCTTGTTGCTCACGATATTTGTGGGAGATTAGGTGTGACATCCTTAGAAAACATCTAGATGTGAATTAGACAGACTGTTTTGCAATAGTAGAGTGCAAACATATTTTGCGGAACTGGAATGGTAGCATTTTTCAGAATGATACTAATTCCATATTATTTTAACTTGCAGATCAAGTGGCTTGTTTTCACAAAGTTGTTATTGTTTGTTGCGATTCGACATTACACCAGCGCCTCCTTCATTGTTGTAAATAAAAATGTAATACACTATCATCTCTACTTGATAGGTGAGAACTATTTCATTCTAGATCAAACATAAAATCGTCATCATCTCTTGAGTTAGATGAGTTTCATTACCATAAATTTGCTAAAGTAATAAAAATATGCCTAGCAAAAGGTTAAGCAACATGATGGACTTTTGAACTGCCGATAATTGGCGCAAGCATACATGATAAAATGTAATGTCATTGCATTAATATATACATCATTTTTACTCTAAATTCACGATGGTACCCAAGACAAAATGAACAAGTTGAGCGTTATGATTTGTCGCTTTCCTTGATTATCGGAGAAATGCAACGACACACAAAAGAACAAGTTGAATGTTGTGATTTGTCGCTTTCCTGGATCATGGGAGCACTGCAACGGACACACAAAAGAACAAGTTGAGCGTTATTATTTGTCGCATTCATGAGTCGGGAAGCCCAGTAATGACCACCCTGTTCACCGTTACATGTGACTATTGGATATAAATTCAACAAGATTCACATAGCATTTCCGCATGACTGCATAAAGGGAAACGACACAAATTATCCATTTGTGGCATGGATGCTTATCGTACATAATCGACATAGTCAAATTTTAACACTCATATTTATTTATCTACAAAAGCCACTATATTCAAGGAATAAACAGAAACCTTTCATGGATAGAAATCATCAACATAAATCTTTGGTGTTCTAGCATGCAAACAACGTGAACATCTCATGGATAAACACCATCATCAATATATGTACTATTATCTTGCATTAGGGATTCATGCTTATTCACTTATGTATATTCCTAAATCAACTAAAAAATATATTACACAAAATCCACCTTAATATCAAACTGTGCATGGGGAGACAACCCCTATGCACATAGGGTGGAGGTTTGTTTCTCTCTAAAGTTATTTCATGCTTGCTTTGTGAGGTCTTACATCCTTTGTTTCTCCTTTTTAAATCATTCATCATGTTTAAAAGCCCCCTGAATTCTGCCTCTAGTAACAAAGGTGAGGAACTCGTAGGTCCTAATAACCCATAGAGACCTAGCCATCCACCCTATTCATATAGTACCAAAACTAATGGGGGCTCTACACTGCGGAGTGGCATCCAGTATCCCCACTTGATTTGAGATTGTTATGATTTTTTTGCCATTTTCCAACACAATTGTATGTACATTGGTATGGCCTCCCCGGGGCGGTCATCACCATCGGCAAAAAGTTGTCTGTGACCGTTGGCGGTGGCATGCACTCTTGCTCAAAGAGATGATGGAGATGCGCAATGTTCGCTGTAGTGGCCATCCCCTTCCCTTTGGTGTCAGAGGGGACCTTCAACTTCCCGTTGCTTCGGTGGCGCCATTGCCAATGACAACTTATTTACCGCAGCACCACCCTTGATGGCTCGGCTTGGTGACGAACCCATTGCTGCGTCGGCGGTTTCGTGTAGAAATAAAAAGTGAGGTGGAGGATGAGAGAGAGCTACAGCAAAGGGAGCAATGGAGGCGGAGGCACCACGAGAGGAAAGTCGAGAGAAATGAGCAAGTCCTCTATTCCCCAAAGCGTTTACTCTTATAAAGCTATGATGGGAGAGGAAATGACAACAGTTGTCACGTGATGCGTGGAAGCATAGCCCTTCCACTTCCCACTAAGAATGTCTATAAGGCGTGGAGAACAATCCATCCCATAAATGAAGGTGGCGCTTTGAGGCGCTACGTCTAGTCACATCGCCTTAAATGATATGACATGAACTTGATGGGGCCCGCAACCTTGAGCACTTTTCTAGTTGTTCAGCGGGTTAGTCCGGCTCCACCAGCTGGACCAGAGCCTGGTATGGTCTCCCCAAGGTCGATCCTCCATTTAAAAAATTCCATAAGGGTCCCGGCAAAAATTGGCTTCGCGGGAAAGCTTTCTGTGAAGGTCGTCTATTCACACCAACAACTAAAGATGGCTCAAGGTAATCTGTCATGAAGCACTATACATTATTTTAGAAGAGCCAGTTGTGTGTAGATCTACTTTTAGTGGATTTTTGTGAACTTGTTGTGATCCCGAGAACCTTATAGGAGATGGCGCATCGAGATCAGGTCCAACCAAGGAGCAACCGATATTGAAGACCAGTTTAGGGGCTACTAATACTATTACGGTCTAGGGGTGCCACATCATACCAGAAGTCGGCCGAAGTAGGTAGGCTCATGCCCCCTTGGTTGGTTTATTCCCTTGGTAGATGTCTCTGCCCGTGGTAGAGAGAAGGACTCATAAGACTTGGAGTATATGAAAAGGAAAGCCGGCGTCTAGTAGGACTCCTCAACAACCCTAACCGAATAGGATCACCTGTAAAAGCATAGAGTCTCGTATTCATATAAACCTGGGCTAGGCTAGTCGATAGTGGCAGAACCAAGTTATTATTCTCAATCCCTCTATCTCCATTGTACATCCCTAAACATCAGTCAATACAACATGATAAGGAAGTAGAGTTTTAACTTGACCTCGAGGGCCTACACTTAAATAAACTACCTCTTGTTTTCCCTCAGGTCTACTAAGCCTGAGTCGTAATATCCTATTGAGCTATCTCACGGAAAATAATCGACAACTTTGAAAGAATGGAGAAGGAAGGATTAGATATTTCCATCATAGATTAATTTTTCGCTTGATATTCCAACAATAACGTGCCGTTGTATGTTACCAATTGATAACAACATGGAAATAGTAGAAAAGAGTAGGAGCAAACTTGTTGTATAGGACCCGCCAAAAAATCTTGATTTAGAGAAGGAAGTACTCCCTCTAACCGAAAATAAGTGTCTTCGCTTTAGTACAAATTTGAACTAAAACAACAACACTTATTTTCAATCAGAGGGAATATTAGAGTTGCCATCATGTATTTATGCTTACATTTAGAGAGTTGCAACCTTGCAATAATAACATGTGATTGTAGTCTACTGATGTCTACTACACAACTTATTCTTGTAGACTCGTGTTGGGCCTCCGGCCTTGAGTTTTGTAGAGACGATGGTAATTTTTCCTCAAGTGGATGACCTAAGGTTTATCAATCCGTGGGAGGCATAGGATGAAGATGGTCTCTCTCAAACAACCCTGCAATCAAATACAAGAAATCTCTTGTGTCCCCACATCCAATACAATGGCAAATTGTATAAGTGCACTAGTTCGACCAAGAGATGGTGATACAAGTGTAGTATGGATAGTAGATATAGGTTTTTGTAATCTGAAAATAAAAAAATAGCAAGGTAGGAAGTGATAAAACGGAGCACAAATGGTATTGCAATGCTTGGAAACAAGGCACAGGGTTCATACTTTCACTATTGCAATCTCTCAATAGTGCTAACATAGTTGAATCATATAACAATCCCTCAACGTGTGACAAAGAGTCACTCCAAAGTTCTTATCTAGCGAAGAACATAAGATGAAATTTTTGTAGGATCTGAAACCACCTCAAAGTTATCTTTTCCGATCAATCTATTGAGCCATCCCTATAAGTGTCACAAATAGCCTAGATTTCATACTAAAATAACACCATATGATACACATCAACCAACTCGTGTCACCTAGATACTCGGTGTCACCACAAGTATCCTTGAGTTAATTATTCGATATGCATCAAACAAATTCAGATTCATAATATTCAATCCAACACAAAAGAACTTCAAAGAGTGCCCCAAGATTTCTACTGGGAGAAAGTAGGCCAACGTGCATCAACCCCTATGCATAGATTACCCCAATGTCACCTCGGGAATCTGCGAGTTGAGTGCCAAAACATACATCAAGTGAATCAATATAATACCCCATTGTCACCACGGCTATTCATATGCAAGACATACATTAAGTCTTCTCAAATCCATAAAAGTATTCAGTCCTATAATAGTGAAACCTCAAAGGTAAAAACTCAATTCATCACAACAAGATAGAGAGGTACATCAAGATCGTGCCAAATTAAGAACGAGGAGAGAGGCGAGGAGAGAGAGAGATCAAACACATACCTATTGGTACATACAGCTCAGCCCAGGGGTGAACTACTCCCTCCTCATCATGGTGGGCCTTGAGATGATGAAGATGGCCTCCGATGATGATTTCCCCTCCGGTGAGGTCTTGGGAATAGGGTCCCAATTGAGTTTTCGTGAATCTGAGAAGCTTGCAGCAGCGAAACTCTCATCTAGGGTTCTTTAAGGGGTTTGGGTATTTATAGGAATTTTTGGCATCGGTTTCACATCAAGGGGCCCGGGAGGGAGGCGACAAGCTCGCTAGGCGCCACCGGGGGTAGAGTCGCGCCCTAGTAGGCTTGTGGCTTCCTCGTGAGGCTTCTAGTCCTTCCTCGAAGCTTGATGATCTCTTTTGGTCCACGAAAAATCACCGTAATTTTTTAGCCCATTCCGAGAAATTCTATTTTTGCACAAAAAACAACACCACAGTGGTTCTGCTGAAAACAGCGTCAGTGAGTTCTAATCAAATCATACCAAAACCATATAAAATTGTTGTAAACATGGCATGAATACTTAATAAATTATAGATACGTTAGAGATGTATCAGCTACCAATTGGAACAATCATTGAAAATACAAGGAAGGAGTAGGAGGGGTATGTGGAGAAACTTTATATTTAGAAGAAAGGAAGATTAGATTACGCAAGAGTAGCGTGCAAATATATTTTTTGGAATAGAATGGTAACATTTTCCAAAATTCACTAATTCCATATTCATTTAGCTTGCGGATCAAGTGGGTTATTGTCACAAAGTTGTTATTATTTGTTGCGCTCGACATTGCACCATGTGCATCCTTCATTATATTTGTAAAAAATATGTAATACACCATCATCTCTCGCTGTAGGTGAGAACTATTTCATTTCCAGAACAAACATATAATCCATCATCATCTCTTGAGTTAGATGGGTGCCATTGCCATAAATTTCCTCGAGTAATAAAAATATGCCCAACCAAATGTTAAGCAACATGATGGACTTTTGAACTCACGATAATTTGAGAGAAAGCTGTTTCATGATATATAATTTCATCCCATTAATTGTTGGAAGTATGCCTAGAGGCAATAATATTGTATTATTATATTTTCATTTTCATAATTAAAATTTTATATTCTATGTTATAACTACTATGATCCTGAAATATACGATCCAATGGAAAACCACATATGCACGAGTAGAGCGATAAGCGGTAATATAAGATTTCTAGTCTTGCCTCTAAGACTGCTCAAGTGTTGTTTGTGATCAAGTTTTCTGAATCTTGAGATATCGTTAAGTGTAGCAGTAGTCACAAAACAACTTTGAGAGTATGACGTTAGAAGAATGATTATATTGAATCAACCCAAACTTGTTTGTTATACTTTGAGATAATATCGTCATAAGTCAATTGTTATAACACGGAGTGTTAATGTGTGTTTTAGTTCCTTAGACCATGAGAGTATCGTAGTCACTTATTCTTGTCACGATGCACTTTGGGGTTACTCAAACTTCATCTGTAATATGGTGATCATAACGACAACTTACAGGTGCATCGGAAAGATTTGACAATGGACTAGATAGCTCGAGGTGGAATTTTCTCCTCCGATGATGGAGAGATATTCTTAGGGCCCTCTCGGTGTATTTGCATCCATCGTAAATCGTCGACCGAGAATCTGGTGACTAAGTCATAGGGATGCTTTGAAACCGTCAGCGAGAAAAAGAACAAAAGCGGCAGCGAGGAGACCAGTATATTAAGCATGTGTATGACTCAAGAGGATGCTGATATATCTCACCTTGGGTTTTGCAAAGTATCTTGAAGCATAGGAAACATCACATGATAACCAAAGGTTCACTCGAATGTCATTCGCGTAATCATAGGGATCGATATGAACGTCCACGGTTCCGCTGTCGGTCATTGAACGAAGGGGTTTTCATTCATGTCTATGTTTTACCGAACCTACAGGGTCATAAGCTTGAGGTAATGACGATCTGCTGAGTGTTAGTATGATGAGAGTATCGAGTATTTATTTTTGAAATAGTTTTGTTAATATTGAATAGTTTGAGAGGAACCCGAAAGCGTTACGTGGTCATCGGAAGGGTTTGAGTTTATTAGGCGTCTGGTATTCCCATAAATAATAAATAGGTCCAAAATGTTTTAGGTGATGTTAAATTAATAATGAAAGGCTCTATTAATTGTTAGAAGGCTATTATATTTAATTTAATATCAGCAGGTCTTAAAACCAAGTGGTGGAAGGAGAATTGGGCCACCTTGGCCCATGTAGAGGCGCTCCCCGATTCGAGCAAGGAGGCCGAAATGGAGTGGGGAGAACTCCTCCTCCCCTAGGGGCCAGCCGCACCAAGGAGGGCCTTCCCTCCTTGTGTGGGCTCCTCCCTCTCCCTCAACCTATATAAACTAGAGGCTTTGGTGCTTTACGAACATACAAGTTTTGGAGCCTCCTCTATTTCTCTAGTAATAGTTCTAGTTGAGATAATTAGAGCTATTTTCCTGATCCTCATAATTAGAAGCCCCGTGTGGCTTTAATCTTCTGCTCCAATTCTCTAGTGGTGATTAGCTCTGGGCAGGCAGTGAGCGCTGCGGATCGTGAAGACCGTATGCTTGCAACCAATTAGAGAGGTCGTGCTTTTCATCATCTGTTCATGGGATCATTTTGTGCAGCGGTTTGCGTGATCATTCATCTATGGTTCGAGGACTCCAAGTATGATCTACACCGACTCATCTACTTCGGCTGCACTCCGGAGTCGGTAACAATCGTGATTCAAACCTTATATGCATCTTCATAATATAAGTGGAAGGCCCACATATATCCACATAACTTTCAATGAGACAAGTGGGTATACCACAGCCCACATAATCTCATTTCAATAACCGACTAGCTAAACTGTTGTACCAAAACAAAATAATGATGTTGTACACTTCAAGTAACCTACTACTTGATGTATAAGTAGCTCTTATTGAGTAATTGTATATAGATTTAAAACATTAATCTCAGTTTTAATACCACACATGTGTGTCTAAAAATCAGTTCATTTCAATGCACACATGAAGAACAATCCAATGTTTGATTCCTAGCTAGTTCTTTCTTTTTTATGCCCGATCACACTTTCATACACGAAAATCAGCAGTTGTGATTGGATTGATAATATTGATACCGTCACAAGGGAAGTCAATTATGGTGTTGTCTCTTTGTAGCAAGAAAAAACAAGATTTCACCTAGCTATTTTAGGGACATCTGTGTTCATAATTTTAAGCTTGCTTCTTCAGGTCAATAGAGGGCAAGCTAATAATAATAATAATAATAATAATAATAATAATAATAATAATAATAATAATAATAATAATAATAATAATAATAATAAGTACAATGTTAGCTACTACTTTTTCATGATCACCATGCATAATTAGATCATCTTCATTACAAATAAGCATTACGTTGTTCACATTTCACCTGTGATTGTCACAAGAATATAAAAGTAATAGCAGTGCATGTATTTTCATGTGGTAGAATAGTACTAATTTGCACCGGGCCAATAAATTAAGTGAGGACAATATAAATAAATCTATCTAGAGGTGCATACTATAATTAAACGTCCACGGTTGCCACGGGACAATACACTTGGACAAAGAGACATTGATCAAGACAACATTATAATTTACAACATGTTGTGTACTTCCAAATTAAACAAAATCCAGGTTACTCATACTCAAATTTTAACTAAGCGTATTTATCATCTTGATTCAATATATAATGAGTTTATCCAGGTGCTCACGAAACATTACATCAACACAAAGTTTGCTCGATGCAGCGATGAGGCGAGGAAGAAGTGAGGTCCAAAGGGGAGCGATGGAGGAGCACAGGATCCTAATAGTTATGGTATTATGACCTTAAGAACTTGAGGAACCAATCGCGGAGTTGATTGCTGTACACAGGGTCAATGACTCTGTTATGGTATGATGTCCAATAGGAATCTTCCACTCCGTAGTTGATTTATTCATTTGCCTCACTGAAAACCTAGATTGCAGCATCTTGCAAAAAGAATGTCAATTTCTTTTTTGTATCGCATCTTTTTAGGAACAACGAATGATAATTTTCATTTGATATGTGCACTTTCATGAATTAGTTATGTACGTAGGGACCACTTCTTCCTATCCACGTTGACTATCTTTAGGGTGAGTCTAGTACCAAGTTAAAATGGCGTGGTGCCAACCAAGAAGATCCCGAGTTTCTAGGAAATATCAATGACTCAAAGGGCCGACCATGCATGTTCTCAACATAATTTTTATAAATATTTATTTACACATATGTTTGATCGTCTCCAATGTATCTATAACTTTTTGTTGTTTCATGGTATTATGCTATCAATCTTGGATACTTTATATGCTTTATCATGAAATTTATATCATTTTTGGGAACTAAACTATTAACCCAGTGCCTAGTGCCAGTTGTTGTTTTCTACTTGTTTTTGGTTTTCCATAAAATCAGTACCAAATAGAGACCAAATGCTTTCTGAAATGTTTGTGATTTTTTCTTGAAGAGACCCTAGAAGCTTCGGAGGATACCAAATGACAAACAACGAGATGGCAAGACAACAGGCGCACCACAGTGGGTGGTAAGCGTGCCTTGTTACCTTCAGGCCCGCGTGGCTACCTCGACCTAATTACACTTCTATAAATTCTCAAATATTGGGAAACCCCTAGAGAGCCACCTAAATGATTTTCCCTTGCCGCAAACTTCTGTTCTTCCACAATCGATCTGGAGGCCTTTTAAAATTACTCTGCTAGGAGAGGAATCAATTACGGAGGGCCTCTACATCAACCTTGTTGCCCTTAGATGATGCGTGTGTAGTTCACCACAGACCTATGGGTCCATATCTAGTAGCTAGATGGCTTCTTCTCTCTCTTTGATCTTCAATACAATGTTATCCTCGATCTTCTTGGAGTTCTATCCGATGTAATCTTGTTTTGCGGTGTGTTTGTTGGGATCCAATGAATTGTGGGTTTATGATTAGATTATTCATTGAAGATGGCGACTCTTTTCTGAATGTTATTATGCATGATTAGGATTGCTTTGTATTTCTCTCCGATCTATCCATTTGGTTTGTGACTAGATTGATTTATCTTTAGTGGGAGAGGTGCTTTGTAATGGAGTTCAATCTTGCGGTGTCCTCACCTTATGACATAAGGGGTAGCAAAGGCGCGTATTTGTATTGTTGCATTAAGGATAAAAAGATGGGGTTTATTCATATTGCTTGAGTTTACTTTGTCTACATCATGTCATCTTGCTTAAGCGTTACTCTTGTTTGTCATGAACTTAATACCATATATGCATGCTAGATAGCGGTCGATTGGTGGAGTAATAATGTGAGATGCGAGGCGAGTCGTCCTACTTATCCACGGACGTGATGCCTATATATGTGATCATTTCCATGAATAACATCATAACTATGTGCTTTTCTATCATTGCCCAACAGTAATTTGTCTACCCACCATATGCTAGTGTTTTGAGAGAGAAGCTTCTAGTAAAAACTATGGCCCTTGGGTCTATCTTAATCATATTACTAAAACTAAAAATACCTTGTTGCAATTTTATACTTTTTATTTTATTTTTATTTTTATCTATCTACCACTATCATAATTAACCCTTGCAAATGCTTGCGTGTTCAAAGGGATTGACAATGCTCTTGCCTGTGTTGCGTGCAAATGCTTGCACTTTATTATGTGTAGAGTCTTTGTGATGTGAATTTGCGTGGTTCTCCTATTGGTTCGGTAACCTTGGTTCTCACTAAAGAAATACTTCTCCGCTAGTATATTGCTTCACCTTCCTCTTGGGGAAAATCCCAACGCAGCTCACAAGTAGCAATGTTTTTCAATATATCCCTCACTTTGAACAAAATATACAATGTACATGCATACCTAGGTACATTATCAACACATGATCTTACAAAACACATCATTCATCGATCCTCCAAAGAGTGGGGCTAAGTTGTGCTAGCACATACTTGCAAAAAAATAGTTATGCTAGACCTAGTCATGGATTTTCCGGACTGCAATAAAAAAACATCAAGCGCTAAATGCAGTCTAGCAAATCGAGCAAAGGAGAGTATTGAGATACCTTGGTATCATGGCTGCATCTTCTGGTGTCTAGAATGAAATAAACTTGTATGACTCTACCTGCACTAAGCAAGGCTGCATGGAAGAAATGGGGAGGTTAGTGGTGGGGAAAGACCCATGGGATGCATGGTAGGGCGATGGGGGCACCGATGAGAGGCTATGTTGCGTGGGAAGGCCATCGGTGGCAGCAGCAGTGCAACCTCATAGAAATTCATACTGCATGGTCTAGAGGAGACAATGAGGAGGCGTCACAATGTCATGGGAGAATCCACCCAACCACTTTGCTATGGTAGAAATCACAGATGCCCCGGTAGCCATCGCAGGCGGCAGCGAGGATCGAGGTGGGTGGCGGGCTAACCCTAGCCACCACGATTCGAGGTCACGCGTAAATCTGTTCCTAGAGAGAGAGATGGGTGAAGATAAAGCGCCGCCACCTCGATTCTTGAGCTAGCCTAGGCTCTGGGCCATCACCACTTTTATTTGTAATGAAGAATCATGATGGGTGCGAGATGAACTTCGGGATGGAAAAGTGAAAAATTGGTGGAGGCGGAGGGCATGCCATCGTTACAATCCCCAATGATTAGAAAAGAGGGATGTGAATGTGAGGAGATGGACAGTCCTTGCACCATGGGGAGATATTATAGGACTTTATTTCACGGATTGTTGGTTAGAATCTTATGGCTTGGAATATATCTCCATGCATATGCGAGGATAGTCAATCAACATTGTTATTAGATTCTTTGCCGATTTTTTGGAAAGAGGGATTGCGTCGATTCCTTCTCTCTGGAGATATTTGATGCATTTGATCATGGCACTCATAAGGCCAATCAATTTAATAAGATTGCATCCGATTTGGCAAAGGGGATTGCTTCGATTCTTTCCCTTGCAAGAGATTTGCTACATAGAAATTCATGGGCGGAACAATTTAGATGAAAAACAGATCGAAGGAGGAAAACTTCCGGATGTGGAAGGTGGAGGAAAAAATATTTTTTATTTTTTGTTTTATATAGTCATAGAAAAATTATATCAATGAAAAGAAACTTTAAAAATGAAATATAAAAAGAAATACTTTGCACATCGTCAAATGGGCGAGCCAACTTTGCAAGAGTAGTGGAAGTCAAGTAAAGTTTGGATTTAGTTGAGATTTTGTAAATATTTGATTTGAATGAGTTAGTGCATGAAATTGTCTTAGGAAAGAGCAGATTTGATTGAGTTAATGAACCCGTCAAATGGGCTGGACCAACTTGGCTGCGCTTTAGCGAAAAGGTCGCCTATATAGCAGCTCATGGTAGTAAAACATAGGGTTTGCCATGGGGTTGATGGGAGTGAGGCGAGACTACCAAGTCCCCCTTTAGGAGGAGAGACTAGAGGCTTTGGTGCTTTTTGAACATACAAGTTTTGGAGCCTCCTCTAGTTCTCTAGTACTAGTTCTAGTTGAGATAGTTAGAGCTAGGTCTACTTCCTCTAGTCCTCATAATTAGAAGCCCTGTGTGGCTATAATCTTTTCCTCTAATTCTCCAGTCGCGATTAGCTCTGGATGGTGAAGCGTTGCGGATCATGAAAGGCTGTACACTTGCAGCCAAGTAGAGAGGCCGTGCTTCGGTCTTCCATTGAGGAACATTCGTAGGTGGTTCATGTGATCATTCATCTATGGTCTAGGGACTCCACGTATGATCTACACCGACTAAATCTTCTTTGGCTGCACTCCCGGTCGGTAGCTTGATCATGATCCGAACCTTATATGCATCTTCATATTGTTCCTAGGTGATGCGTAGGGTGAATTTTTTGGTGTTTTTCTACTCGTTTCCCAACATTAATATATACATCCTTTTTATACTCTAGATTAAGCATTAATGGCATCCAGGACAAATGAACAAGTTGAACATTGTGATTTATTAAACGCTTTACAGAATCGTGGATGCAATGCAATGGCACAAAAGAACAAGTAGAACATTGTGATTTATCACTTTCTGGATCGTGGGAGTAATGCGAAGTACACACAAAAGAACAAGTTGAATATTATTATTGGTCACATTCATGGATCGAGGCTATAATGACCCCCACGGTTACATGTGAATATTCAATATAAATTAAAGAAGATTGAAATACCACTTCGCATGACCACTTAAAGGAAATGACACAATATCTAATTGTGGCACTAGATGCTGCCGCCATACAAAATCGACATGAACCAAGAACCTTTCATGAATAGAAATCATCAACATAAGTAAAAAGTGTTCTATCATGCAAGCAATGTGATCATCTAATGGGAAAACACCATCATCAATGTATGTGTCATTATCTTGCATTAGGGATTCATGCTTATTCACTTCACGGATATTCCTAAATCAAGTCAACCTTAATATCCAAGTCGTGCATTAGAAACAACCCCTAGGCACATAGGCTGGAGGTTTGTTTCTCTCTAAAATGATTTCATCCTTTGTGTAAGGTGTTCCGTCCTTTGTTTCTCCCTTTTAACTCATTCATCATGTTTAGAAAAGCCTAAATTCTAGCTCTAGTAATGAAAGTGAGGAACTTCGTAGGTCCAAATAACCCATAGAAACCTAATCGTTCACCCTATGTTTCATATAATTATAAAACTTTATTTTTCTAATGAGGGTGCTACATATATAGCAGGTGCCAGCCATTATCCCCACTTGATTTAGAGATTGTTGGAGTTTTTTTGGCATTGTTAAAATACAATGATGTATACTTGAGATGGTCTCTCCTCGGTGGTCATTGACACCACCGGTGAACACCCACGACCCCTCATGGCAATGACATGTACCCTTGCTCAAAGAGATGATGGAGATCTTGTGGCAGATTAATCATGAGAGGCCATCGACCTCCCTTTTTTGTTGGAGGCGACCTTTGCTTCCCTTGCTTTGGTGGAGCCATTGCCAATGACAACCTATTTTGCCTATGGCACGCCCTTACTTGATTGCACTTTGATATGTCTCCAGCGATATCTATAATTTTGATTGCTCCATGCTTGCTATATTATCTACTGTTTTGGACCATATTGGGCTTTATTTTTCCACTTTTATATTACTTTTGGGACTAACCTATTAACTGGAGGCCCAGCCGGAATTGCTATTTTTTGCCTATTTGATTGTTTGAAGAAGCGGAATATCAAACGGAGTCCAAAGCGGAATGAAACCTTGAGGGCGTGATTTTCTCACGAATATGATCCGGGAGAGACTTGGACCCCATCAGAAAAGAAAGGAGGTGGCCACGAGGGTGGAGGCGCGCATACCACCCCCTAGATTCTTGCCACTCTCGTCAATGGGCCCCCCATTGCTCCCTTACCGGCGTACTCCTTCCTCCAATATACCCTCACATTACCCCCAAGCGATCGAGATCACTGGGCCAAAAACCTAATTCCACCGCGCAACTACGTATCCACGAGATCCCATCTTGAAGTTTGTTCCGGAGGAGCTCATGCGGAAGAAGGAATCCACCATGGAGGCTTCTACATCATGTCACATAGCCCCTCCAGGTGAAGTGTGATGTAGTTTACCTCAGGACCTTCGGGTCCATAGATTGAAGTATCTGAGATGGCTTCTTCTACTCTTTTTTGGATACAATACAATGTTCTTCCCCTCTCTCATGGAGATCTCTATTCGATGTAATCTTAATATTTTTGTGGTGTGTTTGTTGAGACACAGATAAATTGTGGGTTTATGATCAAGATTATCTATGAACAAATATTTGAATCTTCTCTGAATTCTTTTATGTATGATTGGTTATCTTTGCAGAGTCTCTTAGAGATGCTCGGTTTGGTTTGGCCTACTAGATTGGTTTTTCTTGCAATGGGAGAAGTTAGCTTAGCTTTGGGTTTAATCCTTGCGGTGTCCTTTCCAGGTGTGATTAGAGGCCGGTAAATGTCAGAATGGGGTGAAACTTGGCCGAGATCTCGGGTAAAGGGAGGTCCCAAGCGTATGAATCTAGGCGGATGGTAACAGGAGACCAAAGGGACAGAATGTTTTACCCAGGAGTTGAGGCCCTCTTGATGGAGGTAAAACCCTACGTCCTGCTAGATTAATATTGATGATGTTATTTCTTGCAAAATTGGTCTACCACGAGAGATCAAAAGAGGCTAAACCCTAGAAGCTAGCCTATATGAGTATGAAGTTGTTGTATATTGTATATATCTATCGACTAGCACTTTGGCTTTCGGTTTATATAATGCACAGGATGCCTAGGATAACAAGAGTCCTAGTCCCGAATCATGATTGGGGAGAGTCCCCTTGTCTTGGTATCGCCGAGTCTTGCTGGAATCTTCCTTGTCGTCTGTGGCAACTGTCGGGGTGACCCATGAGTATCTGACCATGGGGATCCTCGGCCCAATCCAACTTCGGTAGGGAGGCGAGCGTGATGGAGTACCCCCTAGTCCGAGTTTACACCGTCCCGAGCATTTAACAAGGCGCGTCTTTTGAATTGATGCCATCGAGATAACTTTCGAATGGGGTTTTATCATATTGCATGAATTTATCCACTCTACATCATTCCATCTTGGCAAGAAGCGTTATTACATTTTCTTGAACTTAAAGCTCTAGATGCATGCTTTGGATAGCCCAGTCGATGAGTGGATAGTAGTAGATCTGAGGGCAGGAGTCGGTCTACTTGTCTCCCGGACGTGATGCCCTATATACATCAGTCATACCTAGATATTCTCATAACTATGCTCCTTCAAAATCCGTCATTTGCTCCAGCGATGATTTGTTCACCACGCAGTAAAATACTTATGCTCTTGAGAGAGGCCACTAGTGAAACCCTATTGCCCCTTTGGTCTATCTTTATCATATTAATCTCCGAGTGCTTTATTATTGCTTTTTGCTTTTGCTTTGCTTTTATTTTACTTTGCATCTTTATACCAAAAATACCAAAATGTATCTATCATCTCTATGAGATCTCACTCTAAGTAAGTGACCGTGA